>NC_059631.1:7488388-7610027 GCF_020424385.1 Procambarus clarkii | reverse complement strand
CCTCGTCTTTCTCTGCACCACTACCCTCCTCCTCCTCTGCACCACTGCCCTCTTCTTCCTCTGCACCACTTTACTCCTCCTGCTCTGCTCCACTACCCTTCTCCTCCTCTGCACCACTACCCTCCTTCTCTGCACCACTACCCTCCTCCTCCTCTGCACCACTACCCTCCTCCTATTCTGCACCACTACCCTCCTCCTTCTCTGCACCACTACCCTCGTCTTTCTCTGCACCACTACCCTCCTCCTCCTCTGCACCACTGCCCTCTTCTTCCTCTGCACCACTTTACTCCTCCTGCTCTGCTCCACTACCCTCCTCCTCCTCTGCACCACTACCCTCCTCCTCCTCCTCCTCCTCCTCTGCACCACTACCCTCCTCCTCCTCCTCCTCCTCTGCACCACTACCCTCCTCCCTCCTCCTCCTCCTCCTCTGCACCACTACCCTCCTCTTCTGCACCACTACCCTCCTCTTCCTCTGCACCACTACACTCCTACTCTGCTCCACTACCCTTCTCCTTCTCTGCACCACTACCCTCCTCTTCTTCTGCACCACTACCCTCCTCCTACTCTGCACCACTACCCTCCTCCTCCTCTGCACCACTACCCTCCTCCTCCTCTGCACCACTGCCCTCTTCTTCCTCTGCACCACTTTACTCCTCCTGCTCTCCTCCACTACCCTCCTCCTCCTCTGCACCACTACCCTCCTCCTTCTCTGCACCACTACCCTCGTCTTTCTCTGCATCACTACCCTCCTCTTCCTCTGCACCACTACCCTCCTCCTACTCTGCACGACTACCCTCCCCCTCCTCTGCACAACTACCCTCCTCCTCTGCACCACTCCCCTCCTCCTCCTCTGCACCACTACCCTCTCTTCCTCTGCACCACTACCCTCCTCCTCCTCTGCACCACTACCCTCCTCCTCTGCACTACTACCCTCCTCCTCCTCTGCACCACTACCCTCCTCCTCCTCTGCACCACTACCCTCCTCCTCCTCTGCACCACTACCCTTCTCCTCCTCTGCACCACTACCCTCCTCCTCCTCTGCACCACTACCCTCCTCCTCCTCTGCACCACTACCCTCCTCCTCCTCTACACCACTACCCTCCTCCTCCTCTGCACCACTACCCTCCTCCTCCTGCACCACTACCCTCCTCCTCCTCTGCACCACTACCCTCCTCTTCCTCTGCACCACTACCCTCCTCCTCCTCTGCACCACTACCCTCCTCCTCCTCTGCACCACTACCCTCCTATTCTGCACCACTACCCTCCCCCTCCTCTACACCACTACCCTCCTCCTCCTCTGCACCACTACCCTCCTCCTCCTCTGCACCACTACCCTCCTCCTCCTCTGCACCACTACCCCTCCTCCTCTGCACCACTACCCTCCTCCTCCTCCTCTGCACCACTACCCTCCTCCTCTGCACTACTGCCTTCTTCCTCTGCACCACTACCCTCCTCCTCCTCTGCACCACTACCCTCCCCCTCCTCTACACCACTACCCTCCTCCTCCTCTGCACCACTACCCTCCTCCTCCTCGGCACCACTACCCTTCTCCTCCTATGCACCACTACCCTTCTCCTCCTCTGCACCACTACCCTCCTCCTCCTCTGCACCACTACCCTCCTCCTCCTCTGCACCACTACCCTCCTCCTACTCTGCACCACTACCCTCCTCCTCCTCTGTACCACTACCCTCCTCCTCTTCTGCACCACTACCCTCCTCTTACTCTGCACCACTACTCTCCCCCTCCTCTGCACCACTACCCTCCTTCTCTGCACCACTACCCTCCTCCTCCTCTGCACCAATATCCTCCTCCTCCTCCTCCTCCTCTGCACCACTACCCTCCTCCTCCTCTGCACCACTTCCCTGCTCCTCCTCTGCACTACTACCCTCCTCTTACTCTGCACCACTACTCTCCCCCTCCTCTGCAACACTACCCTTCTTCTCTGCACTACTACCCTCCTCCTCCTCTGCACCAATATCCTCCTCCTCCTCCTCCTCTGCACCGCTACCCTCCTCCTCCTCTGCACCACTTCCCTGCTCCTCCTCTGCACCACTACCCTCCTCCTCCTCTGCACCACTACCCTCCTCCTCCTCTGCACCACTACCCTCCTCCTCTGCACCACTACCCTTTTCCTCCTCTGCACCACTACCCTCATCCTCCTCAGCACCACTACCCTCCTCCTTCTCTGCACCACTACCCTCCTCCTCCTCTGCACCATTACCCTCCTCCTCCTCTGCACCACTACCCTCCTCCTCCTCAGCACCACTACCCTCCTCCTCTGCACCACTGCCCTCCTCCTCCTCTGCACCATTACCTTCCTCTTCCTCTGCATCACTACCCTCCTCCTCCTCCTCTGCACCACTACCCTCCTCCTCTGCGCCACTACCCTCCTCCTCCTCTGCACCACTACCTTCTTCCTCTCTACCACTACCCTCCCCCTGCTCTGCACCACTACCCTCCTCCTCCTCCTCTGATGCACCACTACCCTCCTCCTCCTCCTCTGCACCAATACCCTCCTCCTCCTCTGCACCACTACCCTTTTCCTCTCTACCACTACCCTCCTCCGCCTCTGCACCACTACCCTCCTCCTCCTCCTCTGCACCACTACCCTCCTCCTCCTCTGCACCACTACCCTCCTCCTCTTCTGTACCACTACCCTCCTCCTCTGCACCACTACGCTCCTCCTCCTATGCACCACTACCCTCCTCCTCCTCTGCACCACTACCCTCCTCCTCCTCTGCACCACTACCCTCCTCCTCTTCTGCACCACTACCCTCCTCCTCTGCACCACTACCCTCCTCCTCCTATGCACCACTACCCTCCTCCTCCTCTGCACCACTACCCTCCTCCTCCTCTGCACCACTACCCTCCTCCTTTGCTCCACTACCCTCCTCCTCCTCTGCACCATTACCCTCCTCCTCCTCCTCTGCACCACTACCCTCCTCCTCTGCACCACTACCCTCCTCATCTGCACCACTACCCTCCTCCTCCTTCTCTCCTCCTCTGCACCACTACCCTCCTCCTCTTCTGCACCACTACCCTCCTCCTCTGCATCACTACCCTCCTCCTCCTCCTCTGCACCACTACCCTCCTCCTCTGCACCACTACCCTCCTCCTCCTCTGCACCACTACCCTCCTCCTCCTCCTCTGCACCACTACCCTCCTCCTCCTCTGCACCACTACCCTCCTCCTCCTCTGCACCACTACCCTCCTCCTCCTCTGCACCACTACCCTCCTCCTCCTCTGCACCACTACCTTCTTCCTCTCTACCACTACCCTCCCCCTGCTCTGCACCACTACCCTCCTCCTCCTCCTCTGATGCACCACTACCCTCCTCCTCCTCCTCTGCACCAATACCCTCCTCCTCCTCTGCACCACTACCCTTTTCCTCTCTACCACTACCCTCCTCCGCCTCTGCACCACTACCCTCCTCCTCCTCCTCTGCACCACTACCCTCCTCCTCCTCTGCACCACTACCCTCCTCCTCTTCTGTACCACTACCCTCCTCCTCTGCACCACTACCCTCCTCCTCCTATGCACCACTACCCTCCTCCTCCTCTGCACCACTACCCTCCTCCTCCTCTGCACCACTACCCTCCTCCTCTTCTGTACCACTACCCTCCTCCTCTGCACCACTACCCTCCTCCTCCTATGCACCACTACCCTCCTCCTCCTCTGCACCACTACCCTCCTCCTCCTCTGCACCACTACCCTCCTCCTTTGCTCCACTACCCTCCTCCTCCTCTGCACCATTACCCTCCTCCTCCTCCTCAGCACCACTACCCTCCTCCTCTGCACCACTACCCTCCTCTTCTGCACCACTACCCTCCTCCTCCTTCTCCTCCTCCTCTGCACCACTACCCTCCTCCTCTTCTGCACCACTACCCTCCTCGTCTGCATCACTATCCTCCTCCTCCTCTGCACCACTACCCTCGTCCTCTGCACCACTACCCTCCTCCTCCTCTGCACCACTACCCTCCTCCTCCTCCTCTGTACCACTACCCCTCATCCTCCTCTGCACCACTACCCTCCTCCTCCTCTGCACCACTACCCTCCTTCTCCTCTGCACCACTACCCTCCTCCTCCTCTGCACCACTACCCTCCTCGTCCTCTGCACCACTACCCTCCTCCTCCTCTGCACCACTACCATCCTCCTCCTCCTCTGCACCACTACCCTCATCCTCCTCTGCACCACTACCCTCCTCCTCCTTTACACCACTACCTTCCTCCTCCTCTGCAACTCTACCATCCTCCTCCTCCTCCTTAAGAGATGGGTGTGAGGAGTAGCCAGGTGTGGGCTTCAGTATTCCCTTTCATCTGCAGGTGAATGTGGGGAGAGTTGCCAGGTGTGGGCTTCAAAGTTCCCTCTCATCTGCAGGTGTAGGTGGGAAGAGTAGCCAGGTGTGAGCTTCAATCTTCCCTCTCATCTTCAGGTGTGGGTGTGGAGAGTTGCCAGGTGTGAGCTGCAATGTTCCCTCTCATCTACAGGTGTGGGTGTGGAGAGTTGCCAGGTGTGAGCTTCAATGTTCCCTCTCATCTGCAGGTGTGGGTAGGGAGAGTTGCCAGGTGTGAGCTTCAATGTTCCCTCTCATCTACAGGTGTGGGTGGGGAGAGTTGCCAGGTGTGGGCTTCAATGTTCCCTCTCATCTGCAGGTGTGGGTGGGGAGAGACTCCTGCGAGGACTTCACCGGAGGGGCGTCACTGGTGATGACCTTGAGATTGACCTTGCGACTGGGTTCCGGTACAGTGAGGACAGTGAGGATAGTGAGGACAGTGAGGAGAACAATAAGTACCTCCGAGAGCTCGGTGCGTCGCTTAACAATTTTAATGAATTATATATATGGTAGATTGTCGAGACCAGCCTCACGAGACCAATAATGTACAAGGACACATCTACGAGGAGCTGGTTGTTGAGACCTGCCTCACGAGACCAATAATGTACAAGGACACATCTACGAGGAGCTGGTTGTTGAGACCTGCCTCACGAGACCAATAATGTACAAGGACACATCTACGAGGAGCTGGTTGTTGAGACCAGCCTCACGAGACCAATAATGTACAAGGACACATCTACGAGGAGCTGGTTGTTGAGACCAGCCTCACGAGACCAATAATGTACAAGGACACATCTACGAGGAGCTGGTTGTTGCTGAGAATTTTGGTATGCTGGAGGTATGAATGAGTTTTGGTATGCTGGAGGTATGAATGAGTTTTGGTATGCTGGTGGTATGAATGAGTTTTGGTATGGTGGTGGTATGAATGAGTTTTGGTATGCTGGAGGTATGAATGAATTTTGGTATGCTGGTGGTTTGAGTGAGTTTTAGTATGCTGGTGGTATGAATTAGTATTAGAATGTTAGTAGTATGAATGAGTTTTGGTATGCTGGAGGTATGAATGAGTTTTGGTATGCTGGAGGTATGAATGAGTTTTGGTATGCTGGTGGTATGAATGAGTTTTGGTATGCTGGAGGTATGAATGAGTTTTAGTATGCTGGTGGTATGAGTGAGTTCTAGTATACTGGTTGTATGAATTAGTATTAGAATGTTAGTAGGATGAATGAGTTTTGGTATGCTGATGGTATGATTGAGTTTTTGTATGCATTGTATGAATGTATTTTAGTATGCTGGAGGTATAAATAAGCATTTGTATGCAGATTTTATTAATACGTTTAGAAATGCATTTTGCATGAATAACTGATTTTGATATACTGATTTTATGAATAAGTTTTGGCATGTAATTTATATATTAGCATTTTCTACACTTTATATCGATATGATTTTCTTTACTATTGTTTATTGGATCAATATTATTAGTTTTAGCTGTTTATTTTTTAAGGGATTTTAGTTATTTTGACATTTTAGGAATTTTAGGCATTGAGAATTTCTGTCTCACTTTTATTCTGTCTTATCCTTATTATCCTTAAGATCAAGCAGGAGCATATACACCTGTGTTATTGTAAGTTGCTTAATGTACAACTTAATACAGTAAGTTGCCTACTGTAACTTGCTATAATGCATTAAGCAGTTTATTGTATATGTACTTTAATATTATCAGTATCCGATTGTAAACTTGTTCTACTACAGTAGCTAGCCTTTTTAGGAACTTTCTTTATTACAGTAAGTAGCGTACTGTACAAGTACTTTAATATAGTATGCAGAATACTGTTCAAGTAGTTTAATACAGTAAGTGTCCTTCTGCTCACTTAAATGTACAATTTCTTTAGAAAAGAAACTACCAAGAATCTGCCTTTAAAGGAGAAATTGAGTATAACCTTGGATTGTCAATGAGAAATCTGAGAGCAATAATACACCAAGAACTTCAACAAAATCGTGTAGATCTGAGGCAAAGTGAAATTCACACCAGTAATTCCATTTATCATCATACTATCATGGAAGAGGAGCCACACATCTATGGTTCATCCAATAAAATCAGCAGACTTCTAGATGTTACTACTGCTCGGCTTAGACTCGGTTATAAGTATCTCTAGGAATTGTCATTATCTGCTGATGTAGACCTGACCAAAGGTAAACTGTGTCAACAAAATTATTCGCACACCCTCCGTCACTATTTGATGGAGTGCGAAAAGATACATGAATTCAGAGACAATTCTATAGAAATGTTCTAAAGATGTGTAAATGTTTCATTCAAAATTATCTGCTGCCAGAAATTTTGGCCAAATATCCCCAGTTTGCAAACTGTAGGTAGTAACTAAGAGTTATTGTAACCTATCCACCGCTGCCCACTGGATGGGGGGCGGTGTGCAGGACAAACATATCAATTGTGACACTAGCTCTCCACATATGTTAGTTGCTTAATTTAGAAACTGTACTTGTGGTCGATCTCGAACCCATTGTTGATGTGACGACTTATATTGAATTTTGTAACTAGCTCATCAAGATTGTAACTTGCTTAGCTAAATGAATTGTGGAGTTCAGTCCCTGAGCCCATTATGTGCCTCTGTAACCCTTTCCACTGCCGCCCACAAGATGGGTATGGGGTGCATAATAAATGACCTAAACTGTACACCTCCTTTGATACTGTAAGTAGTACTGTACTATGCTTTTTATAGTTCAGTACTGCATGTTTTAAAGTAAATACATGCATTATCTGAAATAAAGCAACATATAAGTTTAAACAATATTAACACTTATTTTCGCTCATTCTCTGAAGTCTATTGTATTATTGTTTGTAACTTGCTAGTGGTATATGATATGACTTTTTCAACAGAAACAGAGTAAGACAAATCCGAGTGGTAAACGTTGCCAATGGTCCTCAGGACTCTGGCCTGAGACCTGTCTTGTTTACCGTATATATAAACCATGTTGATACAACACTCAAGTGCAACATTACCATAGTTGTCAATGGTCCTCAGGACTCTGACCTGAGACCTGTCTTGTTTACCGTATATATAAACCATGTTGATACAACACTCAAGTGCAACATTACCTAGTTTCCGATGATACAAAAATGTTGATAGAAATAAATTAAGAAAATCTTAAAATCGTTGCAAGATAACTTAGGCTTTTAAAATTTAACAAAAGATTTGCATATGATGATCAATACTGTCTATGCAAAGTTTAATATTACTTTAACTTTTCTTTAAGTGACTGGAGAGGAAAGTCTTATTTAAAAAAAAAATCATTGAAGATGACCTAACTAGTTACATCTGAGGGTGTAAGTCTCAGTGATTGTGACAACCTTTCCAGACATTTTCCTGTCATAGACACCGTCACTATACCTCACTGTCGAACTGTTGCTGCTGACAGTGAGAACAGTAACCAACCTTAAAACATTTAAACTGGGAAAAAGTCACCACTGCTGACCTGGAAAAACTTCGAGTGTCTGTTTAACAGAAAATTTTATAATATTCATATATCAATCGTTGTTTAAATATTAATATGAAATTACGCAATTCACGTTAAAATTGGTGATAGTTGAATAGCTTTGTTAGTGTAACGCATGTCGGCCTGGTTGAGCGGTGCTATGGGCGCTTCGTAGGGCATGTGAAGTGATTGGGTTATGGGGGGTGTGTGTGTGGGGGGGATACAAGTGCGCCTCAATATGGGAGAGCAGATGTCTGGCGTGTGTAGGAAGGGCTCGGGTTGGTTCCCCCAGCTGGAGGAAGATACGCCATTGGGGGTCTTTGATTGGATATACACACAGCGAGCAAGCTGCAGCCGGCTAGACAACCTGTCATCCAGTTAGACAGCCAGTCAAGCCAGCCAGTTAGACAGCCAGCCAGCCAGTTAGACGGCCAGCCAGCCAGTTAGACAACCAGTTAGACGGCCAGCCAGCCAGTTAGACAGAGACAGACAGAGAGAGAGAGAGAGAGACAGACACACACACACACACACACACACACACACACACACACACACACACACACACACACACACACACACACACACACACACACACACACACACACATGTCAATGTTTGCAGATGTACATGTCAATGTTTGCAGATGACGCAAAATTAATGAGAAGAGTTGTGACAGACGAGGATTGTAGGATCCTCCAAGAGGACTTAAACAGGCTGCAGAGATGGTCAGGGAAATGGCTACTGGAGTTTAACACCAGTAAATGTAAAGTTATGGAAATGGGATCAGGTGACAGGAGACCAAAGGGACAGTACACAATGAAAGGGAACAGCCTACCTGTAACGATTCGAGAAAGAGACCTGGGAGTGGATGTGACACCTAATCTAACTCCTGAGGCACATATAAATAGGATAACGACAGCAGCGTACTCTACACTGGCGAAAATTAGAACTTCATTCAGAAACCTAAATGAGGAAGCTTTTAGGGCACTTTACACTGCCTACGTGAGACCCGTCTTAGAGTATGCCGCGCCATCATGGAGCCCCCACCTGAAGAAACACATAAAGAAACTGGAGAAGGTTCAGAGGTTTGCGACGAGGCTTGTCCCAGAGTTACGAGGGATGGGATATGAAGAGCGGCTGAAGGAACTGAACCTAACGACACTAGAGAAAAGAAGGGAGAGAGGAGATATGATAGGGACATATAAAATACTCAGGGGAATTGACAAAGTGGAAATAGATGAAATGTTCACACGTAATAATAACAGAACGAGGGGACATGGGTGGAAACTGGAAACTCAGATGAGTCACAGAGATGTTAGGAAGTTTTCTTTTAGCGTGAGAGTAGTAGAAAAATGGAATGCACTTGGGGAACAGGTTGTGGTAGCAAATACTATTCATACTTTTAAAACTAGGTATGATAGGGAAATGGGACAGGAGTCATTGCTGTAAACAACCGATAGCTAGAAAGGCGGGATCCAAGAGTCAATGCTCGATCCTGCAAGCACATATAGGTGAGTACATATAGGTGAGTACACACACACACACACACACACACACACACACACACACACACACACACACACACACACACACACACACACACACACACACACACACACACCAACAAGAATGAGAGGAGAAGATGAACCAGCAATGCTTGATTTGATATTTACCCTAAATGAGTGGGATATAAGGGAAGTTCAGATGGAAGCGCCCTTGGGAATGAGTGACCGCAGTGAATTGAACTTTGAGTACCTGGTAGAGCTAGGACTTATCTTCCCCAAAAAAGAACTAGGAATCAAAAGGCTGGCATACCGAAAGGGGAATTATGAACAGATGAGAAGTTTCCTAAGTGAAATACCTTGGGACACAGACCTCAGAGATAAGTCTGTACAGGGTATGATGGACTATGTTACCCAAAAGTGTCAGGAGGCAGTAAACAGGTTCATCCCGGCCCAAAGGGAAAAATCCGAGAAGCAACAGAAGAATCCATGGTATAATAGGGCATGTATGGAAGCGAAGAAACTGAACAAAAGGGCGTGGAGGAACTTCCGGAATAACAGAACACCAGAAAGCAGAGAGAGATACCAGAGAACCAGGAATGAGTACGTTAGGGTGAGAAGAGAAGCAGAGAAAAGTTTTGAAAATGATATAGCAAACAAAGCCAAGACCGAACCAAAGCTACTCCACAGTCACATCAGAAGGAAAACAACAGTGAAAGAACAGGTATTGAAACTTCGAACAGGCGAGGACGGGTATACTGAGAATGACAGAGAGGTGTGTTAAGAACTCAAGAAGAGGTTCCAGGAGGTCTTCACAGTAGAACAAGGTGAGGTCACTGTGCAAGGAGAAAGGGAGGTAAACCAGGTGGCCTTGGAAGAGTTCGAAAGTACGAGAGAGGAGGTCAAGAGACACCTGCTGGATCTGGATGTTAGAAAGGCTGTTGGTCCAGATGGGATCTCACCATGGATACTGAAAGAGTGTGCAGAGGCACTTTGCTTGCCACTCTCCATAGTGTATAGTAAGTCACGGAGACGGGAGACCTGCCAGAAATATGGAAGACGGCGAATGTGGTCCCAATATACAAAAAGGGCGACAGGCAAGAGGCACTGAACTACAGGCCAGTGTCCTTGACTTGTATACCATGCAAGGTGATGGAGAAGATCGTGAGAAAAAACCTGGTAACACATCTGGAGAGAAGGGACTTCGTGACAAATCGCCAACATGGGTTCAGGGAGGGTAAATCTTGCCTTACAGGCTTGATAGAATTCTACGATCAGGTGACAAAGATTAAGCAAGAAAGAGAGGGCTGGGCGGACTGCACTTTCTTGGATTGGAGAGACAGGCAGGTGTTGCTGGTAAGGTGCTCCAGTGGATAAGGGAGTATCTAAGCAATAGGAAGCAGAGAGTTACGGTGAGGGGTGAGACCTCCGATTTGCTCCGAAGTCACCAGTGGAGTCCCGCAGGGCTCTGTACTCGGTCCTATCTTGTTTCTGATATATGTAAATGATCTCCCGGAGGGTATCGATTCATTTCTCCCAATGTTTGCGGACGATGCTAAAATTATGAGAAGGATTAAAACAGAAGAGGACTGTTTGAGGCTTCAAGAAGACCTAGACAAGCTGAAGGAATGGTCGAACAAATGGTTGTTAGAGTTTAACCCAACCAAATGTAATGTAATGAAGATAGGTGTGGGGAGCAGGAGGCCAGATACAAGGTATCATCTGGGAGAGGAAATTCTTCAGAAGTCAGAGAAGGAAAAAGACTTGGGGGTTGATATCACGCCAGACCTATCTCTTGCAGCACATATCAAGCGGATAACATCAGCGGCATATGCCAGGCTGGCCAACATACGAACGGCATTCAGAAACTTGTGTAAAGAATCATTCAGAACTTTGTATACCACATATGTCAGGCCAATCCTGGAGTATGCAGCCCCAGCATGGAGTCCATATCTAGTCAAGGATAAGACTAAACTGGAAAAGGTTCAAAGGTTTGCCACCAGACTAGTACCGGAGCTGAGAGGTATGAGCTACGAGGAGAGACTACGGGAATTAAATCTCACGTCGCTGGAAGACAGAAGAGTTAGGGGGGACATGATCACCACATTCAAGATTCTGAAGGGAATTGATAGGTTAGATAAAGACAGGCAATTTAACACAAGGGGAACACGCACAAGGGGACACAGGTGGAAACTGAGTGCCCAAATGAGCCACCGAGATATTAGAAAGAACTTTTTTAGTGTCAGAGTGGTTGACAAATGGAATGCATTAGGAAGTGATGTGGTGGAGGTTGACTCCATACACAGTTTCAAGTGTCGATATGATATAGAGCCCAATAGGCTCAGGAATCTGTACACCTGTTGATTGACGGTTGAGAGGCGGGACCAAAGACCCAGAGCTCAACCCCCGCAAACACAACTAGGTGAGTACACAGACACCAGTTGGGCCGGTGGCTGAGCGGACAGCACACTGGACGTGTGATCCTGTGGTCCTGGGTTCGATCCCAGGGGCCAGCGAGAAACAATGGGCAGAGTTCTTTCACCCTATGCCCCTGTTACCTAGCAGTAAAACAGGTACCTGGGTGTTAGTCAGCTGTCACGGGCAGCTTCCTGGGGGTGGAGGCCTGGTCGAGGACCGTGCCGCGGGGACACTAAAAGCCCCGAAATCATCTCAAGATAACCTCAAGATAACATCATTGCAACTTTCAACACAAATCTTCAGTGTAATATCTATCAAAACCGTTTCAGTTACTGTTTTTTTCCGTCTGTCATGTCAGTGTTAGTTAAGGAAGAGGAGAGAGAATCCTTCTGTATAAATAGAAGAAGTTTGCCTGGTATGAATTGTCACATTAAAGCATTCCAAATTTCATATATCATTGGGATACTCTGTGGCAAGATGCTGGGTGTCCCAGAGATGGCTGGGATACCCTGTGGCAAGATGCTGGGTGTCCCAGAGATGGCTGGGATACCCTGTGGCAAGATGCTGGGTGTCCCAGAGATGGCTGGGATACTCTGTGGCAAGATGCTGGGTGTCCCAGCGATGGCTGGGATACTCTGTGACAAGATGCTGGGTGTCCCAGAGATGGCTGGGATACTCTGTGGCAAGATGCTGGGTGTCCCAGAGATGGCTGGGATACCCAGTGGCAAGATGCTGGGTGTCCCAGAGATGGCTGGGATACTCTGTGACAAGATGCTGGGTGTCCCAGAGATGGCTGGGATACCCTGTGGCAAGATGCTGGGTGCCCCAGAGATGGCTGGGATACCCTGTGGCAAGATGCTGGGTGTCCCAGAGATGGCTGGGATACCCTGTGGCAAGATGCTGGGTGTCCCAGAGATGGCTGGAATACTCTGTGGCAAGATGGTGGGTGCCCCAGAGATGGCTGGGATACTCTGTGACAAGATGCTGGGTGTCCCAGAGATGGCTGGGATACCCTGTGGCAAGATGCTGGGTGTCCCAGAGATGGCTGGGATACCCTGTGGCAAGATGCTGGGTGTCCCAGAGATGGCTGGGATACTCTGTGGCAAGATGGTGGGTGCCCCAGAGATGGCTGGGATACTCTGTGACAAGATGCTGGGTGTCCCAGAGATGGCTGGGATACCCTGTGGCAAGATGCTGGGTGCCCCAGAGATGGCTGGGATACTCTGTAGCAAGATGCTGGGTGTCCCAGCGATGGCTGGGATACTCTGTGACAAGATGCTGGGTGTCCCAGAGATGGCTGGGATACTCTGTGGCAAGATGCTGAGTGTCCCAGAGATGGCTGGGATACTCTGTGGCAAGATGCTGGGTGTCCCAGAGATGGCTGGGATACTCTGTGACAAGGTGCTGGGTGCCCCAGAGATGGCTGGGATACTCTGTGGCAAGGTGCTGGGTGCCCCAGAGATGGCTGGGATACTCTGTGACAAGATGCTGGGTGTCCCAGAGATGGCTGGGATACTCTGTGGCAAGATGCTGGGTGTCCCAGAGATGGCTGGGATACTCTGTGGCAAGATGCTGGGTGTCCCAGAGATGGCTGGGATACTCTGTGGCAAGATGCTGGGTGTCCCAGAGATGGCTGGGATACTCTGTGGCAAGATGCTGGGTGTCCCAGAGATGGCTGGGATACTCTGTGGCAAGATGTTGGGTGTCCCAGAGATGGCTGGGATACTCTGTGGCAAGATGCTGGGTGTCCCAGAGATGGCTGCCTGTCCCAGACCAGACCAAGAACTAGTGCTCTGACCATCATACTATTAACAGGATTAAAGACAAAACAAATATTATATAATCAAAGGATTTGTGATTGACTTCAAAGACAAAAAGTTTTATGAATTTTAGGATGAAATTATAAAATTATGAGAGTAAGGAACGTCATGGAAGATTCCTCTGGGCCTGTATTACATGTAATACTTTCAGAGATAAGTATTCAACACTATACAGCAGTGCTGTATACAGGACACGAGACTGAACCTGATCTTAGTACAGTTCTCTGTGACATCTGTTTATATTTGGCCACTGATGTTTTAAAATTTAAATAAATTGATTTCTACATTTATTTCTTGATTTGAAATTAAAATAAATTTATTGAGATATAATTTACACAAAGAGTTGAAGCAGTTCAGGCTATTCTCACACCGTCCAGTCCAACGTGTACATATTTACCTGAATTTACCTGAAGGCCACTATCTCTCGAGTGTCCTCGACGAACCCGGCTTGTCAAAAGTCACGCCATTTGTTCTGATGATTTTGTCTATTTGGATCTTAAATTGTTGCAGTCTTTTGACATTTACGGCTTCGGCGGGTAGGCAGTTCCATGGGTTTATACTAAAAGCATCACCTATTTTCTGTCCTACATTGTGTCTTGTTGAGCTTAAAACCTTTGGTACTTGTTTGTGATACATCTGACCTTTTGAAGAAGTGGTCTGGATCCACAAATTCTTCAATATTTTAAGTTTCGTTGAGATCAGCCTTGTTATGTCTGGTCTGCAGTGTTGTTAGCCCTGTAAACCCTCAACTATTCCTCGTACGGGAACCCACTTAGTTCATGAATGATTTTTCTGGCCAGGTGTTGAACTCTTAAGCAGATGTGCCTCTCTGAAGCTGAGGTCTCCATGCTTGGCTACAATAATACAAGCACCTGACTGACGTCAAGCGGCTGACTATTCCTAGGATGTGGATGGCTTCTTTTACTGCAGCTTCCACTTGTTGACCAACTTTTACTGCAGCTCCCACTTGTTGACCAACTTTTACTGCAGCTCCCACTTGTTGACCAACTTTTACTGCAGCTCCCACTTGTTGACCAACTTTTACTGCAGCTCCCACTTGTTGACCAACTTTTACTGCAGCTCCCACTTGTTGACCAACTTTTACTGCAGCTCCCACTTGTTGACCAACTTTTACTGCAGCTCCCACTTGTTGACCAACTTTTACTGCAGCTCCCACTTGTTGACCAACTTTTACTGCAGCTTCCACTTGTTGACCAACTTTTACTGATTTGTGGATTCTGACTCCAAGGTCCTTCTTCATCAACCTCCTGCAAGGTAAGGCTTTTGATTTGATAGTTATGATGTGCAATGTTATGCCCCACATGCAAGGTCTTTACATTTTTCGGTATTAAAGAGCATCTGCCAATCTTCCGACACTTATGGAGTTCATGCAGCTCGCTTTGTAAGGCCTCAATATTATGGTCACTCCTTACTTTACCATAAATCTAAGCGTCATCTGCAATTTTGATGATATGGTTTGTAATATTTTATTCCATGTCATTGATATATATGACAAATAGGGATGGCCCCAAAATGGACCCGTGCGGTACTTCGCTCACCACATTTTTCCAGCCATAGTTATTTCCGTTTAGGACGACTCTACTTTCTTTGTTATAATCATTATTTGATCCATTCTAGTGTTCTACCATATATTCCATGTGCTTGTACTTTCCATGTCAGTCTTTCATGTGGCACCTTATCAAAAGCTTTAACAAAGACCATGTATACTACGTGTACTGAAAGTCCTTGTCTGAATAGCTAGTTACCATCCCCTAAAATTTGAGCAGGTTTGTAAGGCATCATTTATTTTTAAGAAGGCCATTGTTGTGACCCAAACTGTAGGAGTGAATAAATTAGAAAATCTCTCTCAGAGTATGGGACAAGGGAAGTGTGTGTGTGTGTGTGTGTGTGTGTGTGTGTGTGTGTGTGTGTGTTGTGTTTACTAGTTGTGTTTTTGCGGGGGTTGAGCTTTGCTCTTTCGGCCCGCCTCTCAACTGTCAATCAACTGTTTACTAACTACTTTTTTTTTTTTTTTTTTTTTTTTTTTTTTTTTTTTTTTTTCCACACCACACACACACACACCCCAGGAAGCAGCCCGTGACAGCTGACTAACTCCCAGGTACCTATTTACTGCTAGGTAACAGGGGCATTCAGGGTGAAAGAAACTTTGCCCATTTGTTTCTGCCTCGTGCGGGAATCGAACCCGCGCCACAGAATTACGAATCCTGCGCGCTATCCACCAGGCTACGAGGCCCTGTAATGTGTGTGTGTGTGTGTGTGTGTGTGTGTGTGTATGTGTGTGTGTGTGTGTGGAAGCAAGCTTGTGGAGACATTTGGGACGCCAGAATGTCGGTACCGTCTAAGAATCATCCGCCAGTTATGGCTGCTATAAGAAAGGCGGTACTTCAAGGACACAGGGTGGCCGGAAACGCACAAGGGCTGGTTGTGTGGAGGACCAGAGGACATATGTGACAGATGTGGATTTGAGAGTTGACGTTTGGCTGGAGCAAGTGACGGAAGGTAGTTCTGTCCTACACATGTAATGTAGCCACCATAGCTGGCTGCTACACTACTGGCTAAAAGGCCTTTCCCCAGTATTTACAGCTTAATGGATTTGTGTGTTATGTAACTTGAAATTTATCGTGTACTAATACTATTTTTCAACAAATAATAAAGAATATATATATATATAAATATATATATTTTTTTTTTTAAACAATAGGGAAGGGAGTACCACCTCTGGCTGGAAGAAGGGGGACCCATAGCCTCGGAGGAAACCACACATAACGCATTGGAGGGAATGTAGGTCCCCTCCAATACAGTTTCTGTGTGCTTTTCTCCTACCACCCCCTTCCCTTTTTTTTTTCCTTTATTGTGTATTTAAAGGTTACAAAACATACAAGACAAATGCCTAAAGGTTATGGATCTCTTGAAGCTCCTCCGCTTCTGGACAGGAACCGAGGACGCAGCAAGCATTTCCCCTCTGGATCGCCACACTGAGACGCTGAAATAAAAAACTGGAAGCCCTTGGGTCTCTGGTGACGTCAATGAGCCTGGAACCCAATTCCTTGAGAAATCCCAAGGCACTCTTGCCCCAGGGGCCATGCGTCTCAGACGCTATGGGAACAAAGAGGTATTGACCTTCCAGTCGCCTGTACTTGAGTGATTTTGCTGTTTCCCTGTGGTTGGCCGCCCCACCTGCTTGATCAGCTCCGAAGTGTACATAGGTGTCAGCCAGGGTGGATACACATGTGTAGTCCCACACCAACTGTCTACCCTCCTTCCATGGGTATATGGTGATGCCATCAGGGCGAAGTGCGGGGAAATCCGGGTTTTGGACCCCTAGGATGCGAGGTTCTCTCTCCGCTGGGCACCCAGCTGAGACGAGGCTTCTCTTGATGATGTCATTGACCTCGTTGTGTCTTGCATGCCAGCCCTTTGTGCTTCCGCAATGCAACCCATGCAGTCCGTATTGGTCTGCTTCCACCCTGTTGCAAATACACTTGTATTCAGTGTGAATTGGGGCACCAAGGCGGAGGGCTACTGCTACACGAAGGGATTCTGGATCTAGGCGCGTGCCCATTGCTGACATGGGTACTGCCAGGAGGAAGTCTCCTGCATGGGGGGCACGCACTGCTCTGAGGCGGGCTTTCTCCTTGTATGATGTTGCGACGCTGAGCATGGCATCAGCTACTTTTTCCACTAGAGGGTGGTCCCAGCCGGACTGTTTGTGTTGTTTTGTTGGCTCTATAATGGTTGCTGGGGCTGCAAGAACATCCCACTGATTTGAACATTCAGTGAAAGCAGGATCGTGTATTCCTGCTGAATCCCTCAGGGTTGCAGGTAAAATATCTCTGACGAGGTCGTGTGATGCATGAGAGGAGGAAAGGAAGGCTGGTAGAGCAATTTGGGAGGCTGTGCGGACACCAAGGCCGCCGAGTCTTACAGGAAGGGTTGCTTGCTCCCACTGAGAGTCGTCCAATGGCAGGTTCAGGACTTTCACCAGCATGGACCTCAGAAGGGTGTCATACACATTTAACTTAGGGCTGCTGTAGGATGGAGAACATCTCAGAAAGTAGGTCAACTTAGGGAGAGACAGGCATCTTGTAAGGAGAAAGAGAGCATCATGGGCATCAATCTTGTCAATCCTGTCCTGCATTCTCTTTAGGTCAGTGATTTTTGCAACCAGGACCTCCTCGATTGCTCGTGGGCCAATGGGGGCACCCAGGAGAGTGCAGTCCGGTGGCTCGACAACGAGAATGTCTGGAAGAACATTTTGTATTTGCCCAGTGATGTCTGGGTTGCGGGAGATTATTTCACATTTGGATGCATTGAGAATGAGGCCTAAGGCTGCTCCCTGCTCCTGGATTTTCCTTATATCCTCCAAAATGGTTTCCGGAGTTCCAGCTAGAGTGCCATCATCCAGGTACCAGATGTTTAGCTCGCTTGTCAGACTATCAGTGACCTCTTTGATAGCTAGGCAGAAAAGGAGGGGGGCTAAGGGGTCACCTTGTTGGACACCTTCACAGGAGTTTATTTCATGCTCCCCAAAAAGAAGCTTAGAGTCCCCACTGTAGCACGATCGGATGAATGGGTAAAGGGGACGGAAATGGTTGTGTACAGCCCTGAGGACAGCGTCTCGTCTGACTTGATTGAAGGCATTTTTGAAGTCAAGCTTTACTAGTGCCTTCTGGTCCGGGAGATCAGCAATGTAAGCCCGCGCTGCATGTGCTGCAGCTTCACAACCTAGGGGGATCCCAAACCCGAGCTGATGAGGTTTCAGCAAGGTGGCTGCTTCCTGGCTGATAGATCTCACTGCAGCCTTAGCTACAAGGCGTCGGAGGGTATTGCCAACGGCAATGGGCCTGATACCCCTATCCTTCTTCTTTAGAGCACAGAGTGCTGCTCCATAAAAGACAGGCCTGATGTCCTCAGGGATGCCGCCAGCCAAACACATGTTGGAGAATCTGGTAAGTTCCACTAGAAGATCCTTTGCAGCATCTCCAAGCGCCGGGTTCAGCATTTGTTTGATGTGCTGGGGTCTTAGGCCTGTAAAGCCCCCTGCTGAACCTGTTGGGAAAGACATGGCTGCTTTGTACACCTCAGATTCTCGAACAGTCAAGGGTTCTATGCCAGCATTGTTTTCCTGGGGATCCCTGCTGCTGTCGGGGGCTCTGGGTGGGTGTTTGTCTTGAAGAGCCTCTGCTGTCGTGGCGTTCCTGGGGGCAATAGTGTCATCGCTGGTCATGATTCTGATGGCACCTGTGGTATTGCCCTCTTCTATTTTCCTGGTGATCTGTGCTCTCATTTTGTGGTTCTCAGATGAGTTATTGTTGGTCGTCCTGCGGCTGGTGTTCTTGGCACGAGGGGGGAGGCGGACCAGGTTGTCTGCTCTGGGGAATTCATTAAGTGCCCTGATTACAGAGGTTGCTAATGACTTGTCTCTCCTGGGCGGTAATGCTAGGCATGCATTCCCAAATAGAAGGAGATTGTGCCACGATCCAGAGGTTCTGGGAGCATTGTTGACCTTTGTCAGCAGACTGGTGAGTTTGGCTGCTGCTTGGTGACGGGCAGCCTTGGGGATGTGGGGCAAGGTCCTGGTGGACGTCGCTTTGACTGCTTCAAGCAGATTATCTGCTGAAATGAAGTTGAGGGAGGTATTGTTCCTCGCTCCTGCAGCAGGTTGTCCATCGTCACTGCCCCGGGGCAGGCGCCTAGACCCTAGACAACCACCTGAATTGAGAGAATGATAGCGGACAGTTCCATTTGAATTGAGACGATACCGTCTGTCACACACTTGACAGTTTCCTCTTGGGTGGCCATCTTCTTGGCTGGAAAGAGGCTGTGTGTCAGGTGCGACATGTGTCATGCCTAGATGTGATGACGCCTGGCTGCCCGCTGAGTGCACCCACTCCTTCCCAGATGGAGAGTAACACGGCAAGCATTACCCTCCTGGGGGAGTTGGGCATGGCCTGGGCACCGTGTGTGGGTAGGCTGTGTGGTGATGGGCGGTTGGCTGGGCCGGGCGCAGGTAGCGGGGTGGGGGAAGATGGCGGGCGGGGGTGGTGGAGGGGGGGGGGGGGCACGCGAGGGAGGCCGCCGTCACACTTGTTACACACTATCAAACACTCGGGGAAATCACTAGTGCACTTTGTTTTAACACTACACTCACCAATTTGCTTATGAACGCACTAACTTTCCACTAACATCACTGTAGGCAGCTCGAGAGCCTCCCCCATCACTCCCCCCTTCACCCCGTACCCCGCCTTGGGGGCTGGTGGGCGGCGGCACTGAGACGACGACGACCCTCCACTCACCCTCACCCATACACTGTACCTGCCTCGCCATACACAAAGCTCAGACAACGCACCTTTCAACGTTCATAGTGTTGGAATGAAGGAGATACGGTTCTTCTTGTCACACCCAGGGCCTTCAGCAGGTATTCATACCTACACAGGTCAAGTCTTGGCTGGCTCAGGCATCGTGATCCTCGTTGAAATTGGTTCAAGTGTAGGACCTTGCTCACCACGTGTCCGTCCCCCTCCTCCGTCCTCAATATCCGTGTATATATATATATATATATATATATATATATATATATATATATATATATATATATATATATATATATATATATATATATATATATATATATATATATATATATATATATATATATATATATATATATATATATATATATATATATATATATGTCGTACCTAGTAGCCAGAACTCACTTTTCAGCCTACTATGCAAGGCCCGATTTGCCTAATAAGCCAAGTTTTCATGAATTTATATATTTTCTCTAAATTTTTTCTTATGAAATGATAAAGCAACCCATTTCATTATGTAAGAGGTCAATTTTTTTTATTGGAGTTAAAATTAACGTAGATATATGATCGAACCTAACCAACCCTACCTAACCTAACCTAACCTATCTTTATAGGTTAGGTTAGGTTAGGTAGCCGAAAAAGTTAGGTTAGGTTAGGTTAGGTAGGTTAGGTAGTCGAAAAGCAATTAATTCATGAAAACTTGGCTTATTAGGCAAATTGGGCCTTGCATAGTAGGCTCAGAAGTGAGTTCTGGCTACTAGGTACGACATATATATATATATATATATATATATATATATATATATATATATATATATATATGTCGTACCTAGTAGCCAGAACGCACTTCTCAGCCTACTATGTAAGGCCCGATTTGCCTAATAAGCCAAGTTTTCATGAATTAATTTTTTTTCGAATACCTAACCTACCTAACCTAACCTAACCTAACTTTTTCGGCTACCTAACATAACCTAACCTATAAAGATAGGTTAGGTAGGTAGGGTTGGTTAGGTTCGGTCATATATCTACGTTAATTTTAACTCCAAAAAAAAAAAATTGACCTCATACATAATGAAATGGGTAGCTTTATCATTTCATAAGAAAAAAATTTGAGAAAATATATTAATTCAGGAAAACTTGGCTTATTAGGGAAATTGGACCTTGCATAGTAGGCTGAGAAGTGCGTTCTGGCTACTAGGTACGACATATATATATATATATATATATATATATATATATATATATATATATATATATATATATATATATATATATATATATATATATATATATATATATATATATATACACATTGTCGGGGTTCCCTCTTCCTTACTATATCACAGTGTACACAAGGTCACTCACCGTAGCCCTGCGGGTCTTCACTCAATCCTTGTGGCACCACTGGACGTCCGGAGAGTCTCCCAGTCGATCCCCGGCCGGCCTCTTTAGCCAGAGATGAGTGAGAACACAGTTTGCACTTTCAACTGTGTGTGTGGGATATTTGGGTTTGATTCTGATTAATTAATAATTAAAGTAGTAAATTAAATTACGAAGGACCACCCGCTTTTAAAGTAAAGAGGGAAACTGAGAATTTCTGATCATTAGATAAAATTCTAGAGAAAACCAGTGACTATGGATATGACTAGAAAGTATGATCATAAGAATAATTAATGGGCTGTATTATTAAAACCAAACCTCAAACACCTACATTGGGGGGTTATTACTGGAGGTCAGTACGTCCAGGAATCAGTGTGGTTCGTTCACTAATTCTATTAATAATAATCTAATCCTATAATTAATGTAGAATATAATATTATTCATACAAAGAAGAACATGAATATGTGCACAATAATGAATTACAGTAAATCACACATTATGTTGAAAACATTCTGAATGTATCAAATTGCAATGTTATGAGTAAAAGAAATAAGCCTTAGCTGGTAATAGATTCCTTTAGATAACCCTGGCAGTCCTCTTAATCTCCAAGTCTGGTACACCGACGTCTGACACGGTTAACATGGAGAAGACAGCATGAGGAATTCGTCTCTCGAGCTGCAAAATAAATAACTACCAGTAGCAATTGATTTAACTACTCAATACATATTCAAGATTATTGATATCTACAGAGAAATTTCTAATCACCTGTTATTAGGTGTTGTCGTGCCGCGTGACGCGCAATCACCCCGCTATTGTTAAACCTGTAAATGATGCATCAAATAAAAGGTACTTAGCTGTGGGCACTGTGTAAGTATTAAGATTGCCGTAATTTCGCATCCCAGGCTCCGGTGAACCTATCCTGGATTGATGCGTTTCAAGTTGGCTGATCACGTGTCGTCAGGAACCAAGTCTAGGGGTCCCTTATTTAACACCAGCACTAGTTGAAGATATTATCTGCAAGGTCGTTCACGCCTCACAGTGGCGGCTTTCATCTGTAGATAGACACACGTGTCCTATTTACTGGACAATGGCGTCTTTTGTGAGTACGGTAAGCGTGGTTTTGCCTCCTTCTGGCCTTGCACGTGTCCGCTTCCCCACACCGTCACCGACTCCTCACCGAGTGAGCATGGCGTCGCGTCCCTCCCCCCACGCCGAGTCGACGTTCATTACACAAATTATTGGCATGAACATTACTATTTCTCGCATTCGCGCTTGAAACTCTAAAGACTGGACGGGTTTATTATTTAGAGGAACGAAATATTATTATTTAACTATTTAAGAATAGTAAAGATACAAGGGAGAGGAATTAATGTCTCCCCATAGCATTCATTGATGACGTTAACACTATCGCGAGGTAGACGGTATAATTCTAACGCTCTATTCGGCTTTTAGTTAGAGAACAATTCGTCTGCAATCAGTTGTCATACAGAATGCTTTAATTATGGAGAATCGTATTTAATTCTCACACAAATTGTATATAATGTGTTTTACTGTAAAGAAATCTGACGCAATACTAGCGTTAGATGACGTGAGAATTCTAGCCTAATGCACAGATGAATTATTAGTACAGGAGAATTCTACGAGTTGTTAATTTTACTTACTACAATATTAATATGATTAGTAATAAGTAATGAGAATACAACAATGCTGTATTCGATGTTGGAAATATCCAACATAACTCCGGGGGGGGATTCCCAGGGTCGCAGTGTACTGTGTTGTACTGACTTATCCCGAAGTGATATTAAGATTAACACATTAGTATGTTAGTATGTTAGTACACACATAACGAACGTCCCGGATTTATCAAGGACTTACAAGAACTTGATTCTTGCTATTTACATGTCAAATGAAACATGTTGTTTGTAGCCTACACAATATTTATAGAATTCAACTCTCCCAATTTAAACTAACAGAATCTACGGTGATGCGATATCCTGGGTCATAGTGACGTGTAAGGTTTCGTTACGTGATATCACATCGTAGTTTCATCACGGTTTTCTCAGTGGGAAGTGAAAGAAATTACTCTTGTTCAGAGTTGTAATAGGCTTGCAGTTTCCCTTAGTGGAAACATGCATGAAATATTGAAACATTAAATGATTAAGTTATCGGTAATCAGGAACGCTCTAAAGCTCACAATAAACTCAACAACTAGGGTCGCAGTGACATGTAATGGTGTATTACGTAGCTGCTGAATCGTAGGTAAACTCAGAATAAGTTCCTAAGAACTGATAACACTATTGTATGATTATACAGTAAAGTGTTATTAGTCATTTAAGATCAAGGAGACTATGACACTACAATGAGGTCACTGTCCAGGGTCGCTGTGACTTGTAACTATTGAGTTACTAGACAATAACATCACGCAGCATCACGATCACCTCAAATTCAAATGAGGAAGTTGAATTTAATGTGCACTGCCGTGCAGTAGTCATGCTGACTGATGGTACAAATAACTTGCTAACTAGCTAAAATAATAGAAAGTAGAGAACTGAAAAGTTTATTCATTAAAATCAAGGAAAATTCTGAGTCGACAGTGAGATTAGTAGCCTAGTCATTCTGACTTATGAGCTAATTAAATGGCAGTTCATAGGCTTGACACTGTAAACTGGTTAGTACGAAATCACCTTTACATGAATTTGAGTTTATTAAATCAGTTTCTATAAGTATAGTCAACTGTAATTAATGGTGAGTACAGATTAGGCTAGTACTCAGTTGACACTACTAAAGTCCCTAAGCCTACCTAAATAAATGGTTTGAATTTCTAACCTACCTAAGTAGGGGACTAAGCTAAACGTGAGCAAAAATGTACACAAATTAACATGGTGAGCAGTATTGAGCTCATTAACAGGTCGAGTTATATTAAACTCTTGAACATGGTGAGCTACAGTGAGCTCGTCAGCAGTGCTGACAGGGTGAGTTACAGGGAACTCGTCAACAGTGTTGACAGGGTGAGCTGCAGTGAGCTCGTCAGCAGTGCTGACAGGGTGAGCTACAGTGAGCTCGTTAGCAGTGCTAACAGGGTGAGTTACATGGAACTCGTCAACAGTGTTGACAGGGTGAGCTGCAGTGAGCTCGTTAGCAGTGCTAACAGGGTGAGTTGCAGTGAACTCGTCAACAGTGTTGACAGGGTGAGCTACAGTGAGCTCGTCAGCAGTGCTGACAGGGTGAGCTACAGTGAGCTCGTTAGCAGTGCTAACAGGTTGAGTTACATGGAACTCGTCAACAGTGTTGACAGGGTGAGCTGCAGTGAGCTCGTTAGCAGTGCTAACAGGGTGAGTTGCAGTGAACTCGTCAACAGTGTTGACAGGGTGAGCTACAGTGAGCTCGTCAGCAGTGCTGACAGGGTGAGCTACAGTGAGCTCGTTAGCAGTGCTAACAGGGTGAGTTACATGGAACTCGTCAACAGTGTTGACAGGGTGAGCTGCAGTGAGCTCGTCAGCAGTGCTGACAGGGTGAGCTACAGTGAGCTCGTTAGCAGTGTTGACAGGGTGAGCTACATTGAGCTCGTCAACAGTGTTGACAGGGTGAGCTGCAGTGAGCTCGTCAGCAGTGCTGACAGGGTGAGCTACAGTGAGCTCGTTAGCAGTGCTAACAGGGTGAGTTGCAGTGAACTCGTCAGCTGGTGCTAACAGGGTGAGTTACAGTGAACTCGTCAACAGTGTTGACAGGGTGAGCTGCAGTGAGCTCGTCAGCAGTGTTGACAGGGTGAGCTGCAGTGAGCTCGTCAGCAGTGCTGACAGGGTGAGCTACAGTGAGCTCGTTAGCAGTGCTAACAGGGTGAGTTGCAGTGAACTCGTCAACAGTGTTGACAGGTTGAGCTACAGTGAGCTCGTTAGCTAGTGCTAACAGGGTGAGTTGCAGTGAACTCGTCAACAGTGTTGACAGGGTGAGCTACAGTGAGCTCGTTAGCTAGTGCTAACAGGTTGAGCTGCATTGAGCTCGTTAACAGTTAACAGGGTGAGTTCAGTGAACTCGTCAACAGTGTTGACAGGGTGAGATACAGTGATCTCGTCAGCAGTGCTGACAGGGTGAGCTACATGGAGCTCGTTAACAGTCAACAGGGTGAGTTCAGTGAACTCGAATTAACGAGGTGGAGCTTTGTCATTCAGTTATCATGGCGAGCAATATTAAGCTCGTGCGCATGGTGAACGAGCACTCATATTATTACGTTAATTCTAAGGTGAGCTATGTTAAGCTCATGAAGCATGTTAATTAACAATGCTAATGTTTAACGGTAATGCATTAAACATATTAGTTCTCTGAAAATTCACTTACCTATTAGTAAGTGTGCAAGTTTGTTCGTGTTGCGCTCCTACACTAAATAAACAGAAACGAAAGAAAAACAACTCAAACAATTAATGCAAGTATTTATCACTAACTCTTAGTGCAGAAAACATGGTATTAAGAAGGTTTTCTTGGCAAACCTTTAAGCGCAAGGATAGTGGACCAGTGGTCCTAGTGAATTTATAATTAAATTCAGGAAATGCCAGTGGCATTGAGTGCTAGATTCTCTAGCCTAACATGATTAATTCCTAGGGAGTACTAGTTTCTCTAGCCTAACATTACAATTTAACTAGGAAGACTGAGTGTGGTCAACTACTACTCGTCGAGAATAATTCTAGCTCTACAGTGAATTCAATAGTTTGGTCGCTGTGACTTGTACTTGTTTGAGTACGGACCATTGATTTTCACTGAGAGCTATGAAACATCTCAGCGAGTATCAATTGCACTACATTCAATCTGAGTTTATTACTCAGCTGTGTTTCTCCTTTTAGCTTGCTGCTGGAGAATTGATTTACTGCTGACTAATTTATTGTTGGCAGGCTTAGGCTTGTTCACATTCAGAACTTTACCAGTAAGTAAGTAGCCTCCTGCAGATTGGAGCATATTCATTCCCAATCGTTTAACATGTCCAGTTATGAACTGGTAATAGTAGTCGGCTCCTACTAGTACATCTACATTATTAAGGCGGTCAGACATTAATTTGTTGTCAGCCAAATTAATTTCACGTTCCTGCAGGAAGTGGGCTGTGTACCCCAGACCCTTAATATTTAAGTCTAAAGGTATTTGATCTACAACAATGGCTTGGACAGCCTTGGCTGGACTGCCTAGTCGTACAAGCGGTTGAACTACTGTGTATTCATGGGTTCCTCGATTTATCATGGACCCTGACAAGTTTAGTTTTACCTGTCCTATTGGTTGTAAATTAAGTGCCTCTGCTGCCCTTTGAGTAATGAAAGTTCTCTGGGAACCTTGATCAAATAATCCACGTATGGTGATCTTGGTTCCTCTGTTCTTCACTTGAAGTTGGGCAGTAGGCAAAGCAGCATCCACTTGAGATGCTTGGGAAGTTACGCTGTACACATCTCGCACCTTGCAGCACTGTACTGGTGTAGATTCTCTACGTCCTATTCTAGGATTGACATAATTAGTCCTAACTAATTTGCACAGTGCAGCATGATGCTTGCCCCTTCTACACCTATTGCAGGTGTTCAGTGGGGTGTCACAGCTGTTAACATTATGTGGTTTGAGACACCTAGTACATTTGTGTAAATGTTTGAGTCGTCTGACTCTTGTGTCTCTATTAGGATAATTAGTACATTTGTACAGAGAATGTTTTTGATTGCAAAACAAGCATATTCCCCATCCTACAGTTCGTTTAGGGGTTACCGGTTTAGGTAAAACAGTATTTGCAGGTGGTGATGGTTTTGATGCTTGCATTTGCTTGTTATTTATTCTCTTGTGAGTACTTGGTGTACTCTGGGGAACCATTAACAGGCTCTTGGGAGTGCTCTTTGGACTATTAGGTCTCTTAGGAGCACCTGTGGGACTCTTAGGCCTCACTGATGAATCAGTATTTGACTGATTCTGGTTACATGGATTATTAGCAGTGCTCTTTGGACTATTAGGTCTCTTAGGAGCACCTGTGGGACTCTTAGGCCTCACTGATGAATCAGTATTTAACTGATTGTTGTTACATTGAGTATTAGCACCTTGGTTACCTAGTGACAGTGTCACTTTAGGAGTTTCAGGCAAGGAAACTGATGTAGGTACAGTTTTGGTGCATTCAGATTCAGCATTAATTGCCTGGTTTGCTGTATGATTGCTCATATTACGCAAACCTGTAAATATATCCTGCATTGACAGGGTATTACCATTCTGGCATACATATAATTTATTAAGTGTGTCACCAGACAATTTTCTTTGGATGATAATTTTAGTCATCCACTCAGTAGTTGGGTGATCCACCTCTTTACTGAAAGAATTTATCAGTGACTCAAGCTGAAAACTAAAGGCTTGTAAAGAGTCAACTGATTGTTCTGGTGAAGATAAATTTAATAATTGGTGTACAAGGTTTATAATAGTCTTCTCATTGTTAGCACTTGCTTTAGAAGGCTGTTGTGAGCAATTGTGACCATTACTTGTGTTGCTTAAGGCTTCTTGCTTAGCCTCAGCTTTGATTACAGCTTCGACTGTTGCCGCAGCATTAGCTTTATCATTTTCTGGTTCAGATTCACTGATCATTGCAGCTTCACTTGTTTCATCTGCAGCTTCACTTGTTTCTCTGGGTTCTGGTGATAAGCTAGTTAATTCAGTAGCATTATGTATTGAACTTATAGAATCCAGGGAACATTGAGAAGAGTGGTCTGAAATTTGATCAGACTGTAAACAAATCGTCACATGAAGCTGTCTTAGATGAGAGGTTAGAAAATGAAGGTTGAACTTCAGTTGTTGATCCTGTATAGTGATCAGCATTGATTAGAGGATTCTCCTCGTCTTGATTTAGCTCAAGTATTTCATCTGAGCTGAGTGTTAGCTTGGATACAGGTCTATTAATGATCTGATCCACCCACTCGGGAATATCTTGCTTCGCAAGCACCTCCTTATATCGGTCTAAACTGGTTTGAACAAAATGTTCATAGTTATCGAGATCAGATTCTGTTAGACTTAAGTGGTCTGAGACAGTATGACCGGCTTGGAGTAAATTCCTGTGGGTCTCGATTACAGTCTTGATATAGTCATATTTTTGGCTGGCGATCCTTATGGAACTTGCTAGTCTGTAGACGTCACCTGGGTCAGTTTCGACACAGAAATGACATTTCACAAGCAGTTTTCCTAAAGGAGCTTGAAGAGCTGTCAAGAATCTTGCATTCCTTTCTAAAGGATTCATTCTTGCGGTAAATTGAGCCTGTTAGGGCTTATGTAGCTAGTGGTATAGCTATAGTCTGCTCCTTGATGCAGAGCAGGTATAATGATTGACAGCCTGATAGGGCTTATGTAGCTAGTGGTATAGCTATAGTCTACTCCTTGATGCAGAGCAGGTATAAGTATTGACAGCCTGATAGGGCTTATGTAGCTAGTGGTATAGCTATAGTCTGCTCCTGGATGTAGAGCAGGTATAAGTATTGACAGCCTAATATTTCTTGAGGCTGGTTGTAATTTACCTCATTTAGAGGTTAGCTACCTACCTAATAATAAGCAACTAAGATTTGAGTGGTACCTTGGTCTCACTACAGGTGTTCCTCAGCTTAGCTCTTCCAAATCAGCCTCGGATGGGTAGCAGACTTACAGTAACACTCAAAGACATACATAGAAATATGCAATAAAATAATTACACAATAAATGGTTAATCCCACCCTTGATAGGGTCAGCACAAAAGAATAATATATGTGTCACTAACTAGCTTAAGCCTAGTCGTGAGAATTTCTACTTGAGAAACTACAACTATATTTAGTCTGTGCTTGTGCCAGATTCAACACAATCACAGCCTAAATTGCTACCTACTGAAGGTTGGCAAAGATTATATTATGGTGCAGTAATGTGCAAATAATTGTGCTGTGTTTTTGGGTTTTTTGTATTTTATATAATATACACTTGTGTAATTATGTGTATAAGAAATTAAATGAACACAAAGGAATTAATTGTGTTTGGCAAGTATTCTACTGCCGTAAATATTATCTAACTCCTGAATGTACTCCTAATTGTGGAATAAAATATTATCAGGGTTAGTAATGATTAACTAGTATGAGATCAGTAATTTATATTAGTATACTGGATCCCTAAATGTTAATGATCCACTGACTCGAGTGAATCAGTAATTATAACATGGATTCAGGCTATAATGGACAGTCTGCTGACAGCCATATATTGAAACATTGGTATAGCCTAAATGGTTAACACTTAATTGGTGTTAGTGATTAATATAAGGTTATGAGCTGTTGCTCTTGGTGACCTAAGGATTCTACTTCAGTATGAAGTGTAGGTCTAAATGTTGTGGGTAATTGGCTATGACCCACTAAAGCTATGTAAAGGTAGCTGTTAGTGTGATCTAGGCTAACTGATGTGTTACACTGTTAGTTGACACAATTAATTAAATAGTTAGTCTAGCTTCTATCACACAAGGATTAGTTATTAATGGTTAATATTTTAATTATAAATTTAATGCTTATCCGGTTCGATAAGGACCATAATGTGGGATATTTGGGCTTGATTCTGATTAATTAATAATTAAAGTAGTAAATTAAATTACGAAGGACCACCCGCTTTTAAAGTAAAGAGGGAAACTGAGAATTTCAGATCATTAGGTAAAATTCTAGAGAAAACCAGTGACTATGGATATGACTAGAAAGTATGATCATAAGAATAATTAGTGGGCTGTATTATTAGAGAAACAAACCTCAAACACCTACATTGGGGGGTTATTACTGGAGGTAAGTACGTCCAGGAATCAGTGTGGTTCGTTCACTAATTCAATTAATAATAATCTAATCCTATAAATAATGCTGAATATAATATTATTCATATAAAGAAGAACATGAATATGAGCATAGTAATGAGTTACAGTAAATCACACATTAATATCAAACATTCTGAATGTATCAAATTGCAAGAATGTGGATAAAAGGAAATAAGCCTTAGCTGGTAATAGATTCCTTTAGATAACCCTGGTAGTCCTCTTAATCTCCAAGTCTGGTACACCGACGAATGACACGGTTAACATGGAGAAGACAGCATGAGGAATTCGTCTCTCGAGCTGCAAGATAAATAACTACCAGTAGCAATTGATTTAACTACTCAATTCATATTCAAGATTATTGATATCTACAGATGGAATTATAATCACCTGTTATTAGGTGTTATCTCGCCGCGTGACGAACAATCACCCCGCTATTATTAAACCTGTAAATGATGCATCAAATAAAGGGTACTTAGCTGTGGGCACTGTATAAGTATTAAGATTGCCGTGATTTCGCATCCCAGGCTCCGGTGAACCTATCCTGGATTGATGCGTTTCAAGCTGGCTGATCACGTGTCGTCAGGAACCAAGTCTAGGGGTCCCTCATTTAACACCAGCACTAGTTGAAGATATTATCTGCAAGGTCGTTCACGCCTCACAGTGGCGGCTTTCATCTGTGGATGGACACGCTTGCCCTATTTGCTGGGCAATGGCGTGTTCTTATGAGTACGGTAAGCGCAGCTTTGCTTCCTTTCGGCTTTGCACGTGTCCGCGTACCGACCGACTGAAGGGGGATGGCCTCTCTCCAACCCACGCCGAGTCGACGTTCATAACACAAATTATTGTCTTGAACATTAACGTTTCTCGCATTTACGCTTGAAACTCTAAAGACTGGACGGGTTTATTATTTAGAGGAACGAAATATTATTATTTAAGACCTTCCAGAACTCCTTTCGACCGACAGTCTGAACAAACTATTAGAGAAGGGGATCACAGTCTACCCCTCGGCCGAATTCCAAACCAAACGCACCATTTTTGTACATAGGATCCATGACATCATCATGGATCACTCAGTTGACGAGATATCTGCAGAAATCTGGAGATAAAACAGGGATATTAAATTAATTCAGGCCCACTGGTTCACAACTCAATCCCACAACAACCAAGTACTAAAGCTAACTCTGGCTTCACCGGAGCAAGCAGCACAAGTCTGCTGCCTTGGCTTTTCTGCATTTGGCATCAAGTCTGGCCCTGACCAAATCACCTTACAGAGGTTTCACAAGCTCAAACAATGCTTCCAGTATGACCACTATTCTAGTGCATGCAACATTGAAATCCCCAAGTGTAGCAGGTGGGCAGGGGAACACAACTACAGGGAGTGCACAAGCCTAACACCCAAGTGTGCACTATGCAATGGTGCACACACTGCAATCTCTCATTTGTGTCCTCATAGACAGGATGCAATCAAGCAAGCACAAGAAACGGTGCCAACAGCCCGTCAACAAGCAGCAATCACCATTCCTGCCCCTCCTCCACCAGTAAACGCCTGGGGTAACCCCAACCAACAACAGGCCCAATTCCCAGGGTTGCGGGCCCAGTCGGTCGCCCAAGGGGGACACCAAAGCAACCAACACCTCAATGACCCCACGGTTATACCAGGGCAAACCCAGAACCATCCACAACAGGCCTCAACATCTAACCTTCTCGCAACAAACCCCGATCCTAGGCCCAGCTTAGGAGCTGAACTCCTAACATTTCCCCAAATTACATTTCCAAACAACCCGGTGAAGCTTCTGGATTTCTGGAACTCACTCAGGATGGACAATGGCCTGTCCCCTGTCCACATGTCCAAGGACTCGCTGGCCTACCTGTCTCCAAACAACACAACAGCCGCCGGCCAGGCCCAAGCAAAACCTAACAACCCCAACCCAAGTACTCTCCGCCCCCAGGCCTCATCCAACGCTCAAGAGACACCAAACTCCCAGAATCACCCCTGTTGGGATTGAGTACTACAGATGTTGGAGGTAGCATGTTTGGAGCAGATGCTCTTTTGTTTATGATCTTGTTAATAATATTTCATGGACCTGATAATGTTTTGTTGTTGTTACTGGCGGAGAATAAAAACCATGTGGACGAAGATTGTTTGTCTGACCAAAACCATAACAACCCCGGACCCTCCACCCCGACAAACTAGCAAGCACCCAGGTCCACCATTCCTACAGTAGTCCCAGACAGGATTATACTCAAAGCCCTCACAAGCACCCTTGCCATAAGAAACCCTAGATGCAATCAGCGTCTCATACACCGCAGTTCCACACACCACTGTTCTAAGAGGCTCAGGGCCAACTCTAGCAGCCGAAGCTCATCCCCTGAAGACAGGGTAAGGGCAAGCAGTCCCCCTAATACTCCATCTGTGAGTGACTCTAGCACTACAGACGTGGATATCGAGAACAGTAGCGACAACAAAGACCCTTCAATTGCACAGCAACGTGTGGAAAACCTCATCCCCCCCCTCCCCCCCCCCCGGCTGGAACCATGAACATGATCTCTGGCCCAAAAGACCTATCCTCCACCTACACACACATCAGAAGCCAAACCGAAGTTAACAACACTGACACTCGAGCCAAACAAACACATACGACTCACAACCAATTCTCGACTCACCATTCTTCAAGTGAATATCAGACACTACTTCAACAACAGATACCTCCTCACCCTGGAGGTAGCCAGACTTAACCCAGATATTATCTTACTCAATGAAACAGCGGCTAGACAGGACCAGCACACCTCACTTTTGGGATATTCCACTAGGGAAGTCAACAGGGGGGATGCACAGCGGGGTGGCAATCCTAATAACGAGATGGCTTTTCTACCGCCCATCTTCATAGAAGATGACCACTACCTTGCAGTAGAATTCACCACCTCACACGGCCCCCTAATCGTCTGCACCACATATCTACCCCCTGGACATGCTTACCACCAAGCCCTATTCAACGCTCCTACCAGAACAGACCTAAGGGCAGACAATTCTTCAATTTAATGCAAAACAGAGACCTCTCCTTCGAAGGCCTCCACTTCAAGACATTCTTTGCTGGCAATGTGAGGGGCATCCCTGACATATTACTAACCAACAGAGTCTGTGTCCTGTTCCACTGCAGAGTGACCCCAGGCAAGAATGTGGTGTCTGATCACATCCCTGTGGTCACCACCCTCCATGCTACCCCCTTCTGGTTTGTGACTCCTCCCAGGCCCAGACTGGAAACTATGCGAGCCAGAGAATATGACACCTTCCTCACTGACGACCCCATCATCGAGTTTGACAACCTACCCACCCAAACAATAGACCAAGCAGTAAACACCATCCACAACCGCATCCAGCTTGCAACTGAGGCCACCTGTGAAAGATCCACCACCAATATAAACCGGCCCAAGAAATCAGGGGTAAAATGAATGAGTACCAGCGAGCCTGTCAAAGCCACTACCAAACTGGCCAGCCACCAGTGTTGTCCCTACAAACACTCAGAAGGGGAACCTTAGGCCTAATGCTAACTCATAAGAGCCACATATGGGGAACCCTTGTGAGACAGGCCAACCAGTACAAAAAGGAGCCGGGAGCCTTCTGGTGTAAGATCAGACAGCTCTTGGGATCGGCTAACCCCAGCCTCACCCACCTCATACACACATTCCTGGATGAAGATGACGAGGAACAACAGGAAAAAAATGAAGACGCACAAGAACAGGCTGACCTCATCAGTGCAGTATGGAAAAAAAGACATTCACGGCTTAAAACTGCAGAGCCTTCAACAACATTCACTTCATCCGTGTCAACCAATGGACAACAGAAAACGCCGCCTTCCTTCTCAGCACCCCCTTTGATAGACCTGACAACCCTCCAAGACGACCACCCACTAACAAGACCCATAACTATGGTACAGATGAGAGGAGTCATTAAAATCATCCAAGATAAGGCCCCAGGACCATCGGGGATCAAAGCAAAGCAGATCAAATTCCTAGCAGGCAATTTTCTGCAATCCCTATTCAACCTATTCAATGCCATTTTGGCTTCTGGTCACATTCTCTTAGCTTTCAAATCGGCCAAGATGATATTCATTCCCAAACCCAAGAAAGACCCCCATCAGACTGGCAACTACCACCCAATCTCCCTCTTAGACACAATAGGCAAGTGCTTTGAAAAAATCATGTCCAACCGTCTCAACTACTACATGGAGTACAACAACCACTTCACAGAAAAACAGTTTGGCTTTCGAGCACAAAGGTCAACCCAGCACGCAATAAACATAATCTACGATGCTGGAGATCAATTCGCCAGCAAAAACAGGTAGCCCTGATTGGGACGAGGGACGTCCACAAGGTCTTCGACAGCCTATGGCACGATGGTCTGGTGTACAAATTAGCAGAATTACCAGCGCAAAACTGGACCCTCCTTAGGCTGATCAGAAACTTCCTAAAGAACAGACAAGTTACTCCCAGCTTCAAGGCGAAAGTTGCAGCAGTTGTCGCCCCAACAGCTGGAGTCCACCAAGGGTCGTGTCTGAGCCCTGTCCTCTTCAACATTTTTGTAAATGACCTGCCCCAACCGGAGAACAGGGACACCATTATTGTCCTATTTGCGGACGACGAAACACACGTAATAACATCTAACCCAAGCAGCCAAGCAGCCAAGCATGCAACTGTAACCCGTAAGGCGAACGTAGAACTAGCCAGGACTGCTAACTGGGAAAGAAAATGGAAGATCACCACTAACCCAGAAAAGATCCAAATAAGCACTGTCAGATGTATGGCTTTCTCAATTGAAAACGAGGGGGGATAAGGATCAGGGGTGAACCCATACCCATCTCAAACTCCAACACAGTGCTTGGATACAACTTTAACAGTCAACTCAACTCCACCCAGTACGTCTCCCAGAAGACAGCGATGGTTAGGGATTCCCTGTTGAGGCTCATCCGCTCTAGGCAAGCCCCATCCCACATCAAGCTCCACCTGTACTGAAGGATAATACGGCCTAGCCTGGAGTACCCTTACGTCCACCTGAACCTTACCAACAAAACCAACTTGCTGAAGATCCAACGGGTACAAAATAAAGCACTTCACTTTGCAGAGGGCCTGTCACTGATGGATAGGGTAAGAACAGACCAACTCCATGAGACACTCAACATGATGCCAATGAACATCAGGCTCAGCTACCTGGCCAGAAGGCAGCTGTACCGCATGAAGCACATGTACGTCCCAGACCCCGAAGATCCCTACGAAGCAATAAACACCACCAGTGACTACGAGATCCATGAACCACCACACAGGACCAGAAGAATAACTCTCTAACAAAAAGTGAGACACGTCCATGATCAGGCCTTCCACCTCAAATATTAAGTGGCCTACTAGACGACCTAGATGAGTGGCCCATCCGGGACCCAATCTATACCTAATAAAGAATAAAAAAAAATAAAAAAATAAAAAAAATGTATAAATAAATAAAAAATTAAAAAAATAGATAACAACCAAAACCTCTTTTGTGCTATCAGAAGAGTAACTACCGTGATGTTGCTAAGATTAAACTCTTGCAGCCAACTCCACCTAGGGCTTCCAGACACCAGCTAGGACACAAACACTAGCCACCCAGCCAAAGTACTGGCAACCCAACACACCACAAACCCAAACAAACTACACACACATGTCAACCCATGGTGGACAGGCCACCGAACTTTCTAACCTCCTCTCTCTCAACAGGAGCCGGTCGGCCGAGCGGACAGCACACTGGACTTGTGATCCTGTGGTCCCGGGTTCGATCCCGGGCGCCGGCGAGAAACAATGGGCAGAGTTTTTTTCACTCTATGCCCCTGTTACCTAGCAGTAAAATAGGTAGCTGGGAGTTAGTCAGCTGTCATGGGCAGCTTCCTGGGGGTGGAGGCCTGGTCGAGGACCGGGCCGCGGGGACACTAAAGCCCCGAAATCATTTCAAGAATCTCAAGATAACCCCCATACCCTCTATCTTTCCCAACCTTTCCAAACCCTTTGGACATCAGAGAAAAGAAAAAAAAGAGCCCACTTAGTCCAGGAATGATTTTTCTTGCCCGGTGTTGAACTTTTTCTTAAGCAGATGTACCTTTCTGAAGGTGAGGTCTCCATGCTTCGATACAATAATACAAGCACCAGAGATTTATACTGTTGAAAAAAAATAGTTACTCTATTTTCAATTAAATCAAAGTTACGTCTGACTATTCCTCGGATATGGTTGACTTCTTTTACTGCAGCTTCCACTTGTTGAGCAACTTTTGATTTCATTTGTGGATCCTGACTCCAAGGTCCTTCTTCATCAACCTCCTGCAGGGTAATATTTTTTATTTGATAGTTATGATGTGCAATGTTATGCCCCACATGCAAGGTCTTTGTATTTTTCGAAGTTAAAGAGCATCTGCAAATCGTCCGACACTTGTAGAGTTCATGTAGATCGCTGTGTAAGGCCTCAATATTATGTTCACTCCATACTTTACCATAAATCTTAGCGTCATCTTCAATTTTGATGATATGGTTTGTGATATTCTATTCTATGTCATTGATGTATATGACAAAAAGGGTTAGCCCCAAAATGGAACCTTGCGGTACTCCACTCACCACATTTCTCCAGTCAGAGATATTTCCGTTTAGGACGACACTTTGCTTTCTTTGTTTTAATAATTGTTTGATCCATTCTAGTATTCTACCATATATAACAACTAATCTCTGTTGCACTGAACAACCCAGATGGTTGAACTCTTTTAAACTGAAGGTAATTGCACAGGCAAAGTGGAAGGCTTTGGTGACCTGTGACCCTCGGTCGCACAAATAGCTCCGCGACCGAGGCTAGTCCCGGCTAGTGACGTCACTGATGGTGACTTACTCATTATTCAGACAATTGAGGATACTCTTGATACTTTAACCAGGAATACTATTGAATACAATTTGGATGAAGACTTGAATTTCTCTAAATTACTGAATTCTGTAAAATAATTCATTATACGTTGCTTAAGACAAATGCGCCAGCCATTTTGTGACCTAAACTGCTAATCCCAGGAGAGATGACCCTGTGCTTGGGTCAGGTCAAACTACCTGACTCCAAACTTTCCAAGCCCCCCTTAGTCTATGAGAAACCATACTGAATAATTCCTACAACCTAGTTTGTTACACATGAATAAATTCGAAAATCTCTTTCAGAGTATGGGGCAAGAGAAGTGTGTATGAATGTGTGTGTGTGTGTGTGTGTGTGTGTGTGTGTGTGTGTGTGTGTGTGTGTGTGTGTGTGTGTGTGTGTGTGTGTGTGTGTGTGTGTGTGCAAGCAAGCTAGTGGAGACATTTGGGACGCCAGAATGTCGGTACCGTCTAAGAATCATCCGCCAGTTATGGCTGCTATAAGGAAGGCGGTACTTCAAGGACACAGGGTGGCCGGAAACGCACAAGGGCTGGTTGTATGGAGGGCCAGAGGACATATGTGACAGATGTGGATTTGGGAGTTGACATTTTAAATTAAAATTTTGCCCCAAGGGACGAGTTTATTGGGCAGCGTCACTCATCTTGTGAGTGGACACACCGCCATAGCAGCATGTACAACACTTCCCAATAGGAAGAAAACCAGCTGGGTTGTTCATCCTGTCACTTGTACCCAGACACAGCTGGGACTTGCTTAACTGTCTCAAGTGAACAGCTCCTCAAATAAGAAGATTAACATCTATCAACCCTTAAAAGCCTACGTTATCTTGCGGGTGCAAAATGGGGAAATCTTTTAAGAACAGTATCAATATTTGACAAATTGTGTTTTCCTAACTCAAACAATGTGGGGTTTATTATTCTACACATATTCCTAATGTCTCTCAGGTGTTCACATTCACGGAGATAGTGGTCAAGGCGGTGTCCATCACTCTCACCACAGATTCTGCAACTTCGCTGATCAACTGTTGTTTCCATTCCATATCTCCATGGATATTTGTATCCAAGACGGATTCTCGCTATTACTGATTCTCTCCCTCGTCGTCCTCCTCTTCGGCCATAATGATTGGGATTGCCAGCTGCAACCATGTTGTACCATCATATAGATTCACTGGTTTGTGCTTCTATCCTCCTTTCCTCAGTTACCTTGTTACGGTGATGTTGCCTGACAATACCTCTAATTTGTAGTTGAGTCTTGGGTATGAAGTATTCAATATGGTCTCCTTCAGCGCCTTCAGCAGCCAGCACATCTGCTCGTTCATTCCCACATGTTCCAACATGGGAGGGGATCCACAGAAACTTGATGACTCTTCCCTGATTGGTAAGTACTCTCACAGCTCTCTTAATTTCAGCGACGAATAATAGGCTTTGCAGTGCTGCTTTTGAATCGGTGCAAATCACTGCACGATTAGTGTTCCGTTCAAGAAACCTTAACGCCATAACAATGGCAGTTAGCTCTGCTTGCGTTGAAGAGGCATAGTTCTCAATACGTGCTTTTTTTTATTTCTGCGTTGGAAAGCATTATCCTTGATTACCGTGTATGCTGCACCAGCCCTGCCATTGACAGGATTAGATGATCCGTCAGTGTAGATTTGATCTAGTTCATCTCCGGCTTCTTTATAAATTTCCTCGAGATACTTGTGCCTCATTTCTTGTGGTATCATGTTGGATTTTTTCGTTGCCATTTCATTGATGATGATCTTGCATGAGTCATCCTCCCAAGGAGGTAACCTCTCTACAGGCAGGAGCTCACGGGCTTGCTCAAGCAGGTGAAGCTCTTCAAGGTAGCAGACTGCTCTGTGATGCCATTTTTTGCTTCTCCTGTTTCCCCCTGAAAGTAGCACAGAGCTCAGTTTTTTCTTAGAAATATCATTGTAATGGGGATCTCTGGCTATCCTAATTGCAAGCTTAGCATTCAGCTCCTGAATTCTGCTTTTAACACTGGGAAGGGACAACTCCTCTCATAGATTAGACGTTTTGGCAGTTCTTGGAACTCCAAGAATGATTGTCATGGCTTCATTTTGAATGCTTTCAAGCCTTTTCATATCGCTTTGGGAGTAGGTGCACAGAACTGGTGCGGCATAGTCTATGACGGAGCGCATATAGGCTGTGTACATCATTTTAAGCACGGCAATAGAGGCTCCATGTCCATTCCAGGTCATAGCTTTCAGTGCCCTGAGTCGACTTTTGCATGTTCCTATGAGTTGATTGAGCTCCTCTTTCTTTCCCTTGTTAGAGCCGATAGTGACGCCAAGGTACCGATAGTGGTCAACCCATTCAAGTGTTACACCATTAATTTGCAGTTCTTCATTTGCTCTCCGCTTGTGATGGGAGTATGCCTTCGTCTTGTTTGTGGAGAGAGTGAAACCGAGCTCAAAACATTTCCTTCCAAGGCGTTCAATGGACTGTTCAGTTTTTCCCAAGGTGGGAGCTTGTATTAGAACATCATCTGCATATCCCACTTGTTGTGTTCCTTCCGGAAAATCAATATTTGCAATGGCATTCATAAGTACATTGAATATTGTAGGGCTTAAGACTCCGCCTTGGGGGGTCCCGAGTTCCATATTCATTGTTCTTAAGACTAATCCATTGAAGCAAACCTTGGCTTTCCTTCCTTGGGAGGTAGTCTTCAACCCATTTCATGAGTCTCTCCTTGACACCCATGCATGCAAGCTCGTCCAGGATCGCAATCCCCTGTGTTTTGTCGAAGGCTCCTTTGATGTCAACAAATACAGAGTACCTAGCCGTGTCATTAGCCAAGTAATTAACTATACAATTTGCTGTGCTCCGTCCTTTAACAAATCCATTGACCCCCTCCCCTAACCTGCCTATTTTGTGCAACAGTCGGTTTAGGATGGTCCTTTCAAGCATCTTGCAAGTGCATGACATGAGACGGATAGGTCTGTAATTACCTGGGTCATTAGGCTTCGGTATGGGAACAATTATTGCGTGTTTCCATTGTGTGGGCAACACTCCACTTAGGAATGACTTGTTAAACAGGTGGAGTAGTGGATTCCCAGACACTTCACACAGTGCATTGAGTATGTCGTAGGTGACGCCATCTTCACCAGGTGCTGTACTTTTACCCTTCTTCATAGCGCCCCTTACTTCTTGGGCCGTGATTGGTTCCTCATACTCGTCATCACTAGACAGTGCCCTTGTTTTGGCTCGAGTAAGTCACCTTGTGTGAGACATACACCAACGGTCACCTTGTGTGAGACATACACCAACGGTCACCTTGTGTGAGACATACACCAACGGTCACCTTGTGTGAGGCATACACCAACGGTCCCCTTGTGTGAGACATACACCAACGGTCACCTTGTGTGAGACATACACCAACGGTCACCTTGTGTGAGACATACACCAACGGTCACCTTGTGTGAGACATACACCAACGGTCACCTTGTGTGAGACATACACCAACGGTCACCTTGTGTGAGGCATACACCAACGGTCACCTTGTGTGAGACATACACCAACGGTCCCCTTGTGTGAGACATACACCAACGGTCACCTTGTGTGAGGCATACACCAACGCTCACCTTGTGTGAGGCATACACCAACGGTCCCCTTGTATGAGACATACACCAACGGTCACCTTGTGTGAGGCATACACCAACGGTCACCTTGTGTGAGACATATGCCAACGGTCATCTTGTGTGAGACATACACCAACGGGCGCCTTGTGTGAGATATACACCAACGGTCACCTTGTGTGAGACATACACCAACGGTCCCCTTGTGTGAGACATACACCAACGGTCACCTTGTGTGAGACATACACCAACGGTCACCTTGTGTGAGACATACACCAACGGTCACCTTGTGTGAGACATACACCAACGGTCACCTTGTGTGAGACATACACCAACGGTCACCTTGTGTGAGACATACACCAACGGTCACCTTGTGTGAGACATACACCAACGGTCACCTTGTGTGAGACATACACCAACGGTCTTGTGTGAGACCTTGTGTGAGACATACACCAACGGTCACCTTGTGTGAGACATACACCAACGGTCACCTTGTGTGAGACATACACCAACGGTCACCTTGTGTGAGACATACACCAACGGTCACCTTGTGTGAGACATACACCAACGGTACACCAACGGTCACCTTGTGTGAGACATACACCAACATACACCAACGGTCACCTTGTGTGAGACATACACCAAACCTTGTGTGAGTCACCTTGTGTGAGACATACACCAACGGTCACCTTGTGTGAGACATACACCAACGGTCACCTTGTGTGAGACATACACCAACGGTCACCTTGTGTGAGACATACACCAACGGTCCCCGGTCACCTTGTGTGAGACATACACCAACGGTCACCTTGTGTGAGACATACACCAACGGTCACCTTGTGTGAGACATACACCAACGGTCACCTTGTGTGAGACATACACCAACGGTCACCTTGTGTGAGACATACACCAACGGTCACCTTGTGTGAGACATACACCAACGGTCACCTTGTGTGAGACATACACCAACGGTCACCTTGTGTGAGACATACACCAACGGTCACCTTGTGTGAGACATACACCAACGGTCACCTTGTGTGAGACATACACCAACGGTCATCACCCTTGTGTGAGACATACACCAACGGTCACCTTGTGTGAGACATACACCAACGGTCACCTTGTGTGAGACATACACCAACGGTCACCTTGTGTGAGACATACACCAACGGTCACCTTGTGTGAGACATACACCAACGGTCACCTTGTGTGAGACATACACCAACGGTGGCCTTGTGTGAGACATACACCAACGGTCACCTTGTGTGAGACATACACCAACGGTACCTTGTGTGACCATACGGTCACCTTGTGTGAGACATACACCAACGGTCACCTTGTGTGAGACATACACCAACGGTCACCTTGTGTGAGACATACACCAACGGTCACCTTGTGTGAGACATACACCAACGGTCACCTTGTGTGAGACATACACCAACGGTCACCTTGTGTGAGACATACACCAACGGTCACCTTGTGTGAGACATACACCAACGGTCCCCTTGTGTGAGACATACACCAACGGTCACCTTGTGTGAGACATACACCAACGGTCACCTTGTGTGAGACATACACCAACGGTCACCTTGTGTGAGACATACACCAACGGTCACCTTGTGTGAGACATACACCAACGGTCACCTTGTGTGAGACATACACCAACGGTCACCTTGTGTGAGACATACACCAACGGTCACCTTGTGTGAGACATACACCAACGGTCACCTTGTGTGAGACATACACCAACGAGGACACCGAGGGAAAGTGCCTCCTTCACTTTTACTGCAACACTGACAACGATAAACTCCCGATACTTAGAAGTAACTTCCATAATAATGCTGAAGCGATTGATAAGAAAGATAATGAAACAGCTGATGAAAATAATGAGGCGGCAAGTTCTGTGAATAAAGAAGAATCTATTGAAGAGATTGTTGAGGAAATACTCAGTGTGAATAGTGACGCAATAATTAAGGTACAGACTGACGGCCACAAGGCATAGCAAGAGTTGCAGGAGGAACACAAGGTTTTGATATAGCAATTTGTAAATCTTAAACAAACATTATAAAATACACGTAAAGGCTACCCGCAGGTGCTCATGCAGGAGCTCATGGGAGGGATGCAGGTGCTCATGAGAGAGATGCAGGTGCTCATGGGAGGGATGCAGGTGCTCATGAGAGTGATGCAGGTGCTCATGGGAGGGATGCAGGTGCACATGAGAGGGAAGCAGGTGCTCATGAGAGAGATGCAGGTGCTCATGTGAGGGATGCAGGTGCTCATGAGAGGGATGCAGGTGCTCATGAGAGGGATGCAGGTGCTCATGTGAGGGATGCATGAGAGGGAGGTGCTCATGAGAGGGATGCAGGTGCTCATGAGAGGGATGCAGGTGCTCATGAGAGGGATGCAGGTGCTCATGAGAGGGATGCAGGTGCTCATGAGAGGGATGCTGGTGCTCATGAGAGGGATGCTGGTGCTCATGAGAGGGATGCTGGTGCTCATGAGACGGACGCAGGTGCTCATGAGAGTGATGCAGGTGCTCATGTGAGGGATGCAGGTGCTCATGTGAGGTATACAGGTGCTCATGACAGTGATGCAGGTGCTCATGGGAGGGATGCAGGTGCACATGAGAGGGAAGCAGGTGCTCATAAGAGAGATGCAGGTGCTCATGAGTGATGCAGGTGCTCATGAGAGGGATGCAGGTGCTCATGAAAGGGATGCAGGATCTTATGAGAGTGATGCTGGTGCTCATGAGAGGGATGATGGTGCTCATGATAGTGATGCAGGTGCTCATGAGAGTGATGCAGGTGCTCATGATAGTGATGCAGGTGCTCATGAGAGTGATGCAGGTGCTCATGAGAGTGATGCTGGTGCTCATGAGAGTGATGCTGGTGCTCATGAGAGGGATGCAGGTGCTCATGACAAGGATGCAGGTGCTCATGAGAGTGATGCAGGTGCTCATGAGAGTGATGCAGGTGCTCATGAGAGGGATGCAGGTGCTCATGTGAGGGATGCAGGTGCTCATGAGAGGGATGCAGGTGCTCATGAGAGGGATGCAGGTGCTCATGAGAGGGATGCTGGTGCTCATGAGAGGGATGCAGGTGCTCATGAGAGGATGCAGGTGCTCATGAGAGTGATGCAGGTGCTCATGAGAGGGATGCAGGTGCTCATGAGAGGGATGCAGGTGCTCATGAGAGGGATGCAGGTGCTCATGACAAGGATGCAGGTGCTCATGAGTGATGCAGGTGCTCATGAGAGTGATGCAGGTGCTCATGAGAGGGATGCAGGTGCTCATGAGAGTGATGCAGGTGCTCATGAGAGGGATGCAGGTGCTCATGAGAGTGATGCAGGTGCTCATGAGAGTGATGCTGGTGCTCATGAGAGGGATGCAGGTGCTCATGACAAGGATGCAGGTGCTCATGAGAGGGATGCAGGTGCTCATGAGAGGGATGCAGGTGCTCATGACAAGGATGCAGGTGCTCATGAGAGTGATGCTGGTGCTCATGAGAGGGATGCAGGTGCTCATGAGAGTGATGCAGGTGCTCATGAGAGGGATGCAGGTGCTCATGACAAGTGTGGGATATCTGGGGCTTGATTCAATTTATTTAATTATTAAATTAATGAAATTAATTACGAAGGACCACCCACTTTTGAGAAAAGAGGGAAACTAATAAAAGTGATCATTAGAAACACAAGGAAGAACCAGTGTCTATGGATAAATATTAGAAAGAATAATCACTTAGATAAATAATGGACTGTATGGTTAATTAACTAAAGTCAGAGCCTCAAACACCTACATTGGGGGGGTATTACTAGAACTTCATATACGTCTAGGAACTAGTGTGGTTCGTGCACCAGTTCATTGTTTAATAAAGAATATTGTGACCAAATATTATAGAATCAATAGGCAAGTACCAATAGAAATTATAAAGATTATTAGCATTAGAAAGCAATCATCTAAATAAACACACTTTATCTCCAGTGTACATGACGAGTATTCAATCTGATAATATCAAGAACAAGTAGCAATAATTGGAGTAATTAAATGTGTACAAAAAGTCTTAGCTTTAAGACGATTTCTATGACATCATTCACGCCTCGTCCTCGTGATCTCAGGATCTCCACGTAGAAGCCCTTAGAGGTGAATAACACGAATGTAGTTAACGGCTGGTTGACTCCTCACATACGAGCTGTAATTTAAGGGATATTACGTAGCATTGAACTAGGCTACTTAAATCTCAATATTCATGAAATATAAAATAAAGATTAGTGCGGTACTAACGTTGGATTTTTTGTAGTCATTCGATGTAACGACAGACTGCCCACGACATATACAATCTCTAATGATGCATCAAGAAAGAATTATATACTTATCGAAGGGTGCAAAGTATGCTGAAGCCTGCTGGTATCGCGTCTCAGTCTCAAACTTCCACAATGTTGTACACGTGGTTGAGCTTGGCCTGAATATCGACGCGTTATTATTTGACCGAGCACTGCAGATCACGTAGAAGAAGAATTATTCGTTCTGAGTTGAGTACCAGTGTAATTCTTGCTGATAATCCCAACGTCACGTGTCTCAGACTCTGACGCCACGACTTTTTGTTGCTCACTCCGCAACACGAGTTCACCACCCACACACACAATGGCGTCTCTCCACCCTCAACCCGCGTCCCCGCATTCACCACAGAAATTATTTATCACGAAAAATATTGTTTCGCGCAATTGTGGTTGAAATACTTTAATAAAGACTGGGTTGTGATTCTAGGGATTTAAACATTATTGTTTTCTCGTCTTAAGGTAGTAAACGAGAAATGGAGAAGATTTTAGTTTTCTCCATGGCATTCACGCGTGACGGTAAAATTATTACTTGATAACAATTGTAACTAAAAACTCTCGATTTAGAATTATTTGGGAGTTATGTTATCCATAAATAATTATCACATGGAATACCGATGATTTAAGAGAATCACATTCAATTCTCTAACACACTAGCTATAAATGTGTTGTGGGTTGCACAACAACCTTCCACAGTCTCCCAGTCCTCCCCACCATTCCCCCCCCCTCCCCCGTCCTCTCGTCCTCCCAACCATTCCCCATTCCCCCATCCCCTCGTCCGCCCCACCCTTCCCCCTTTTCCCTGTCCCTTTGTCCTCCCCACCATCCCCCACTCCAGTGTCCCCACATCCTCCTTACCATTCCCCACTCCACCATCCCCTCGTCCTCCCCACTATCTCCCACTCCCCCGTCCCCTTATCCTCCTTTCCATTCCCCCCTCCCTCATCCTCCCCACAATCCCTCACTCCCCTTTCCTCTTGTCCTCTGCATCATTCTTTATTCCCCTGTCCCTTCGTCCCCAACATTCCCAACTCACCCCGTCCCCTCGTATTCCCCACCATTACTCCCTCCCCTGTCCCCTCGTCCTCCCCACCATCCCCCACTCCCGTCCCCTCATCCTCCCCACCATTCCCCACTCTCTCGTCCGATACAGCTCAATTCCAACGCAATGTCACACAAAATAATTAAATCAAAATTAAAATAAATGGAATTCTATGAAATTTAAATTTGTCAATGCAATTGGAAACATTGAAATGGAATAGTAACATATATAGTATAGCGGGTGTTGCTCTTACGTGCAACAGATGGCGCTGTTTCTTGAAAAATGAATGGTTTTACCTGTGACAGGTGTGGCATTTATACTTATACTTACAGAATGAATGGTATGGAAACAACACAGCTCAATTCCAACACAATGTCACAGAAAATAATTAAATCAAAATGAAAATAAATCGAAATCTATGAAAATTCTATTTATCAATGCAGTCGGAAACATTGAAATGGAATCGTAACATATTTAGCATAGCCTCTGTTGTTATTATGAGCAACAGGTGGCGCTCTTAACCAAAAAAAAAAAATGCTTTTACCTGTCACAAGTGTGGTATCTATATAGTACGTTTATAAAAACACTCATGTATTCGAATGGAACGTTGTGTCAAAAATTCAAAGCAATCTGGGAAGAACTTTTGGAGATTACAGCGTGTGTTGCTCTTATATGCAACAGATGCGCTGTTTAAAAAAAAAAAACTTGTTTTTCCCTGTCATAGGTGAAGCATGAATATAGTAGGTATACAAAAACGCGCGCCTATTCGAATGCAACTTTGTGTCAAAATTTCAAAGGAATCGATAAAGAGGTTTCGATGATTTCCCTCACATGAAAAACACATGAAAAGCGCAGTTTTTTTAAAAAAAAGTATGTTTTTGTCCCGTCACAGACGTGACATCTATATAGTATGTATATATAAACCCGCTCGGATGCGAAAAGAACGTTGTGTGATAATTTCAAAGCAATCAGTGAAGATGTTGGTGTATGGGGTGGTGGAGGGAGAGGGTATGTTGGTGTATGGGGATGGTGGAGGGTGAGGGTAAGCAGTGATGGGATGTTGGTGTATGGGGTGGTGGAGGGTGAGGGTAAGCAGTGATGGGATGTTGGGATGTGGAGGGTGAGGGTAAGCAGTATGGGATGTTGGGTGGGGTTGTGGAGGGTGAGGGTAAGCAGTGATGGGATGTTGGTGTATGGGGTGGAGGAGGGAGAGAGTAAGCTGTGATGGGATGTTGGTGTATGGGGTGGAGGAGAGTGAGGGTAAAGAGTGATGGATGTTGGTGTATGGGGTGGTGGAGAGAGGGGAAAAGTAGTGATGGGATGTAGGTAAGGAATATTAGGATGATTTTGAGCTGCACTGGAGTAGGACACAGAGGTATGATGGGTGTGCTGATTGAAAGGAAGTTGATGTGCAGCATTTGTGTTGTTAGTGGGAGATGGATGTTGATGCTGGTTAGATCCAAGTGCTTTCATGGCTTGTTTCCTACGTGGGCATTGTTTGTCTACAGCACTGTGAGGGCCTTGACAATTGGCGCAGTTGAGGGATCTGCAGGGGGACATTTTCACCACAAGTGTCTAGGAGCAGAGCATTTTGAGCAGATTTATTGTAGTGCTTTACATTACGTACTTACCTATTTGTACTTACCTAATTGTGCTTGTGGGGGTTGAGCTTTGGCTCTTTGGTTCCGCCTCTCAACTGTCAATCAACTAATGTACAGGTTCCCGAACCTACTGGGCTCTATCATATCTACACTTGAAACTGTGTACGGAGTCAGCCTCCACCACATCACTGTCTAATGCATTCCATTTGTTTATTACTCTGACACTGAAAATATTCTTTCTAACGGCTCTATGGCCCATTTGGGCACTCAATTTCCACGTGTGTCCCTTAGTGCGTGTGCCCCTTGTGGTGAATAGTCTGTCTTTATCTACCCTATCAATTCCTCTGAAAATCTTGTATGTGGTGATCATGTCCCCTCTATCTCTTCTGTCTCCCAGTGACGTAAGGTTTAATTCCCGTAGTCTCTCCTCTTAGCTCATGCCCCTCAGTTCGGGTACTAGTCTGGTGGCAAACCTTTGAACCTTTTCCAGTTTAGTCTTATGCTTGACTAGATATGGACTCCATGCTGGAGCCGCATACTCCAGGATTGGTCTGACATATGTGGTAAGTGGTGGTCCATATGTAGTACACAACGCACGTGTTTCATGTGCGTTGTGATAGCACTTAAAGCACTGAATGAGGGTGAGTTATTTAGTTGGCTTGAGGGAAGAGGAACAGATGCTGGTGTTCAGAACTTTGATTCCTGTCTGTAACTCGCGCCTGTCTGTTAAGTACCTGCCGGAGGCTGCATGTGCACAACTTGCCAGATTTCACTTTCAATCCAGAAATTTCGTGTCTTCTGTAAGACCATGATTGGTATATGTTTGTTTGTATGTTTATTTGTGTAATTACCCATATGTAGTTAGAGGATAAGAGCTTCAATACTGGTGTCCTGTCTCACCTACTATCTTTCTCATATGATTTTGAAACTGCTGAAGATTTAGCAACCGCGCGCGTCTCTAATTTTTTCCGTTTACATTCTAGAACTGTGTTCGTAAAAGAGAACTTTCGGACATTTTTCCCGCAACGATGCTTTCTAAGCTGGAGTTTAAAGCTTCTTGATCAAGACTTTACAAGTTTTTAAAATTTCTCCTCGTGAACGTGTTCATTCCTATCGAGATTTTGTACATGGTGATCATATCTCCTCTTTTCTTTGTATTAGCGTTTGCACTTTTAACACCTCAAGTTTTTCCTCACCGCTCATATTTGTTTGTTTAGGTTTGAAAGCCATTTAGTAGCGTGTTTTGGCATCTTTTCTGCTGTTGTGCTTTTATATGGTCACCATACAACTGTTATATACTCCACTTTTATATGGTCACCATACAACTGTTATATACTCCACTTTTATATGGTCACCATACAACTGTTATATACTCCACTTTTATATGGTCACCATACAACTGTTATATACTCCACTTTTATATGGTCACCATACAACTGTTATATACTCCACTTTTATATGGACACCATACAACTGTTATATACTCCACTTTTATATGGTCACCATACAACTGTTATATACTCCACTTTTATATGGACACCATACAACTGTTATATACTCCACTTTTATATGGTCACCATACAACTGTTATATACTCCACTTTTATATGGTCACCATACAACTGTTATATACTCCACTTTTATATGGTCACCATACAACTGTTATATACTCCACTTTTATATTCACCATACAACTGTTATATACTCCACTTTTATATGGTCACCATACAACTGTTATATACTCCACTTTTATATGGTCACCATACAACTGTTATATACTCCACTTTTATATGGACACCATACAACTGTTATATACTCCACTTTTATATGGACACCATACAACTGTTATATACTCCACTTTTATATGGTCACCATACAACTGTTATATACTCCACTTTTATATGGTCACCATACAACTGTTATATACTCCACTTTTATATGGTCACCATACAACTGTTATATACTCCACTTTTATATGGTCACCATACAACTGTTATATACTCCACTTTTATATGGTCACCATACAACTGTTATATACTCCACTTTTATATGGTCACCATACAACTGTTATATACTCCACTTTTATATGGTCACCATACAACTGTTATATACTCCACTTTTATATGGTCACCATACAACTGTTATATACTCCACTTTTATATGGTCACCATACAACTGTTATATACTCCACTTTTATATGGTCACCATACAACTGTTATATACTCCACTTTTATATGGTCACCATACAACTGTTATATACTCCACTTTTATATGGTCACCATACAACTGTTATATACTCCACTTTTATATGGTCACCATACAACTGTTATATACTCCACTTTTATATGGACACCATACAACTGTTATATACTCCACTTTTATATGGTCACCATACAACTGTTATATACTCCACTTTTATATGGACACCATACAACTGTTATATACTCCACTTTTATATGGTCACCATACAACTGTTATATACTCCACTTTTATATGGTCACCATACAACTGTTATATTCTCCACTTTTATATCCACTGTTATTACTTTTATATGGACACCATACAACTGTTATATACTCCACTTTTATATGGTCACCATACAACTGTTATATACTCCACTTTTATATGGTCACCATACAACTGTTATATACTCCACTTTCACTCACAAGAATGTCGCGAATCATTTATTATTTCCTCATCCATGAATATGAAAACAATTTTGAACATTGTAAAAAGTGTAGTGTAGGCTCCTCTCACAATGCTTTTGATGTAATCCTCTGTTGACAGTTACTATCCAGAACCACCCTTAGATCTCTTTGTCCAGTTCTTTAACTTTTTCACATAACATATAGATTGTTTGTAGCTTATCTTCCTTTATTTTACATTTCATTGCGTGGCATTTGTCCTCATTAAATTCCAACAGCCATGTGTTACTCCATTCACTTATTTTGCCTAGGTCATTTTCAAGAGCTTGATAGCCATCTTAGAGCCTTAGAGCCTCTAAGTAGTAAGTTAGAATCATCTACAAACATATTCATGTAACCTGAATTCCTTCCCATAGATGGTTTATATAGACAAAGAACATTACTGGCTCTTGAACTGAACCTTATGGTACTCCACTGGTAACATTTCGCCTGTCTGTTACACTGCATCTGATCAATGTCCTAATTTTTCCAGACAGTTTTTTCATCAAAGTCAATAGTCTACTTTTCGGGGTCCTCCTCATTGTTCCAGCTTCGTGTGTGTGTGTGTCTATACTCTCCTTATTATGATTTCAGGAGTTGAGCTTCAGCTCTTTGGTCCCGTCTCTCACCCGTTAATCAACTGAAGTTAATCAACCTATAGTGCTCTATCATGTCTACTTTTGAAAATATGTATGGAGTCTGCCTCTGGCATCACAGCCTAATTCATTCTGTGTGCGCGTACTCACCTAGTTGTGAGTCCAAACACACACACAGAACCTATGGGGCCTCACGGCTTAGTGGACAGCACTCTGGGGTCGTCGTCCTAAGAGTCCGGGTTCGATCCCCGGCAGAGGCAGCAACAGGTGTGTTTGTTTGTTTTTAGAAACGTAAACAATGGAGGCACGTGAGCTAAAATAGCATGGCGAGGCAGTAGAAATACTTGCTTCCCGTATCTGATGATATTACATTCAATCAGTTCTATTCAGTCAATGTATTCAGTTAAGTTCATATATTGTTACCTCCGGTCCATCCATTTATGTTAGGCCTTACTGCTATCTTTCCGTGTGCCGTGCGTAAGAATCCGGTAATCGAAAAGGGGCTTGTATCGAGCCGTGTGAACTTGTCATCTAGCCGCGTAATTGTGGGACGCCATCTTAGAGGAACTGGACTGAGCGAGGCGTTAATTATCGGGCTACAAAAGTGACATCCGCCGTCGATCGTATCTGTGCTTGAAGATACTGCTGTGAGACGTGCTAGAAAAGGTTTCAGTGTTATGAGAGAAACCTTAAATGTTGTAATTCTGAGGAACAGTGAAGGACTCTCTCGGGTCTCGTGTACCGTGTAACACCGTGTACCATCGTATCCTGGGGTACCGTGTCAAGTGGAAGGGGCGTGGTACCGCATCCCTGCTGTTGTGCGCAACCCTGGCTTGCCTAAGCCGGTGTGTCTGCGCCATCCTGGTCTCTGTGTGTGTGTAGAGCTTACCCCGTGGTCTAGGACCCTGTGCTCCACCTGACCACGTGTAGGAAGTGAGGACGCCTACGTCATCATCCAGCAGCAGCAGTGGGAGTGTGACTGACGTGTATGTGTGAGTGAAAGAGGGGCCCCACACCATTGATGTAAGTACACTGTTTCCGTTTGGGTAATAAAACTCTGAAGCTGGGTTCGCCCCCAGTGTCCGTCTGTCCTCTGTCCCTGTGACCACCTGGGGAGGTGATTGGGAATTGGAGACGTGTGAGTCTACGCTGTTTGTCATCAAGTTGAGGATTGGGCCCAACTGGGATTTATGACATATGTGAAGACACCAAGTGACACATTCAGAGGTAGAGTAAAGTGAGTTATTTACTGCTATTTTTCTATGTGCCGTGTATGTATTCGCTGTAATTTGATTCCCTTTTTCAGCAGTGAAAAGTGGTAACAGGGAGATTTCCCTTGGTTATATATTTTACTGTTGTGTTGTGGTAAAGTGTGAATTATTGGTGGATAATTTACTGGGGGAAGTCATTTACAAGTTTTGCCGTGAGTGGCAAGGATGTACTGTGTTGTACTGTGATGTACTGTGTTGTACCGTGTGTAAACCGTAAACAAGTTTGACCTTGGTGGAAGGCGTTGTGTACTGTGAAGGATTCCGTGAGAATTAAAGTCAGTTAACGTCACCGGGGGTCACGATTTACTTAACGAGGTCACTTGTTCGTTGAACATTGTTGTGATTAACGTAGGGACGTGTAAAGGCAACAGTCACAGTGAAATTCACGCAGTGGAGGAATTGTCAAGTGAAGACTAACGTAGTGTTAACGATTTAACGAGCTGTCGTTAATTGAGTGATTAACGTAAGGGGTTGACGGTCTGTTATGATCGGAGTCAATTGCGCTGTAATTAAGCTGTTGTAATTCGTTGGACTGATCAGCTCTGTCTGCGGACAGAGTGATTAAGCACTCGTAGCTAATTAAAGATATTTAGTAATCGCCACTTAGTGAATTCACCAGGTGTTGATGTTGTTGTTTACACGGAGTATTGGAACATTGTGTGTGGTACAGTAGTCTACCCTCGTTAAGGTAATCTTGTCGTAAGACCGGAAGTGAACTGTCAGTTGAGAGACAGTAGGCTTTATCAATACTCGTCTGAATTAATAGGCTGTTGTATTCAGTAATTAATTGGGAATTACTCACCGAATGCTTGTCTTTCATGTTGATATAATTAATTGATTTACGAGTTATTGATTCCATTTAAGTGTCGTTGAGACACGTGTGTGTTAACGTAATTGTTTAAATTCAATTAGAGTAACTTTTGTTTTGATTGTCCTGAGAGACAAGTGTTAACGTAAGATTTTTATAAGGGGTTATCATTCTTGGATTAACCGCCTAGTTACTTGGTACCTCGTTGTGGGCAGCGAGCGCCAGTCAAGTTTTGTGATTATAGTATTGGTCACCGTGAAGCCGTGACAATATTGATTGCAAGCTTGCGTCACCAGTGGGCACCACTGTGTTCAGTTAGTGTCATTGTCCAGTCAGCGAAGACGGGATAAGGATACCGTGGGTCCATCAGGCTGTTGATTAGCTGTTCTTGAATGTGCCACTGGAGTGACAGTAAAGTAACGTAAATTCACTGTGTAGTAGTTTTAGTTTTGTTTTTGTGAATAAATTGTTTTATTATAGAAGCGGTCGTTTACGTCAAACCTTCCAATATTACTGCCCCACATTTTATGTTCTGCAACGCTTTGCCTGCTTATGTTCATATTAAGTCTGTATCTAAAGCTCGAGTCCATTGCATAGCACCACACTTCTATAAATAAGAGGTGAGAATCCGTCGGCTACCCTTTATTAGTTGTCAAACTAGGAGGAGCCAGCGACCTAAGTGACAGGTGTTACCGGAGTGGTTTCGCCTGGCTGTTTGCTCCCGCGGTCCTATGATCTTAGGCTTTAAGATTAAATATCTGCCACTGGCAGCTCTTGCTGTTTAAGGTCTGCCTCTCTTGCCAGGTAGTTGCGATTAACGTAACATCAATAGGACTTAATTCTTTTGATAACCTGTCAAAGAAAAAAATATCACAGGCCTTAACGTTAGATTCAGTTCCTTCAAATATCATAATGCGTAATATTACTTTAGACGAGGTATCTGCCTTAGTCTATAGCTTTACATACAAATCTATATTATTACAGTCAAAATATTTGAATCCCGTCATAACTTTAGTATATCATCAAGCGTGACACAGTTCGTGCCACACTTGAGACAATGGATGTGGAAACTTTTGCAATTATATTAACTTTAGATAGAACATCAGATGTTTTACGTACTTGAAAACGTATAATATTGTACGTATTAATGATTTATAATTTTGACAATGTGTAAAATACTGTAATCCAACTTATGCATAACTATATACAATCACCAACCATAGGAGCTAACTAGGCCTAACCAAGGCGAAACTAGGTACTTAAAACATGTTTTAATGAATAAAGAATGAACCTACCATGTACGTCCAAACGTCAATGTTCCTCAATGCATTGCTTGGTCAAGTTTAGTACATACTATACCTTGGATTATATTTATATGTAATGGGTTAGAATGTGACCTCGACTATACTGATGCAAGAAGTATTTTTGATACTTACTGACAAGCAGGCAACCCGTGTTGCAGCCAAGACCAACCACCTGCAAAAGTGCTCTCATAAAGATGTAAGTCTCCACATTGGTCGAAGACACGGTGAGGAAGTTTACTATTAAGGACAGAACAGCGCTCATCAGTACACATTTCCTTCGACCGATCCTATACATTTGTAAAACAGATAATAGGCTTTTGAATTGATGATTTACTTGTATTAAGATATTGTATACATGACTTACTTCTATTAGGCTATTAAATTTATTATTAATGTGAGGGGATGGTTCACCAGCTCACTTACAAGAGTGCTCTTATGCCTGTGGGAGCCAGTACACTTGTTAAGTGCACTTGTTAAGTGGGCGGGCTTAAGTTTGGTAACCAGCAACCGAAACATCTAGTGTTTGGGCTCATGTGAGAGCCCCAGTCACCAGCAGTCCAGAAATGTTACCCTGGCCGGGGTGGCATGTCTGTGGACAGTGCTAGAGCTGATAGCATCATCTCATTGTATGGCATTGGGCTAGACAGCTTTGGGCAGGAACAGCTAGGCCGCCGGCGTGGCTGAGCTGTGGGCCTCCCGCGCTCGCTGGCCACTTGAGTCGTTGTCATGGAAACAGCCGCCATTTTAGTAAACATCTTGAGCCGCCATGTTGGTCGGTCATCTTGGAGCTGCCCTTGGGGCTATGCTACACCGTCGCTGATTGGATGAGAGGGGTAGGCCGCTGTATGCCTTCCTCTCATTGGTTATTTCGAGAAGGACGCGGGGAGAGCCGGTGTAGCATCATTCTGAACACAGCTGCCACCTTGTCAAGACGCTCTCTGTACTCAATTCGGCCAAATTGAAGTATAGGGCGTCGTGGTGGCTGGACTACTCAACTGCTGATGCTTCCTGCTTCACCAACGACAACGGTCGTCACAGAATCCGGCCGAAGTCGTCGCTTGGAGGGGTTTAAGACATTTTTGTGCAGGGGGTAGAGGTACAGTGATCTGGGATCGTGGGGAATGTGCATACGAGCAGCAACAGACTCGTAGATCCCATACCAGTGATGATTAGACTTGCTAGTGCTCTGTAGCAGTCGATGGGAACGGGGAAATTCGTGTCAGTGTTAAGGCAAATTGCCCATGTTGTGTGAGACGCTATCGTTGTGCGCGTCACCTGGGTATGAACGCTTCACTTCACCGGTGGGTCGTGGGTGCGAACTCAGCCGTGTTGAATGGGAGGGGTTCGAGTGTGCGCCAATTTTTTCATATATATAATACCACGTAAGGTACTACCGCCGCCTACGCCACTTGGAACAAGCCAGCCACCTATAGCGGGGTGCCTGATGTATGGGAATTGTGTTTAGCCGACAGTGTGAATGAGTAAGTACCTATGTGTGTATTTCTGGTGATTAGTAGTCTCTAAAGCTTGAATTCGAGGTCAAGTGTTCCGTCACATTGTCACACAGCACCTGTTCAGGTGGAGTGAATTGTGGGCGAGGAGATTAATCACCTTTGGTGTTATCTTGTCAGTCCAGAGGGACTAAGTCTGGTGTACACAGACGTACAGTGTGTGTGTGTGTGTGGGTACACACGGGAACAGAGTATACATAGATTAGCCAAGGACTGAGAGGATGTCCATGTAATAATTATATTATTTCATTGTGGTAATCATTTTTGATCGTCCGTGGGACGGAGTGATTTCATTTCCATGTGTGGTCTTGCAGGTGTGGAATTCCAACACTGAGCGCTCAGGTATGTGTAACGCCAGTGATTCCTGGCAATGATTATTGGGGAGTGTACCACAGTGTGGTCTTAAATTTCTTGTATTGTTCCTAGGGCCGTGACAAGTGTGATTTATATAAATATATATTGTGGTAGCACTATTAATTAACGTAATTTTGGTGAGTTTTTGTGAGTGACGTGGCTGTCTGGAGAGACCGCCATCGCTCTGTCGAGTAACGTAACTCTCGAGTGTTTATCGACATGCGTGATCGATAAATCACTCACCCATGTGATTTAAGGAGTGTGAGATTCTCCTTAGTGTTCCCAATAATGTTTGATAGCTGTAGGCTACATGTGTCAGCAGTAACTATATATATATAAATATATATATATATATATATATATATATATATATATATATATATATATATATATATATATATATATATATATATATATATATATATATATATTGTGACGATAATCTCCTTCAAGAGATTGAGCCTGCTCTTCCCTCCGAAGTTCGTCGCTATATAAAACTAATATGGAAGAAATATCCAACAAATAAAACTCCAAGGTTTGCCAGAGCAAACGTATTCAGCACCGAGAACACCTGCTCCCCCCCCCCCCTCCGCCACTCAAATCACCAAACTACCTGTACGTCGCCTGCTCATCGCTGATTGGCTGCGTGTCCAGTTGCACCTGCCCTCCACCCGCCACACTACCTGATGTCTGGGGCCACACGACCTACAGACCTCAGAATATCCAGTGCTTTCATCAAGTTAACACGTCTCGTTGGTAGACTAAGCTCTGGCATACGTGTACTAAGAGAGGTGGTAGCATAAAGCCAATATTCCTGCACCTAATATCTGATTGTATATTGTTCACTTGTTATTACTCACTTGTCTTAACGTAACTTTTCATTTTGTCATTTGATTATTCTTATTATTTTGATTGATTGATTTTATGATACGAATTTTATGTCCATTTTATTCATGTTTTGCTTTTCTAACGTAATTAAAATCTCATTGTTAAATTTACTTGTGTTTTGTGTGTCTTCGCATTACCTTACCACAGACGAAGTTCCAGATTTTCTATTTTTTGTTTCTATATGTGACGAGGCCATACCCCTAGCTTTTGAACAGCCGAACACCAACGCGTTACCGTCACAATATATATATATATATATATATATATATGTCGTACCTAGTAGCCAGAACTCACTTCTCAGCCTACTATTCAAGGCCCAATTTGCCTAATAAGCCAAGTTTTCCTGAATTAATATATTTACTATAATTTTTTTCTTATGAAATGATAAAGCAACCCTTTTCTCTATGTATGAGGTCAATTTTTTTTTATTGGAGTTAAAATTAACGTAGATATATGACCGAACCTAACCAACCCTACCTAACCTAACCTAACCTATATTTATAGGTAAGGTTAGGTTAGGTAGCCAAAAAAAGCTAGGTTAGGTTAGGTTAGGTAGGTTAGGTAGACGAAAAAACATTAATTCATGAAAACTTGGCTTATTAGGCAAATCGGGCCTTGAATAGTAGGCTGAGAAGTGCATTCTGGCTATTAGGTACGACATATATATATATATATATATATATATATATATATATATATATATATATATATATATATATATATGAAACAGGAATTTCCTTAAGTACTTTCGTATATTAAATACATCTTCAGAAGGTCTTATTTAATATACTAATATAATATACGAAAGTATATATACTTATATATATATATATATATATATATATATATATATATATATATATATATATATATATATATATATATATATATATTGTGACGATAATCTCCTTCAAGAGATTGAGCCTGCTCTTCCCTCCATAATTACGTCGTCGAAATTATATAAAACGACTATGGAAGACATGTCCAACAACGACAACAACACCAGCAAGGCTTGCCAGGGTGAGCAAAACGTATGCAGCCAGCCACCTGTTCGGACTCAAACCACCAAACTACATGTTGATCGCTGCCGGCTCCGCTGATTGGTCGCCGGTCTGGCTGCACCTGCACTCGCCCCCCCATACTACTTGATGTCTGGGGTCGCCACGACCTCAGACCTCAGAATATTCGGTGCTCTCGTTGTCACCACTCCTCCCGGCTAGACGCTAGCGTGTACTGAGAGAAGTGGTGGCTTAAAGCCAATATTCCAACACCTCCCATTTACTTTTGTATTGCACTTCTTGTTATTTTGCCTTAACGTAACTTTTCATTGTGTCATTTAATTATTCTTATTATTTTGATTGATTGATTTTATTATAAGTATTTGTTTGTCCATTTTTTCATGTTTTGATTTATTTAACGTAATTAAAATTTCATTGTTAAAAGTTTACTTGTGTTTTGTGTGTCTTCTCCTTACCTTACCACAGACGAAGTTCCAGTTTTTTCTATTTTTTTTTATAACTATGTGACGAGGCCATACCCCTAGCCTTAAACAGCCGAACACCAACGCGTTACCGTCACAAGTTATATGGGGGCCTGTCCTAGGAGCTTCACTCAGGTACTGGTGCCAAGTGGTAATTTATGGTAAGCGTATTTAACTTTGTTAACGTAGCTTTACTATTTTTCATTCAATTTCATTTTTATAAGGTGCGGTGTATTGTGCATTACGAGAGTAACATATAGTGAAGGTGAGACAACTTTGGATTACGTGGTGACTGTAGGCCTCAGTCATACTCTTAATTGGTCATCTCTCCCTCCTTGTTATTACTCGTGTTTACCATCTATGTCCCTTGAATATTTCTCATTCTGACAGATCATCATATTGGTACCCTGGTACTGTGGTCTGCCCCGGGTCAAGAGTACCCAATCTTCTGCAATCTGACTGTAGGAGGACAAAGAGGGCCATAGTTCCTCTAGCTCGAACTTTAGTTGCTGAATTGGGACCTCAGCAGCAGTTCTCGTCACCAGTTGACACCTCGCACCCCTACACGTCAGTCAGAGATGATGATACATACAACGGTAGGGAATTAGCTTATTTTTTCAGAGCACAAAAGTTCGCTAATTCTGTAAGTATCATATTAAATTCAGTGGGAAAAACTTGCTTTATGTCCTATAGAGACTTGGCAAGGTATGCCTACATCCTTGGACTACCAATTTTACTTTTGAAGCATTTAACTGTTTCATTTGTTTTCGAAACTTTGTTTCATTTGTTAGTAGGATTTTCTTGCCCTTATCCTCTTACATGAGTACCGGGTACAAGATTTCCTGCGCCCTTGATTTAATTTAATCATTTAACATCTTTTACTTAACTTTAATTGTTAAAGATCTCACAGGATAGGTACCAGTGGCCACGTTGTCCTGTTTCTGACATTCACTATTGAATATTCGTGTACCTTTATTTGCTAATTTCACCATGTTTCGTCTCCAAACTTTCCGTGCAAATCCAGCAGGTGAAATAGGGACTTTAAGTCGTGCCAAGAGGACTGAATTACAAACTCTTGCACATGAGTATCAACTAGAAGTTCCCTACCAAGCCAACAAAAATGACCTACACAACCTGTTGCTGGATTACTATTTAGAGCAAGGTAAGATAGACTCTGAAACTCATGAAACTTACTATATTGCAGATAAACCTGACTTGGCAACGCTGAAACTCAAACTAGAACTGGCAAAGATTGAAGAACGAACAGCTGCCATACGGAGGGAAGAACAAGAACGCGAAGCTGCTTTGAGGAGAGAAGAACATGAACGTGGACTCGCCCTCCAGGAACGTGAGGTTGCACTACTCCAGGAGCGGGAACGAGTACAGCTTGAAACCAAACGACGCGAGTTGGAGATGCAACGCGAACATGACAAGCAACAAGCGACTCTGGCTCTAGAGTGTCGTCAACGTGAAATCGCCTTGGAAACTTCCCACTTCACTCAACGCCAACAAGCTACTGCCAATCTTCCCGTCAGTTTTAATATATCACATGCAAGTAAGTTAATGCCATCCTTTGTAGAAGCAGAAGTTGATGTGTTTTTCACCACCTTTGAAACCCTTGCTAATCAACTCAGTTGGCCTGTCGACCAATGGGCCACACTTCTCAGAGTCCATCTTACAGGTAGAGCTGCAGTCACACTCAGTACTTTGGCGTCTGAGAATGACTACTACACTCTGAAACAAGCAGTGTTAGACGCCTACCTACTTTCCACCGAAAGTTATAGAAGGAAATTCCGTGACCACCTGAAGGCAAGTACCACTACCTTCCTCGAGTTTGCTAACACGAAACGGAGGTATTTCATGAAATGGCTGGAAGCAGCACATGTCTCTACTTTTACAGAACTCGTCAACCTGATGCTTGTTGAAGAATTCTTGAGACGTGTGCCACCTCCTGTCCGCCTCTACTTAGCAGATAAAGAAGAAACCGACTACCTGAAGTGTGCTAAGTCGGCTGACACTTACAGCCTTATCCACCGGCTGACACCTGAACCATCCTCCAGTAAGAAGTCGTGGTACAGTTACGAGAAGGTGAGCCCCGATCAAGCTGGTTCACAACTGTACTGCAAGTATTGTAGACTCTATGGACATACCATAGACAAGTGTGGTAAGTCTCAATACAAGGGAACCACTGACCAACAAAGACCCAAACCAACTCCTCCTAAGTCCGGTAAGCCTGTGATGAATGTTGGTGTTGATGTTAATGATCTTTCTCTTTTCAGTAACCACCTGTATACTGGAACTGTCTCTGCCAACGGTTCAAATCCGGAGGGACGTTTCAAATTGAAGATCTTGAGGGACACAGCGGCTCTACAATCGATCATCTTGAAGTCGGCTGTGCCCAACATCGTCTACACCGGGGAAACAGTCTTCATCACTGACCTCACTGCTACCACTCCATACCCTCTCGCCAGAGTCCACCTGGATTGTCCCTACGTGAACGGGGAAGTCCAAGTCGCCGTCAGGGAAAAGCCTTTTCCCATGCCTGGAGTGCAACTTCTCCTAGGCAACGACTTGGCAGAAGACCTGCAACCGACCAACCTGATCGTCATGGACAAAACCCAGGTGTGTAACTCTGTGCCCATAAACCCTATTCTAGAGTATGTTCCAGCAGAGGTTCAAGAGAGTGATGAAGTTTCTCCTCCGGTTCTCGTGACCACCCGTGCACAAGCCGCACGTCCACAGCCAGCTGACTCTACTGCTACCGCTGTCCCTCAAGACCCTCAGAAACTACCCCCGCATCTGACCAAGTTGGAGTTCCGTAAGTTGCAGAGGGAAGATCTTACTTTAACACCATTGTTTTTCCAGGCTGAGACTCAACCCGACAGTATTCCTGGGTTCTTCCTAGAGAACGACTTGCTCTACCGCAGATATAGACCCAGTAAACTGAAGGAGGACGATTGGGCCAACATCGAACAACTTGTGATTCCCACCAGCCTGCGGCCCACTATTCTACATCTGGCCCACGGAGCATTCTCCCACTACGGCTTCAACAAGACTTACCATGGGATTCGTCAAGACTACTACTGGCCAGGTATGGTAAATAACGTCAAACAGTACGTAAAACAGTGTCATACATGTCAGATGGCAGGCAAACCGAACGTCTCCATTCCCAGAGCACCACTGATTCCCATACAGGTGCCTGCGGAACCTTTCCACAGACTCATAATAGACTGTGTTGGTCCTTTACCTCGGACCAGTTCAGGTAACGCCTACATCCTAACCATCCTGTGTCCTACCACCAGATTTCCCATAGCAGTTCCAGTGAAGAACATCACGGCTGCTACGGTTATCAAACATCTATTGAAGATCTTTACTCAATACGGATTTCCCAGGGAGATTCAAAGTGACTGTGGCACCAACTTCACCAGTGATCTCTTCAAAAGGACACTGGAGGAGTTCAACATCAAACAGGTATTGTCCAGCCCCTATCATCCTGCTTCACAGGGTTCTCTTGAACGTAGTCATCAGACCATCAAAGCACTCTTGAAAAAGTTTTGTAGTGAAACCTCGAAGGATTGGGATAAGCAGATTGACCTTATAATGTGTATTTTCAGAAGTCTCCCCAATGAGTCCCTAGGAGTATCTCCTTATGAGATGCTCTACGGCCGTAAGTGCCGTACTCCCCTTAAGGCTTTCAAAGACTCTCTCAGAGATGCCACCTTCAGTGAGCATCAGAATGTGCCCCAGTTTCTTCAAAACCTTCAACACATTCTAGAGAGAGTCCACCGCTTTGCCCATGATAATCTATTGAAAGCCCAGGTGAGAATGAAGACTCATTACGACCAGACCAGCAAAGTAAGAAAATTCAAGCCGGGAGACTTCGTCCTTGCCTATTTCCCTATCCCAGGTTCACCTTTACAAAACAGGTTTTCAGGACCCTACTGCGTCAAAGAGTGCAGAAACAACAACAACTACGTCATAGAAACTCCAGATAGGCGGCGGAAGACCCAGCTGTGCCACGTCAACCTCCTGAAGCAATATAATGGTACTCCTCCCACTGTCCTGACTAATTATTCTACTTTCACAGAACCCTACATCCACAGTGAGACCTTCCCGGCTTCTCCTCCCGAAAGCACTGACAAGGAGTCAGCACTTTCTAATTCCGAAATCCTTAATGATCTTCCCAAATACTTTCAGGATAATCATAGTGCACCTCTCGTCAAGATCTTCAGAGAACATCAAGAGTTGTTCAGAGATGATCCCCAAGAGTGTAATGTTACCCAGCACGACATCCAACTGCTCCCCGACACCCGGCCGATTCGTCAACCCTTCTACCGAATCAGCCCGAGCAAGAAGGAAGTCATGCGTGCTGAGGTGCAATACCTCTTGGATCATGGACTGGCTACACCTTGTGAGTCCCCCTGGGCCTCACCTTGTATCTTGGTGCCCAAACCCCAAGGTAAGGTGCGGTTGTGCACTGACTATCGTAAACTGAACTCTGTCACTGTCAAGGATGCTTACCCCTTGCCAAGGATAGATGACATCCTTGATGCCATTGGTAGTGCCCAGTACTTGTCCCAAGTGGACTTGCTTAAGGGGTACTATCAAGTGTGTCTAACGGAGCGCGCTAAAGAGATATCTGCCTTCATCACTCCTTTTGGACTTTTCAGATATGAACGCCTTCCTTTCGGACTATGTAATGCCCCGGCCACCTTTCAAAGAGCTGTCAACCGTGTCATCCAGGGCTTGGATAACACATACGCCTACCTGGACGATATCGTCGTAGCCTCCAACTCCTGGAGTGAACATCTGCTCCAGCTGCGACGTCTGTTCTCCAAGCTCCTGACAGCCGGCCTCACCATCAACCTGGGCAAGTCCACTTTCGCGAAAGGTAAAGTGCGTTATCTGGGTCATGTTATTGGGAGTGGCAGCATAGCTCCGTTAGACTCACACACTCAAGCCATCCGACAGTATCCACAGCCTACCACCAGGAAGCAGCTCCTGCGCTTCCTTGGTCTTGCCTCTTACTACCGTAGGTTTGTGAGGAATTTCAGTACAGTCGCCACACCTCTAATTCTATTAACCAGTCCCAAGCAACGGTATAATTGGACCATACAGCAAACCGTTGCTTTCGAACAACTCAAATTCCTCCTCTGTTCTAACCCCATTCTCGCCTCTCCAGATATCACCAAGCCTTTCGTCCTTCATGTCGACGCCAGTGGTACCGGCGTTGGTGGTGTCCTGATGCAACAACGAGGCGAGGAGGTTCTACCTGTCAGCTACTACAGCTACAAACTGAAACCACACCAGAGGAACTACAGCACTATTGAAAAGGAGCTACTATCCATCGTCCTGAACCTCCAACACTTCGCTCCGTACCTACAAGGCGCCAGGTCTACCACCATCTTCTCAGACCACAACCCTCTCCGCTTCCTACATCAAGCCCAATTCACCAACCAGCGTCTTCTACGATGGGCTCTGTATTTACAAGACTTCAACCTGGAGATCCGCTATATCAAGGGTTCTGACAACACCATAGCCGATGCCCTCTCCAGAGTTTATGAAGTAGAAGCGACTCCATCCATTACTCCACCACATAACGACGTACTTCTTCCAGAACCGCAGGCTTCGGGGGAGAGTTGTGACGATAATCTCCTTCAAGAGATTGAGCCTGCTCTTCCCTCCATAATTACGTCGTCGAAATTATATAAAACGACTATGGAAGACATGTCCAACAACGACAACAACACCAGCAAGGCTTGCCAGGGTGAGCAAAACGTATGCAGCCAGCCACCTGTTCGGACTCAAACCACCAAACTACATGTTGATCGCTGCCGGCTCCGCTGATTGGTCGCCGGTCTGGCTGCACCTGCACTCGCCCCCCCCATACTACTTGATGTCTGGGGTCGCCACGACCTCAGACCTCAGAATATTCGGTGCTCTCGTTGTCACCACTCCTCCCGGCTAGACGCTAGCGTGTACTGAGAGAAGTGGTGGCTTAAAGCCAATATTCCAACACCTCCCATTTACTTTTGTATTGCACTTCTTGTTATTTTGCCTTAACGTAACTTTTCATTGTGTCATTTAATTATTCTTATTATTTTGATTGATTGATTTTATTATAAGTATTTGTTTGTCCATTTTTTCATGTTTTGATTTATTTAACGTAATTAAAATTTCATTGTTAAAAGTTTACTTGTGTTTTGTGTGTCTTCTCCTTACCTTACCACAGACGAAGTTCCAGTTTTTTCTATTTTTTTTTATAACTATGTGACGAGGCCATACCCCTAGCCTTAAACAGCCGAACACCAACGCGTTACCGTCACAATATATATATATATTAAATCACTGTGATTTGTTAGTGTGATTTGTCACTGTCGTGGGGGAACTCGGCTGTAGACGAGTACTTGGGTACACATATATTCTCCTGGTTATCTGGTAGGACATCGAAGTCCAGTATTCAGTGAGGTGATTGCGAGGCAATTAATGTAACGTAACCAAGGGAACGCCCATTGCTTTAAGAGAATTTGTTCTTTGACAATTTGAGTAACGTAGAATGCGTTTGGGTTAATTTACATTCCTGCAAGCAGCTACGGTAGTCTCGAGGAGCCTAGCCATCAGCCAGATAAGAATTAGAGTATTGTCTGTCGTAATTAACGGTCAGTGGGCCGGGTAATTGACGTGTTTCAGGAAGTCAAAGTAATTAACCTCGATCCTTGTTTGATCGACTCACACGAAGGCTACATTGTTTCATTAACGTAACGTCGTTATCTGCCCGGAAGTACCGGCACTTGATTGACTCGTGGGAGGAGCAGCGTCATTTTAGAATAACGTAAACGTGGGGCTAATTACTGTTATTAGTCACCTGAATTGGTCTGAGTATGGAAGGCTTAGACGGAATTCATACCTTAATGTAAATTGCTGAGCCAGTGTGAAAATTGCGTATTTTAATTGTTTAATTATTGATCTTGAGGATTGTAATTAATTACTCTAAAGGTAATAACGAGTGATTACCGTTCTCTTAGCACTTTGGACATTGTAAATCAGAGTTTACCATCGCTGAGTGATTAGTAACCGATTAACGTAAATTAAAGTAACTAGTAAAGAGATTAATCAGCTGTCTGGAAGTACAGGGATTAATGGGATTTTCTCACTGAATGCTCGACGGGTAGAGTGTTGTGTAATTTCAGCGTTACTAGTGACAGTTGTAAGAGTTGTAAATTTAACGTAAATGTTACCTTGTTATTAACGTAAATCAATTGTTATTGATTGTTGATCGTCCGTGGGACGAAGTGTTAACGTAAGGATTAATTTGAGGAAGGGTGCTGGAGATGCCAGTGAACCCATTAGTTATTGTTGTCATTGAAAGACTACTGATTTGATTGCATTGCAACCGCTGTTGCAGGAGTAGACTGCACTGAGGCGTAGAACAGTTAGAAGGTTACTGGAGACGTATTTCAGAACCTACTGTGTCATTTGTTGTAATTGTGATTATAGATCTGTTAGTTCTTGTTTCTTGTTTATTCCTCTGTGGTCACGCTTATGTTCGAGTTAGTTCATTATGCAGTCCGAAGGGCTGGTGTCTAGCTGTCATTAATAGTGTCACAGGAAGGATTTCGAGTAACGTCATTGGCATTTCTTTTGTTTTGTTGTAGTAGTTAGTACTTTATTGAATAAACTAAGTTGTTATGGTTAACACTGTCTTTTCGTTACACCCCCACACATTATTATTGTTATGCAAATGTTCTTCACACTCGACTAATAAAGTTGAGACTAGTTCTGAGCTTTGGATCAAATATACGGCACCACACAACAATAAATTATTGTTGTGAGAGCCCGTGACCTACTCGTTAGATTCGCTTCGGCGATTGGCGAAGGTCGGCGGCCTAAGTGGGGGGGATTTCAATTTTCATTGGGGTCTCGGCGTTTGCTCGCGCCTAGTCAATTGTTCATACATGGTCCCAAAGTGAGGAATGAGCTGGTTACTACACTGGTGTGTTAGCTAAGCAAGTCCTTCCTCAGGCGACCTAGTTGAATATCACGACAGGAATAAAGGTTAAAGAATAAAGAAAATTCTTAGAAATTTTCCGAGCTAAAATTCCTTATACCAATTTTAATTTATTCCACAAATTCTCAAATAAAACTCTCACAATTAACTTGTACTAAGCTGCTGTATTTACGATTAATTTTAAATTCTAAAATAATAATTGGTACAACAATAATGAGATGAAGGGAACAACACTTACAATCTCTTTGGTGCAACAATACAAATATATTTTGTTAATTATATATGTGCTGACAGACATGTTTTAACAAAAGTTTTAAAATACAAATAATCTCTCAAGATAATTAATGATCCTGAATCTCGCATAATTGTTCAGAGTGCTTTGTGGTTTAAAATTTCCAGTCAATCCAACAAAACGGTTCTAAATATTTTAATGCACAGTATTAAAGCAAGAAAACTTACATCAGTAGAACAAAATGTGAACATTGTTGACTGAAACAGTTCATTCGTGTAAGTCTGATCAAACATACTTGCTATAAGTACTATCATTATTGGAGAATGGACTGTGAAATTATGAATTAGGAAAATTGATAATTAAGTTATTGTGTGTTTATTGGGACTAAGCATTTGCCTGCAGGTTGCATGAAAAAAATTTACTGAACTAATAAACCGATTTAAACAATGAAAACAGTATTGTTGACTTGCGTTAACATTTAATGTCTTTTGGATGTTGTGTGTCCTGTAAGAGACGAATCCTGTTTATGAATGTTCACAAAGTTACGTAACCCGCAAATTATGTTCCTGTAGGTAATGTTCCCTGAGTTATGTTTCCTATAAGGTATGTTACCTGTATGTTATATTCCTGTAACTTATGTTCCCTGTAACTTATGTTACCTGTAACATATATTACCTGTAAGTTTTGTTATCTGTAACTTATGTTAACTGTATGTTATATTCAATACAAGTTAGGGTCCTTGTAAGTTATGTTACCTGTACGTTATATTCCATGTAAATTATGTTCCCTGTATATTATGTTACCTGTAAGTTATGTTACCTGTAAGTTATGTTACCTGGATCTTATGTTACCTGTACGTTATATTCCACGTAAATTTTGTTTTCGGTATGTTATGTTCCCAATAAGTTGTATTCCATGTAAGTTATGTTCCCTGTAAGTTATATTCCATGTAAGTTATGTTACCTGTAAGCTATGTTCCATATAAGTTGTATTCCATGTAAGTTATGTTCCATGTAAGTTATGTTCCATGTTAGTTATATCATATTATATGTAAGTTATATATAGTAAGTTATAGTTCCATGTAAGTTTTATAAGCGTACTAGTGGCTTTACAAGAGTGTAAATACTGTACTATCCAATGTATTCTCACAAACCCAATGTACCTTCTTGTATATATATAAATAAATAAATAAATAAATAAATAAATATTCCATTCAAGTTATGTCACCTTTAAGTTATGCTCTCTATAAGTTATATTCCATGTAAGTTATGTTCCCTCTAAGTTATGCTCCCTATAAGTTATGTTCATTGTAAGTTATGTTCCCTGAAAGTTATGTCCCCTGAAAGTTATATTCCCTGTAAGTTATGTTACATGTAAGTTGAATTCCTTGTAAGTTATACTCCCTGTAAGTTAAGTTACTGTAATTTATGTATTCTTTAAGTTATATTCCTATAAGTTATGTATCCTGTAAGTTATGATCCCTGTAAGTTATGTACCAGGTAATTTATGTTCTTGATTTTTTATTGTTGCCGCCGAAGGCGGCTAGTTTATTGTGCACCCCATACTCATCCTGTGAGCCGTAGCGCAAAAGTATTACAGAGGGCACAAAAGGTCTTTATCAGACCTCATCTTAGATTATTATTACATAAACAATTTCTTCTATCCTTCACACCTTATAGTTACAATGTCAGCTAGTTACAGAGAAAGTGCTATTACAAGAGCTACATATTTACAGTAAGTCATCATACATTAATGGTAGGTCTTATCGCCAATACATAATAGTTTGGCCAATGGGGATATTACAGAGTCATAGGGGAGCTTCTGTTTATTATTAGTCCTCACAAAACACTACTTGTTTCTGAATCTCATATGTCGTTCATCTACTGGAAGCGAAATGTGGGTACAGTGCAAGGATTTCAGGTATTTTATCCATGGTAATAAGATAGGTTGCCATATCATACAGAGTGAGCTTAGATTTATCTCTAAATGGCTCAATTTTACTACAATCCAAGATATAGTGTTCGAGTGTGTGTCCCTGTCTATGTCCACACACTTTACACTTTACTTCATCTAGATCCCTATACAAGCCGAACTGCCAGAGTTACTTGTAGCCAAGTCTTATACGAGCTGTGACAACATCTGTTCGTCTACTGACTTTGTTACTTGCCCCATACACATGTTTTACTTCACACATTTCATTGTGATAAACAATGGACCTGCTAGTTCCAGTTTGCATTGTTCTACTTTCTTCAAATCCATCCAGAAGTTCTCGTCTAATGACACTTTTAAGGGACCTATATGATAACTCAAGATTCCGTTCAATACTGTCTTTATATAATGCAGCCTTAGCAAGGGCGTCAACTTTGTCATGTTCCTGCATGCCAATGTGAGAAGGAACACACAACATTTTTATATTTACCCTCTTGCTAATTATTCTTATATATCTACGTCTAGCTTCCAAGGCAAGCACGTTATTACTTGATTGCAAACTGTTTATTGCTCGTAGTGAGGAAAGGGAGTCAGAAATAATTAAGCTGTCTACTTCAGTGTTGTCAATAATTTCGAGTGCTACCAGTATCGCTACCAACTCGGCTTGCATTGTGGACGCCCAGTTACTAATTCGGATATTTCTTTGAATTGTGCTGCCATCGGGCTGATGAGCAATAACAGCACTTCCTGCCCTCCCTGTAGCTGTATTGAGTGATCCGTCAGTTTATGTTCTTGTAAGTTATGTTCCCTGTAAGGTATGTATCCAGCAGGTAATGCTCCTTGTAAGTTATGTTCCTGAAAGTTATGTTTCTTGTAAGGTATGTTCCCTGTAAGGTATGTATCCTGTAGGTAATAATCCTTGTAAGTTATGTTCCTGTAAATTATGTTCCCTGTAAGGTATGTATCCTGTAGGTAATAATCCTTGTAAGTTATGTTCCTGTAAGTTGTGTATCCTTTAGGTTACGTTCCTGTAAGTTATGTTCCAGTAGGTTACGTTCCTGTAAGTTATGTTCCTGTAAGTTGGGCATCCTTTAAGTTACGTTCCTGTAAGTTATGTTCCTGTAAGTTGGGCATCCTTTAAGTTACGTTCCTGTAAGTTACGTTCCAGTAAGTTATGTTCCTGTAAGTTATGTATACTGTAGGTAATACTCCTTGTAAGTTATGTTCCATGTAAGTTATCTTCCTGTAAGTTATGTATCCTGTAAGTTAAAGTAGCTGTGATAGATGATCTATCGCTATCCAGCAAAAACATGCAGCCGTGAATGGACCTTGATCTGCTGCTATTTGATCTTCACTGAATTCTTGTTTTGAATAATTTGCCTCACTGTATAGCTCCCTGACAACCTGTCATCCAAATATGATAGAATCTATAGCCGCTATAGATAGAGTGTACAAAATATTAACTGTTACACACACACAAAATCCACGTTTTGTAACATTTATTTTGTAGAGGGCACGAGAAATTTGGCCACAACCAAACCTAACTTTTTCTAGTAATGTACATATGTGTACTAAACTAGGCCTAAGATTGTGTTCAACCTAGTATTGCTTATCAAGGCCTAGGACAGTCTAGGCTGTTTCAGTTTTTGTTATGTCATTCAGGATTCCAATTTTACATAATGTGAACTTTTTCTGAGTACAACAGTTTATATTTTGTATATTCCATCCGCAGTAGCTATAGATACTATAATTTCTGGAGGATGGCGTTGTGAAACAGTAACCTAATGGACAGTGTAAAATTATTTTCCTCCTTCTATTAATTTTGTTTGTGACTATTAGTTTATTCGTCTTTTGTTCACAATCTCAGGAATTTATTTAATGAAAGCAGAAAATTGGCCATTAGCCAAGGTATCAACAAGCGCTGAGCCATATGGCTGGAACACCACCAGTTACTGACTGAAGCATCACGAGCACTGAGCCATATGGCTGGAGCACCACCAGTTACTGGCTGAAGTGTCACGAGCGCTGAGCCATATGGCTGGAGCACCCACCAGTTATTGGCTGAAGTGTCACGAGCGCTGAGCCATATGGAGGGAGCACCACCAGTTATTAACTGAAGTGTCACGAGCACTGAGGCATATGGCTGGAGCACCACCAGTTATTGGCTGAAGTGTCACGAGCGCTGAGCCATATGGCTGGAGCACCACCAGTTACTGGCTGAAGTGTCACAAGCGCTGAGCCATATGGCTGGAGCTTCACCAGTTATTGGCTGAAGTGTCACGATCACTGAGCCATATGGCTGGAGCACCACCAGTTATTGGCTGAAGCATCACGATCACTGAGCCATATGGCTGGAGCACCCACCAGTTATTGGCTGAAATGTCACGAGCACTGAGCCATATGGCTGGAGCACCACCAGTTACTGGCTGAAGTGTCACGATCGCTGAGCCATATGGCTGGAGCACCACCAGTTACTGGCTGAAGTGTCACAAGCGCTGAGCCATATGGCTGGAGCTTCACCAGTTATTGGCTGAAGCATCACGAGCACTGAGCCATATGGCTGGAGCACCACCAGTTACTGGCTGAAGTGTCACGAGCGCTGAGCCATGTGGCTGGAGCTTCACCAGTTATTGGCTGAAGTGTCACGAGCGCTGAGCCATATGGCTGGAGCCCACCAGTTATTTGCTGACGCATCACGATCACTGAGCCATATGGCTGGAGCACCACCTGTTATTGGCTGAAGCATCACGATCACTGAGCCATATGGCTGGAGCACCACCAGTTACTGGCTGAAGCATCACGAGCACTGAGCCATATGGCTGGAGCACCACCAGTTACTGGCTGAAGTATCACGAGCACTGAGCCATATGGCTGGAGCACCACCAGTTACTGGCTGAAGCATCACGAGCACTGAGCCATATGGCTGGAGCACCACCAGTTACTGGCTGAAGCATCACGAGCACTGAGCCATATGGCTGGAGCACCACCAGTTACTGGCTGAAGCATCACGAGCACTGAGCCATATGGCTGGAGCACCACCAGTTACTGGCTGAAGTATCACGATGCGTCGCGTATACGTCAGCAGAAACTTGATGGACGCGACGCAGCCGAATATCAGCAGTAGCAATTGCATAAATATTTAAATAAATGTGTCTGGATCTTAACTATGATTTGAGAAATTCCTTTTCAAAGAGATGAGTTACCTACGTTGGTCTCACAGTAAAAGTATTATGCTGAATTTATATAAAAAAAGAAGAAGTAATTTTAGCATCAATGTTGGGCAAACAGTGCATTGTTCAAGCTACTTAGCAACAAAAAGATAAAAATGCCAAAGATGCAATGAGAGAACCATTGAAAGCTTTTCTCATACAAATTTAACAAATTACCATTAATTAGTCCTACTATCCAAAATCCTACACTTAAAAGATGTGTTATAGATCATAGTCAAATTAATTTCCTTCAACAAAAAACTTAGTTCAGATGTACAGCATACAGAAAGTTTAGTTTAGTCCAAGACTACAAGACTAACTATATTTGGTGGTGGGTCAGTAAGCTAGCTTGTGGCACGGTTTAAGAACAATCCAAAGGTTGAGAGGTGTAAAGCCCAACACCAAAAACTTGGTTAACTTACATATCAAACATATGACCATAGATGATACTGCCAAGAAGGGTGGCGAGTTGGCTTGCTGCTTGAGTGGTAGAGTACAGAGGTCTCCGATCACAAACCTGGTCCCACTGATATACAACTCGTTTAGTCTCGGTTATAATCCTTGTAATAAATGTATTCCTAATATCCTTGACATTCTTATGTTGTCTCATTCTGACGCATGGGTCATCTTAGCCTCTAAATTAACAACAGTACTTACTTCAACAACTTCTGTGATTAATGTAAATAATATTTCAAGCTAACACCAAGTCAGCAAGCTGATGGGTTTACTACTATCAACCCGCTCATTCGAATGGAACACTGCATTTGGACGTCAAAATCCCAAACGGACAAATAAAGGGGTGCTAAAAATCATAGCGACTCACAAATATTATCCAGAGACATTTCAGTAGCCATACACAGACTCAGACTTGGCTACAAGTGCTGCTGGGAGGTATAATAAACCCAATTGTTAAAGAGTGTCATATCTGTGGTACAAATGCAGAGGCGCCTCTATTGCATTACTTACTGGAATGTAAAGCAACTCATCTACTCAGACCCCAACCCACACACATTAAATTATGAAATTAAAAAATCCAATTTTGGATGTCAACCGACCAACTCACACTAAACATAGAAAAGACCTACTACATCATATTTGGAAGCAAATCAACAAATGCAATTCAGCTTCAGATAGACAATGTTAACATCAGCAATGAAAATGATGGAAAGTTCCTTGGCCTATACATAGACAAGAGATTTAACTTCAGCACCCACATACAACACATAACCAAGAAAGTCTCAAAAAACGGTTGGAGTTTTCTTTAAAATCAGATATTATGTTCCAAACTCTGCTCTCCTCTCACTATACTATGCGCTAATCTAGCCCTATCTTACAGATGGTATCTGCATGGGGTTCACCCACTGCGAACTACCTCAAGCCAATCATCACTCAGCAAAAATCTTCTATCAGAACAATAACAAACTGTGCTCTCAGACAACACTTAGCGCCCCCTTGTTTAAATCCCTAAACATGATAAACATAAAATCACTCCACACATTCTCTTGTGCCATTTACATTTACAAAACCCTGTTCTTAAATGCAAACCCGGTTCTGAAACTTTTCCTAGACAGATGTAATAAAACCCATAATCACCACACCTGAAATAAATATCTCTTTGATGTCCCTACAGTTAAACTTAATCTCTGTAAACACTATGCAAATAAAGGGACCTAGTCTATGGAACTCATTCATTTACGGACAGAAAAGCTGCCCAACTTTTGTTGGACAACTCCGCCTAGGGGGGTCCCGAGTTCCATATTCATTGTTCTTGAGACTGCTTCATTGAAGCAAACCTTGGCTTTCCTCCCTGTGAGGTAGTCTTCAACCCATTTCACGAGTCTCCCCTTGACACCCATGTATGCAAGCTTGTCCAGGATCGCAATCCCCTGCGCTTTGTCGAAGGTTCCTTTGATATCAACAAATACAGAGTACTTAGCTGTGGCATTAGCCAAGTAATTAACTATACGATTTGTTGTGCTCTGTCCTATAACAAATCCATTGACCCCCTCCCGTAGCCTGCCTATTTTGTGTAACAGTCGGTTTAGGATGATCCTTTCAAGCATCTTGCAAGTGCATGACATGAGACTGATAGGTCTGTAATTGCCAGGGTCATTGGGTTTCAGTATGGGAACAATTATTGTGTGTTTCCGTTGTGTGGGCATCACACCACTTAGGAATGACTTGTTAAATAGGTTGAGTAGTGGATTCCCAGTCACTTCACACAGTGCATTGAGTATGTCGTAGGTGACGCCGTCTTCACCAGGTGCAGTACTTTTACTCTTTTTCATAGCGCCCTTACTTCCTGGGCAGTGATTGGTTGCCCATACTCATCATCGCTAGCCTGTGCTCTTGTTATCCTAAATCTTCTGTCATTATGTCGCAGGAGCTGTTCCCTGCTGATTTCTGCAGTGAGGGAGGAGAAGGATGCTGTATCACTCCACTTGTGAATTACTTCCTCAGCCTTACCCTTGGGGTCTTTGTGAGTCGCAAGCCGGGTTCTGCCCCCTTACCTATCTGAATTTTTGCCCACACTCGTCTTGCAGATGTTTCTCGTTCAATGGAGCTAGTAAAGTCAAGCCACTGTCTTTCCCGCTCTTTAATCTTCTCTTCCATGGCTACTTGACACACAGTTTTAAACAGCTCTTGGTTGCTTTCAGTGGGATGTCTCCGTTACTCTCTACTCATGCTCTTACATTTGCATTGAGCATCTTAATGTAATTGTTCTCATACCATTGAATTTTCTTCCTCTGAAGGGTACTTCGCCCAGTCGTACGACACGGAACTCTGAGACAGCTCTCAATTTGGTTATAAAGGTTATCAACATTTGTATCAATATCTTCTGGGATTTGGTATTCCGTGAACCAGTCACTCATCTTGTTTATGAAGTGCGGCCTCATATCCGGTCCTAGTGATAACCTTTTTCTTTTATTTATCTCTTTCCTTCTCTTAATCACGTCGACGGTGGTAATCAGTGCCCAGTGGTCACTACATAGACTGTGTACTGGCATCCGTATCCTGTGCATTCAGCAGAAGAGCATAGTCCAATCTTCCTCATCTGAAGTGGGTTGGCTGTTAATTTCTCAGGACCCTAAGATTTTCATTTCTTCTAACATTGAGTAACAGTTTCCGTCCATTGACATTGGGCTGATGACAGTTGGCACCAAAGTGTGGATGCCTGGCATTAAGGCCACCGACCAGCCAGGTAGGTTCCCTGCTGGTCGGTTCAAGGTAGGTTCCTTCATTAACAAATTCAGGTAGTGTGTCAAGGTCAAGTTTATTCTTTGGCACATATAGGTTGATTATATATAGGGCATTATTGTTTAAGTATAGGGGTTACCCCCCAGTGATTCATATTCATTCCTTATGTGGAGGTCATCAATAATCTGTGCGGGAATGTTGTTATTTACTAAAGTGATGAGGCCCCGTTTCCTTTCCCTTAAGGGCAGGGAGTACTTGCGTACTTGCGCCCCTTTCCCTTGTTCGCCTTCCCCTTCCTTGTTCATTCTCCCCCTCCCCCGTTGCCTCATCTCCCCTTCTTCCCCATGGTGCCTTAGGCGAGTCAAGTGTCCCTTCCCGTATCTTGGATAAGACAGGCTGGAACTTATTTCATCCAATTCTGTGAACACAGCTCGCTGTGGGCCAGGTCTGGTGTTTGTCGTCAACTACAAAGAGGCCTTGTTCCTTCGGGCTGCTGGGTAGAGCTGACACGACTCTATGGGCATTTCATGTATCTTTCAAGCAGACCTGGAAGGTGATTGGCTGTAGATAGGTGCCAAGCCCTTTCTGGCCCTTGAGAGCCAGACCTCAGGCCTAGTTTTTAAATGATTGGCAGTAGCCAAAAATAATGGGAGAAGCCCAGGCACTGTATTAGTTGTGGGAGGAGCTATCCTTCCAATGGTAACCTTGTGAACAAATTATAAGTTAGTGTGTCTTGGGGACAGGTCCAAGGGACCTGAGGGAGAGATCCATTCAACATCTGTGGCCGGTAATTGCAGGATAAGGTAAGGTGCTCTTTATAACTCATGTTCCATCAGTGATATACCATTGCCTCGTAGGACTTAATTACAGCATGGATATAAATACGTGTCTTATGTTAAATATTGCGCTGAGTAATGTATTTTGGTGTTTAGATATTTTCACTCCCTTTTTTGTTTCTAATCTGAGTCGTTATATTTCTGGTTTACATGCTGTACTGGAAGTCCCCTATGTTCTCCTCCATTTAATGGCAATTAAAGTTGCTCTTGAATCTAAACAAGTAAAGTAAAGAATGTTCTATAAATTAATTCCCAAGCAGTATTGCCAAGATTCCTACGTTCTTCGAGTTCATAATTATTGATTTCTGTCCATCCTAGGAGATCAGTAATGCAGGCACATTCAGGTTTCAGGTTCAGGAAGGTGGTAGCAGCCGTAAGTTAAGTTTTTATTTAATTGAAATAAGTAATATCTCTTTATTGTAGCTTCCACCATTTAATGTTTCAGTTTAACAGTTAGCTGGGAGTTCAGTGAGGATCACAGTGATCCTGACAGGATACTTCAACCAAAATGCTGGAGTACCCCAGGGCTCAGTTCTCTCAGTACAACGACCCTATATATACGCTACATAAATGACATTCCGAACCCAAGATACTGGACCTCTATGACCCTCTGTTATGATGACGACGTAATCCAACTTATCTCTTGATACTCGATTGACACCCTCACCCGCATAGCACAGGAAGAAATACACAAAGTAACCTTCTGGGAAAATAACTGGCGGATGAAAACAAACCCTAACAAATCCAAAATCATCCACTTCTTCTATAACAAACGACAAGAGCCAGCCCCACTAAACCTTTACTCACAATCATCTGACCCAGCCACATCATGAGAGCAAACAACATCAGTCTTGGGCCTAACATTAGACCACAACCGCCGCTTACACACACACATAACATCTAAAAAAGTCATATCCTCAAAAGCTCTAAAAACTCTTCCCCCTCAGACACGCCTCCCAAGCCACCCAACTCTACCTTTACAAGACACTCATTCTCCCACTCCTTACATACACACCCAGCCCACTATCACTCGCAAAACAAACAAATAAAAGAAACTCCAAGGCACCCAGAACAGGGCCCCGAGATGGGTGTTCGACACTCACTGGCTGGACTTCACCACTAGTGAAGCTCTGCACGGATGGGCGAACACCCCGTCACTGAACATGGTCTGGGACATCATAGGGAAAAACAGATCACAAGAAGTCACACGTTTCACAACAACTACGACACTTTCCTCAGAAACACCCCTCAGTAGATCTAGAAATATGCACAACCTGTTTAACCTGATCTACGACCCACCCCCTGCTCCTATATTCCAATGACACTCGCCTCCTCCAAAACCACTCCTCAAAATATCTAGCTCCTAACTACCCCAGACTCCTTAACTCTTCTCCCCCTTATTAGTGGAGGGGGGGGGGGGGAGGAGAAGGTGCTAACTCCCGTTTAGCAGTGACTCTGAGGGGGGGGGAGGAGAAGGTGTTAACTCCCGTTTAGCAGTGACTCTGAGGGTGGGGGGGACACGATGTTGACTAGTGGATCAAACCTCTGCTGGTGTGAGCCTCCAGGACTCACTCAGCTGAGGGCTGCTATCTCCGTGGGTGCGCTGAAAAGACGGAATGTTGTCACAAAATACCGACTCCTTGCTTCCATTGCTTAATACGGTCATAAAAACACGTAAACTCCATGCAGCTGGGTCTAGTCCTGGCACTTTATCTCAACCTAAAAACCCTTCCTCTCCCCCCCCCCCCCCACTAATTCTTCCCCCCCCCCCCCGTCCCCATTTACCCGCTCACCACATGGGGTACCTTGTCCTATATATAATTCGTATCGATTAAGGTAGAAATTGAGGTGTGGGTGGGTTCCCGGGAAGGGGAAGTGGTTGGAAGCCCTCAGGGATGGGGAAGTGGTGGTGGCTGGCTACACTGCTCGTGACCATGGTCCATGCCTGATTGCCCTCCTGACCCTAAACAAGTCCACTTTCAAAGGAAAAGGCTAAATATTAATAAAGATATGAAAAAAATATTTTATTCAAAATATGGGAGATTGGTATCAACAATACACGCAGCTCTGCATTGATAGTTTTTACGAGGACATGGTCGAGAACATAGAGAAATTAGTACAGAGGGAAAATAACGGGGGCAAGGGAAGCAAGACGCATGGCCTAAGAAATTTAAATATTACAATGATCAGCAAGTCAAGGGGTGGGAGAGAATGCTACGGAGTGCACATAAAGAATGGTTAAAATATGGAATGAGGGATGAAGAGAAAAATACAATGTTGGAAGTGGCTAGGGAATGCAGTCAGGTGAGGAAGGAGGCGCGGGACAGATACTGGCAAGACTTTGCTCAGTCCATTGGTAATACTAAGAACCTGAAAGACATATGGAGAGCAGTAAACAAAGTCAGGGGTTGTAAGACCAAATTCATTGCTCATTCAGATCCAGGGAAAGTTGCTAATGAGTTAGTAGATAAATGGGCAAGTGCTGCTGGTATGGAGTCCTTACCTGCAGACACGAGAGTCACCATTGAGTCATGGGAAAATATTAGAAATGGAGTAACTTTATGTGCCTTAAATACAAGATCTATAACATGCACTGAGATAACTCACGATGAGCTACTGGATGCTATAAAAAGTGGCAGCTCTACTGCTCCGGGAAAAGATGGAGTAACGTATGACATACTTAATTATTTAGCCGGTATGAAACCTAGTCCCTTACTTGATTTGTTTAATATGAGTTATAGAGAGGGAAAGTTACCAAGAAAATGGAAAGAGGCTGTCATCATTCCTATCCCTAAGTCAAACGGAGGCTACAGACCTGTCTCCTTAATATCCTGCTTTTGTAAAATGATGGAAAGGATTTTGTTAAATAGGCTACTCTACCTTGTAGGTGATAACATGTCCAGTAATCTCTTTGGTTTTATCAAAGGCAAAAGTACTGCGGATTGTCTCTTAAAGTGTTTGTCTAATGTGGATGACAATTGTTGAGTTTTTGTTGATCTACAAGGAGCATTTGATAAAGCCAATGGGGAAGTAATCTTATACGAATTAGCCAATCTGGGAATAACAGGGAGATTGCTACACTGGATAAGGGATTATCTACAAGGCAGAAAAGGTCAGGTGTATTACCAGGGATACATGTCTGAGGAACGGAGGTTTCAGTTAGGTACCCCACAAGGGGGAGTATTAAGTCCCACCTTATTCAATGTATTAATGAACAGATTAGCATCAGAGATGTATCCTCCAGGGGTCACGACGATCATATATGCTGATGACATTCTTATACAAGGCACTTCTGGGAACAAAATTCAAACTGCTCTTAACATACTTGGTACAACCTGTCACAAGTTAGGCTTAGTTATAAAAGCAGATAAAACCAAATACGAGTATAGGAAACGAAGAAATATAACACTTACTCTAAATGGTGTGGAACTGAGCCGTGTTCAGAAGTACAAGTATCTGGGCATGTATGTTGGGTACACTTGTGAGAGTAAAAATGCTGAAATAAATCATATCAGCACCTTATGTAAAGCCCGTCTGCATCCTCTGAAAGCACTGGCTTTTTCTGGTAAAGGTGTTGGGGTACCTATCTTGCGGATGTTATACATAAGTACTGTTCGGTCCCTGATAGACTACGCAGCACCCGTATTATCTTACACAGGCCAAGGCAGAATTCAAAAAATAGAGCTGATACAGAACGAGGCTATGAGGATTATTCTTGGATGTCAAAGAAATGCAATGATTGAAATAATGAGAATGGAATTAAATTTACAGAGTGTGTGTGATAGAGTCCGTGACATTAACACTAGAGTATCTATTCGTTTCATGCGGAGAAAAGGAGGGGATAAGCTGTTTGAGAGCGTTCAGACCTGCTTGAGTGACGTACACACTTCCAGGAAACTGAGGGAGACACGCTACACGAGGGGATTAGCTCATGACCTCAGGGAATACGACGTACTTGACTGCTGTAAACCCTCTCGACAGTGTAATATGTCTGCTCCCTGGAAAGTACAGAAAATAGACGTCGAAATTGTACCCCTCAAGGTGAAAAAGATTCATCATGAACCGGGACAATTACGGTGTTTGTATGGAAGCATGATATCTCGGTTACCAAGAGGCAACAGTTTACATGTATATTGCGACGGGTCGGTGGCGGAGGATGGCAGGGCCGGGTGTGGTGTCCTAATAAGGGATTATACGGAGTTTGGGACTGTGGACAGGATAATTGAACTCCGGCTTAGTAATTATATATCATCCACACAAGCTGAACTGCAGGCCATTCTGGCGTGTTTGGAGGAAGTACGTCATGACGACAAAAATGTTTTTGTATTTGTCGATAGCCGAGGAGCACTGGAGTCCTTAAACAGTCGAAACCCAGTCTTCATGTCTATAGTTGAGGACTGTAAGAGAAGAATAACTGAGATACAGCTGAAAGGTTATAGTGTGAAATTCATGTGGATTCCATCTCATGTTGGAATAGTGCTCAACGAGGTGGCGGATGACTTGGCCAAACGTGCCACATCAAAACCACAAGTTGACATTGAATGTGAATTCACAATGAGACAAATAAGAAGCAAAATCAGAAATATTCAGGCACAGGCGGGAGTGGAGAGGAGAGAGATAATGTATGAGAGTAGTCAAACCATGCAACACTACATGTATGTGAGTCAAAACACCCATTTCACTTATGGTAAAAGGAGAAATGCTTGGAGTGACTCTGTGTACATGCGGCTCAGGCTTGGGTACAAATATTACTGGGAATATGGGATAGATGTTCATGATAATGACACGAGGTGTAAACTATGTGGTATGTTAAGGTCTCACACCCTAGCCCATTATGTTCTTGATTGTCCGTTGATTAATGTATATAGAAACACTGAGATAAGGACTGTTCCTGAACAAATAGCCTGGATGTGTGACAACGGAAAGGTTGATGATATTCTTGAGAGATATAAGAATTTTGCACCAAGATTGTAATATTTTGTTGAATTATCTGCATGTCTCTTGCAAATTGTCTATACAGTATACCTAAGTCATAAAAGTATTTGTGTGTACGTCTGATAACATACTACTTGTGAAGGAGGAAATGTATATGTTTACCTCTCAGAATGTTTGGCAATATGTTTATTTGTGATGTGTGTCTATGTATATATTAACACGTTGTACTGAATGGGGTGAGAATAGCTTGAGCTACCTCATCCCTTTGTGTGTATTTTACCTCAATAAACTTATTTCAATTTCAATTTCAATTTCTCCTGACCCTGGGTTCTCCTATTCACTGATTGATCACTACACCAGACGGTTGCCAGTCTATTGTCCTGGTCTGGACCCTGGCTTGCTGCGGTACTGTCCACGGAGCCATTCCCGTCTCTGTTCACTGGTCCACCTGCGGCTTGATTCGGTGTTCCTCTCGAGCCCCGTCAATCAGGCCTCAAGGTGCAATAACTGTTCCAGGTATGGTGGGGGGCTGCTTACAGTTGACACATTTAGGCATTACCCCGCCACCCTCACCCGGTGTAAGCTTAGCCAGACACTGCTTGGTGGCGTGAGAGGCACTGCAACACTCACACCTAGTTGGGCGATCACATTGCCACGTTCTGTGATCCCACCGTTGACAGTTGCCACATAAAGATGGGCTGCCAATATACCTCTCCACCTTGCACGCCATCATGCCTGATAATTTAATGACTGGGGGCAGGTCTCCCTTCCAAAGAGTTATTGTTTGATTTTTGGGCAGTCCCTCTGGTCCAGTGTTGCGCCTGACCCAGACAGTCTCTTCACAGTCCTCGAGATATTCCACTGCAACATGAATACTGTTGTCTTTGAGTATAATTTTAGTTGGTCTTGTCTGTGGGTTTGCTTCCAACAATTTAACATTCTTTCCTTGATACTCATGGCTAGTCTATATGAAGAGCTTCACTGGTTAAGAGGCGGGATCAAAGAGCTGAAGCCCAACCCTAGCAATCACAATTAGGTGTGTACAGGGTCGTTACCGTCCTGTGGTTCTTGAGATGAAGTGCCTGTCTTCACACTGTACACCTGTCACCCGGCCTGACACACCCACCGCGGTACACCTGTCACCCAGCCTGACACACACACACACACCTGTCACCCCACCGCGGTACACCTGTCACCCGGCCTGACACACACACACCCAGGTACACCTGTCACCCGTGCTGACACACACACACCCAGGTACACCTGTCACCCGTGCTGACACACACACACACACCCCTGTACACCTGTCACCTTGCTGACACACACACACACACACAGACGTGTACACAACTGTACGAACACACAGGTGTTGTCCCCCTCCCCCGGTACACTCAACCCGCATGGTAAACACTGACTTCTTAATCACGGTTCTTAGGACAGTACAGAGCTTAATCACGGCTCTTAGGACAGTACAGAGCTTAATCACGGCTCTTAGGACAGTACAGAGCTTAATCACGGCTCTTAGGATAGTACAGAGCTTAATCACGGCTCTTAGGATAGTATAGAGCTTAATCACGGCTCTTAGGATAGTACAGAGCTTAATCACGGCTCTTAGGATAGTACAGAGATTAATCACGGCTCTTAGGATAGTACAGAGCTTAATCACGGCTCTTAGGATAGTACAGAGCTTAATCACGGCTCTTAGGATAGTACAGAGCTTAATTTTTTTCACGGCTCTTGAGGATATACAGAGTTGTTACATTCTTGTACAGCCTCTAGTACGCGTAGCGTTTCGGGAGTCCTTAATCATGGTCTCTTAGGATCCCCTGCAGAGATTAATCGTTTTTTCATCCAAGTACACATTTTACTGTTGCGTTAAACAGAGGCTACAGTTCAGGAATTGCGCCCAGTAAATCCTCCCCGGCCAGGATACGAACCCATGACATAGCGCTCGCGGAACGCCAGGCGAGTGTCTTACCACTACACCACGGAGACTGCTGTCAGTCAGTTAATCACGGCTCTTAGGATAGTACAGAGATTAATCACGGCTCTTAGGATTAGTACAGAGATTAATTAGTGGTCGCTAGAGCACTTCCCCGCTTTAGCGACGACGTCTGGAGTCGTTCATTAAAATATTTGTTAAAAATTTAAATTTTATCCGATCAATCTGGTAATGGATTCAAAATGAGCGCCTTTAGATTGCACTCAATTTAGCACTTTCGCACCCATATGTCGCTTGAGCACGACATATTTTTTTTCTCTTGAATGCACCTCAAGCGGCATTTGAAAAAAATATTTCTATAAAATCCAATTCGTATCCGATCGACTTGGTGATAGTATAAAAATGTTTGCCATTAAATTTTCGTTTTTTTTTAACAGCCTCATAGCCTATTTGGGAGAACGGCATCTACGTGGTAAGACCATTGTATTGTTGACACGACCAGTGTAATCGACGTAGTTTTTGATTTGGTGCCGGTCTAACGCATCCTTGTGTGACATTTTATACATATGTTCTTCTAGAACATTCTATTGCGAAGACATTGGTACAAAAATTAAGTACATACTACGAAAATTAAGGTCAGGACAGTGAAAAGAATTTACACTTTTCAATAGGTGTTTCGCCTATCTGCAGTCAGGTATGTGGTAAGAGGGAACACTTCAGCCACTTCCCACACTCTTGCGGGTGGGCCGCTACCATGATTCTACATTTATATGCATATGTCCGTGTAGGGAATTTTATTGCGGTCACAGTGATATCAAAATTAACGACATAGAACAATTCCGGGGTTGACAAACATGAAAAGATCATAAACATTTCAGCGCGGTTTGACGCTCCCGGCTAACGATCGCCATAGTTTTTTATTTGGTGCGGGTCTCATGTCGAGTTTGGTGAAATTTTACATATATATTCCTCTAGAGCATTCTCTTGTGAACAAATTGATACCAAATTTAAATACACACATAGAATATTAAGGTGAGCAGACCGAAAAGATTATAAACAATTTAGTGTCGCCGCTTGGTGGCCCAAAACGAACAGCCCACACCCAGAAAATAAACAGTTTACTCCAGGGAGCCCGAAGTGTTTAGTCCCACTCTCCTGAATCCTTGGCACTACTTCAAGGCCGCTGGCTTCTCCCGCTCACGTTACAGAAGTCTTTCAGAGTCCAATGTTCGCTATCCTGACACACTCACAGTAACCAGTGACTGTGTCCCGGTACTAGCAGGTGTCCTGGTGATGATATCCTGACACACTCACAGTAACCAGTGACTGTGTCCCGGTACTAGCAGGTGTCCTGATGATGATATCCTGACACACTCACAGTAACCAGTGACTGTGTCCCGGTACTAGCAGGTGTCCTGGTGATGATATCCTGACACACTCACAGTAACCAGTGACTGTGTCCCGGTACTAGCAGGTGTCCTGGTGATGATATCCTGACACACTCACAGTAACCAGTGACTGTGTCCCAGTACTAGCAGGTGTCCTGGTGATGATATCCTGACACACTCACAGTAACCAGTACTAACCAGGTGTCCCGGTGATGATATCCTGACACACTCACAGTAACCAGTGACTGTGTCCCGGTGTGATATCCTGTGTCCCGGTACTAGCAGGTGTCCCGTGTGATGACTATCCAGGTGTGACACACTCACAGTAACCAGTGACTGTGTCCCGGTACTAGCAGGTGTCCCGGTGATGATATCCTGACACACTCACAGTAACCAGTGACTGTGTCCCGGTACTAGCAGGTGTCCTGGTGATGATATCCTGACACACTCACAGTAACAGTGACTGTGTCCCGGTACAGCAGGTGTCCCGGGTGTCCTCACAGGTGACTGTGTGTACTAGCAGGTGTCCTGGTGATGATATCCTGACACACTCACAGTAACCAGTGATTGTGTCCCGGTACTAGCAGGTGTCCTGGTGATGATATCCTGACACACTCACAGTAACCAGTGATTGTGTCCCAGTACTAGCAGGTGTCCCGGTGATGATATCCTGACACACTCACAGTAACCAGTGACTGTGTCCTGATACTCGAGTCTATTGTCTCTATGTACTATATATAGGAGGCGACAATGTGGCTACTGTGACAGTGGTGTCTCCTCAGAGGAGACAATGTGGGCCCTGTGACAGTGGTGTCTCCTCAGAGGAGACAATGTGGGCCCTGTGACAGTGGTGTCTCCTCAGAGGAGACAATGTGGCCCCTGTGACAGTGGTGTCTCCTCAGAGGAGACAATGTGGCCCCTGTGACAGTGGTGTCTCCTCAGAGGAGACAATGTGGCCCCTGTGACAGTGGTGTCTCCTCAGAGGAGACAATGTGGGCCCCTGTGACAGTGGTGTCTCCTCAGAGGAGACAATGTGGCCCCTGTGACAGTGGTGTCTCCTCAGAGGAGACAATGTGGCCCCTGTGACAGTGGTGTCTCCTCAGAGGAGACAATGTTGGCCCCTGTGGCAGTGGTGTCTCCTCAGAGGAGACAATGTGGTCCCCTGTGACAGTGGTGTCTCCTACGATGAGACAATGTGGCCCCTGTGACAGTGGCGTCTCCTCAGAGGAGACATTGTTGGCTCCTGTGACAGTGGTGTCTCCTTAGAGGAGACAATGTTGGCCCCTGTGACAGTGGTGTCTCCTCAGAGGAGACAATGTGGCCCCTGTGACAGTGGTGTCTCCTCAGAGGAGACAATGTGGCCCCTGTGACAGTGGTGTCTCCTCAGAGGAGACAATGTGGCCCCTGTGACAGTGGTGTCTCCTCAGAGGAGACAATGTGGCCCCTGTGACCGGGGTTTCTCCCCAGAGGAGACAATGTGGCCCCTGTGACAGTGGTGTCTCCTCAGAGGAGACAATGTTCCCGTCCCCTGTGACAGTGGTGTCTCCTCAGAGGAGACAATGTGGGCCCCTGACAGTGGTGTCTCCTCAGAGGAGACAATGTGGCCCCTGTGACAGTGGTGTCTCCTCAGAGGAGACAATGTGGGCCCTGTGACAGTGGTGTCTCCTCAGACCACCAATGTGGCCCCTGTGACAGTGGTGTCTCCTCAGAGGAGACCACCTTCCCTACAGTTTCTCCTCAGAGGAGACCACCCTTCACAGTGGTGTCCCTACCCTTCACCACCCTCCCTACCCTTCACCACCTTCCCTACCCTTCACCACCTTCCCTACCCTTCACCACCTTCCCTACCCTTCACCACCTTCCCTCCCTTCCCTTCACAACCTTCCCTACCCTTCACCACCTTCCCTACCCTTCACCACCTTCCCTACCCTTCACCACCTTCCCTACCCCTCACCACCTTCCCTACCCTTCACCACCTTCCCTACCCTTCACCACCTTCCCTACCCTTCATCACCTTCACCACCCTTCACCACCTTCCCTACCCCTCACCACCTTCCAAACCCTTCACCACCTTCCCTACCCTTCACCACCTTCCCTACCCTTCACCACCTTCCCTACCCTTCACCACCTTCCCTTCCCTTCACCACCTTCCCTACCCTTCACCACCTTCCCTACCCTTCACCACCTTCCCTACCCTTCACCACCTTCCCTACCCTTCACCACCTTCCCTACCCTTCACCACCTTCCCTACCCTTCACCACCTTCCCTACCCTTCACCACCTTCCCTACCCTTCACCACCTTCCCTACCCTTCACCACCTTCCCTACCCTTCACCACCTTCCCTACCCTTCACCACCTTCCCTACCCTTCACCACCTTCCCTACCCTTCACCACCTTCCCTACCCTTCACCACCTTCCCTACCCTTCACCACCTTCCCTACCCTTCACCACCTTCCCTACCCTTCACCACCTTCCCTACCCTTCAACACCTTCCCTACCCTTCACCACCTTCCCTACCCTTCACCACCTTCCCTACCCTTCACCACCTTCCCTACCCTTCACCACCTTCCCTACCCTTCACCACCTTCCCTACCCTTCAACACCTTCCCTACCCTTCACCACCTTCCCTACCCTTCACCACCTTCCCTACCCTTCACCACCTTCCCTACCCTTCACCACCTTCCCTACCCTTCACCACCTTCCCTACCCTTCACCACCTTCCCTACCCTTCACCACCTTCCCTACCCTTCACCACCTTCCCTACCCTTCACCACCTTCCCTACCCTTCACCACCTTCCCTACCCTTCACCACCTTCCCTACCCTTCACCACCTTCCCTACCCTTCACCCAACCCGTTCTCGTTATAGCACGTCACATTCTGACGTATACTTTACCTAAGGACAAAAACTGATGTACAAGAAGATTGTTGCGGCTCGCGAAACTGAGGTGATGTCCCGTTTTCTGTTCTTGGTGATGTTTGGTGAGATGTGGATGTGAGTGTTGGCGGCAGGGTAGCAATGGCCTTATTCTGTATATTTATAGTGGGCCTTAAAGTGGGTGGGCCGACAAGCAGCTCCACATCTCACCAAACATCACCGGGTGACGACCACCCTGGAAATTCAACTTGTTGGTGTTCTCATTGATAACAAGCTTATTTTTTTCCAGGACCACATTCAAAATATAACGAAAAAAGTTTCTAAAACAGTTGGCATTCTTTCTAAAATCAGATATTATGTACCTCGGCCTTGCTTGTAACGCTCTATTACTCTCTCATCTATCCTTATCTCAACTATGGTATATGTGCTTGGGGTTCTATTACCCAAAATTATCTTCGTCCTCTAATTACTCCATATAAATTAGCTATTAGAACAATAACAAACTCTGGCTCTAGACAGCACTCGGACATTTATTTAAATTTTTTAATTTGTTAGATATTATGTCACTGCACATCCTCTCATGTGTACTCTATATATATTAAACTCTGAACTGTAATGCCAATCCTGACCTTAAACGCTTCCTAAAGGGTTGTAACAGAACTCTTGGGGGCACCACACTAGAAACAAATATCTATTTCATAATTCAAGATTGAGACTTAACCAAACTAGAAACGCTATGCAAATCAAGGGACCCAGAATGTGGAATGACCTTTCCAATCACGTCAAAGACTGTCCATCTCTCAACCAGTTTAAGAGAAGCACTAAGTACTACCTAATCGACTCCATGTAACATTCCTTACCTCCTAAATGTCAACCACTGTCTTCCTATTATCAAACATCATTAATGACTAACTTGTAAAACTGCTAATACCTGACATATATAAACTTAAGAAAATTGTAGTCCGTCAGTTTATTTACTCAAAATGACTATCCGCTCGTCTGTTGCAATTGTTGTTGTTAATTCGACATGTAATTATGGTAATTCTTTCATCTACTTCAGTTCACTTCATGCTTTTGATCTCATTTAGTCTTAAGTCTTAGTTTTTAAGTGTTTTTCCCCACATCTTGTATGAAACGGTGTGCATATTAGTGGCAACCAGGCTGTGACTCATACGTCAGGCTGCGAGCAGCCGTGTCCAACAGCCTGGTTGATCAGTCCAGCAACCAGGAGGCCTGGTCGACGACCGGGCCTCGGGGACGCTAAGCCCCGGAAGCACCTCAAGGTAACCTCAAGGTATGTTACCAGACTAGTCCAAGAACTGAGATATGAGCTACGAGGAAAGGCTACAGGAGCTACACCTCACGTCCCTGGATGACGGAAGAGTAAGGGGAGACATGATCACCACCTACAAAATTTTCAGGAACTGACAGGGTGGGACAAGGTCCAACTAATTAGCACGTGTGGAACATGAACAAGGGGACACAGGTAGAAACTTAATACCCAAATGAGCCACAGAGACATTAGAAATACTTTTTCAGTGTCAGAGTAGTTAACAGATGGAATGCATTAGACAGTGATGTGGAGGAGACTGACTCCATACACAGTTTCATATGTAGATTTGATAGAGCCGAAGAATCAAGAATCTGTACACCAGTAGATTGACACTTGAGAGGCGGGACCAAAGAGCCGAAGCTCAACCCCCGCAAGCACAACTAGGGGAGACGAGACGGGAAGTGACGCATGCGCACTGGAGGCGCGGGGCCAAGCAGGGGCCCCACAGAGGGAGTGTGTCAGTAGAGGTGGTGTTCCCCCGGACCTCCCAGCCAGCGGGCGTGTGTACTCATACTTACACTAATATACTCTGGCCCTGTGTGTACATTCTCTACCGTTTGATATTACACGTAATGGTAAATAGTGGTAATATTCCCTGGTGAAATAATAATAATAATAACTCCTTGTGATAAGTATACAAGGCCGAGTGTGAGTATACAAGGCCGTGTGATGGTGCAATCACTGGTATGTGGAGCCTTGAGCCGTCATATCCTGGCTGGTCGCCGTAAACGTATCAACAAAACTATTGAACATTTTTACGAGTGAAAAATGTTGAGAACGGGCAGCAGATTTATTTATATACGAGAAAGTACAATGGGTTGTGTCAGTGTAGAACTTTAAGTGATTATTTACTTTCTTTTGGTACTTTCTTGGTACTATTGTACCAAGTACAATTGGTACTTTCTTGGAGAGACACAAACACGTACAGTATGTTGATTCTCTGCTATATGGTGGACTGGCAGGTGTGTGGACAGTGTTGTAGTGAAGTTATCAGTGAAGAAAGTGTTAAGTGTAACTTTCCCTGCTATATGGTGGACTGGCAGGTGTGTGGACAGTGTTGTAGTGAAGTTATCAGTGAAGAAAGTGTTAAGTGTAACTTTCCCTGCTGTATGGTGGACTGGCAGGTGTGTGGACAGTGTTGTAGTGAAGTTATCAGTGAAGAAAGTGTTAAGTGTAACTTTCCCTGCTGTATGGTGGACTGGCAGGTGTGTGGACAGTGTTGTAGTGAAGTTATGGAGGAAAATATTGTTAAGTGACTCACATATTTATATTTATCGTCATTGTTTAAGTTACTGGCAGTAAATTTATTCGAAATGGTTTTATAATTTACTAGTAGGGACACCCGGTGGAGCCCAGGTCTCTCTGTCTCTCTCTCTCACAATTAACTGTCTCTCCCTCTCTCCCCTCTTCTCTCTTCTCCTCTCTCTCTCTCTCTCTCTCTCCTCTACCTACTCTCTCTCTCTCTCCCCTCTCTCTCTCTCTCTCTCTCTCTCTCTCTCTCTCTCTCTCTCTCTCTCTCTCTCTCTCTCTCTCTCTCTCTCTCTCTCTCTCTCTCTCTCTCTCTCTCTCTCTCTCTCTCTCTCTCTCTCTCTCTCTCTCTCTCTATCTCTCTCTCTCTCTCTCTCTCTCTCTCTCCCTCTCTCTCTCTCTCTCTCTCCCTCTTCACATTTCTCCCTACCTGCCTCTGTCTCCATCTTCCTCTGTCTTTTGACAACTGTAAAAGTCACATGTTCTCGCAGCTGCGGGCTCGGGATGATGGGAAAAAAAATATGTTAATATTCCTGTGATCAGTCCGTAATAACTGTGAGTATTTGTCCAGAGGCCGGAACCCTAATGTTGTGGGGCTGACTGTGTGACTGTGTCGGGCTGTTCTCTCCTCAGTGCTGGTTCACAAGGAACACTAACTGCTTTCAAATTGGACCAAGTGTTGTCCTGGAGGCCGGAACCCTAATGTTGTGGGGGACTGTGTGACTGAACTGTGTTGCTGGTTCACAAGGAACACTGTTGCTGGTTCTGTTGCTGGTTCACAAGGAACACTGTTGCTGGTTCACAAGGAACACTGTTGCTGGTTCACAAGGAACACTGTTGCTGGTTCACAAGGAACACTGTTGCTGGTTCACAAGGAACACTGTTGCTGGTTCACAAGGAACACTGTTGCTGGTTCACAAGGAACACTGTTGCTGGTTCACAAGGAACACTGTTGCTGGTTCACAAGGAACACTGTTGCTGGTTCACAAGGAACACTGTTGCTGGTTCACAAGGAACACTGTTGCTGGTTCACAAGGAACACTGTTGCTGGTTCACAAGGAACACTGTTGCTGGTTCACAACTGTTGCTGGTTCACAAGGAACACTGTTGCTGGTTCACAAGGAACACTGTTGCTGGTTCACAAGGAAACTGTTGCTGGTTCACTGTTGCTGGTTCACAAGGAACACTGTTGCTGGTTCACAAGGAACACTGTTGCTGGTTCACAAGGAACACTGTTGCTGGTTCACAAGGAACACTGTTACTGTTGCTGTTCACAAGGAACACACTGTTGCTGGTTCACAAGGAACACTGTTGCTGGTTCACAAGGGAACACTGTTGCTGGTTCACAAGGAACACTGTTGCTGGTTCACAAGGAACACTGTTGCTGGTTCACAAGGAACACTGTTGCTGGTTCACAAGGAACACTGTTGCTGGTTCACAAGGAACACTGTTGCTGGTTCACAAGGAACACTGTTGCTGGTTCATAAGGAAAGGTTCACAAGGAACACTGTTGCTCACAAGGAACACTGTTGCTGGTTCATGGTTCACAAGGAAGACTGTTGCTGGTTCAGGAACAAGGAAGGAACTGTTGCTACTGTTGCTGGTTCAGGAAAGGAAGGAACACTGTTGCTGGTTCACAAGGAACACTGTTGAACACTGGTTCAGGAAACTGTTGGAACACTGTTGCTGGTTCACAAGGAACACTGTTGCTGGTTCACAAGGAACACTGTTGCTGGTTCAGGAAAGGAACACTGTTGCTGGTTCAGAAGGAACACTGTTGCTGGTTCACAAGGAACACTGTTGCTGGTTCACAAGGAACACTGTTGCTGGTTCACAAGGAACACTGTTGCTGGTTCACAAGGAACACTGTTGCTAGTTCACAAGGAACACTGTTGCTGGTTCAGAAGGAACACTGTTGCTGGTTCACAAGGAAGACTGTTGCTGGTTCAGGAAAGGAAGACTGTTGCTGGTTCAGAAGGAAGACTGTTGCTCAGAAGGAAGACTGTTGCTAGTTCAGAAGGAAGACTGTTGCTAGTTCACAAGGAAGACTGTTGCTAGTTCAGAAGGAAGACTGTTGCTAGTTCAGAAGGAAGACTGTTGCTAGTTCAGAAGGAAGACTGTTGCTAGTTCAGAAGGAAGACTGTTGCTAGTTCAGAAGGAAGACTGTTGCTAGTTCAGAAGGAAGACTGTTGCTAGTTCACAAGGAAGACTGTTGCTAGTTCAGAAGGAAGACTGTTGCTAGTTCAGAAGGAAGACTGTTGCTAGTTCAGAAGGAACACTGTTGCTGGTTCACAAGGAACACTGTTGCTAGTTCAGAAGGAAGACTGTTGTTAGTTCATGAAAAAGAAAGTTGCTAGTTGAGAAGGAAGACTGTTGCTAGTTCAGGAGGAAGACTGGTGCTAGTTCAGGAGGAAGACTGTTGCTAGTTCAGAAGGAAGACTGTTGCTAGTTCAGAAGGAAGACTGTTGCTAGTTCAGAAGGAAGACTGTTGCTAGTTCAGAAGGAAGTTATTCAAGTTACTTGAAAGACTGGAAGTTTCAGTTTAGTACATAAATATATTGAATAAAGGTAAGAGTATTCTGGGATATATTTCTAGATGTTGTAGCACCAATATATCTAATAGAATTGTTCACCTTGCTCCTGCCCTTGTTGAGCCCCAGTTGGATTATACTGTTCATTGTTGGTCTCTGTATTACAGAATGAACATAAGTTCACTTGGTCTTGTTCAGAGAATAATAACAATCATTAACAGGAATTAGAAACCTCCTTTATGAAGAGATATTAAGAAAAACTAAATTCACATTGTCTTATTCGTCCTTTATGTGCCTGTAGGCGGGCCCTTTATGTGCCTCTAGGCGGCCCTTTATGTGCCTCCAGGCGGCCCTTTATGTGCCTCTAGGCGGCCCTTTATGTACCTCTAGGCGGCCCCTTTATGTGCCTCTCTTTAGGCGGCCCTTTATGTGCCTCTAGGCGGCCCTTTATGTACCTCTAGGCGGCCCTTTATGTGCCTCTAGGCGGCCCTTTATGTGCCTCTAGGCGGCCCTTTATGTGCCTCTAGGCGGCCCTTTATGTGCCTCTCTAGGCGGCCCTTTATGTGCCCTCTAGGCGGCCCTTTATGTGCCTCTAGGCGGCCCTTTATGTGCCTCTAGGCGGCCCTTTATGTGCCTCTAGGCGGCCCTTTATGTGCCTCTAGGCGGCCCTTTATGTGCCTCTAGGCGGCCTCTAGGCGGCCCTTTATGTGCCTCTAGGCGGCCCTTTATGTGCCTCTAGGCGGCCCTTTATGTGCCTCTAGGCGGCCCCTTTATGTGCCTCTAGGCGGCCCTTTTATGCGGCCTCTAGGCGGCCCTTTATGTGCCTCTAGGCGGCCCTTTATGTGCCTCTAGGCGGCCCTTTATGTGCCTCTAGGCGGCCCTTTATGTGCCTCTAGGCGGCCCTTTATGTGCCTCTAGGCGGCGCCTCTAGGCGGCCCTTTATGTGCCTCTAGGCGGCCCTTTATGTAGGCCTCTAGGCTAGGCGGCTTTATGTGCCTCTAGGCGGCCCTTTATGTACCTCTAGGCCCTTTATGTGCCTCTAGGCGGCCCTTTATGTGCCTCTAGGCGGCCCTTTATGTGCCTCTAGGCGGCCCTTTATGTGCCTCTAGGCGGCCCTTTATGTGCCTCTAGGCGGCCCTTTATGTGCCTCTAGGCGGCCCTTTATGTGCCTCTAGGCGGCCCTTTATGTGCCTCTAGGCGGCCCTTTATGTGCCTCTAGGCGGCCTTTATGTGCCTCTAGGCGGTGCCTCTAGGCCTGCCTCTAGGCGCCCCTCTAGGCGGCCCTTTATGTGCCTCTAGGCGGCCCTTTATGTGCCTCTAGGCTAGGCCCTTTATGTGCCTCTAGGCGGCCCTTTATGTACCTCTAGGCGGCCCTTTATGTGCCTCCTCTAGGCGGCCCTTTATGTGCCTCTAGGCTAGGCGGCCCTTTATGTGCCTCTAGGCCCTTTATGTGCCTCTAGGCGGCCCTTTATGTGCCTCTAGGCGGCCCTTTATGTACCTCTAGGCGGCCCTTTATGTACCTCTAGGCGGCCCTTTATGTGCCTCTAGGCGGCCCTTTATGTGCCTCTAGGCGGCCCCCTTTATGTGCCTCTAGGCGGCCCTTTATGTGCCTCTAGGCGGCCCCCTTTTTGCCTCTAGGCGGCCCTTTATGTGCCTCTAGGCGGCCCTTTATGTGCCTCTAGGCGGCCCTTTATGGCCCTAGGCGGCCCCTTTATGTGCCTCTAGGCGGCCCCTCTAGGCGGCCCTTTATGTGCCTCTAGGCGGCCCTTTATGTGCCCTCTAGGCGGCCCTTTATGTGCCTCTAGGCGGCCCTTTATGTGCCTCTAGGCGGCCCTTTATGTGCCTCTAGGCGGCCCCTTTATGTGCCTCTAGGCGGCCCTTTATGTGCCTCTAGGCGGCCCCTTTATGTGCCTCTAGGCGGCCCTTTATGTGCCTCTAGGCGGCCTCTAGGCGGCCCTTTATGTGCCTCTAGGCGGCCCTTTATGTGCCTCTAGGCGGCCCTTTATGTGCCTCTAGGCGGCCCCTTTATGTGCCTCTAGGCGGCCCTTTATGTGCCTCTAGGCGGCCCTTTATGTGCCTCTAGGCGGCCCCTTTATGTGCCTCTAGGCGGCCCTTTATGTAGGCGGCCTCTAGGCGGCCCTTTATGTGCCTCTGCCTCTAGGCGGCCCTTTATGTGCCTCTAGGCGGCCCTTTATGTGCCTCTAGGCGGCCCTTTATGTGCCTCTAGGCGGCCCTTTATGTGCCTCTAGGCGGCCCTTTATGTGCCTCTAGGCGGCCCTTTAAGTGCCTCTAGGCGGCCCTTTATGCGCCTCTAGGCGGCCCTTTATGTGCCTCTTGGCGGCCCCTTTATATACCTCCAGGCGGCCCCTTTATGCGCCTCTAGGCGGCCCTTTATGTGACTCTAGGCGGCCCTTTATGCGTCTCTAGGCGGCCCTTTATGTGCCTCTAGGCGGCCCTTTATGTGCCTCTAGGCGGCCCTTTATGTGCCTCTAGGCGGCCCTTTAGGCGGCCCTTTAAGTGCCTCTAGGCGGCCCTTTATGTGCCTCTAGGCGGCCCTTTATGTGCCTCTAGGCGGCCCTTTATGTAGGCGGCCCCTCTAGGCGGCCCTTTATGTGCCTCTAGGCGGCCCTTTATGTGCCTCTAGGCGGCCCTTTAGGCGGTGCCCCTCTAGGCCTCTTTATGTGCCTCTAGGCGGCCCTTTATGTGCCTCTAGGCGGCCCTTTATGTGCCTCTAGGCGGCCCTTTATGTACCTCTAGGCGGCCCCTTTATGTAGGCCTCTAGGCGGCCCTTTATGTGCCTCTAGGCGGCCCTTTATGTGCCTCTAGGCGGCCCTTTATGTGCCTTATGTGCCTCTAGGCGGCCCTTTATGGCCTCTAGGCGGCCCTTTATGTGCCTCTAGGCGGCCCTTTATGTGCCTCTAGGCGCCCTTTTTATGCCCTTTATGTACCTCTAGGCGGCCCTTTTTATGTGCCTCTAGGCGGCCCTTTATGTGCCTCTAGGCGGCCCTTTATGTGTACCCTCTAGGCGGCCCTTTATGTGCCTCTAGGCGGCCCTTTATGTGCCTCTAGGCGGCCCTTTATGTGCCTCTAGGCGGCCCTTTATGTGCCTCTTATGTGCCTCTAGGCGGCGGCCCTTTATGTGCCTCTAGGCGGCCCTTTATGTGCCTCTAGGCGGCCCTTTATGTGCCTCTAGGCGTGCCCCTTTATGTGCCTCTAGGCGGCCCTTTATGTGCCTCTAGGCGGCCCTTTATGTGCCTCTAGGCGGCCCTTTATGTGCCTCTAGGCGGCCCTTTATGTGCCTCTAGGCGGCCCTTTATGTGCCTCTAGGCGGCCCTTTATGTGCCTCTAGGCGGCCCTTTATGTCTAGGCCTCTAGGCGGCCCTTTATGTGCCTCTGTGCCTCTAGGCCCTTTATGTGCCTCTAGGCGGCGCCCTTTATGTACCTCTAGGCGGCCCTTTATGTGCCTCTAGGCGGCCCTTTATGTGCCTCTAGGCGGCCCTTTATGTGCCTCTAGGCGGCCCTTTATGTACCTCTAGGCGGCCCTTTATGTACCTCTAGGCGGCCCTTTATGTAGGCCTCTAGGCGGCCCTTTATGTGCCTCTAGGCGGCCCTTTATGTGCCTCTAGGCGGCCCTTTATGTGCCTCTAGGCGGGCTAGGCGGCCCTTTATGTGCCTCTAGGCGGCCCTTTATGTGCCCTCTAGGCGGCCCTTTATGTGCCTCCTCTAGCCCTTTATGTGCCTCTAGGCGGCCCTTTATGTGCCTCTAGGCGGCCCTTTATGTGCCTCTAGGCGGCCCTTTATGTGCCTCTAGGCGGCCCCTTTATGTGCCTCTAGGCGGCCCTTTATGCCCTTTATGCCTCTAGGCGGCCCTTTATGTGCCTCTAGGCGGCCCTTTATGTGCCTCTAGGCGGCCCTTTATGTGCCTCTAGGCGGCCCTTTATGTGCCTCTAGGCGGCCCTTTATGTGCCTCTAGGCGGCCCTTTATGTGCCTCTAGGCGGCCCTTTATGTGCCTCTAGGCGGCCCTTTATGTGCCTCTAGGCGGCCCTTTATGTGCCTCTAGGCGGCCCTTTATGTGCCTCTAGGCGGCCCTTTATGTGCCTCTAGGCGGCCCTTTATGTGCCTCTAGGCGGCCCTTTATGTACCTCTAGGCGGCCCTTTATGTGCCCTCTAGGCGGCCCTTTATGTACCTCTAGGCGGCCCTTTATGCCTCTTTATGTACCTCTAGGCGGCCCTTTATGTACCTCTAGGCGGCGGCCCTTTATGTGCCTCTAGGCGGCCCTTTATGTGCCTCTAGGCGGCCCTTTATGTATGTGCCCTCTAGGCGGCCCTTTATGTGCCTCTAGGCGGCCCTTTATGTGCCTCTAGGCGGCCCTTTATGTGCCTCTAGGCGGCCCTTTATGTGCCTCTAGGCGGCCCTTTATGTGCCTCTAGGCGGCCCTTTATGTGCCTCTAGGCGGCCCTTTATGTGCCTCTAGGCGGCCCTTTATGTACCTCTAGGCGGCCCTTTTATGTATGTGCCTCTAGGCGGCCCTTTATGTGCCTCTAGGCGGCCCTTTATGTGCCTCTAGGCGGCCCCTTTATGTGCCTCTAGGCGGCCCTTTATGTACCTCTAGGCGGCCCTTTATGTGCCTCTAGGCGGCCCTTTATGTACCTCTAGGCGGCCCTTTATGTACCTCTGCCCTTTATGTACCTCTAGGCGGCCCTTTATGTGCCTCTAGGCGGCCCTTTATGTGCCTCTAGGCGGCCCTTTATGTGCCTCTAGGCCCTTTATGTGCCTCTAGGCGGCCCTTTATGTGCCTCTCTAGGCTAGGCGGCCCTTTATGTGCCTCTAGGCGGGCCCTTTATGTGCCTCTAGGCGGCCCTTTATGTGCCTCTAGGCGGCCCTTTATGTGCCTCTAGGCGGCCCTTTATGTGCCTCTAGGCGGCCCTTTATGTGCCTCTAGGCGGCCCCCTTTATGTGCCTCTAGGCGGCCCTTTATGTGCCTCTAGGCGGCCCTTTATGTGCCTCTGCCCCCTTTATGTGCCTCTAGGCGGCCCTTTATGTGCCTCTAGGCGGCCCTTTATGTGCCTCTAGGCGGCCCTTTATGTGCCCTCTTTAGGCGGCCCTTTATGTGCCTCTAGGCGGCCCTTTATGTGCCTCTAGGCGGCCCTTTATGTGCCTCTAGGCGGCCCTTTATGTGCCTCTAGGCGGCCCTTTATGTGCCTCTAGGCGGCCCTTTATGTGCCTCTAGGCGGCCCTTTATGTGCCTCTAGGCGGCCCTTTATGGCCTCTAGGCGGCCCTTTATGTGCCTCTAGGCGGCCCTTTATGTGCCTCTAGGCGGCCCTTTATGTGCCTCTAGGCGGCCCTTTATGTGCCTCTAGGCGGCCCCTTTATGTGCCTCTAGGCGGCCCTTTATGTGCCTCTAGGCGGCCCTTTATGTGCCTCTAGGCGGCCCTTTATGTGCCTCTAGGCGGCCCTTTATGTACCTCTAGGCGGCCCTAGGCGGCCCTTTATGTGCCTCTAGGCGGCCCTTTATGTACCTCTAGGCGGCCCTTTATGTGCCTCTAGGCGGCCCTTTATGTGCCTCTAGGGCTTTATGGCTTTATGGCGGCCCTTTATGTGCCTCTAGGCGGCCCTTTATGTACCTCTAGGCGGCCCTTTATGTGCCTCTAGGCGGCCCTTTATGTGCCTCTAGGCGGCCCTTTATGTGCCTCTAGGCGGCCCTTTATGTGCCTCTAGGCGGCCCTTTATGTGCCTCTAGGCGGCCCTTTATGTGCCTCTAGGCGGCCCTTTATGTGCCTCTAGGCGGCGGCCCTTTATGTGCCTCTAGGCGGCCCTTTATGTGCCTCTAGGCGGCCCTTTATGGCCTCTAGGCGGCCCTTTATGTGCCTCTAGGCGGCCCTTTATGTGCCTCTAGGCGGCCCTTTATGTGCCTCTAGGCGGCCCTTTATGTGCCTCTAGGCGGCCCTTTACCTCTAGGCGGCGGCCCTTTATGTGCCTCTATGGCCTCTAGGCGGCCCTTTATGTGCCTCTAGGCGGCCCTTTATGTGCCTCTAGGCGGCCCTTTATGTGCCTCTAGGCGGCCCTTTATGTGCCTCTAGGCGGCCCTTTATGTGCCTCTAGGCGGCCCTTTATGTGCCTCTAGGCGGCCCTTTATGTGCCTCTAGGCGGCCCTTTATGTGCCTCTAGGCGGCCCTTTATGTGCCTCTAGGCGGCCCTTTATGTGCCTCTAGGCGGCCCTTTATGTGCCTCTAGGCGGCCCCTTTATGTGCCTCTAGGCGGCCCTTTATGTGCCTCTAGGCGGGCCCTTTATGTGCCTCTAGGCGGCCCTTTATGTGCCTCTAGGCGGCCCTTTATGTGCCTCTAGGCGGCCCTTTATGTGCCTCTAGGCGGCCCTTTATGTGCCTCTAGGCGGCCCTTTATGTGCCTCTAGGCGGCCCTTTATGTGCCTCTAGGCGGCCCTTTATGTGCCTCTAGGCGGCCTCTAGGCTAGGCGGCCCTTTATTTATAGGCGGTGCCTCTAGGCGGCCCTTTATGTGCCTCTAGGCGGCCCTTTATGTGCCTCTAGGCGGCCCTTTATGTGCCTCTAGGCGGCCCTTTATGTGCCTCTAGGCGGCCCTTTATGTGCCTCTAGGCCTTTATGGCTCTAGGCGGCCCTTTATGTGCCTCTAGGCGGCCCCCTTTATGTGCCTCTAGGCGGCCCTTTATGTGCCTCTAGGCGGCCCTTTATGTGCCTCTAGGCGGCCCTTTATGTGCCTCTAGGCGGCCCTTTATGTGCCTCTAGGCGGCCCTTTATGTGCCTCTAGGCGGCCCTTTATGTGCCTCTAGGCGGCCCTTTATGTGCCTCTAGGCGGCCCTTTATGTGCCTCTAGGCGGCCCTTTATGTGCCTCTAGGCGGCCCTTTATGTGCCTCTAGGCGGCCCTCTATGGCTAGGCGGCCCCTTTATGTGCCTCTAGGCGGCCCTTTATGTGCCTCTAGGCGGCCCTTTATGTGCCTCTAGGCGGCCCTTTATGTGCCTCTAGGCGGCCCTTTATGTGCCTCTAGGCGGCCCTTTATGTGCCTCTAGGCGGGCGGTGCCTCCCTTTATGTGCCTCTAGGCGGCCCTTTATGTGCCTCTAGGCGGCCCTTTATGTTTATGTGCCTCTAGGCGGCCCTTTATGTGCCTTATGTACCTCTAGGCGGCCCTTTATGGCCTCTAGGCGGCCCTTTATGTGCCTCTAGGCGGCCCTTTATGTGCCTCTAGGCGGCCCTTTATGTGCCTCTAGGCGGCCCTTTATGTGCCTCTAGGCGGCCCTTTATGTGCCTCTAGGCGGCCCTTTATGGCCTCTAGGCCCTTTATGTGCCTCTAGGCGGCCCTTTATGGCCTCTAGGCGGCCCTTTATGTGCCTCTAGGCGGCCCTTTATGTGCCTCTAGGCGGCCCTATGTGCCTCTAGGCGGCCCTTTATGTGCCTCTAGGCGGCCCCTTTATGCCTCTAGGCGGCCCTTTATGTGCCTCTAGGCGGCCCTTTATGTGCCTCTAGGCGGCCCTTTATGTGCCTCTAGGCGGCCCTTTATGCCTCTAGGCGGCCCTTTATGTGCCTCTAGGCGGCCCTTTATGTGCCTCTAGGCGGCCCTTTATGTGCCTCTAGGCGGCCCTTTGTGCCTCTGCCTCTAGGCGGCCCTTTATGTGCCTCTAGGCGGCCCTTTATGTGCCTCTAGGCGGCCCTTTATGTGCCTCTAGGCGGCCCTTTTTATGTGCCTCTAGGCGGCCCTTTATGTGCCTCTAGGCGGCCCTTTATGTGCCTCTAGGCGGCCCTTTAGGCCTCTAGGCGGCCCTTTATGTGCCTCTAGGCGGCCCTTTATGTGCCTCTCCTTTATGGCCTCGGCTTTATGTGCCTCCCTTTATGTGCCTCTAGGCGGCCCTTTATGTGCCTCTAGGCGGCCCTGCCTCTAGGCGGCCCTTTATTATAGGCGGCCCTTTATGCCTCTAGGCGGCCCTTTATGTAGGCGGCCCTCTAGGCGGCCCTTTATGTGCCTCTAGGCGGCCCTTTATGTGCCTCTAGGCGGCCCTTTATGTGCCTCTAGGCGGCCCTTTATGTGCCTCTAGGCGGCCCTTTATGTGCCTCTAGGCGGCCCTTTATGTGCTCTAGGCGGCCCTTTATAGGCGGCCCTTTATGTGCCTCTAGGCGGCCCCTTTATGTGCCTCTAGGCGGCCCTTTATGTGCCTCTAGGCGGCCCTTTATGTGCCTCTAGGCGGCCCTTTATGTGCCTCCTCTAGGCGGCCCTTTATGTGCCTCTAGGCGGCCCTTTATGTGCCTCTAGGCGGCCCTTTATGTGCCTCTAGGCGGCCCTTTTATGTGCCTCTAGGCGGCCCTTTATGTGCCTCTAGGCGGCCCTTTATGTGCCTCTAGGCGGCCCTTTATGTGCCTCTAGGCGGCCCTTTATGTGCCTCTAGGCGGCCCCTTTATGTGCCTCTAGGCGGCCCTTTATGTGCCTCTAGGCGGCCCTTTATGTGCCTCTAGGCGGCCCTTTATGTAGGCGGCCTCTAGGCGGCCCTTTATGTGCCTCTAGGCGGCCCTTTATGTGCCTCTAGGCGGCCCTTTATGTACCTCTAGGCGGCCCTTTATGTGCCTCTAGGCGGCCCTTTATGTGCCTCTAGGCGGCCCTTTATGTGCCCTCTAGGCGGCCCTTTATGTGCCTCTAGGCGGCCCCCCTTTATGTACCTCTAGGCGGCCCTTTATGTACCTCTAGGCGGCCCTTTATGTGCCTCTAGGCGGCCCTTTATGTACCTCTAGGCGGCCCTTTTTATGCGGCCCTCTAGGCGGCGGCCCTTTATGTACCTCTAGGCGGCCCTTTATGTGCCTCTAGGCGGCGGCCCTTTATGTGCCTCTAGGCGGCCCTTTATGTGCCTCTAGGCGGCCCTCTAGGCGGCCCTTTACCTCTGCCCTTTATGTGCCTCTAGGCGGCCCTTTATGTGCCTCTAGGCGGCCCTTTATGTGCCTCTAGGCGGCCCTTTATGTGCCTCTAGGCGGCCCCTTTATGTATGTGCCTCTAGGCCTCTAGGCGGCCCTTTATGCGGCCTCTAGGCGGCCCTTTATGTGCCTCTAGGCGGCCCTTTATGTGCCTCTAGGCGGCCCTTTATGTGCCTCTAGGCGGCCCTTTATGTGCCTCTAGGCGGCCCCTTTATGTGCCTCTAGGCGGCCCTTTATGTGCCTCTAGGCGGCCCTTTATGCCCTCTAGGCGGCCCTTTATGTGCCTCTAGGCGGCCCTTTATGTGCCTCTAGGCGGCCCTTTATGTGCCTCTAGGCGGCCCTTTATGTGCCCTCTTTAGGCGGCCCTTTATGTGCCTCTAGGCGGCCCTTTTGCCTCTAGGCGGCCCTTTATGCCTCTAGGCGGCCCTTATGTGTCTAGGCGGCCTCTAGGCGGCCCTTTATGTGCCTCTAGGCGGCCCTTTATGTGCCTCTAGGCGGCCCTTTATGTGCCTCTAGGCGGCCCTTTATGTGCCTCTAGGCGGCCCTTTATGTGCCTCTAGGCGGCCCCCTTTAGGCGGCCCTTTATGTGCCTCTAGGCGGGCGGCCCTTTATGTGCCTCTAGGCGGCCCTTTATGTGCCTCTAGGCGGCCCTTTATGCCCTTTATGTGCCTCTAGGCGGCCCTTTATGCCTCTAGGCGGCCCTTTATGTGCCTCTAGGCGGCCCTTTATGTGCCTCTAGGCGGCCCCTTTATGCCTCTAGGCGGCCCTTTATGTGCCTCTAGGCGGCCCTTTATGCGGCCCCTTTATGTACCTCTAGGCGGCCCCTTTATGTGCCTCTAGGCGGCCCTTTATGTGCCTCTAGGCGGCCCTTTATGTGCCTCTAGGCGGCCCTTTATGTGCCTCTAGGCTAGGCGGCCCTTTATGTGCCTCTAGGCGGCCCTTTATGTGCCTCTAGGCGGCCCTTTATGTGCCTCTAGGCGGCCCTTTATGTGCCTCTAGGCGGCCCTTTATGTGCCTCTAGGCGGCCTTTTTATGTGCCTCTAGGCGGCCCTTTATGTACCTCTAGGCCCTTTATGTGCCTCTAGGCGGCCCTTTATGTGCCTCTAGGCGGCCCTTTATGTGCCTCCTCTAGGCGGCCCTTTATGTGCCTCTAGGCGGCCCTTTATGTGCCTCTAGGCGGCCCTTTTTAGGCGGCCCTTTATGTGCCTCTAGGCGGCCCCCTTTATGTACCTCTAGGCGGCCCTTTATGTGCCTCTAGGCGGCCCTTTATGTGCCTCCTCTAGGCGGCCTCCCTTTATGTGCCTCTAGGCGGCGGCCCTTTGCCTGCGGCCTCTAGGCGGCCCTTTATGTGCCTCTAGGCGGCCCTTTATGTAGGCGGCCTCTAGGCGGCCCTTTATGTGCCTCTAGGCGGCCCTTTATGTGCCTCTAGGCGGCCCTTTATGTGCCTCTAGGCGGCCCTTTATGTACCTCTAGGCGGCCCTTTATGTGCCTCTAGGCGGCCCTTTATGTGCCTCTAGGCGGCCCTTTATGTGCCTCTAGGCGGCCCTTTATGTGCCTCTAGGCGGCCCTTTATGTGCCTCTAGGCGGCCCTTTATGTGCCTCTAGGCGGGCCCTTTATGTGTGCCCTCTAGGCGGCCCTTTATGTGCCTCTAGGCGGCCCTTTATGTGCCTCTAGGCGGCCCTTTATGTGCCCTCTAGGCTAGGGCCCTTTATGTGCCTCTAGGCGGGCCTCTAGGCGGCCCTTTATGTACCTCTAGGCGGCCCTTTATGTGCCTCTTTAGGCGGCCCTTTATAGGCGGCCCTTTATGTGCCTCTAGGCGGCCCTTTATGTGCCTCTAGGCGGCCCTTTATGTGCCTCTAGGCGGCCCTTTATGTGCCTCTAGGCGGCCCTTTATGTGCCTCTAGGCGGCCCTTTATGTGCCTCTAGGCGGCCCTTTATGTGCCTCTAGGCGGCCCTTTATGTGCCTCTAGGCGGCCCTTTATGTGCCTCTAGGCGGCCCTTTATGTGCCTCTAGGCGGCCCCCTCTAGGCGGCCCTTTATGTATGTGCCTCTAGGCGGCCCTTTATGTGCCTCTAGGCGGCCCTTTATGTGCCCTCTAGGCGGCCCTTTATGTGCCTCTAGGCGGCCCTTTATGTGCCTCTAGGCGGCCCTTTATGTGCCTCTAGGCGGCCCTTTATGCGGCCCTCTAGGCGGCCCCTTTTTATGTGCCTCTAGGCGGCCCTTTATGTGCCTCTAGGCGGCCCTTTATGTGCCTCTAGGCGGCCCTTTATGTGCCTCTAGGCGGCCCTTTATGTGCCCTCTAGGCGGCCCTTTATGTGCCTCTAGGCGGCCCTTTATGTGCCTCTAGGCGGCCCTTTATGTGCCTCTAGGCGGCCCTTTATGTGCCTCTAGGCGGCCCTTTATGTGCCTCTAGGCGGCCCTTTATGTGCCTCTAGGCGGCCCTTTATGTGCCTCTAGGCGGCCCTTTATGTGCCTCTAGGCGGCCCTTTATGTGCCTCTAGGCGGCCCTTTATGTGCCTCTAGGCGGCCCTTTATGTGCCTCTAGGCGGCCCTTTATGTGCCTCTAGGCGGCCCTTTATGTGCCTCTAGGCGGCCCTTTATGTGCCTCTAGGCGGCCCTTTATGTGCCTCTAGGCGGCCCTTTATGTGCCTCTAGGCGGCCCTTTATGTACCTCTAGGCGGCCCTTTATGTGCCTCTAGGCGGCCCTTTATGTGCCTCTAGGCGGCCCTTTATGTACCTCTAGGCGGCCCTTTATGTGCCTCTAGGCGGCCCTTTATGTGCCTCTAGGCGGCCCTTTATGTGCCTCTAGGCGGCCCTTTATGTGCCTCTAGGCGGCCCTTTATGTGCCTCTAGGCGGCCCTTTATGTGCCTCTAGGCGGCCCTTTATGTGCCTCTAGGCGGCCCTTTATGTACCTCTAGGCGGCCCTTTATGTGCCTCTAGGCCCTTTATTGCCTCTAGGCGGCCCTTTATGTACCTCTAGGCGGCCCTTTATGTGCCTCTAGGCGGCCCTTTATGTGCCTCTAGGCGGCCCTTTATGTACCTCTAGGCGGCCCTTTATGTGCCTCTAGGCGGCCCTTTATGTACCTCTAGGCGGCCTCCCTTTATGTGCCTCTAGGCGGCCCTTTATGTAGGCGGCCCTCTAGGCGGCCCTTTATGTACCTCTAGGCGGCCCTTTATGTACCTCTAGGCGGCCCTTTATGTACCCTCTAGGCGGCCCTTTATGTGCCTCTAGGCGGCCCTTTATGTGCCTCTAGGCGGCCCTTTATGTGCCTCTAGGCCCCCTTTATGTGCCTCTAGGCGGCCCTTTATGTGCCTCTAGGCGGCCCTTTATGTGCCTCTAGGCGGCCCCCTTTATGTGCCTCTAGGCGGCCCTTTATGTGCCTCTAGGCGGCCCTTTATGTGCTTTATGGCTAGGGCCCTTTATGTAGGCGGCCCTCTAGGCTTTATGGCCTCCCTATTATGTGCCTCTAGGCGGCCCTTTATGTGCCTCTAGGCGGCCCTTTATGTGCCTCTAGGCGGCCCTTTATGTGCCTCTAGGCGGCCCTTTATGTGCCTCTAGGCGGCCCTTTATGTGCCTCTAGGCGGCCCTTTATGTGCCTCTAGGCGGCCCTTTATGTGCCTCTAGGCGGCCCTTTATGTGCCTCTAGGCGGCCCTTTATGTGCCTCTAGGCGGCCCCTTTATGTGCCTCTAGGCGGCCCTTTATTATGTGCCTCTAGGCGGCCCTTTATGTGCCTCTAGGCGGCCCTTTATGTGCCTCTAGGCGGCCCTTTATGTGCCTCTAGGCGGCCCTTTATGTGCCTCTAGGCGGCCCTTTATGTGCCTCTAGGCGGCCCTTTATGTGCCTCTAGGCGGCCCTTTATGTGCCTCTAGGCGGCCCTTTATGTGCCTCTAGGCGGCCCTTTATGTGCCTCTTGGCGGCCCTTTATGTGCCTCTAGGCGGCCCTTTATGTACCTCTAGGCGGCCCCTTTATGTGCCTCTAGGCGGCCCTTTATGTGCCTCTAGGCGGCCCTTTATGTACCTCTAGGCGGCCCTTTATGTGCCTCTAGGCGGCCCTTTATGTGCCTCTAGGCGGCCCTTTATGTGCCTCTAGGCGGCCCTTTATGTGCCTCTAGGCGGCCCTTTATGTGCCCTCTAGGCGGCCCTTTATGTGCCTCTAGGCGGCCCCTTTATGTGCCTCTAGGCGGCCCTATGTGCCTCTAGGCGGCCCTTTATGTGCCTCTAGGCGGCCCTTTATGTGCCTCTAGGCGGCCCTTTATGTGCCTCTAGGCGGCCCTTTATGTGCCTCCCTTTATGTGCCTCTAGGCGGCCCTTTATGTGCCTCTAGGCGGCCCCTTTATGTGCCTCTAGGCGGCCCTTTATGTACCTCTAGGCGGCTCTTTATGTGCCTCTAGGCGGCCCTTTATGTGCCTCTAGGCGGCCCCTTTATGTGCCTCTAGGCGGCCCTTTATGTGCCTCTAGGCGGCCCTTTATGTACCTCTAGGCGGCCCTTTATGTACCTCTAGGCGGCCCGCCTCTAGGCGGCCCTTTATGTGCCTCTAGGCGGCCCTTTATGTGCCTCTAGGCGGCCCTTTATGTGCCTCTAGGCGGCCCTTTATGTGCCTCTAGGCGTGCCCCTTTATGTGCCTCTAGGCGGCCCCTTTATGTGCCTCTAGGCGGCCCTTTATGTGCCTCTAGGCGGCCCTTTATGTGCCTCTAGGCGGCCCTTTATGTGCCTCTAGGCGGCCCTTTATGCCTCTAGGCGGCCCTTTGCCTCTAGGCGGCCCTTTATGTGCCTCTAGGCGGCCCTTTATGTGCCTCTAGGCGGCCCTTTATGTGCCTCTAGGCGGCCCTTTATGTGCCTCTAGGCGGCCCTTTATGTGCCTCTAGGCGGCCCTTTATGTGCCTCTAGGCGGCCCTTTATGTGCCTCTAGGCGGCCCTTTATGTGCCTCTAGGCGGCCCTTTATGTGCCTCTAGGCGGCCCTTTATTGCCTCTAGGCGGCCCTTTATGTACCTCTAGGCGGCCCTTTATGTGCCTCTAGGCGGCCCTTTATGTGCCTCTAGGCGGCCCTTTATGTGCCTCTAGGCGGCCCTTTATGTGCCTCTAGGCGGCCCTTTATGTGCCTCTAGGCGGCCCTTTATGTGCCTCTAGGCGGCCTCCCTTTATGTGCCTCTAGGCGGCCCTTTATGTGCCTTAGGCGGCCCTTTATGTGCCTCTAGGCGGCCCTTTATGTGCCTCTAGGCGGCCCTTTATGGCCCTTTATGTGCCTCTAGGCGGCCCTTTATGTGCCTCTAGGCCTTTATGTGCCTCTAGGCGGCCCTTTATGTGCCTCTAGGCGGCCCTTTATGTGCCTCTAGGCGGCCCCCTTTATGTGCCTCTAGGCGGCCCTTTATGTGCCTCTAGGCGGCCCTTTATGTGCCTCTAGGCGGCCCTTTATGTGCCTCTAGGCGGCCCTTTATGTGCCTCTAGGCGGCCCTTTATGTGCCTCTAGGCGGCCCTTTATGTGCCTCTAGGCGGCCCTTTATGTGCCCTTTATGTGCCTCTAGGCGGCCCTTTATGTACCTCTAGGCGGCCCTTTATGTACCTCTAGGCGGCCCTTTATGTACCTCTAGGCGGCCCTTTATGTGCCTCTAGGCGGGCGGCCCTTTATGTGCCTCTAGGCGGGCCCTTTATGTGCCTCTAGGCGGCCCTTTATGTGCCTCTAGGCGGCCCTTTATGTGCCTCTAGGCGGCCCTTTATGTACCTCTAGGCGGCCCTTTATGTGCCTCTAGGCGGCCCTTTATGTGCCTCTAGGCGGCCCTTTATGTGCCTCTAGGCGGCCCTTTATGTGCCTCTCTAGGCGGCCCTTTATGTGCCTCTAGGCGGCCCTTTATGTGCCTCTAGGCGGCCCTTTATGTGCCTCTAGGCGGCCCTTTATGCCTCTAGGCGGCCCTTTTGTGCCTCTGGCCCTTTATGCCTCTAGGCGGCCCTTTATGTGCCTCTAGGCGGCCCTTTATGTGCCTCTAGGCGGCCCTTTATGTGCCTCTAGGCGGCCCTTTATGTGCCTCTAGGCGGCCCTTTATGTGCCTCTAGGCGGCCCCTTTATGTGCCTCTAGGCGGCCCTTTATGTGCCTCTAGGCGGCCCTTTATGTGCCTCTAGGCGGCCCTCTAGGCGGCCCTTTATGTGCCTCTAGGCGGCCCTTTATGTACCTCTAGGCGGCCCTTTATGCGGCCCCTCTTTATAGGCGGCCCTTTATGTACCTCTAGGCGGCCCTTTATGTACCTCTAGGCCCTTTATGGCCCTTTATGTGCCTCTAGGCGGCCCTTTATGTGCCTCTAGGCGGCCCTTTATGTACCTCTAGGCGGCCCTTTATGTACCTCTAGGCGGCCCTTTATGTGCCTCTAGGCGGCCCTTTATGTGCCTCTAGGCGGCCCCTTTATGTGCCTCTAGGCGGCCCCTTTATGTGCCTCTAGGCGGCCCTTTATGTGCCTCTAGGCGGCCCTTTATGTGCCTCTAGGCGGCCCCTTTATGTGCCTCTAGGCGGCCCTTTATGTGCCTCTAGGCGGCCCTTTATGTGCCTCGAGGCGGCCCTTTATGTGCCTCTAGGCGGCCCTTTATGTGCCTCTAGGCGGCCCCTTTATGTGCCTCTAGGCGGCCCTTTATGTGCCTCTAGGCGGCCCTTTATGTGCCTCTAGGCGGCCCCTTTATGTGCCTCTAGGCGGCCCTTTATGTGCCTCTAGGCGGCCCCTTTATGTGCCTCTAGGCGGCCCTTTATGTAGGCGGCCCTCTAGGCTAGGGCCCTTTATGTGCCTCTAGGCGGCCCTTTATGTGCCTCTAGGCGGCCCTTTATGTGCCTCTAGGCGGCCCCTTTATGTGCCTCTAGGCGGCCCTTTATGTGCCTCTAGGCGGCCCTTTATGTGCCTCTAGGCCTCTAGGCGGCCCTTTATGTGCCTCTAGGCGGCCCCCCTTTATGTGCCTCTCTTTATGTGCCTCTAGGCGGCCCTTTATTGCCTCTGCCCTTTATGTGCCTCTAGGCGGCCCTTTATGTGCCTCTAGGCGGCCCCTTTATGTGCCTCTAGGCGGCCCTTTATGTGCCTCTAGGCGGCCCTTTATGTGCCTCTAGGCGGCCCTTTATGTGCCTCTAGGCGGCCCTTTATGTGCCTCTAGGCGGCCCTTTATGTGCCTCTAGGCGGCCCTTTATGTGCCTCTAGGCGGCCCTTTATGTGCCTCTAGGCGGCCCTTTATGTTTATATGCCTCTAGGCGGCCCTTTATGTGCCTCTAGGCGGCCCCTTTATGTGCCTCTAGGCGGCCCTTTATGTGCCTCTAGGCTAGGCGGCCCCTTTATGTGCCTCTAGGCGGCCCTTTATGTGCCTCTAGGCGGCCCCTTTATGTGCCTCCCTTTATGTGCCTCTAGGCGGCCTCTAGGCGGCCCCTTTATGTGCCCTCTAGGCGGCCCCTTTTATGTGCCTCTAGGCGGCCCCTTTATGTGCCTCTAGGCGGCCCTTTATGTGCCTCTAGGCGGCCTCTTTATGTGCCTCTAGGCGGCCCTTTATGTACCTCTAGGCGGCCCCTTTATGTGCCTCTTGGCGGCCTTTTATGTGCCTCTAGGCTGCCATTTTATGTGCCTCTAGGCGGCCCCTTTATGTCTAGGCGGCCTTTTTATGTGCCTCTAGGCGGCCCTTTATGTGCCTCTAGGCGGGCCCCATTTTATGTGCCTCTAGGCAGCCATTTTATGTGCCTCTAGGCTGCCATTTTATGTGCCTCTAGGCGGCCATTTTATGTGCCTCTAGGCTGCCATTTTATGTGCCTCTAGGCGGCCATTTTATGTGCCTCTAGGCGGCCATTTTATGTGCCTCTAGGCGGCCATTTTATGTGCCTCTAGGCGGCCATTTTATATGATGAGCCTCTACGCGGCCCGCCATCATTGCTCCTATAAGAGACTCTCAGGGGACGGAAGTTTACTTGTAGTAAACTCCATGTAAGTTGTTAACATTATACTGTGAATATTGTCCACAAGAGAGCGGAGGGGGAGAGGGCGATCTACACAGAAGCTCAGCTGGGAACCCTTGCAAGAAAATAAATAAATAATTCAAAGCCTAATTAATATGATATAGCAAAGTTCGTGGTAGGGGGGTAGCTTTGGTACTCTTTAAAGTTGTACTCCCTACATATATGCCATTCCCTGTTGGGCACATACCCAGCAGGAATTACTGTTAGAAATTAGGTGAGGCTAGCTCCCTGAGTAGGGTCTTCTAGCTCGCATAGACAGAGAAGCAGACATTATTTTTATTGATACAGATTTATCATTTCTTGTTCTATTTTGTGTTGATATAGTTAACAACTTATTATTACTACCTTCGATATAACTTTTCATCCTTTTGACAACATCAATAATATCAACTATACTTTCCGAAGAATGTGTAAACATAGCTTCCTTAATCTCTCTTAATAAGGGAGATTTCTAATTCCTGAGATCAACTTTGTCATTCTTCTCTTTATGGGTTCAAGTTAAATTATGTCCAGTATATTGTATGTTGACCAAACTGAACTGCATAATCTAAATAGGTCCTTACAAGAGCAAGATAAAGGCAGAGAATAACATTACTAAATGCTACACCGTATATTTCTGTGTGAGAAAATGAGCACCATTACTCTACCTAAACCAGAAGCCAACACCACAATGATCACAGGAGTTAGGTCAAAATATTGACAAGTTTTAAGTTATAAAATATAACAAAATGCAGGAGGCAGACTTTGGAATTTTATTTGTTTTAGTGATCTCAAAAATGTATTTCTGACCCAATGTTTAACACTAACATCTTGTTTTAATAACGTTAAATTGTTCTTCCAGATGACAGAAATCTGAAGAGTATAAAGACAGAAGAAATTAACTAGTTAAAGAACAAATTGAAAATAACAAATAAAGCTGGAACCGAATATTGCATTAACATGTGAACACATTTTGTAAAATTTGGTTTATTTGGAAATCACTTATATTTTTGGTCAATTAAGTGACTGTATTGTGGTTAATGCAGTCGGATCATCACCGATTAGGTCCGAGTGTGATTCCCTGGCAGTGTGAGATGCTCAGCCTCCTGATACCTCTGTTCACCTAGCAGTAAACATTAACCTGGAAATTAGTCAACTGTTGAGGGATGCATCCTGAGGAAGGTCTGTCGTTGGCTTAGGAAGGCCTACACAAGCCTAACAAGCTGCCCGTCTCCGACAGTGGGAAACAATGTTATGTTTTTAAACATAATATAATAACAAAACCAGCGTGGGACATTTACTGCTTGTGTGAAACTTGACAACAGTTGTGTGAGGTGAGAATCATACGGCCCAATATGGCGGCCTCGAGTCCTGTTATCCAACCGGAAGATGTGAACAGACTGCGGTATGGACTGGCTGTGACTAAGGCAGGACGAGACGCGCTAGCAAGTGTGTTTATGTGGTCGTACCGGGGCACCTTCCCAGTAGTGACTTACCTCACTCAGGACTTGGGGTACACCAATGCTCAGTACAGGCGTGTCTTCGATGCTCACCAGAGGGATAAACTCGAAGCTTCCACTGACGCGGCAACTTTTGACATCACCCTGTTGTATAAACTCCTGCAACGTGTGTGTGGTCTGGCTGAGATGAATGACCCCACGTGGACCACTCCAGGGCCTCAGGGACCATCACTTGAACACCTCATTTACAGCCTGAAGCAACACCGAAACACGTTGGCCCATGATAATGTGATAATGTCAGAGCAAGATCTTACGTCAACACTGACGGAGCTCAGTGACTTATTGGCTAAGATGCTGGCTGAGGCCGGCGTCCGGTGTGGGACAAACAGCCAGGATGTGGACCACGTGACCAGAGATGTCACCAAGTATATTGGTGGTCTGCTAGCGAAGGTCAGAGAGCCGCTGGATCCCTCAGATGTGGCGTACTTGCCTCAGCTCCGCCAGGAGATTAAGATGTTCAGAAGCCACATCACAGAAGAGGTTAAGCAGATGAGCAAGCAGGAGCTAACTGACGGGTATAAACTTCTGTACCAGATTGTTCCCGCACCCTGGCTCCTCCTCAACATTAACTACAACCCAAGTCTTGCTTTTACACGACTGCGACTCCTTGAAGATCCCGTCATAGGGGCAAGACCCTCCCACGCTGCCAAGGGTCAGGATATAAACTATGAAGACATCTTGAGTATGAGACGAGAGGACGGAAGAGTCCCTCAGTGTGTCCTCCTGACGGGGGAAGGTGGTATGGGCAAGACAACTTTACTCAAGCTCATCCTCGAGAAGTGGGTAGAGGACCCTGCTGCCATACGTCACCTGGGCACTGTGGACCTCGTTTTCTATGTACAGTGCAGGGACTCACATCTTAATACCTTCGATGATCTCCTCCGCCAGTTGCTGCCTCAAACACTTAGTGATTCTGGTGCCGACTTCCAGCTGTTTAAGGAGATAATCTTGAGCTTAAATATATTAGTCCTGATTGACGGCTACGACGAGGTCAACGACCATTCAGGAAGGCTGGTGAAGGAGCTGTTGCACCTGCCTGGCAAGGATGTGAGGTTGGTGATAACCACACGGCCGGGGTGGGACCAACAACTGTCACAGCTCGTCCCACACACCAGACCTCGCTGCAACATCCTCGTCTTGGGCATCACTCCAGAACGTCGCGTGGAGTTCGCCGAGAGAACCATCAAGGTGCTGGTGGAGGAAGAGAGCCAACGGAGTGTCATCACAGGGAGGTTTACCCAGCGGCTGGAGCAGATGAGTCAGTTCCTGGGTGAGTACCTCAACACTCCACTCACCTTGACCTTGTTGGCGCTGCTGTGTGTCGAGGCTCCAGAAGAATTTAACAACCTCACCACAAACACTCAAGTCTACGAGAAGATTCATGACTTCATAACCAACAAACTGGTGTCCAGACTCACAGACAAACATGTGACCGAACCCAAAGGAAAATGTGAAAATGTGAAAAAGTTTTTGAGGTTCTTAGAAGAGATTAGTTTAAGAGGGATCCAGAGGCAGGAGTACGACCTTTGGCCGGAGACGGAAGCGGAGATTAGGGAGAAGTGTGACACTCTGGGACTGCCGCAGGAGGAGGTCTTGTCCAACTATTTCACAAGAACCAGCTACCGTCTGGGCCTCAATGTGGTGTGGGTGTTTGGCTATTTTCACGCCAGGTACCAGGAGTATTGTGCCAGCAGGGGGCTGGTCGATCTCTTGTTGAGGGCTGAGCAAGACCGAGGTGATCCAGCATCACACCGTGTGTCAGGGGAAAGGTCTATAATCATTGACCTCTTGGTGGATGTTGTACGTAAGGAAAAACGCTCCTTGGGAGATCACCTGAGAGGGTCAAAGTTTGATATTAGCGACGTGCAACAAGAGTTTAGGGAGCGCCCCAGATGGCAGAACATTTTAGTCAGCACTACCGGGGTGCTGTGTGCCCGGGGAGTAGAGCACAGGTTCATTACTCACATAATTGACCTGTGCAAGATGGTTACATATAAGACTGACGAGCTGTTGAAGCATGTAGCAGAGTCCCGCGGGAGTGAGCACGTCATCCAAGCCGTGTGTGAGAAGCTGCGTACAGAACAAGAGTGGAGAATAGAGAGTGTTGACTCGTGGGTTGTCCTGCCGCTTGTTCTTAAGAAGGTGACACCTAAGAACATTTACCTAATCATAAACGATACACCCCAACTAAAGCAGTGCCTGTCTACACTGTCAGTGCTGGCAAAAATGAAGGTAACCATATCCTTAGATCTTGACTATAGTTTATACAGCAAAGAGATACAGTGATATATCAAAACAATGTTTGGAGAGGCTGACAGCCCCCGGCAGTAAGTGTACCTTAGAGCGGTTTGTTGGTGTCTTGTCTGAGGCAGCCATACCCCTCCTGCCTCACACCCTCGAGAGCCTCCACCTGCGCCTCACACTACAGCAACTGCCCGTCCTCATCCGTCACCTGCCTCACCTTCCTCACCTGCAGCATCTTGGTAAATATTCATATTTTCCACCATAATTTTTAGGGTTATTTATTAATACCAAAATTACGCAAAGGGCTTCATTCGTCATGTTTAATATAGTAATTCAGATTTACATTGTTTACATATATGTTTACAACCTTATGGACGAAAGATTCCTTATATTGTTTACAAACATAATCATACCTTAAGGGCGACAAACACCTTATATTGTTTACAAATATAGTCACCTTATGGGATTGACAAACAAACCTTATATTGTTTACAAATATGTCACCTTAAGAGCGACAAAATATAGTCACCTTAAGACAAACACCTTATATTGTTTACAAATATAGAGGGCGACAAACACCTTATATTGTTTACAAATATAGTCACCTTAAGGGTTTACAAATATAGACAAACACCTTACATTGTTTACAAATATAGTCACCTTAAGGGTGACAAACCTTCTACTTTGATTACAAATATAGACTTATTAAGGGCGACTACTCCATGAATAATAAATTTTCGAAACATTCCGCTGCTGTATATATTCTTGTGCATAAATAATTTCATGAAGTATTTAGCGACGCCATACTTTTGGTTCAGATGACTTACCACTTTGACTTTGACTCGTGGTACAGATCTCCTTTCACTGTGACCTAATTCCTGTTCAAGATGACCTTTCACTGTGACCTAATTCCTGTTCAGGATGACCTTTCACTGTGACCTAATTCCCAAGATGACCTTTCACTGTGACCTAATTCCTGTTCAAGATGACCTTTCACTGTGACCTAATTCCTGTTCAAGATGACCTTTCACTGTGACCTAATTCCTGACCTTTCACTTCTAAAGATGACCTTTCACTGTGAGCTAATTCCTGTTCAAGATGACCTTTCACTGTGACCTAATTCCTGTTCAAGATGACCTTTCACTGTGACCTAATTCCTGTTTAAGATGACCTTTCACTGTGACCTAATTCCTGTTCAAGATGACCTTTCACTGTGACCTAATTCCTGTTCAAGATGACCTTTCACTGTGACCTAATTCTTGTTCAAGATGACCTTACACTGTGAGCTAATTCCTGCCCAAAATGACCTTTCACTGTGACCTAATTCCTGTTCAAGATGACCTAATTTTCAAGATGACCTTTCACTGTGACCTAATTCCTGTTCAGGATGACTTTCACTAATTCCTGTTCAAGATGACCTTTCACTGTGACCTAATTCCTGTTGATGATTCCCTTTTCACTGTGACCTAATTCCTGTTCAAGATGACCTTTACTGTGACCTAATTCCTGTTCAAGATGACTTTGATCCTGTTCAAGATGACCTTTCACACTGACCTTAAGATGACCTTTCACTGTCATTCCTGTTCAAGATGTGACCCATAAGATGACCTTTCATCCCTGTGACCTTGATCCCTTGGTTGACCTTCCTTAATTCAGGTGACCCATATCCCTTGACCTTGTCCAGATGACCTTTCACTGTGACCTTGACTTGACACAGTTTATATGACCTTCTAATGAGACCTTGACCATTGATAAAGATGACCTTGACCATTGATACAGATGACCTGTGACCTTGATTGACAGATGACCTTGACCATTGATACAGATGAGATGACCTTGACTTGTGACCTTGACCATTGATACAGATGACCATTGACAGATGACCTTGACCATTGACACAGATGACCTTGACCATTGATGACCTTGACTGATGACCTTGACCATTGATACAGATGACCTTGACTGTGACCTTGACCATTGATACAGATGACCTTGATTGATGACACCTTGATGACCTTGACCATTGATACAGATGACCTTGACCTTGACCATTGATACAACCTTGACTGTGACCTTGACCATTGATACAGATGACCTTGACCATTGATACCGATGACCTTGACCGTGGCTTTTAAAAGCTATTAATACATAGTTTAGATGCTATTAATACTGTCCAAAATACGGACTTGTCATCAGGTAATAAACCCAGCAGTAAGGTGAGTGGATGGCTCAGTATGTCTTCTTGTTATATCTTAGAACATACCAGTAACGACAGTGACTGTATCTCAGTGTATGTCTTCAGACATTGACCTGGACGCCACGGGCTACGTCACCCTGGACGCCACGGGCTACGTGGACCCGGACACCCTGGACGCCACGGGCTACGTGGACCCGGACACCCTGGACGCCACGGGCTACGTGGACCCGGACACCCTGGACGCCACGGGCTACGTGGACCCGGACACCCTGGACGCCACGGGCTACGTGGACCCGGACACCCTGGACACTCTGCCGTACCAGGGAAGGACGCTCCGCCTGACCATCAGGCGGGACCTCACTGATGACGACCCCGCCATAGACTGGTGCTGCCACCTGGCGGCTCAGCTGTGTCCTCCCTCAAGAGGAGGGTATAGTCTCCTGGACTTCTCTGACACGCGTCTCACCAGTACGTATTGACGACATTTTAACACGTGAATATCTGTAACTCAGTTGTTTAATTCACAGTGCTTCCAGTGGTTTCAAAAATATTTTTACATTAAAAGTCATGAATTAGAGAACTTATAAGGCTTCTTGAGTAACTTTGAGCACCGTTTAGCGACCAAGAATATTCATTAAGCAAGCTTCACTGCTTATAAGATAACACTGATCAATATTTAGCCCAACATTGTCTTGCTTAATACAAGCTAGATTTACTTGATATAAGTTTTCTTTGGCATGAGTGTGTGACATAGACAGGTGTGGGTGGGGAGAGTAGCCAGGTGTGGGCTTTAGTGTTCCCTCTCATGTGCAGGTGTGGGTGGGGAGAGTAGCCAGGTGTGGGCTTTAGTGTTCCCTCTCATGTGCAGGTGTGGGTGGGGAGAGTAGCCAGGTGTGGGCTTTAGTGTTCCCTCTCATGTGCAGGTGTGGGTGGGGAGAGTAGCCAGGTGTGGGCTTTAGTGTTCCCTCTCATCTGCAGGTGTGGGTCGGGAGAGTAGCCAGGTGTGGGCTTCCGTGTTCCTTCCCATCTGCAGGTGTTGGGAGGGAGAGTAGCAGGTGTGGGCATCAGTGTCCCCTCTCATGTGCAAGTGTGGGGTGGAGAGTTACCAAGTGCTTCAGTTTTCCCTCTCATCTGCAGGTGTGGGTGGGGAAAGTAGTCAGGTGTGAAGGAGACAGGTGTTGGTTTACTGTTCCGTCTCATCTGCAAGTGGGCGCTGGCAGTGGTCCCAGCTGTAGAATTCAGTATTTACTCTGATATGCAGGTTTGGATGAGGAGAATATGCTGGTGTGGGGCTTCTTCTGCAGGTGTGGGTGGGGAGAGTAGCCAGGTGTGGGCTTCCGTGTTCCCTCTCATCTACAGGTGTGGGTCGGGAGAGTAGCCAGGTGTGACAACGTTTGTTTTCATGTATTAGCTACGTTATTGTGTGGTTGTAAATAAGTTGCCACAACTTACTGCACAACTTTGGCTAAACAATTTTGAGACCGTGTCGCAACCTTAAATGTTGCATAAAAATCGTTTTCCTGATTGATGGAATATATATAAAAAATGTAGAAATATATTAAAAATATATTTCTACATATACTAGAAATAAAATTGAAGCATAATAAAAGGTAGGTTAAAAATATTTTATTCATTACTTTCACTTAATGGAGAATCCATGGTAGTGGTGGTGGAATTGTTGCTGGGTTGTGGTTGGTGGCAGTGGTGGTAGGTTGTGATTGGTGGCAGTGGTGGGTGATGTTTATTGTTGGTGGTAGTGGTTGGTTCTAGTGGTGGTTAATAGTTGTGGTTGGTGGTGGTGGTGGTTGATTGCTGTGGTTGGTAATTGTGGTGGCTGATGGTTGTGATTAGTGGTAGTGGTGGTTAATGTTAATGGTGGTTGAGGTTGTGGTGGTTTATGGTATCTGGCTCTGCTCCACTACCCTCCTCCACATCTGCACCACTACCCTCCTCCTCCTCTGCACCACTACCCTCCTCCTCCTCTGCACCACTACCCTCCTCCTCCTCTGCACCACTACCCTCCTCCTCTGCACCACTACCCTCCTCCTCCTCTGCACCACTACCCTCCTCCTCCTCTGCACCACTACCCTCCTCCTCCTCTGCACCACTACCCTCCTCCTCTGCACCACTACCCTCCTCCTCCTCTGCACCACTACCTCCTCCTCTGCACCACTACCCTCCTCCTCTGCACCACTACCCTCCTCCTCTGCACCACTACCCTCCTCCTCTGCACCACTACCCTCCTCCTCCTCTGCACCACTACCCTCCTCCTCCTCTGCACCACCCTCCTCCTCCTCTGCACCACTACCCTCCTCCTCCTCTGCACCACTACCCTCCTCCTCCTCTGCACCACTACCCTCCTCCTCCTCTGCACCACTACCCTCCTCCTCCTCTGCACCACTACCCTCCTCCTCCTCTGCACCACTACCCTCCTCCTCCTCTGCACCACTACCCTCCTCCTCCTCTGCACCACTACCCTCCTCCTCCTCTGCACCACTACCCTCCTCCTCCTCTGCACCACTACTCCTCCTCCTCCTCTGCACCACTACCCTCCTCCCCTCCTCCTCCTCTGCACAACTACCCTCCTTCTCCTCTGCACCACTACCCTCCTCCTCCTCTGCACCACTACCCTCCTCCTCCTCTGCACCACTACCCTCCTCCTCCTCCTCTGCACCACTACCCTCCTCCTCCTCTGCACCACTACCCTCCTCCTCCTCTGCACCACTACCCTCCTCCTCCTCTGCACCACTACCCTCCTCCTCCTCTGCACCACTACCCTCCTCCTCCTCCTTTGCACCACTACCCTCCTCCTACTCCTCCTCCTCTGCACCACTACCCTGCCCCTCCTCCTCTGCAAAACTTCCCTCCTCCTCTGCGTCACTACCCTCCTCCTCCTCTGCACCATTACCCTCCTCCTTCTCTGCACCACTACCCTCCTCCTCCTCTGCACCACTACCCTCCTCCTCCTCTGCACCACTACCCTCCTCCTCTGCACCACTACCCTCCTCCTCCTCTGCACCACTACCCTCCTCCTCCTCTGCACCACTACCCTCCTCCTCCTCTGCACCACTACCCTCATCCTATGCACCACTACCCTTTTCCTCTGCACCACTGCACCACTACCCTCCTTCTCTGCACCACTACCCTCCTCCTCCTCCTCTGCACCACTACCCTCCTCCTCCTCTGCACCACTACCCTCCTCCTCCTCTGCATCACTACCCTCCTCCTCCTCTGCACCACTACCCTCCTCCTCCTCTGCACCACTACCCTCCTCCTCCTCTGCACCACTACCCTCCTCCTCCTCTGCACCACTACCCTCCTCCTCCTCTGCACCACTACCCTCCTCCTCCTCTGCACCACTACCCTCCTCCTCCTCTGCACCACTACCCTCCTCCTCCTCTGCACCACTACCCTCCTCCTCCTCTGCACCACTACCCTCCTCCTCCTCTGCACCACTACCCTCCTCCTCCTCTGCACCACTACCCTCCTCCTCCTCTGCACCACTACCCTCCTCCTCTGCACCACTACCCTCCTCCTCCTCTGCACCACTACCCTCCTCCTCTTCTCTGCACCACTACCCTCCTCCTCTGCACCACTACCCTCCTCCTCCTCTGCACCACTGCACCACCACTCCTCCTCCTCCTCCTCTGCACCACTACCCTCCTCCTCCTCTGCACCACTACCCCCTCCTCCTCTGCACCACTACCCCTCCTCCTCTGCACCACTACCCTCCTCCTCCTCTGCATCACAACTACCCTCCTCCTCCTCTGCACCACTACCCTCCTCCTCCTCTGCACCACTTCCCTCCTCCTCTGCACCACTACCCTCCTCCTCCTCTGCACCACTACCCTCCTCCTCTGCACCACTACCACTCCTCCTCCTCAGCACCACTACCCTCCTCCTCTTCTGCACCACTACCCTCCTCCTCCTCTGCACCACTACCCTCCTCCTCCTCTGCACCACTACCCTCCTCCTCCTCTGCACCACTACCCTCCTCCTCCTCTGCACCACTACCCTCCTCCTCCTCCCCTCCTCCTCTGCACCTCTGCACCACTCCTCCTCCTCTGCACCACTACCCCCTCCTCCTCCTCTGCACCACTACCACTACCCTCCTCCTCTGCACCACTACCCTCCTCCTCCTCTGCACCACTACCCTCCTCCTCCTCTGCACCACTACCCTCCTCCTCCTCTGCACCACTACCCTCCTCCTCCTCTGCACCACTACCCTCCTCCTCCTCTGCACCACTACCCTCCTCCTCCTCTGCACCACTACCCTCCTCCTCCTCTGCACCACTACCCTCCTCCTCCCTCCTCCTCCTCTGCACCACTACCCTCCTCCTCCTCTGCACCACTACCCTCCTCCTCCTCTGCACCACTACCCTCCTCCTCCTCTGCACCACTACCCTCCTCCTCCTCTGCACCACTACCCTCCTCCTCCTCTGCACCACTACCCTCCTCCTCCTCTGCACCACTACCCTCCTCCTCCTCTGCACCACTACCCTCCTCCTCCTCTGCACCACTACCCTCCTCCTCCTCTGCACCACTACCCTCCTCCTCCTCTGCACCACTACCCTCCTCCTCCTCTGCACCACTACCCTCCTCCTCCTCTGCACCACTACCCTCCTCCTCCTCTGCACCACCACTACCCCCTCCTCCTCCTCTGCACCACTACCCTCCTCCTCCTCTGCACCACTACCCTCCTCCTCCTCTGCACCACTACCCTACCCCTCCTCCTCTGCACCACTACCCTCCTCCTCCTCTGCACCACTACCCTCCTCCTCCTCTGCTGCACTACACTACCCTCCTCCTCCTCTGCACCACTACCCTCCTCCTCCTCTGCACCACTACCCTCCTCCTCCTCTGCACCACTACCCTCCTCCTCCTCTGCACCACTACCCTCCTCCTCCTCTGCACCACTACCCTCCTCCTCCTCTGCACCACTACCCTCCTCCTCCTCTGCACCACTACCCTCCTCCTCCTCTGCACCACTACCCTCCTCCTCCTCTGCACCACTACCCTCCTACCCTCCTCCTCTGCACCACTACCCTCCTCCTCCTCTGCACCACTACCCTCCTCCTCCTCTGCACCACTACCCTCCTCCTCCTCTGCACCACTACCCTCCTCCTCCTCTGCACCACTACCCTCCTCCTCCTCTGCACCACTACCCTCCTCCTCCTCTGCACCACTACCCTCCTCCTCCTCTGCACCACTACCCTCCTCCTCCTCTGCACCACTACCCTCCTCCTCCTCCTCTGCACCACTACCCTCCTCCTCTGCACCACTACCCTCCTCCTCCTCTGCACCACTACCCTCCTCCTCCTCTGCACCACTACCCTCCTCCTCCTCTGCACCACTACCCTCCTCCTCCTCTGCACCACTACCCTCCTCCTCCTCTGCACCACTACCCTCCTCCTCCTCTGCACCACTACCCTCCTCCTCCTCTGCACCACTACCCTCCTCCTCTGCACCACTACCCTCCTCCTCCTCTGCACCACTACCCTCCTCCTCCTCCTCTGCACCACTACCCTCCTCCTCCTCTGCACCACTACCCTCCTCCTCCTCTGCACCACTACCCTCCTCCTCCTCTGCACCACTACCCTCCTCCTCTGCACCACTACCCTCCTCCTCCTCTGCACCACTACCCTCCTCCTCCTCTGCACCACTACCCTCCTCCTCTGCACCACTACCCTCCTCCTCCTCTGCACCACTACCCTCCTCCTCCTCTGCACCACTACCCTCCTGCACCCTACCCTCCTCCTCTGCACCACTACCCCTCCTCCTCTGCACCACTACCCTCCTCCTCCTCTGCACCACTACCCTCCTCCTCCTCTGCACCACTACCCTCCCCTCCTCCTCCTCTGCACCACTACCCTCCTCCTCCTCTGCACCACTACCCTCCTCCTCCTCTGCACCACTACCCTCCTCCTCCTCTGCACCACTACCCTCCTCCTCCCTGCACCACTACCCTCCTCCTCCTCTGCACCACTACCCTCCTCCTCCTCTGCACCACTCCTCCTCCTCTGCCTACCCTCCCTCTGCACCACTACCCTCCTCCTCCTCTGCACCACTACCCTCCTCCTCCTCTGCACCACTACCCTCCTCCTCCTCTGCACCACTACCCTCCTCCTCCTCTGCACCACTACCCTCCTCCTCCTCTGCACCACTACCCTCCTCCTCCTCTGCACCACTACCCTCCTCCTCCTCTGCACCACTACCCTCCTCCTCCTCTGCACCACTACCCTCCTCCTCCTCTGCACCACTACCCTCCTCCTCCTCTGCACCACTACCCTCCTCCTCCTCTGCACCACTACCCTCCTCCTCCTCTGCACCACTACCCTCCTCCTCCTCTGCACCACTACCACTCCTCCTCTGCACCACTACCCTCCTCCTCCTCTGCACCACTACCCTCCTCCTCCTCTGCACCACCACTACCCTCCTCCTCTGCACCACTACCCTCCTCCTCCTCTGCACCACTACCCTCCTCCTCCTCTGCTCCTCTGCACCACTACCCTCCTCCTCCTCTGCACCACTACCCTCCTCCTCCTCTGCACCACTACCCTCCTCCTCCTCTGCACCACTACCCTCCTCCTCCTCTGCACCACTACCCTCCTCCTCCTCTGCACCACTACCCTCCTCCTCCTCTGCACCACTACCCTCCTCCTC
>NC_059631.1:7242323-7488288 GCF_020424385.1 Procambarus clarkii | reverse complement strand
CATCAGTTACCAGGGTGATGGAAGCTACCTCAAAGAGGGAAAATGTGGTGTCTACATCCTGGTTATACCTGGTGGACTAAGGCCTGCTGTACAAATAAGATAGGGAACCTCTTCAATGTATGTAGTCTAATACTGTAATTTGATTGGCTGCATATCTATAAATTCAATTAATAAACCCCCCCCCCCCCCTAATGTGTAGTGGATCGATTTGTGAGATTATGAGATTATTGCAGAAATACAGTCCATTCATTATCATACAAATTGCTATCGAAGTATATAAATTAACGTAAATATAAATTCATATAAATTAAATAAATATAAATCTCACAGGTCGGTTCCCACAACTGATTTTCCTGACTCTGCGGCTCAGCTTTTGGAAATTTTGAACAGGTATAGAGCCGTTGTTGCTCTACCAGGAGAAAGTTAGGTCTCACTCCTCTTATTACACATAAAATTCCCCTTGAACAAGGAACTATGCCTATTTATGTACCAGCTTACCGTCTTCCCCATTCTCAGAGAGCAGAAGCCGATAGACTTGTAGAGGAAATGTTACAGAGTGATGTAATTGAATCGAGTAATTCGCCATGGAACGCTCCATTGATTCTTGTACCAAAGCGAGATGGGACTTGGAGACCTGTAATCGATTATCGGAAGCTTAACAGAGTATCTGTTAAATATCTAGGGATATTTCAGTGATACAGAAACTAAACACAGTCAGATAACTTTTAAAGTGTGTCTCAACATATTAACCAATATATCATAGTGATTACCATCCGACCGATTGTGTTCAAGAAAAAAATAAGTGAAATTCGTGTGTAGTCAAGGCCTGCCCTCGTGGTGCCAGGAGGCCTTAAGCGATAGTTGCCAAGTCGTCAATAAATCACATCTCTCGCTATTGAAACATCAAGTAATCAGTGCCCATAGTGCTAAGCTCTCTATGCAAAACCTGTGTCTATTATAACAAATTAATATAACATTTTAATATCAAGTGAAAAATTATACACAAAATAAGTCGGTCGTGTGTATGTAAACAAGGGCCATTTGGAGGTAGGCCCACCCCAGTACCCTCTGTGTGTGTATTCTTTCAAATAGTGTAACGTACTCAGGTAACTAGTGCCCAGACACAGAAACTAGACGCCTCCGCTGTAAGGTAACTAGTGGGAAAAAGCAAGTAATGTAATCTCACAAGTGAACAAAACAAATTAAGAGTGCGACACGTGGTAGCAACACTGGCCATCCATTCAGCCTCCTCCAGGCCTGTCTCAAGTTGGTAAACACCACAGTCAATACCCACGGCCAGCACCCACGGTCAACACCCACGGTCAACCCCCCCCACCTTGTAAGACCTTGTAAGACCATCACCACTGAACAGAAGTGTTCAAAAAATGGCTTTGATAAAAACGTGCATAGAATGCAACATGAAGGTAGATTACCAACAGAGCTTCCAATGCCAACTCTGTTCAGCAGCCATACACAAAAAATGTGCCAACATAACTAACAATTCAAGAAGAAATGGTCCCAGTGACCACTCTGTGTACTGGCTCTGCAAAAAGGATGATGTAACTTTTTTGAATTTGATGGAAATCCTGGATAAAACTCCCGCCGAAAACAGAGAATTACTAATTAATGCCTGCATAGCAATTTCTAATGTCTTCAAACAAACTGTACATGACACCAAGGTACAACCAGATGTGGCACAGAGCTCGGTGGCAGCGGCGCCTGAACAGGGCGCGGAGTCGGGGACGCCTGAACAGGGCGCAGAGTCAGGGTCGCCTGAGCGGGGCGCGGAGTCGGGGACGCCTGAGCAGGGCGCGGAGTCGGGGACGCCTGAGCAGGGCGCGGAGTCGGGGACCCCTGAGCAGAGCGCGGAGTCGGGGACGCCTGAGCAGAGCGCGGTGTCACAGGCCCCGGAGCAGAGCGCGGTGTCACAGGCCCTGGAGCAGGACACAGTGTCTGGGACGCCGCAGCAGAGTGGGGTCCCTGGCAAAGGGAAACAAACAAAACAAGGCCCCAAAATCTGTTGGTATTACAGATGGGCTACCTATAAGCATGGGGAATCGGGAAGAATAAATGGAACATGTACATACGATCACCCTAGATAGTGCAGAAACCTCCTCAATACAGGTAAATGTACCAAAAGCTGTGAATTCTTTCACCCAGAAATTTGCAAGAACTCTTTGGACAGGAAAGAGTGCTTCAATGCTGAATGGCCAGCTTTTCATATAAGAGGTACCAGGCGAATAAAACCGACAGACTGCCACTATGAAAACAGCCACTACTCCATCGACCGGGATAATTTTTTAGCAAGAGGAGGAGGAGAAGAATGGCTAAAAATTACCAGACTCTACCACCAACTCGGTCAAATGCTAGAGAGGACGCAAACACAGTGGCGTCCTTACCAGAGCCTCAGATATTAACACGAAGTAAGGCTTCCAGCACTTCCACTAACACGATAACATCATTTATATTTGCCAACATCCAGGGTATAAAAACACGCAAATCCAACAAAGTTCACTTTATAGATGGTCTCCTTCATGAGGCAAATGCAGTGTTTGCAGCCCTAACGGAAACTCACACAAAGGACTACCTTGATGGTGAAATATGGATCTCGGAGTACAATCTTTTCAGATGTGATAGGAAACACCGGCTTCAGGGTGGGGTCAGCCTCTACATCAAAGACACACTCATCTGCACCGAGCTGCTAAACACCTCAAATGATATGGTGGAAGTGCTGATAGTCAAAATAGAGATCCTAAATGTAGTTGTTGTCCTTGTATATAAGTCGCCGGAGGCAAACCCTCAGCAGTTTAAAGGCCAACTAATGAAAATAGAGCACTGCTTGGAAAACATCGCAAATCCAGCTCCGAACATCATCCTGCTTGGGGACTTCAACCTACGGCACCTGAAATGGAAGCACCTGGCTAATACAGTAATATCAGAAAGAATACCAGGAAGTAGCCTAAATGAACAGGCACATGCAAATGACCTGCTACGGATGTGCGATAGGTTTGCTTTAAACCAGCAAATAGTAGAACCAACTAGGAAGGAGAACACGCTGGACCTCATTTTCACTAATAATGATGAGTTGATCGGGAACATAATGATTACAACTACCTGTTACTCAGATCACAACTTAATTGAAGTCCTGACAACCATGGGGAGTAGACCTCCAAAACCAGTCCAGATTCCCGGTGGAGGAGATTTCAGCAAATTCAACTTCAATAATAAACATAAACTGGGAGCAAATAAACCAGGACTTCACAGAAATAAACTGGGAAGAATAGCTAGAAAATGCAAACCTAAACCAGTGTCTGGAAAAAATAAGCTCAGTAGCACTAGAAATATGTTCAAACCGCATACCCCTAAGAAAAAAGAGAAAGAGATGCAGATTGGAACGGGAACGTCGTTCCCTATATAGGCGAAGAAAACGAATCGCGGAACAACTTGAGAGTCGCACCCTATCTCAAGAACGGCGAAGACGGTTAGGTAGAGAAATAGAAACAATTGAACGGAAGCTACAAGAATCATACAAAACCCAGGAGAGGCAAAGAGAGCAAAAGGCCATCAGTGAAATAGAGAGAAATCCGAAATATTTTTTCTCCTATGCAAAATCAAGATCAAAAACCACATCTAGTATCGGGCCCCTGCGAAAGGGAGATGGAACTTACACCGATGACAACAAAGAAATGAGCGAGTTACTGAGGAAGCAGTACGACTCTGTTTTCAGCGAGCCATTAAATGCACTAAAGATTGATAACCCAAATGAATTTTTCATGGATATGATACCAACATCAAATCATATATCAGACGTCGCCCTATCCCCACTAGATTTTGAAGAAGCCATAAACAGTATGCCTATGCACTCTGCACCAGGCCCGGATTCTTGGAACTCCATATTCATCAAGAACTGTAAAAAACCACTATCGCAGGCCCTTCACATTCTGTGGAGACAAAGCCTAGATACTGGCGTTATTCCTGACATACTAAAAACAGCAGAGATAGCACCACTCCATAAAGGAGGAAATAAGGCAGAGGCAAAAAATTACAGACCGATAGCACTAACATCGCACATCATAAAATTTTTTGAGAGAGTGCTAAGAAGTAAGATCACAAAATACATGGAATCACAGCATCTCCATAACCCCGGACAACATGGTTTCAGAACAGGGCGCTCTTGCCTGTCGCAGTTGCTGGACCACTATGATATGGCATTAGATGCTATGGAAGACAAACAAAACGCTGATGTAATTTACACAGATTTCGCAAAAGCCTTTGATAAATGTGACCATGGTGTTATTGCACATAAAATGCGTTCAAAAGGAATTACTGGGAAAATAGGCAGATGGACCTACAATTTCCTGACTAACAGAACCCAATGTGTAATAGTCAACAAAATAAAATCCAGCCCATCAACCGTGAAGAGCTCAGTCCCCCAGGGTACTGTGCTTGCTCCAGTACTTTTTCTCATCCTCATATCGGACATAGACCAGAACACAACCTATAGCACTGTATCATCCTTTGCAGATGACACTAGGATTTTCATGGGAGTTGGCAACATAGAGGACACGGCAAACCTCCAATCAGATGTAGATCAGGTCTTTCTATGGGCTACAGAAAATAATATGGTGTTTAACGAGGATAAGTTCCAGCTCATGCGCTATGGAAAAATTGAAAATATAAAAACAGAAACCACGTACAAAACTCAGGCAAATCATAACATAGAACGAAAAGGCAATGTAAAGGATCTGGGTGTACTCATGTCGGAAGACCTTACCTTTAAAGAACACAATAAAGTAGCCGTCACAACTGCAAGAAAAATGACAGGTTGGATAACAAGAACTTTTCACACTAGAGATGCTATACCGATGATGATACTTTTCAAAACGCTTGTGCTCTCTAGAGTGGAGTACTGCTGCACAATGACAGCCCCTTTCAAAGCTGGAGAAATTGCTGACCTGGAGAGCATGCAGTGATCCTTTACTGCTAGAATCCACTCAGTAAAACATCTAAATTACTGGCACTGACTAAAGAGCCTAAATCTGTACTCCCTTGAGCGCAGGCGGGAGAGATACATAATAATTTACACGTGGAAAATAATTGAGGGGCTGGTCCCAAACCTGCACACAGAAATAACATCACATGAGACCAGAAGACATGGCAGGATGTGCAGAATACCCCCGTTGAAAAGCAGAGGTACAACAGGTACTCTGAGAGAGAACTCTATCAACATCAGAGGCCCGAGACTGTTCAACACGCTTCCACTACACATAAGGGGCATAACTGGCCGACCCCTCACAGTGTTCAAGAGAGAACTGGATAAGCACCTCCAAAGGATACCTGATCAACCAGGTTGTGACTCATACGTCAGGCTGCGAGCAGCCGCGTCCAACAGCCTGGTTGATCAGTCCAGCAACCAGGAGGCCTGGTCGACGACCGGGCCGCGGGGACACTAAGCCCCGGAAGCACCTCAAGGTAACCTCAAGGTTAGGAGTAACAATACCTGATAGTTTCCCACTTCCAGTTCTAAATGATTTGTTGCCAAGTATTGGTCGAAATAAAGTATTCTCAACGTTAGATTTGTTGCAGGGATTCTGGCAAATCCCCCTTGATGAGGAAAGTAAACAATTGACAGCCTTTAGTACTCCCAATGGTCATTTTCATTTCAAAAGAATGTCATTTGGTTTGCGGAGTAGTCCAATAACCTTTTCACGGCTCATGACAAATCTGTCTCGTAGATTGATCGGAGGTACGCTTCTAGTTTACCTTGATGATCTCATAATCATGTCGCAAGGTGTTCAGACTCATTTCCAGAACCTTGAGAAAGTACTTGCAAAGCTTGCTGAAGCTAATTTAAAAATAAAGCTTGCAAAATGTTCATTTTTAAAGGAGAAGATTAATTTTGTAGGTCATACAGTTACACCTTCAGGTATTACATTGAATGAATCAAAAATTATTGCTGCCCGTGATTTTCCAACGCCTCGTACCGCAGAAGCCGTAAGACAGTTCACAGGTCTCGTAGGATTTTATCATTCATTTATTGCTGGATTCTCTATTATAGCCGCTCCACTTTATAAGTTGCAAAGAAAAGATGAACCCTTTGTTTGGGGAGAGGCCCAGGATCAGTCATTCAAAAAACTCAAGTCAGCCTTGATTTTGTCACCTGTCCTTAGGTACCCAGATTTTTCTAAACCTTTTACGTTGGTTACAGATGCTAGTGACATAGGTTTAGGTGCTGCATTACTTCAAACAGGTCACAGAGATCACGCAGTAGCTTATGCTAGCCGCACATTATCTAAAGAAGAAAAAAATTATAGTGTAACAGAACGAGAAGCCTTGGCAGTTGTCTGGGCACTTAAACATTTCAAGGATACAATTTATAATTACCCAGTTCATGTTCTTACAGATCACCAACTATTAATTCCTTTGTTCAAAAATAAGAATCCAGTTGGAAAGTTTGCTAGATATTAGCTCACAATTCAAGAATTCAATCCCACATTTGGTTATATTCCAGGAAAGCAAAATGTTGTAGCCGATGCATTTTCTCGACACGTAGCTGCAATTCAGTTAAATTACCCAGCATTAGATGCTACAGTAGTCGAGACGGAACAAAGACAAGACCCCATATGGGCACCCATCATTAAATTTTTGACTAAGCAAGACACTCGCCCGATTCATAAACCGCCAGTACCACTGAAAGAATTAGTTATGTTGGACAATTTGCTGTGAAGAGTAGTAAAGCTAGGGACAGCCCCGAGGAAATGTTGTCAGTTAGTTGTTCCAGCTGTCTTGGTACCAACTGTGTTAAAAGTTATCCATGATGCTCCTGCAAGTGCACATCCAGGAAAGGATCGTACACTCCAACAAGGTCGATTGAAGTATTTTTGGCCAAAAATTACTAAGGAGATTGCTCATTATGTTGACAGATGTTTAACTTGCTTACAGCACAAGGGACGTGTTTCAGGATCTAATCCAATTCAGGTGTACCCAGCAACGAAAGCTCCTTGGGAACGAGTATCGATGGATTTGTTGACAAATTTTGCTCAAACGGAGAAAGGGAACAAACATTTGCTTGTAATGGTCGATAATTTTTCACGGTATTGCGAACTAGTTCCTATCCCGAACAAAACAGCAGAAACTATAGCCAGTGCATTCCATGACCAAATAATTTGTAGATATAGTATGCCTAAAGTAATCCTTTCAGATAATGGTCCAGAATTCAGTAATAGTATTTTAACTAGCTCGTGCGATTTATATAACATTAAAAAATGTAGTATTATGCCCTATCATCCAGCTAGCAACGGACTAGCCGAACGTACTAACAGGAAAGTGTTAGATGCCTTGAGAGTCACGTTGAATTTTGATAACAACAATTGGGATGATTTTATACCCTTAATTCAGTGTGCTATAAATTCTTCAATTAATGTTTCTACAGGTGACACACCTCACGCTATTCTTTATGGTACAGATAAGATCCTCCCTAATGAATTGATTAACGTACCTCTTACTCCCTTATATAACGTAGATGATTTTGTCCAAGTGAAGCGTAGACAAATGCAACTAGTATTCAAGAAAATACGAGAACAACTGTCCAAAGCAACAGCCGAGTTCACTCTAGCAAGGAATGCACGAGCTAAACCCAGTAAAATAACTATTGGATCTGTGGTAATGATACTTAACCAACACAGGTCTGGTCCTATGTACAAGTTAACTAAGAAATTTTTGGGTCCATATAAGGTAACAGAGCTTATCAAAGGTAACAAATACAGACTTAAGAACTTAGTAAGAGGAGAGTATATAAATGAACATTTAGACCACATGAAGTTAGCTAAAATGACTGTTGACGAGACTGATGAGGAAGATGACAATGAACTTACCCAGACAGATACTCCTACTCGGACACCACCTTCTGTGGTTGACAGACCACTGGATGTTCAGCAACCCCCATACTAACAACTATAATCTTAGATCTAGACCTCTCGTTTCAACCGTGCACTCACCACATGTCCATTGGCTAGATGTTAACGAGGTTATCTCTCAAGATGATAGTTTGTCAGGTGAAGTTTCATCTGTTCCTGACCTTCAGTCAGAGCCAGAGTTGTATAGTGCTCTGGATGAGCTAGGTGTAGATATCCGCAGAATTTATAATTGAGTGCACTCTGCAGTTATTCTGTTTGTTTTGAAAAAAAAAATCATTTGCAGTATTTCTACCATATGTGTCTTATTATTACCATTATATATAATGTATAGTTTTTCTCAACTTTATTTTGCTATAAATTAGATGCCATTGTTAAGTCTACTACCATTTGTATTTTTACAGTGCTTGTCATAAGAGTTATTAATGTTCTAGCAACCACATTGTGGCCAGTGAATCCTGACTGCTATCACGCAGATGTTAGTCTTCTTGATCCAGGTCTTGTATATAGCTTGTAAATATATTGAACATTAAATATATTGTACATTGGTCTTGTAAATATATTGTACATTAACATAACAAAACAAAAATCCACATCATCTAATCTTGAAATTCATTTGTGGTTGTTAGGTCAGAACTTTGTTCCATTAATGTAATAATTGTTTAATTTTGTATGGTTTTCAAGCACATGCCATTGACACATGTTACTAATTTTGTTTAGGCAATACCTTCAGTTGTATTGTTCATATCTGATCAGTAGACATACACATGTTCTTAATGCTCTAGTTTAATTAAAGCATTATTACCATGATTTTCACCTATTATGATCAAATTTTTTTTTGGTGCATATGCCGAGGTGTTAGTATTATGCACACCTGATCTTCTTTTAATGTTTATTATGCAAATTTCACAAGTAAGTCATTATTGAATACCACCGAGGTCCCTTCAGTATCATAGTAACTATATAGCTAGCCAGAGCATGTCGACAAGGGACGTCGACTTGGTAGCGTGTCCGAGCGGTGTTATACTCAAATTGAATGTCCATTGAGACATAACCAATCACAGGCAAGTAGGCCTCTGATGTCATGCCAGACAGACAGTCACCAGCCATGCTCCCAGCAGCAGCCCAGTTCTCCCGACAGACTCAGAGTAGGTGGACCTCGGCTGGCCAGATATACGTCTTTTTGTCTCAGTCAATAAATATACAGAAGAGCCTACTGTGTCTACATTCAACCCCGCAAGGCAACGAATAAATGTGGCCCCAGATAGTTACCATGCTAAGAATGTGGCCTCCAAATAGGGTTACCACACTAAGAATGTGGCCCCAGATAGTTACCACGCTAAGAATGTGGCCCCAGATAGTGTTACAACGCTAAGAATGTGGCTCCAGATAGGGTTACCACACTAAGAATGTGGCCCCAGATAGTTACCACACTAAGAATGTAGCCCCAGATAGTGTTACCATGCTAAGAATGTGGCCCCAGATAGTTACCACACTAAGAATGTGGCCCCAGATAGTTACCACGCTAAGAATGTGGCCCCAGATAGTTACCATGCTAAGAATGTGGCCTCCAAATAGGGTTACCACACTAAGAATGTGGCCCCAGATAGTTACCACGCTAAGAATGTGGCCCCAGATAGTGTTACAACGCTAAGAATGTGGCTCCAGATAGGGTTACCACACTAAGAATGTGGCCCCAGATAGTTACCACACTAAGAATGTAGCCCCAGATAGTGTTACCATGCTAAGAATGTGGCCCCAGATAGTTACCACGCTAAGAATGTGGCCCCAGATAGTTACCACACTAAGAATGTGGCCCCAGATAGTGTTACCACGCTAAGAATGTGGCCCCAGATAGGGTTGCCACGCTAAGAATGTGGCCTCATATAGTTACCACGCTAAGAATGTGGCCCTAGATAGTTACCATGCTAAGAATGTGGCCCCAGATAGTTACCACACTAAGAATGTGGCCCCAAATAGTTACCACGCTAAGAATGTGGCCCCAAATAGTTACCAGTTGTGTTGAGGGCGTTGGGGACGCCGTGTGTTGTGTTGAGGGCGTTGGGGACGCCGTGTGTTGTGTTGAGGGCGTTGGGGACGCCGGGTGTTGTGTTGAGGGCGTTGGGGACGCCGTGTGTTGTGTTGAGGGCGTTGGGGACGCCGGGTGTTGTGTTGAGGGCGTTGGGGACGCCGTGTGTTGTGTTGAGGGCGTTGGGGACGCCGGTGTTGTGTTGAGGGCGTTGGGGACGCCGTGTGTTTGTTGAGGGCGTTGGGGACGCCGTGTGTTGTGTTGAGGGCGTTGGGGACGCCGTGTGTGGTGTTGAGGGCGTTGGGAACGCCGTGCGTGGTGTTGATGGTATTGGAGACGCCGAAGTAGATGCGTTGGGGACGCCATTGGGTGGTGTAGTGTAGTGGCGTTCGGACGCCTGGTTTTGGACGCCTGGTGTGGTGTTGTGGAGTATATGGTGGCGCAGGGGCGCCATGTAGTGGTCGGTAAGGTGAGTATTGGTGTAGCAAGGTCGGTGCGTTAGGACGCAGGAAGTGGTTGTGGGGATGTGTGGCGTTATATTGAGGTCATCAGTGGTTGGGATGACCAGAGGAGATGGTGTGTCGGAGTGGGTAAGTCTTATGGATAAGATGAAATGTGGATAATTGCAGGAGTTGGTGGCTGCAGTAGGCGAGCCAAGTCGATATATCTAGCAAAACTCATAAAAGACTAATAAAAATTCATTATTCTCATTAAAATTTTCATTAATTAAGTCGGAGTGGGTAAGTAATATGGATAAGATTATAATGTAGAATTTCAAAATTTCAGGTGTTGGTGGTTGCAGTGAGCGAGCCAAGTAGATATACTAATTTCTCATTAATTAAGTTGTTACAGGAATCTCGCTAGAAGCGAGCCAGTGGCAGTATGATGCTTTAGTGACATTAGTTGTGAAATTATTTTAATGAGGTATTTATTGTGATAATGTATGTGTATGTATATACTGTATATTACCTCATCGGCACCATTACTATGGCCCTAGATAGTTACCACGCTACGAATGTGGCCCCAGATAGTTACCACACTAAGAATGTGGCCCCAGATAGTTACCACACTAAGAATGTGGCCCCAGATAGTTACCACCCTAAGAATGTGGCCCCAGATAGTTACCACACTAAGAATGTGGCCCCAGATAGTTACCACACTACGAATGTGGCCCCGGATAGTTACCACGCTAAGAATGTGGCCCCAGATAGTTACCACACTAAGAATGTGGCCCCAGATAGTTACCACGCTAAGAATGTGGCCCCAGATAGTTACCACGCTAAGAATGTGGTCCCAGATAGGGTTACCTCACTAGGAATGTGGCCCCAGATAGGGTTACCTCACTAAGAATGTGGCCCCAGATAGGGTTACCTCACTAAGAATGTGGCACCAGATAGGGTTACCTCACTAAGAATGTGGCCCCAGATAGGGTTACATCACTAAGAATGTGGCCCCAGATAGGGTTACCTCACTCAGAATGAGGCCCCAGATAGGGTTACCTCACTAAGAATGTGGCCCCAGATTGAGTTACCTCACTAAGAATGTGGCCCCAGATAGTTACCACGCTAAGAATGTGGCCCCAGATAGTTACCACGCTAAGAATGTGGCCCAGATAGTTACCACACTAAGAATGTGGCCCCAGATAGTTACCATGCTAAGAATGTGGCCCCAGATAGTTACCATGCTAAGAATGTGGCCCAGATAGTTACCACACTAAGAATGTGGCCCCAGATAGTTACCATGCTAAGAATGTGGCTCCAGATAGTTACCACACTAAGAATGTGGCCCCAGATAGTTACCACACTAAGAATGTGGCCCCAGATAGTTACCACACTAAGAATGTGGCCCCAGATAGTTACCACACTAAGAATGTGGCCCCAGATAGTTACCACACTAAGAATGTGGCCCCAGATAGTTACCACACTAAGAATGTGGCCCCAGATAGTTACCACACTAAGAATGTGGCCCCAGATAGTTACCACACTAAGAATGTGGCCCCAGATAGTTACCACACTAAGAATGTGGCCCCAGATAGTTACCACACTAAGAATGTGGCCCCAGATAGGGTTACCACACTAAGAATGTGGCCCCAGAGAGTTACCATGAGAGTATGCATGTGGGGGCCGACCATGCGGCGGCTGACCGCTGCGGCGCAAGTTAGCAACAGGTGCTACTTGTGCTAAAGCCATGTTGCTGATCACAGTGGTGGTTGTGATGTCAGACAGTTCTAAACGGTGGTCCCATGAAACAGCAATATGCAGGGGCAGGTGGTTGCAGGTGCGGGGCGCTCAAACAGCGTACCGCCTAGATCTCTCTGTGAGCGCCACGTGCTGCTGCTACCGGTGCCATGAGAGGAATGATGTGAAGGTCTACGCAAGGTGTCACACCACCACCCGACCCCCGAACCCCTACCAATGAACTAGACCTCTCCTCTGTCTCCCAACCGTCTCCCCCTCCAGGCACACCAGCCACCCATACTGCCACTGCCCCACCTACTAACCTCCATCCTGACCCCTATCCTGACCCCCAGGAGGTCGTCACTCTGGCTTGTGTCAAAGCAATATTAAACCATATGATACAAGCTCACCCAGTCGTCCGCCAAATATTACAAAAGCAAACTGAACTTGAGAAAGCCCTCTGCCAGATTAAGACGACTTAGGACCAAATGCTCAAAATCCTGCAACAGCAGAGTTCGTCAAGTGGAGGTCTGGAAGCCAGAGCCTGGTGCAAGATGATGCAACACATGCTGCCGAGGTACGTCAGCAGACACAACAAGGACACCAACACAACAGCGTACGCAGCAACACCAGTGCAGACAGCAACACCAAACACCATGGAATACACGATAACACACGTGAACATAATAATTACACGCATAGCGCATCTGATGACAAACAACTTCTAAATGGATAATCACATCGAAGAACATCTCACTATACTACAATGGAACTGCAATGGAGTTCGGAATAGATTTAATGACATCATACAGTACGTCCGTGAACACCAAACTGACGTCAAAGTGCTACAGGAGACCCTGGTGGGTGATGACTTCAACCAAAGATTCAGCGGTTATCGCAAGTTCTCCCTGCCCTCTGGGGAAGAAAACGGGGTCTCATCACTTTTGTAAACAACAACATTCCCGCACAGATTATTGATGACCTCCACATGGGGGATGAGTATGAATCATTGGGGATAACCCTTCACTTAAACAATAATTCCCTTCATATGATCAAACTATATGTGCCACAGACTAAACTTGACCTTGACACACTGCCTAAATTTGTTCATGAAGAACCTACCTTGCTGGTCGGTGACCTTAATGCCAGACACCCACACTTTGGTGCCAACTGCCATCAGCCCAATGTCAATGGACGGAAACTGTCACTCTGTTTCACCCAGTGACCACTGGGCACTGATTACCACCAACGACATGAGCAAGAGAACGATAGAGACAAATAAAAGAAAAAGGTTATCACTAGGACCGGATATGAGGCCGCACTTCATAAACAAGATGAGTGACTGGTTCACGGAATGCCATATCCCAGGAGATATTGATACACTTGTTGATGACCTTAATAACCAAATTGAGAGCTGTCTCAGAGTTCCGAGCAGTACGACTGGGCGAAGTAACCCTCAGAGTAAGAAAATACAATGATATGAGGACGATTACATAAAGATGCTCAATGCAAATGTAAGAGACATGAGTAGAGAGTATCTGAGATATCTCACTGGAAGCAACCAAGAGCTGTTTAAAACTGTGTGTTAAGTTGCCAGAGAAGAGAAGATTAAAGAGCAGGAAAGACAATGGCTTAACTTTACTATCTCTATTGGAAGAAAAACATCTGCAAGACAAGTGTGGGCAAAAATTCAGATAGCTAATGGGGGCAGAGCCCGGCCTGCGGCTCACAAAGACCCCCAGGGTAAGGCTGAGGAACTAATTCACAAGTGGAGTGATGCAGCATCCTCCTCCTCCCTCCCTGCGGAAATCAGCAGGGAACAGCTCCTGCGACATGATGACAAAAGAATTAGGATAACAAGAGCACAATCTAGTGATGACGAATAAGGGGAACCAACCACAGGCCAGGGGGTAAGGGGGGCTATGAAAAAGGGTAAAAGTACAGCACCTGGTGAAGATGGCGTCACCTACGACATACTCAATGCACTGTGTGAGGTGTCTGGGAATCCACTATTCCACCTGTTTAACAAGTCATTCCTAAGTGGAGTGTTGCCCACATAATGGAAATACGCAATAATTCTTCCCATACCGAAGTCCAATGACCCTGGGTATTGTCAGGCAACATCACCGTGACAAGGTAACTGAGGAAAGGAGGATAGAAGCACAAATCAGCGAATCTGTATGATGGTGCAACATAGTTGCAGCTGGCAATCCCAATCATTATAGACGAACGAAGAGGATGTGGCCGCGGGAGAGAATCGGTAATAGCGAGAATCTGTCTTTAATACAAATATCAATAGAGATTTGGAATGGAAACAACAGCTGAGCCGCGGAGTTGCAGAATCTGTGATGAGAGTGATGGACACCGCCTTGACCACTACCTGAGAGAATGTGAACATCTAAGAGACATTAGAAATATGTGTAGAATAATAAACCCCACATTGTTTAAGTTAAGAAAACACTATTTGTGAAATATTGATACTGCTCTTAAAAAGATTTCCCCATTTTGCACCCGCAAGATAAAGTTAGATTTTAAGGGTTGACAGATGTTAATCTTCTTGTTTAATAAGCTGTTAACTTGGGACAGTTAAGCAAGTCCCAGCTGTGCCTGCGTACAAGTGACAAGATGAACAACCCAGCGGGTTTGTACACTCACAGGATGACTGGCGCTGCCCAATACTGTCACTATGGCGGTGTGTCCACTCCCAGGATGAGTGGCGCTGCCCAATACTGTCACTATGGCGGTGTGTCCACTCACAGGATGAGTGACGCTGCCCAATACTGTCACTATGGCGGTGTGTCCACTCACAGGATGAGTGATGCTGCCCAATACTGTCACTATGGCGGTGTGTTCACTCACAGGATGAGTGGCGCTGCCCAATACTGTCACTATGGCGGTGTGTCCACTCACAGGATGAGTGGCGCTGCCCAATACTGTAACTATGGCGGTGTGTCCACTCACAGGATGAGTGGCGCTGCCCAATACTGTCACTATGGCGTTGTGTCCACTCACAGGATAAGTGGCGCTGCCCAATACTGTCACTATGGTGGTGTGTCCACTCACAGGATGAGTGACGCTGCCCAATACTGTCACTATGGCGGTGTGTCCACTCACAGGATGAGTGATGCTGCTCAATACTGTCACTATGGCGGTGTGTTCACTCACAGGATGAGTGACGCTGCCCAATACTGTCACTATGGCGGTGTGTCCACTCACAGGATGAGTGACGCTGCCCAATACTGTCACTATGGCGGTGTGTCCACTCACAGGATGAGTGGCGCTGCCCAATACTGTCACTATGGCGGTGTGTCCACTCACAGGATGAGTGGCGCTGCCCAATACTGTCACTATGGCGGTGTGTCCACTCACAGGATGAGTGGCGCTGCCCAATACTGTCACTATGGCGGTGTGTCCACTCACAGGATGAGTGACGCTGCCCAATACCATCACTATGGCGGTGTGTCCACTCACAGGATGAGTGGCGCTGCCCAATACTGTCACTATGGCAGTGTGTCCATTCACAGGATGAGTGGCGCTGCCCAATACTGTCACTATGGTGGTGTGTCCACTCACAGGATGAGTGGCGCTGCCCAATACTGTCACTATGGCGCTGTGTGTCCACTCACAGGATGAGTAGCGCTGACCAATACTGTCACTATGGCGGTATGTCCACTCACAGGATGAGTGGCGCTGCCCAATACTGTCACTATGGCGCTGTGTGTCCACTCACAGCATGAGTAGCGCTGACCAATACTGTCACTATGGCGGTATGTCCACTCACAGGATGAGTGGCGCTGCCCAATACTGTCACTATGGCGCTGTGAGTCCACTCACAGGATGAGTGGCGCTGCCCAATACTGTCACTATGGTGGTGTGTCCACTCACAGGATGAGTAGCGCTGACCAATACTGTCACTATGGCGGTGTGTCCACTCACAGGATGAGTGACGCTGCCCAATACTGTCACTATGGCGCTGTGTGTCCACTCACAGGATGAGTGGCGCTGCCCAATACTGTCACTATGGTGGTGTGTCCACTCACAGGATGAGTAGCGCTGACCAATACTGTCACTATGGCGGTGTGTCCACTCACAGGATGAGTGGCGCTGCCCAATACTGTCACTATGGCGGTGTGTCCACTCACAGGATGAGTAGCGCTGACCAATACTGTCACTATGGCGGTGTGTCCACTCACAGGATGAGTGACGCTGCCCAATACTGTCACTATGGCAGTGTGTCCACTCACAGGATGAGTGACGCTGCCCAATACTGTCACTATGGCGGTGTGTTCACTCACAGGATGAGTGACGCTGCCCAATACTGTCACTATGGCGGTGTGTCCACTCACAGGATGAGTGACGCTGCCCAATACTGTCACTATGGCGGTGTGTCCACTCACAGGATGAGTGACGCTGCCCAATAAACTCGCCCCACATGACAAAATTAATAATTAACTTATGAAGATGACAAGGGTAAGGCGGGGAGTGTGGGAAGAAGTTAACAATATACTTGAGTGAGTGAGGCTGTGTTGTCAAGTTGTGTGGCAGAGACTGTGGTGTGTGAGGTGACGTGTGGGAGGAGGTTAGTCACGTCCGCCGGCTGCTGACTACCTGCATGGTGTAACTTCCTGTCCTGGTTGATACCTGGTTGATGGGGTTCTGGGAGTTCTTCTACTCCCCAAGCCCGGCCCGAGGCCAGGCTCGACTTGTGAGAGTTTGGTCCACCAGGCTGTTGCTTGGAGCGGCCCGCAGGCCCACATACCCACCACAGCCCGATTGGTCCGGCACTCCTTGGAGGAATAAATCTAGTTTCCTCTTGAAAATGTCCACGGTTGTTCCGGCAATATTTCTTATGCTTGCTGGGAGGACGTTGAACAACCGCGGACCTCTGAAGTTTATACAGTGTTCTCTGATTGTGCCTATGGCACCTCTGCTCTTCACTGGTTCTATTCTACATTTTCTTCCATGTCGTTCACTCCAGTACGTTGTTATTTTACTGTGTAGATTTGGTACTTGGCCCTCCAGTATCTTCCAGGTGTATATTATTTGATATCTCTCTCGTCTTCTTTCTAGTGAGTACATTTGGAGGGCTTTGAGACGATCCCAATAATTTAGGTGCTTTATTGCGTCTATGCGTGCCGTATATGTTCTCTGTATTCCCTCTATTTCAGCAATCTCTCCTGCTTTGAAGGGGGAAGTGAGTACTGAGCAGTACTCAAGACGGGACAACACAAGTGCCTTGAAGAGTACAACCATTGTGATGGGATCCCTGGATTTGAAAGTTCTCGTAATCCATCCTATCATTTTTCTGGCTGTCGCAATATTTGCTTGGTTATGCTCCTTAAACGTTAGGTCATCAGACATTATTATTCCCAAATCCTTTACATGCTGTTTTCCTACTATGGGTACATTTGATTGTGTTTTGTACTCTGTATTATGTTTAAGGTCCTCATTTTTACCGTACCTGAGTACCTGGAATTTATCACTGTTAAACATCATGTTATTTTCTGATGCCCAGTCGAAAACTTTATTAATATCAGCTTGAAGTTTTTCAATGTCCTCAGCCGAGGTAATTTTCATACTGATTTTTGTGTCATCTGCAAAGGATGATACGAAGCTGTGACTTGTATTTTTGTCTATATCTGATATGAGAATAAGGAAAAGCAGTGGTGCAAGGACTGTACCCTGAGGTACAGAGCTTTTCACTGCACTTGGACTAGATTTTATATGGTTGACAGTTACTCGCTGAGTCCTGTTTGACAGAAAACTGAGTATCCAGCGTCCTACTTTACCGGTTATTCCCATTGACTTCATTTTGTGTGCTATCACGCCATGGTCACATTTATCGAAGGCCTTTGCGAAGTCCGTGTATATCACATCAGCATTCTGTTTCTCTTCTAATGCCTCAGTGACTTTGTCGTAGTGCTCAAGTAGCTGTGAGAGGCACGATCTTCCCGCTCGAAATCCATGTTGGCCTGGGTTATGAAGGTCATTGGTCTCCATGAAATTGGTGACCTGACTCCTAATCACTCTCTCAAATACTTTTATGATGTGCGATGTTAGTGCAACTGGTCTATAATTTTTTGCCAATGCTTTGCTCCCTCCCTTGTGTAGAGGGGCTATGTCTGCTACTTTAAGTGCATCTGGTATCTCCCCCGTGTCCAAGCTCTTCCTCCACACTATACTGAGTGCCTGTGCTACCGGCACTTTGCATTTCTTTATAAATATTGAATTCCATGAGTCTGGACCTGGGGCCGAGTGCATGGGCATGTTTTCAATTTCTTTTTCAAAATTTAGTGCGCTCGTGTTTATATCAGTTATATTTACCGGGGTTTGAATATCCCGCATAAAGAAATTGTCTGGATCTTCCACCATCATGTTGTTTATTGGAGTGCTAAACATGTCCTCATACTGCTTTTTTAGGATTTCACTAATTTCTTTGTCATCCTCCGTGTATGAACCTTCACTTGTACGAATAGGTCCAATACTGGCAGTGGTTTTTGCTTTTGATTTCGCATATGAGAAGAAATATTTTGGATTTGTCTTTATTTCCTGAATTGCTTTCTGTTCTAACTGCCTTTCTTCAGTTTCATATGAGTGTTTCAATTTCCGCTCGATTTCTTCAATCTCCCTATTTAAATTATTCCTTCTTTGACGGGAAATTCGTGTCTGCATAAGCAGTTCCGTTATTTTTTTCCTGCGTTTATAGTGTCGTCTGCGTTCTCTTTCTACGCTAGATCTCTTTCTGGCTTTCCTCAAAGGAACATGTTTCAGACAGACTTGATACGCTTCTGAAGTAAGTTTTTCTATTCCTTCTGTAGGACTTGTATTATTTAGAACAGTTCCCCATGGAATGTTTGTAAGTTCCCTGTTTATTATCTCCCAGTCTATCCTTTTATTATTAAAATTGAATTTACTGAATAGCCCCTCTCGCTTTATCAACGTTTTAGGTCTATTCTGAGTATTGATGGTCGTTTGCACTTCAATGAGTTTGTGATCTGAGTATGTGGTATCTGATATCGTAATGTCTCTGATAATGTCTTCATTGTTCGTAAAGACCAGATCTAGAATATTTTCATTTCTCGTTGGCTCCGATATCTGCTGATTGAGTGAAAATTTGTCACAGAATCTAAGTAGTTCTCTAATCTGTGGTTGGTTAGGTCCTGATAGATTTCCTGGTATAATATTATTGTTTGCTATTTTCCACCTGAGACTAGGCAAGTTGAAGTCACCTAGGAAAATAATATCAGGTATCGGGTTCTCCAAATTATCAAGGCTATTCTCTATTTTGCTTATCTGTTCTGTGAATTCCTCAGCCGTTGCATCTGGCGGTTTGTATATTAGTACAATCAGTACTGTCCTTGGCACGTCCTGCTCCCTCGCCCTGCCTAAGTACGTGGTGCACGTACGAGCATCGTGCGCGTACCTCGCAACTCCCCAGACAATACTGGGGATGTGAGATCTGCTGCTCTAGCTGGGGATGTGAGGTCTGCTGCTCTAGCTGGGGATGTGAGGTCTGCTGCTCTAGCTGGGGATGTGAGGTCTGCTGCTGTAGCTGGGGATGTGAGGTCTGCTGCTCTAGCTGGGGATGTGAGGTCTGCTGCTCTAGCTGGGGATGTGAGGTCTGCTGCTGTAGCTGGGGATGTGAGTTCTGCTGCTCTAGCTGGGGATGTGAGGTCTGCTGCTCTAGCTGGGGATGTGAGGTCTGCTGCTCTAGCTGGGGATGTGAGGTCTGCCGCTCTAGCTGGGGATGTGAGGTCTGCTGCTCTAGCTGGGGATGTGAGGTCTGCCGCTCTAGCTGGGGATGTGAGGTCTGCTGCTCTAGCTGGGGATGTGAGGTCTGCTGCTCTAGCTGGGGATGTGAGGTCTGCTGCTCTAGCTGGGGATGTGAGGTCTGCTGCTCTAGCTGGGGATGTGAGGTCTGCTGCTCTAGCTGGGGATGTGAGGTCTGCTGCTCTAGCTGGGGATGTGAGGTCTGCTGCTCTAGCTGGGGATGTGAGGTCTGCTGCTCTAGCTGGGGATGTGAGGTCTGCTGCTCTAGGCAACTGGTGCACACCTGACAGTTCTGGCTCCTGCAAGGGCGGCTCACATGTGTGCACACCTGACAGTTCTGGCTCCTGCAAGGGCGGCTCACATGTGTGCACACCTGACAGTTCTGGCTCCTGCAAGGGCGGCTCACATGTGTGCACACCTGACAGTTCTGGCTCCTGCAAGGGCGGCTCACATGTGTGCACACCTGACAGTTCTGGCTCCTGCAAGGGCGGCTCACATGTGTGCACACCTGACAGTTCTGGCTCCTGCAAGGGCGGCTCACATGTGTGCACACCTGACAGTTCTGGCTCCTGCAAGGGCGGCTGACATGTGTGCAACAAGTGACTGTTGCAAGCACAGGTGTGTGGGAGGCACCCCCCCCCCCCCCTAGCAGGTCCTGTGTGGGAGCTGAGCGTGGGGGAGGCACCACCCCCCCCCTAGCTGGTCCTGTGTGGGAGCTGAGCGTGGGGGAGGCACCACCCCCCCCTAGCTGGTCCTGTGTGGGAGCTGAGCGTGGGGGAGGCACCACCCCCCCCCTAGCTGATCCTGTGTGGGAGCTGAGCGTGGGGGAGGCACCACCCCCCTCCCTAGCTGGTCCTGTGTGGGAGCTGAGCGTGGGGGAGGCACCACCCCCCCCTTGCTGGTCCTGGGTGGGAGCTGAGCGTGGGGGAGGCACCACCCCCCCCTAGCTGGTCCTGGGTGGGTGCTGAGCGTGGGGGAGGCACCACCCCCCCCTAGCTGGTCCTGTGTGGGAGCTGAGCGTGGGGGAGGCACCACCCCCCCCTAGCTGGTCCTGGGTGGGAGCTGAGCGTGGGGGAGGCACCACCCCCCCTAGCTGGTCCTGTGTGGGAGCTGAGCGTGGGGGAGGCACCCCCCCCCCTAGCTGGTCCTGTGTGGGAGCTGAGCGTGGGGGAGGCACCACCCCCCCCCCTAGCTGGTCCTGTGTGGGAGCTGAGCGTGGGGGAGGCACCCCCCCCCCTAGCTGGTCCTGGGTGGGAGCTGAGCGTGGGGGAGGCACCCCCCCCCCTAGCTGGTCCTGTGTGGGAGCTGAGCGTGGGGGAGGCACCACCCCCCCCCCCCTAGCTGGTCCTGTGTGGGAGGCACCACCCCCCCTAGCTGGTCCTGGGTGGGAGCTGAGCGTGGGGGAGGCACCCCCCCCTAGCTGGTCCTGTGTGGGAGCTGAGCGTGGGGGAGGCACCCCCCCCCCTAGCTGGTCCTGTGTGGGAGCTGAGCGTGGGGGAGGTACCACCCCCCCCTAGCTGGTCATGTGTGGGAGCTGAGCGTGGGGGAGGCACCCCCCCCTAGCTGGTCCTGTGTGGGAGCTGAGCGTGGGGGAGGCACCACCCCCCCTAGCTGGTCCTGTGTGGGGGCTGAGCGTGGGGGAGGCACCACCTCCCCCCCCTAGCTGGTCCTGTGTGGGAGCTGAGCATGGGGGAGGCACCACCCCCCCCTAGCTGGTCCTGTGTGGGGGCTGAGCGTGGGGGAGGCACCACCTCCCCCCCCTAGCTGGTCCTGTGTGGGAGCTGAGCATGGGGGAGGCACCCCCCCCCCCTAGCTGGTCCTGTGTGGGAGCTGAGCGTGAGGGAGGCACCACCTCCCCCCCCCTAGCTGGTCCTGTGTGGGAGCTGAGCGTGGGGGAGGCACCACCTCCCTCCCCCTAGCTGGTGATGTGTGGGAGCTGAGCGTGGGGGAGGCACCCCCCCCCTAGCTGGTCTTGTGTGGGAGCTGAGCGTGGGGGAGGCACCCCCCCCCTTAGCTGGTCCTGTGTGGGAGCTGAGCGTGAGGGAGGCACCACCTCCCCCCCCCCTAGCTGGTGATGTGTGGGAGCTGAGCGTGGGGGAGGCACCACCCCCCCCCCCCTAGCTGGTCCTGTGTGGGAGCTGAGCGTGGGGGAGGCACCCCCCCCCCCCTAGCTGGTCCTGTGTGGGAGCTGAGCGTGGGGGAGGCACCACCTCCCCCCCCCTAGCTGGTGATGTGTGGGAGCTGAGCGTGGGGGAGGCACCCCCCCTAGCTGGTCCTGTGTGGGAGCTGAGCGTGGGGGAGGCACCCCCCCCCCCTGTGTGGGAGCTAGCTGGTCCTGTGTGGGAGCTGAGCGTGGGGGAGGCACCCCCCCCCCTAGCTGGTCCTGTGTGGGAGCTGAGCGTGGGGGAGGCACCCCCCCCCCTAGCTGGTCCTGTGTGGGAGCTGAGCGTGGGGGAGGCACCCCCCCCCCCCTAGCTGGTCCTGTGTGTGTGGGGGAGCTGAGCGTGGGGGAGGCACCCCCCCCCCCTAGCTGGTCCTGTGTGGGAGCTGAGCGTGGGGGGGAGGCACCCCCCCCCCCCCCGAGCTGGTCCTGTGTGGGTGCTGAGCGTGGGGGAGGCACCACCCCCCCCTAGCTGGTCCTGTGTGGGAGCTGAGCGTGGGGGAGGCACCCCCCCCCCCTAGCTGGTCCTGTGTGGGAGCTGAGCGTGGGGGAGGCACCCCCCCCCCCCTAGCTGGTCCTGTGTGGGAGCTGAGCGTGGGGGAGGCACCCCCCCCCTAGCTGGTCCTGTGTGGGAGCTGGTCCTGTGTGGGAGCCCCCCCCCCCCCCTAGCTGGTCCTGTGTGGGAGCTGAGCGTGGGGGAGGCACCCCCCCCCCTAGCTGGTCCTGTGTGGGAGCTGAGCGTGGGGGAGGCACCCCCCCCCCCCCCTAGCTGGTCCTGTGTGGGAGCTGAGCGTGGGGGAGGCACCCCCCCCCCTAGCTGGTCCTGTGTGGGAGCTGAGCGTGGGGGAGGCACCCCCCCCCCTAGCTGGTCCTGTGTGGGAGCTGAGCGTGCTGGTCCTGTGTGGGAGCTGAGCGTGGGGGAGGCACCCCCCCCCCCTAGCTGGTCCTGTGTGGGAGCTGAGCGTGGGGTGGGAGCTGCAGGCCCCCCCCCCCCTAGCTGGTCCTGTGTGGGAGCTGAGCGTGGGGGAGGCTGGTCCTGTGTGGGAGCCCCCCCCCCCCTAGCTGGTCCTGTGTGGGAGCTGAGCGTGGGTGTGGGAGGAGCGTGGGGAGGAGCGTGGGGGACCCCCCCCCCCCCTAGCTGGTCCTGTGTGGGAGCTGAGCGTTGGGGTGGGAGGCACCCCCCCCCCCCTAGCTGGTCCTGTGTGGGAGCTGGCGTCCTGTGTGGTGGGAGCTGAGCGTGGGGGAGGCACCACCCCCCCTAGCTGGTCCTGTGTGGGAGCTGAGCGTGGGGGAGGCACCCCCCCCCCTAGCTGGTCCTGTGTGGGAGCTGAGCGTGGGGGAGGCACCCCCCCCCCTAGGGGTGTGGAAGCTGAGCGTGGGGGAGGCACCCCCCCCCCTAGCTGGTCCTGTGTGGGAGCTGAGCGTGGGGGAGGCCCCCCCCCCCCTAGCTGGTCCTGTGTGGGAGCTGAGCGTGGGGAGGCCCCCCCCCCCCTAGCTGGTCCTGTGTGGGAGCTGAGCTGAGCGTGGGGGAGGCACCCCCCCCCCTAGCTGGTCCTGTGTGGGAGCTGAGCGTGGGGGAGGCACCACCCCCCCCCTAGCTGGTCTTGTGTGGGAGCTGAGCGTGGGGGAGGCACCCCCCCCCCTAGCTGGTCCTGTGTGGGAGCTGAGCGTTGGGGAGGCACCCCCCCCCCCAGCTGGTCCTGTGTGGGAGCTGAGCGTGGGGGAGGCACCACCCCCCCCTAGCTGGTCCTGTGTGGGAGCTGAGCGTTGGGGAGGCACCCCCCCCCCTAGCTGGTCCTGTGTGGGAGCTGAGCGTGGGGGAGGCACCCCCCCCCCAGCTGGTCCTGTGTGGGAGCTGAGCGTTGGGGAGGCACCCCCCCCCCTAGCTGGTCCTGTGTGGGAGCTGAGCGTTGGGGAGGCACCCCCCCCTAGCTGGTCCTGTGTGGAAGCTGAGCGTGGGGGAGGCACCACCCCCCCCTAGCTGGTCCTGTGTGGAAGCTGAGCGTTGGGGAGGCACCCCCCCCCCCCCAGCTGGTCCTGTGTGGGAGCTGAGCGTGGGGGAGGCACCCCCCCCTAGCTGGTCCTGTGTGGAAGCTGAGCGTGGGGGAGGCACCCCCCCCCTAGCTGGTCCTGTGTGGGAGCTGAGCGTGGGGGAGGCACCCCCCCCCCCCCTAGCTGGTCCTGTGTGGAAGCTGAGCGTGGGGGAGGCACCACCCCCCTAGCTGGTCCTGTGTGGGAGCTGAGCGTGGGGGAGGCACCCCCCCCCTAGCTGGTGATGTGTGGGAGCTGAGCGTGGGGGAGGCACCACCCCCCCTAGCTGGTTCTGTGTGGGAGCTGAGCGTGGGGGAGGCACCACCACCCCCCCTAGCTGGTCCTGTGTGGGAGCTGAGCGTGGGGGAGGCACCCCCCCCCTAGCTGGTCCTGTGTGGGAGCTGAGCGTGGGGGAGGCACCCCCCCCCCTAGCTGGTCCTGTGTGGGAGCTGAGCGTGGGGGAGGCACCACCACCCCCCCTAGCTGGTCCTGTGTGGGAGCTGAGCGTGGGGGAGGCACCCCCCCCCCTAGCTGGTCCTGTGTGGGAGCTGAGCGTGGGGGAGGCACCCCCCCCCTAGCTGGTCCTGTGTGGGAGCTGAGCGTGGGGGAGGCACCCCCCCCCCTAGCTGGTCCTGTGTGGGAGCTGAGCGTTGGGGAGGCACCCCCCCCCCCCAGCTGGTCCTGTGTGGGAGCTGAGCGTGGGGGAGGCACCACCCCCCCCCCCTAGCTGGTCCTGTGTGGAAGCTGAGCGTGGGGGAGGCACCACCCCCCCCCTAGCTGGTCCTGTGTGGGAGCTGAGCGTGGGGGAGGCACCCCCCCCCCCAGCTGGTCCTGAGTGGGAGCTGAGCGTGGGGGAGGCACCACCCCCCCCTAGCTGGTCCTGTGTGGAAGCTGAGCGTTGGGGAGGCACCCCCCCCCCCCTAGCTGGTCCTGTGTGGGAGCTGAGCGTGGGGGAGGCACCACCCCCCCTAGCTGGTCCTGTGTGGGAGCTGAGCGTGGGGGAGGCACCCCCCCCCCTAGCTGGTCCTGTGTGGGAGCTGAGCGTGGGGGAGGCACCCCCCCCCCCTAGCTGGTCCTGTGTGGGAGCTGAGCGTGTGGGAGCCACCCCCCCCCCCTAGCTGGTCCTGTGTGGAAGCTGAGCGTGGGGGAGCCACCCCCCCCCCCTAGCTGTTCCTGTGTGGAAGCTGAGCGTGGGGGAGCCACCCCCCCCCCTAGCTGGTCCTGTGTGGAAGCTGAGCGTGGGGGAGCCACCCCCACCCCCCCCTAGCTGGTCCTGTGTGGGAGCTGAGCGTGGGGGAGCCACCCCCCCCTAGCTGGTCCTGTGTGGGAGCTGGGCGTTGGGGAGGCACCCCCCCCTAGCTGGTCCTGTGTGGGAGCTGAGCGTGGGGGAGGTACCCCCCCCCTAGCTGGTCCTGTGTGGGAGCTGAGCGTGGGGGAGCCACCCCCCCCCCCTAGCTGTTCCTGTGTGGGAGCTGGGCGTTGGGGAGGCACCCCCCCCTAGCTGGTCCTGTGTGGGAGCTGAGCGTGGGGGAGGCACCACCCCCCCTAGCTGGTCCTGTGTGGGAGCTGAGCGTGGGGGAGGCACCCCCCCCCCTAGCTGGTCCTGTGTGGGAGCTGAGCGTGGGGGAGGCACCCCCCCCCCTAGCTGGTCCTGTGTGGAAGCTGAGCGTGGGGGAGGCACCCCCCCCCCTAGCTGGTCCTGTGTGGGAGCTGAGCGTGGGGGAGGCACCCCCCCCCCCTAGCTGGTGATGTGTGGGAGCTGAGCGTGGGGGAGGCACCACCCCCCTAGCTGGTCCTGTGTGGAAGCTGAGCGTGGGGGAGGCACCACCCCCCCTAGCTGTTCCTGTGTGGGAGCTGAGCGTGGGGGAGGCACCCCCCCCCTAGCTGGTGATGTGTGGGAGCTGAGCGTGGGGGAGGCACCCCCCCCCCCTAGCTGGTCCTGTGTGGGAGCTGAGCGTGGGGGAGGCACCCCCCCCTAGCTGGTCCTGTGTGGGAGCTGAGCGTGGGGGAGGCACCCCCCCCCTAGCTGGTCCTGTGTGGGAGCTGAGCGTGGGGGAGGCACCCCCCCCCTAGCTGGTCCTGTGTGGGAGCTGAGCGTGGGGGAGGCACCACCCCCCCCCCTAGCTGGTCCTGTGTGGGAGCTGAGCGTGGGGGAGGCACCCCCCCCCCCAGCTGGTCCTGTGTGGGAGCTGAGCGTGGGGGAGGCACCCCCCCCCCTAGCTGGTCCTGTGTGGGAGCTGAGCGTGGGGGAGGCACCCCCCCCCCCTAGTTGGTCCTGTGTGGGAGCTGAGCGTGGGGGAGGCACCACCCCCCCCCCTAGCTGGTCCTGTGTGGGAGCTGAGCGTGGGGGAGGCACCCCCCCCCCTAGCTGGTCCTGTGTGGGAGCTGAGCGTGGGGGAGGCACTCCCCCCCCAGCTGGTCCTGTGTGGGAGCTGAGCGTTGGGGAGGCACCCCCCCCCCCAGCTGGTCCTGTGTGGGAGCTGAGCGTGGGGGAGGCACCACCCCCCCCCTAGCTGGTCCTGTGTGGAAGCTGAGCGTGGGGGAGGCACCACCCCCCCCTAGCTGGTCCTGTGTGGAAGCTGAGCGTTGGGGAGGCACACCCCCCCCTAGCTGGTCCTGTGTGGGAGCTGAGCGTGGGGGAGGCACCCCCCCCCCTAGCTGGTCCTGTGTGGAAGCTGAGCGTGGGGGAGCCACCCCCCCCCTAGCTGGTCCTGTGTGGGAGCTGGGCGTTGGGGAGGCACCCCCCCCCTAGCTGGTCCTGTGTGGGAGCTGAGCGTGGGGGAGGCACCACCCCCCCCTAGCTGGTCCTGTGTGGGAGCTGAGCGTGGGGGAGGCACCCCCCCCCCTAGCTGGTCCTGTGTGGGAGCTGAGCGTGGGGGAGGCACCCCCCCCCTAGCTGGTCCTGTGTGGTAGCTGAGCGTGGGGGAGGCACCCCCCCCCCCTAGCTGGTCCTGTGTGGGAGCTGAGCGTGGGGGAGGCACCCCCCCCCCTAGCTGGTGATGTGTGGGAGCTGAGCGTGGGGGAGGCACCCCCCCAGCCTAGCTGGTCCTGTGTGGGAGCTGAGCGTGGGGGAGGCACCACCTCCCCCCCCTAGCTGGTCCTGTGTGGGAGCTGAGCGTGGGGGAGGCACCCCCCCCCTAGCTGGTCCTGTGTGGGAGCTGAGCGTGGGGGAGGCACCCCCCCCCCCTAGCTGGTCGTGTGTGGGAGCTGAGCGTGGGGGAGGCACCACCCCCCCCCCTAGCTGGTCCTGTGTGGGAGCTGAGCGTGGGGGAGGCACCCCCCCCCCCTAGCTGGTCCTGTGTGGGAGCTGAGCGTGGGGAAGGCACCACCCCCCCCCCCTAGCTGGTCCTGTGTGGGAGCTGAGCGTGGGGGAGGCACCCCCCCCCCCTAGCTGGTCCTGTGTGGGAGCTGAGCGTTGGGGAGGCACCCACCCCCCCCAGCTGGTCCTGTGTGGGAGCTGAGCGTGGGGGAGGCACCACCCCCCCCCCTAGCTGGTCCTGTGTGGAAGCTGAGCGTGGGGGAGGCACCACCCCCCCCTAGCTGGTCCTGTGTGGAAGCTGAGCGTGGGGGAGGCACCCCCCCCCCCAGCTGGTCCTGTGTGGGAGCTGAGCGTGGGGGAGGCACCACCCCCCCCCTAGCTGGTCCTGTGTGGAAGCTGAGCGTGGGGGAGGCACCACCCCCCTAGCTGGTCCTGTGTGGGAGCTGAGCGTGGGGGAGGCAGCCCCCCCCCTAGCTGGTCCTGTGTGGGAGCTGAGCGTGGGGGAGGCAGCTCCCCCCAGCTGGTCCTGTGTGGGAACTGAGCGTGGGGGAGGCACCACCCCCCCTAGCTGGTCCTGTGTGGGAGCTGAGCGTGGGGGAGGCACCCCCCCCCCTAGCTGGTCCTGTGTGGGAGCTGAGCGTGTGGGAGGCACCCCCCCCCTAGCTGGTCCTGTGTGGAAGCTGAGCGTGGGGGAGGCACCCCCCCCCCTAGCTGGTCCTGTGTGGGAGCTGAGCGTGGGGGAGGCACCCCCCCCCCTAGCTGGTCCTGTGTGGGAGCTGAGCGTGGGGGAGGCACCCCCCCCCCCTAGCTGGTGATGTGTGGGAGCTGAGCGTGGGGGAGGCACCCCCCCCCCTAGCTGGTCCTGTGTGGAAGCTGAGCGTGGGGGAGGCACCCCCCCCCCCCTAGCTGGTGATGTGTGGGAGCTGAGCGTGGGGGAGGCACCCCCCCCCCCCTAGCTGGTGATGTGTGGAAGCTGAGCGTGGGGGAGGCACCACCCCCCTAGCTGGTCCTGTGTGGAAGCTGAGCGTGGGGGAGGCACCACCCCCCCCTAGCTGTTCCTGTGTGGGAGCTGAGCGTGGGGGAGGCACCCCCCCCCTAGCTGGTGATGTGTGGGAGGTGAGCGTGGGGGAGGCACCCCCCCCCTAGCTGGTCTTGTGTGGGAGCTGAGCGTGGGGGAGGCACCCCCCCCCTAGCTGGTCCTGTGTGGGAGCTGAGCGTGGGGGAGGCACCCCCCCCCCTAGCTGGTGATGTGTGGGAGCTGAGCGTGGGGGAGGCACCCCCCCCTAGCTGGTCCTGTGTGGGAGCTGAGCGTGGGGGAGGCACCACCTCCCCTCCCCTAGCTGGTCCTGTGTGGGAGCTGAGCGTGGGGGAGGCACCCCCCCCCCTAGCTGGTCCTGTGTGGGAGCTGAGCGTGGGGGAGGCACCCCCCCCCCTAGCTGGTCCTGTGTGGGAGCTGAGCGTGGGGGAGGCACCCCCCCCCCCTATCTGGTCCTGTGTGGGAGCTGAGCGTGGGGGAGGCACCACCCCCCCCCCTAGCTGGTCATGTGTGGGAGCTGAGCGTGGGGGAGGCACCCCCCCCCTAGCTGGTCCTGTGTGGGAGCTGAGCGTGGGGGAGGCACCCCCCCCCTAGCTGGTGATGTGTGGGAGCTGAGCGTGGGGGAGGCACCCCCCCCCTAGCTGGTCCTGTGTGGGAGCTGAGCGTGGGGGAGGCACCACCTCCCCTCCCCTAGCTGGTCCTGTGTGGGAGCTGAGCGTGGGGGAGGCACCCCCCCCCCTAGCTGGTCCTGTGTGGGAGCTGAGCGTGGGGGAGGCACCCCCCCCCCTAGCTGGTCCTGTGTGGGAGCTGAGCGTGGGGGAGGCACCCCCCCCCCCCTAGCTGGTCCTGTGTGGGAGCTGAGCGTGGGGGAGGCACCACCCCCCCCCTAGCTGGTCCTGTGTGGGAGCTGAGCGTGGGGGAGGCACCCCCCCCCCTAGCTGGTCCTGTGTGGGAGCTGAGCGTGGGGGAGGCACTCCCCCCCCAGCTGGTCCTGTGTGGGAGCTGAGCGTTGGGGAGGCACCCCCCCCCCCCCAGCTGGTCCTGTGTGGGAGCTGAGCGTGGGGGAGGCACCACCCCCCCCCCCCTAGCTGGTCCTGTGTGGAGCTGAGCGTGGGGGAGGCACCACCCCCCCCTAGCTGGTCCTGTGTGGAAGCTGAGCGTTGGGGAGGCACACCCCCCCCTAGCTGGTCCTGTGTGGGAGCTGAGCGTGGGGGAGGCACCCCCCCCCCTAGCTGGTCCTGTGTGGAAGCTGAGCGTGGGGGAGCCACCCCCCCCCTAGCTGGTCCTGTGTGGGAGCTGGGCGTTGGGGAGGCACCCCCCCCCTAGCTGGTCCTGTGTGGGAGCTGAGCGTGGGGGAGGCACCACCCCCCCCTAGCTGGTCCTGTGTGGGAGCTGAGCGTGGGGGAGGCACCCCCCCCCTAGCTGGTCCTGTGTGGGAGCTGAGCGTGGGGGAGGCACCCCCCCCCTAGCTGGTCCTGTGTGGAAGCTGAGCGTGGGGGAGGCACCCCCCCCCCCTAGCTGGTCCTGTGTGGGAGCTGAGCGTGGGGGAGGCACCCCCCCCCCCTAGCTGGTGATGTGTGGGAGCTGAGCGTGGGGGAGGCACCCCCCCCCCCTAGCTGGTCCTGTGTGGGAGCGGAGCGTGGGGGAGGCACCACCTCCCCTCCCCTAGCTGGTCCTGTGTGGGAGCTGAGCGTGGGGGAGGCACCCCCCCCCTAGCTGGTCCTGTGTGGGAGCTGAGCGTGGGGGAGGCACCCCCCCCCCTAGCTGGTCCTGTGTGGGAGCTGAGCGTGGGGGAGGCACCACCCCCCCCCCCCTAGCTGGTCCTGTGTGGGAGCTGAGCGTGGGGGAGGCACCCCCACCCCCCTAGCTGGTCCTGTGTGGGAGCTGAGCGTGGGGAAGGCACCACCCCCCCCCCCCTAGCTGGTCCTGTGTGGGAGCTGAGCGTGGGGGAGGCACCCCCACCCCCTAGCTGGTCCTGTGTGGGAGCTGAGCGGTGGGGTGGCACCCACCCCCCCCAGCTGGTCCTGTGTGGGAGCTGAGCGTGGGGGAGGCACCACCCCCCCCCCCCTAGCTGGTCCTGTGTGGAAGCTGAGCGTGGGGGAGGCACCACCCCCCCCTAGCTGGTCCTGTGTGGAAGCTGAGCGTTGGGGAGGCACCCCCCCCCCCCAGCTGGACCTGTGGGGGAGCGGCGCGTGGGGGAGGCACCCCCCCCCCCCCTAGCTGGTCCTGTGTGGAAGCTGAGCGTGGGGGAGGCACCACCCCCCTAGCTGGTCCTGTGTGGGAGCTGAGCGTGGGGGAGGCAGCCCCCCCCCTAGCTGGTCCTGTGTGGGAGCTGAGCGTGGGGGAGGCAGCTCCCCCCAGCTGGTCCTGTGTGGGAACTGAGCGTGGGGGAGGCACCACCCCCCCTAGCTGGTCCTGTGTGGGAGCTGAGCGTGGGGGAGGCACCCCCCCCCTAGCTGGTCCTGTGTGGGAGCTGAGCGTGTGGGAGGCACCCTCCCCCTAGCTGGTCCTGTGTGGAAGCTGAGCGTGGGGGAGGCACCACCCCCCCTAGCTGGTCCTGTGTGGGAGCTGAGCGTGGGGGAGGCACCCCCCCCCCTAGCTGGTCCTGTGTGGGAGCTGAGCGTGGGGGAGGCACCCCCCCCCCTAGCTGGTGATGTGTGGGAGCTGAGCGTGGGGGAGGCACCCCCCCCCCCTAGCTGGTCCTGTGTGGAAGCTGAGCGTGGGGGAGGCACCCCCCCCCCTAGCTGGTGATGTGTGGGAGCTGAGCGTGGGGGAGGCACCCCCCCCCCCCTAGCTGGTGATGTGTGGAAGCTGAGCGTGGGGGAGGCACCACCCCCCTAGCTGGTCCTGTGTGGAAGCTGAGCGTGGGGGAGGCACCACCCCCCCCTAGCTGTTCCTGTGTGGGAGCTGAGCGTGGGGGAGGCACCCCCCCCCTAGCTGGTGATGTGTGGGAGCTGAGCGTGGGGGAGGCACCCCCCCCCCTAGCTGGTCTTGTGTGGGAGCTGAGCGTGGGGGAGGCACCCCCCCCCTAGCTGGTCCTGTGTGGGAGCTGAGCGTGGGGGAGGCACCCCCCCCCCTAGCTGGTGATGTGTGGGAGCTGAGCGTGGGGGAGGCACCCCCCCCCTAGCTGGTCCTGTGTGGGAGCTGAGCGTGGGGGAGGCACCACCTCCCCTCCCCTAGCTGGTCCTGTGTGGGAGCTGAGCGTGGGGGAGGCACCCCCCCCCCTAGCTGGTCCTGTGTGGGAGCTGAGCGTGGGGGAGGCACCCCCCCCCCTAGCTGGTCCTGTGTGGGAGCTGAGCGTGGGGGAGGCACCCCCCCCCCCCTAGCTGGTCCTGTGTGGGAGCTGAGCGTGGGGGAGGCACCACCCCCCCCCTAGCTGGTCCTGTGTGGGAGCTGAGCGTGGGGGAGGCACCCCCCCCCCTAGCTGGTCCTGTGTGGGAGCTGAGCGTGGGGGAGGCACTCCCCCCCCAGCTGGTCCTGTGTGGGAGCTGATCGTTGGGGAGGCACCCCCCCCCCCCCAGCTGGTCCTGTGTGGGAGCTGAGCGTGGGGGAGGCACCACCCCCCCCCCCTAGCTGGTCCTGTGTGGAAGCTGAGCGTGGGGGAGGCACCACCCCCCCCTAGCTGGTCCTGTGTGGAAGCTGAGCGTTGGGGAGGCACACCCCCCCCTAGCTGGTCCTGTGTGGGAGCTGAGCGTGGGGGAGGCACCCCCCCCCTAGCTGGTCCTGTGTGGAAGCTGAGCGTGGGGGAGCCACCCCCCCCCTAGCTGGTCCTGTGTGGGAGCTGGGCGTTGGGGAGGCACCCCCCCCCTAGCTGGTCCTGTGTGGGAGCTGAGCGTGGGGGAGGCACCACCCCCCCCTAGCTGGTCCTGTGTGGGAGCTGAGCGTGGGGGAGGCACCCCCCCCCTAGCTGGTCCTGTGTGGGAGCTGAGCGTGGGGGAGGCACCCCCCCCCTAGCTGGTCCTGTGTGGAAGCTGAGCGTGGGGGAGGCACCCCCCCCCTAGCTGGTCCTGTGTGGGAGCTGAGCGTGGGGGAGGCACCCCCCCCCCTAGCTGGTGATGTGTGGGAGCTGAGCGTGGGGGAGGCACCCCCCCCCCTAGCTGGTCCTGTGTGGGAGCTGAGCGTGGGGGAGGCACCACCTCCCCTCCCCTAGCTGGTCCTGTGTGGGAGCTGAGCGTGGGGGAGGCACCCCCCCCCTAGCTGGTCCTGTGTGGGAGCTGAGCGTGGGGGAGGCACCCCCCCCCTAGCTGGTCCTGTGTGGGAGCTGAGCGTGGGGGAGGCACCACCCCCCCCCCCCTAGCTGGTCCTGGGTGGGAGCTGAGCGTGGGGGAGGCACCCCCACCCCCCTAGCTGGTCCTGTGTGGGAGCTGAGCGTGGGGGAGGCACCACCCCCCCCCCCCCTAGCTGGTCCTGTGTGGGAGCTGAGCGTGGGGGAGGCACCCCCACCCCCTAGCTGGTCCTGTGTGGGAGCTGAGCGTTGGGGAGGCACCCACCCCCCCCAGCTGGTCCTGTGTGGGAGCTGAGCGTGGGGGAGGCACCACCCCCCCCCCTAGCTGGTCCTGTGTGGAAGCTGAGCGTGGGGGAGGCACCACCCCCCCCTAGCTGGTCCTGTGTGGAAGCTGAGCGTTGGGGAGGCACCCCCCCCCCCCAGCTGGTCCTGTGTGGGAGCTGAGCGTGGGGGAGGCACCACCCCCCCCCCTAGCTGGTCCTGTGTGGAAGCTGAGCGTGGGGGAGGCACCACCCCCCTAGCTGGTCCTGTGTGGGAGCTGAGCGTGGGGGAGGCAGCCCCCCCCCTAGCTGGTCCTGTGTGGGAGCTGAGCGTGGGGGAGGCACCCCCCCCCAGCTGGTCCTGTGTGGGAACTGAGCGTGGGGGAGGCACCACCCCCCCTAGCTGGTCCTGTGTGGGAGCTGAGCGTGGGGGAGGCACCCCCCCCCCCTAGCTGGTCCTGTGTGGGAGCTGAGCGTGTGGGAGGCACCCCCCCCCCTAGCTGGTCCTGTGTGGAAGCTGAGCGTGGGGGAGGCACCCCCCCCCCTAGCTGGTCCTGTGTGGGAGCTGAGCGTGGGGGAGGCACCCCCCCCCTAGCTGGTCCTGTGTGGGAGCTGAGCGTGGGGGACGCACCCCCCCCCTAGCTGGTCCTATGTGGGAGCTGAGCGTGGGGGAGGCACCCCCCCCCCTAGCTGGTCCTGTGTGGGAGCTGAGCGTGTGGGAGGCACCCCCCCCCCTAGCTGGTCCTGTGTGGAAGCTGAGCGTGGGGGAGCCACCCCCCCCCCCTAGCTGGTCCTGTGTGGGAGCTGGGCGTTGGGGAGGCACCCCCCCCCCCTAGCTGGTCCTGTGTGGGAGCTGAGCGTGGGGGAGGCACCCCCCCCTAGCTGGTCCTGTGTGGGAGCTGAGCGTGGGGGACGCACCCCCCCCCCTAGCTGGTCCTATGTGGGAGCTGAGCGTGGGGGAGGCACCCCCCCCTAGCTGGTCCTGTGTGGGTGCTGAGCGTGGGGGAGGCACCACCCCCCCTCCACCCCCCTAGCTGGTCCTGTGTGGGAGCTGAGCGTTCCTGAGTCTACTGGGCTCTATCATATCTACATTTGAAAATGTGTATGAAGTCAGCCTCCACCACATCATTACTTAATGCATTCCATTTGTTAACTACTCTGACACCGAAAAAATTCTTTCTTTTGTCTCTTATTTTTCTCATTTGGGTACTAGGTTACCTCCTGTGTCCACTTGTTCGTGTTCCACCCGTGCTAAAGAGTTTATCTTTGTCCACCCTGTCAATTCCCCTGACAATTGTGTAGGTGGTTGTCAGGTCTCCCCTTACTCTTCTGTTTTCCAGGGACGTGAGGTTCAGCTCCCTTAGCCTTTCCTCGTAGCTCATACCTCTCAGTTCTGGGACCAGTCTGATGGCATTCCTGTGTATCTTATCTAACTTTGTCTTGTGTTTAACCAGGTATGGACTCCAGGCTGGAGCTGCAAACTTCATGATTGGTCTTACATAAGTGGTATACAAGGTCCTGAACGATTCCTTGCATAAGTTTCTAAAGGAAGTTCTTATGTTGGCCAGTCTAGCATATGCCGATGATGATATCCTTTTGATGTGGGCCTTTGGGGACAGGTTCGGTGTGATATCTACCCCTATATCTTTCTCTCACTTTTACTCTTGCAGGATTTCACCTCCCAGATGGTACATTGTGTTCAGCCTTCTGCTCTCTTCGCCTAATTTCATTACTTTACATTTTCCTGAGTTGAACTTCAGTAGCCATTTTATAGACCATTCGGCCAGTTTGTCCTGTAGTCTCTGTCTATCTTCATCTGTCTTGATTCTTCTCATAATTTTTGCATCATCAACTAACATTGAGAGGAATGAGTCTATTCCCTCTGGAAGGTCGTTTACATATATTAGAAACCGGATGGGTCCAAGTACATAGCCCTGTGGAACCCCACTGGTGACATTTCGCCACTCTGATGTTTCAACTCCCCCCTTCCCTTCCCCTCACAGTTACTCGCTGTTTCCTGTTGCTTAGATACTCCCTTATCCACTGGCGCACCTTACCTTTTACTCCTGCCTGTTGCTCCAACATTTGTAGCAGCCTTTTGTGAGGTACTGTGTCAAAGGCTTTCTGACAGTCCAAGAAAATGCAGTCTTCCCACCCTTCTCTTTCTTGCCTAATTTGTTTTGCTTGGTCATATAATTCTATTTGTTACGGACTCGTCAGCACCGTCTGAGTATGGCCTGATAATTCCAGTGCCATCTATGGGTCTGTACTCAAACTCCTCTAGAATTAGACGCTACATAGACAATGCCATCCATTGGTGGGGGCATGATAGTGGCAAACGGCTCTGGTTTCCTGCTCTGGCTAGCAAGAGAGGTCGTTTTCGATGACCTCTAGTGAGGTGGCGGCTCAAGATCAGCGCCATCTGTTGTGCTACAGAGCACAATGTCAAGTCCCTAGTGAGGAAGTGTTACTTCTTGGTTTCACCAGGATCATCCATATAACTGATGACGTGTTTGTGTCCACAGAGATGACGTGAAGCAACAATCGCACTGAGGATGGCAGTTTACCTTGGGCAGCCTACGTTCTCCCGACTTAGTCGTGCAAGACGACTAAGTAAGCCGCCGCCGATCTGAAGCAGAGTATTGACCGTTGTTGAAGTAGTATTGGAAGAGATCGGCGTATCCCGGGACTGGCTTAAGGGAGAAACGGGCGTCAGTGAGGTGCCTGTTGGGAAGTGCTGCTAGCCGGTAGCTAGAGGCTTCTGCCAGGGGTTCGCTGCCCCTGTATCAATTGTGTTGTGGCCCCAATCAGTGTGTGGCTGAGGTTCTCTGCCAGCAAGTGGCTGGAGAGTGGTCGTGGGGTATTGGCACCTCGTGATACTGTCAGTACGCTGGCCCACAGGAAAGGTGAACTCGCCAGTGTTTCCCAGTATGGTTGGAAAAGGTACTGAGTGCAGTGGAACACTGGGAATGGCAAATTCTGCATTGTGTGCGTTTTGAGTGTCCTGTGTGAAAGCGACACTTGTACATAAGTATAGTAATATTCCATTTTTATATATCTATTTATGGTGATGGTAAATATATTGGTGAAGGGAATATTGTTTTGTTCATCTCTCCCTTATTAATCCATTGCATTATCTGGCCAATTCCTTGAAAGCAACTACCGACTTGGGGTCGGATACAACGAATAAGGTTCATCCATCAAGAACCCGGTTACTGGTCCATAGTGACTGTAACACTATTAAACTTGTGAGGTATGTTTACCATATCTGAACCCTTGCTGGTGGTGTGTTACAAAGCTATTTCCCTGCAGATGCTCTACAAGCCTTATTGCTCTCACGATATTTTCCATCACCTTGCATGGTATACAAGTCAGGGAAACTGGCCTGTAGTTCAGCGCCTTTTGCCTGTTACCCTTTTTGTATATTGGGACTACATTAGCTGTCTTCCAGCTTTCCCGGTAGGTCTCCTGTTTTGCGTGACCTGTTATACATCATAGAGAGTGGCACACTTAGTGCCTCTGCACCTTCTTTTCATATCCACGATGAGATTCTGTCAGGCCCAACAGCCATTGTCACATTTAGCTCCAACAGATTCCTTTTTGACCTCATCACAAGTGAGGTCAAATTTCTCCAAGGTTGCTTGGTTTGCCTCCTCATTTATTGCAGGGACTTCTCCTTGTTCTATTGTAAAGACTTCCTGGAATCTGAGTTTTTTCACTCTCCTACTTGTCATTCTCTGTATATCTGTTATTCCCTTTTCTCAGTTTCAATAATTGTTCCTTTACTGCTGTTTTCCTCCTGATGTGGCTGAGGAGCAGTTTTGGTTGGGTCTTGGCTTTACATGCGATGTCATTTTCATACTGTCTCTCTGCTTCTGTGTATGTGTGTGTGTGTGTGTGTGTTTGTGTACTCGCCTAATTGTGCTTGCGGGGGTTGAGCTCTGGCTCTTTGGTCCTGTCTCTCAACCGTCGATCAACAGGTGTACAGGTTCCTGAGCCTATTGGGCTCTATCATATCTACACTTGAAACTGTGTATGGAGTCAACCTCCACCACATCACTTCCTAATGCATTTCATTTGTCAACCACACTGACATTATAAAAGTTCTTTCTAATATCTCTGTGGCTCATTTGGGCACTCAATTTCCACCTGCGTCCGCTAGTGGGACACGGGTGGACACGTGTGTGTGTGTGTGTGTGTGGGTGGACACGTGTGTGTGTGTGTGTGTAAGTGTGTAATTACCTAAGTGTAGTTACAGGATGAGAGTTACGCTCGTGGTGTCCCGTCTTCCCAGCACTCTTTGTCATGTAACGCTATGAAACTACTGATGGTTTTGGCCTCCACCACCTCACCTAATTTGTTCCAATCGTCTACTACTTTGTTTGCAAAAGTGAATTTCTTATATTTCTTCGGCATCTTTGTTTAGTTAGTTTAAATCTATGACCTGATGTACTTGAAGTTCCAGGTCTCGGGAAATCTTCCCTATCATTTTTTTAATATTTTGTACATAGTGATCATATCTCCTCTTTTTCTTCTATCTTATGGTTTTTGGCATATTTAATGCCTCTAACCTCTCCTCGTAGCTTTTGCCCTTCAGTTCTAGGAGCCATTTATTAGCATGTCTTTGCACCTTTTCTAGTTTGTTGATGTGCTTCTTAAGATATGGGGCACAATACAACCGCTGCATATTCTAGCTTTGGCCTAACAAAAGTCCTGAACTATTTCTTTAGTATTTTGCTATCCATGTATTTAAAAGCAATTCTGAAGTTAGAAAGCGTGGCATAGGCTCCTCGCACAATGTTCTTTATGTGGTCCTCAGGTGATAGTCTTCTATCTACAACCCCCCCTAGATTTCTTTATCAGAAGTCTTTAAAGATGTTCCACATAATTTATAGGTTGTGTGGGGTCTATGTTCTATTCCACATTCCATCACATGCCATTTATTTACATTAAATTCCATTTGCCAAGTAGTGTTCTGTATACTTAATATTAGACAATGAACATTACCGGTGCAAGAACTGAACCCTGTGGTACTCCGTTTGTGACATTTCTCCAGTCCGATACACTTCCTCTTATTACTGCCCTCATTTTTTTACCAGTCAGAAAATTTTTCATCCATGTTAGCAGCTTAGCTGTCGCCCCTCCAATGTGTTCCAGTTTCCAGAACAACCTCTTATGTGGAACTCTGTTGATGGCCTTATTTTAGGTCCAGATAGATGCCTTCAACCCAAGCATCCCTTTCCTGTAAAATCTCTGTGGTTCGATCAAAGAAACTGAGTAAATTCGATACACGGGATCTTCCCGATCGAAAACCAAACTGTCTGTCTGATATTATAAAGTTTTTCTCCGGGTGTTCTACCCAATTAGTTTTAATGATTTTTTCCAATAGTTTGACCATTACACTTGTCAATGATACAGATGTACTCACCTAATTGTACTTGCGTTGATTGAGCTCTGGCTCTTTGGTCCCGCCTCCTAACCGTCAATCTACTGGTGTACAGATTCCTGAGCCTACTGGGCTCTATCATATCTACATTTAAAACTGTGTATGGCGTCAGCCTCCACCACATCACGGCCTAATGCATTCCATCTATTAACTACTGACACTGAAAAAGTTCTTTGTAACGTCCCTGTGACTCATTTGGGTACTCAGTTTCCACCTGTGTCCCCTTGTTCGTGTACCACCAGTGTTGAATAGTTTATCCTTGTCTACCCTGTCAATACCTCTGAGGATTTTGTAGGTTGTGATCATGTCTCCCCTTACTCCTCTTTCTTCCAGTGTCCTAAGATGCATCTCTCGCAGCCTTTCCTCGTAACTCATGCCTCTTAGCTATGGGACTAGTCTAGTGGCATACCTCTGAACTTTTTCCAGCTTCGTCTTGTGCTTGACAAGGTACGGGCTCCATGCTGGGGCCGCATACTACAGGATTGGTCTTACATATGTGGTATACAAGATTCTGAATGATTCTTTACAAAGGTTCCTGAATGCTGTTTTGATGTTTCTCGCATATGCCACAGACGTAATTCTTTTTATGTGGGCTTCAAGAGGCAGGTTTGGTGTGATATCAACCCCTGGATCTTTCTTTCTGTCTGTTTCATGAAGTACCTCATCTCCCATTCTGTATCCTGTGTCTGGCCTTCTGTTTCCGCCGCCTAGTTTCATTACTTTGCATTTACTTGGGTTGAACTTGAGCAGCCATTTGTTGTACCATTCATTCAATCTGTCCAGGTCATCTTGTAGCCTCCTACTATCCTCCTCTGTCATCAGCAAACATTGAGAGAAACGAGTCTATACCCTCCGGGAGATCATTTACATATATCAGAAACAGTATAGGTCCTAGGACTGACCCCTGCGGGACTCCACTTGTGAGGTCTCGCCAATCTGAGACCTCACCTCTCACAGTGACTCGTTGTCTTCTGTTGCTTAGGCACTCCCTTATCCAATGGAGTATTTTCCCTTTCACTCCAGCCTGCATCTCCAGCTTTATCACTAGCCTCTTGTGTGGTACTGTGTCAAAGGCTTTCTGGCAATCCAAAAATATGCAGTCTGCCCATCCCTCTCTTTGTTGCCTGGTCGTAGAATTCAATTAACCGTGTGAGGCAGGACTTACCATCCCTGAACCTATGTTCATGCTCTGTTACAAAGTTCCTTCGCTCCAGATGTTCCACTAGCTTTCTTCACACAATCTTCTCCATCAGCTTGCATGGTATGCAGGTTAGGGACACTGGTCTGTAGTTCAGTAACTCCTGTCTATCCCCTTTCCTATATATCGGGACCACATTAGCTACTTTCCAAATTTCTGGCAGTTCCCTGTTGCCAGTGATTTGTTATACACTATGGAGAGGGTAAGCACAGTGCTTCTGCTCCTTCCTTTAGTATCCAAGGGGAAATTCCATCTGGGCCTATAGTCTTTGTCACATCCAACTCTAGTAACAACTTCCTTACTTCCTCACTGGTAATCTCAAATTCTTCCAGTGGTTCCTGGTTAACAATTCCCTCTCTTATCTCTGGAATTTCTCCTTGCTCTAAGGTGAAGACCTGCTGGAATTTCTTATTCAGTTCCTCACACACCTCCTTATCGTTTGTAGTGAATCCTTGTGCCCCTATCCTTAATTTCATTACCTGTTCCTTTACTGTTGTTTATCTCCTGATGTGGCTGTGCAGCAATTTATGTTAAGACTTTACCTTGCTCGCGATGTCATTTTCGTATTGTCTTTCTGCCTCTCTTCTCATCCTGACATATTCATTCCTGACCCCCTGATATCTTTCTCTGCTCTCAAGTGTCCTGTTATTCCTATAGTTTCTCCATACCCTTTTACTTTGCTGCTTAGCTAGCCTACATCTCTGATTAAACCATGGGTCTCTCGTCTTCATTTCGTTGTCTTCCTTTTGGACTGGGACATACTTGTCTGCTGCCTCCTTACATTTCTGCGTGACGTAGTCCATCATGTCTTGGGCCGTCTTTCCCCTGAGCTCTGTATCCCATGTTATATCTGTTAGGAGTCTTCTTATCTCCTCATAGTTACTCTTTCGGAATGCCAGCCATTTGTTTTCAGTACCCCTCCTCGAGTGTGTGTGTGTGCGCGCGCGAGATTAGTGTGAGCATGTGTGATGAGAGCGAGAGTAGGTGAGTAGATGAGCGTTGATGACCTTTGACCCTCATCCCTAGGCCTAACTATACATTCCATTCAAATTCCTGACAATCTCGTCACTCTTCATTCTTTTCCTGGGTGTTGCATGTTACGTTTTCAAATCAAAGTGTTACTCTTCCCATAAGTTAACCTCGGTAGTGCATCGTAGTTCAATAAATTAGTAAGTTGTCCAACAGATACTTACTCTTATTATTAACAATATTTTACTAAGTCATCTTTCTGCGAAATAACTAAGTTATCTTTTCGTTTACTCTAACAAAATCATTCAAACAAATCTATATGACTTTACGTCAAACTTTAAGTCAACTGTGACCATGTATTAGTTCAACTTTATTTTTGTGTTTTATGAGTTACAAATCTTACCAACTCAATCTTTCAGGATCTTTGCTGTTTTACATAGTATCAAAGAACTGAAGAAATCTTTCTGTAGTCCACTTCATCCTACAACTGTTTCGTATCATAACAACTGCCACTGGTCTTTACGCATCACGCGAACACTAAATACTTATAGGCATCTTTGTGTTTATGTCTGATAATGTTACCAAGTTTATTGATCTGTACACAGAGAATAAACTACACCAACGTGAAGTATCAGCGAGACACCTTCTTCTTTCTATTGTTCTGTATCTTCCATCATTGCTATTTAAGCTTTAAAGATTGACTGTTTGTACTCCATGTTAAGTGTGGATTTTACGTTATTTGGAGTAGTTCAAATATTTGCTAACTATTTCAGAGTGAGCGTGAGAGAACTTGTGTGTTGTGACTGTATCCACCGTACCTGTATGTTCTTGTGTGTTGTGACTGTATCCACCGTACCTGTATGTTCTTGTGTGTTGTGACTGTATCCACCGTACCTGTCTGTTCTTGTGGGAGAGAACGAGAGAGAGAGAACGAGAGAGAGAGAGAGAGAGAGAGAGAGAGAGAGAGAGAGAGCTTTAGCCACAAGACTATGAGTACATGGGTCATTACAATACAAAAATAAGACAGCATTACAAAGTATAATAAACTGCAGGAGCCAGTGTACTACTACACAGGAGATTACTCATGCCGCTGGAGGATATGACCAAACAACCACACGACAACAGGCAATGTATTCACTGTTGACACTTGTTGTCATGTCTCATGATGCTGACAGCACTTCTAATCTCAGTCACCAGACCAATTAATTTTCAATATATGCTCTACTCTATGATTTACAGGAATTCTGTAAATGATAACGGAGGACACTGACTGAAAATGCCCTCCATGCCCGAATCCATCCCCATTGTGCAAAGTAAACAAAGATACTTTTAATGAGCATATACAGTAATAATAATAATAATAATAATAATAATAATAATAATAATAACAACAAATAACATACATAAAAGAGTCTCTGGCAGTTTCAGAGTGAGAACGTCACCAAAGTTTATACAATTCTCTTATTTACTGATGACACAGTTTTTCCTACATTACAAACATACTTTTGATTTTTTGTTTATCAAACGTCCTATACTCTTCCTCACCCTGCCTCAGGGCAAAGGTCCTCCCTTTTCTCACCCTGCCTCAGGGCACAGGTCCTACCTTTTCTCACCCTGCCTCAGGGCACAGGTCCTACCTTTTCTCACCCTGTCTCAGGGCACAGGTCCTACCCGTCCTCATCCTGCCACAGGGTGAGGAAGGGTAGGATCATTCTGTTGACGCAAATCGTGACAAGTCACGGACGAGGCCTCTGGTACAATAATGGTGACAAGTCACGGACGAGGCCTCTGGTACAATAATGGTGACAAGTCACGGACGAGGCCTCTGGTACAATAATGGTGACAAGTCATGGACGAGGCCTCTGGTACAATAATGGTGACAAGTCATGGACGAGGCCTCTGGTACAATAATGGTGACAAGTCACGGACGAGGCCTCTGGTACAATAATGGTGACAAGTCACGGACGAGGCCTCTGGTACAATAATGGTGACAAGTCATGGACGAGACCTCTGGTACAATAATGGTGACAAGTCATGGACGAGGCCTCTGGTACAATAATGGTGACAAGTCATGGACGAGACCTCTGGTACAATAATGGTGACAAGTCACGGACGAGGCCTCTGGTACAATAATGGTGACAAGTCATGGACGAGGCCTCTGGTACAATAATGGTGACAAGTCATGGACGAGACCTCTGGTACTATAATGGTGACAAGTCACGGACGAGGCCTCTGGTACAATAATGGTGACAAGTCATGGACGAGGCCTCTGGTACAATAATGGTGACAAGTCATGGACGAGGCCTCTGGTACAATAATGGTGACAAGTCATGGACGAGGCCTCTGGTACAATAATGGTGACAAGTCATGGACGAGGCCTCTGGTACAATAATGATGACAAGTCATGGACGAGGCCTCTGGTACAATAATGGTGACGAGGCCTCTCGCACAATAATAGTGACGAAGTCTCTGGTACAATAATGGTGACGAAGTCTCTGGTACAATAATAGTGACGAAGTCTCTGGTACAATAATAGTGACGAAGTCTCTGGTACAATAATACATCTCATGTTTCCAAAGAGAAATATTTAAGGTTGTACAAGAGTGGGAGAGATAGGAGAGATGAGAGTGAAAGTGACCTAACTGCAGCTGTATGCGAGACCTGTATGCGTCCTGCCCCTAATGTTAAACACCTGCACACTCTAACACCTGTAATGGTTATGAAAGCTAAACATTGAGAGTTATGATAGTCCCTTTAACATGTGCTGTGACAACCATTAACATGGAATGTTGGAACTGTTTGTCTGTCTGTGTGTCTTACAGTCTTTTGTCTTCCAGGTACAGCACCACCTGTAATAAACACTCCAGGTACAGCACCACCTGTAATAAACACTCCAGGTACAGCAACACCTGTAATAAACACTCCAGGTACAGCACCACCTGTAATAAACACTCCAGGTACAGCACCATCTGTAATAAACACTCCAGGTACAGCACCACCTGTAATAAACACTCCAGGTACAGCACCATCTGTAATAAACACTCCAGGTACAGCACCACCTGTAATAAACACTCCAGGTACAGCACCACCTGTAATAAACACTTCAGGTACAGCACCACCTGTAATAAACACTCCAGGTACAGCACCACCTGTAATAAACACTCCAGGTACAGCACCACCTGTAATAAACACTTCAGGTACAGTACCACCTGTAATAAACACTTCAGGTACAGCACCATCTGTAATAAACACTTCCAGGTACAGCATCACCTGTAATAAACACTTCCAGGTACAGCACCACCTGTAATAAACACTCCAGGTACAGCACCACCTGTAATAAACACTCCAGGTACAGCACCACCTGTAATAAACACTCCAGGTACAGCACCACCTGTAATAAACACTTCCAGGTACAGCACCACCTGTAATAAACACTTCAGGTACAGCACCACCTGTAATAAACACTCCAGGTACAGCACCATCTGTAATAAACACTCCAGGTACAGCACCACCTGTAATAAACACTTCAGGTACAGCGCCATCTGTAATAAACACTTCAGGTACAGCACCATCTGTAATAAACACTCCAGGTACAGCACCACCTGTAATAAACACTCCTGGTACAGCACCATCTGTAATAAACACTTCCAGGTACAGCACCACCTGTAATAAACACTCCAGGTACAGCACCACCTGTAATAAACACTTCAGGTACAGCACCACCTGTAATAAACACTCCTGGTACAGCACCATCTGTAATAAACACTTCAGGTACAGCACCACCTGTAATAAACACTCCTGGTACAGCACCATCTGTAATAAACACTTCAGGTACAGCACCACCTGTAATAAACACTCCAGGTACAGCACCATCTGTAATAAACACTTCCAGGTACAGCACCACCTGTAATAAACACTCCAGGTACAGCACCACCTGTAATAAACACTTCAGGTACAGCACCACCTGTAATAAACACTCCAGGTACAGCACCATCTGTAATAAACACTCCAGGTACAGCACCACCTGTAATAAACACTTCAGGTACAGCACCACCTGTAATAAACACTCCAGGTACAGCACCACCTGTAATAAACACTCCAGGTACAGCACCACCTGTAATAAACACTTCAGGTACAGCACCACCTGTAATAAACACTCCAGGTACAGCACCACCTGTAATAAACACTCCAGGTACAGCACCACCTGTAATAAACACTCCAGGTACAGCACCACCTGTAATAAACACTGTACTTGTTACCATACCTAAGAACTGTCAAGCTTCTGTGTCCTCCACTGACAACTACAGAACTATTGACCTAAACGGACTATGAACGCACTTTAGCGCGCCCGACAAACAACAACAAAAATAGTGCAAAGTGCTCCTGGTGTTTTGGGTGATCGAGCGGCAACCCGGAAAAGTGTAAACTCTTTTCACTGTCCTGACCTTAATTTTCTACGTACGTATTTCATTTTTGTACCAATGTGTTTGCAATAGAATGTTGTAGAAGAACATATGTATAAAGTGTCACACAAGGATGCGTTAGACCGGCACCAAATAAAGAATCTTCGTCGATCACTAGCCGTGAGCTCCAAACAGCGACGAGATGTTTTCATTCTTTTCAGGGTTGTCAACTCCACACTTGTCCTACAGCGTTAAGTTTGGTATCTTTGGGATTACAATAAAATTCTCTACACGGACATATGCATATAAATGTAGAATCATGGTAGCGGCCCACCCGCAAGAGTGTGGGAAGTAGGCGAAGTGTTACCTGTTACCGGATATTAGTGAAACCAGTATTGAAAAGTGAATATTCTTTTCACTGTCCTGACGTTAATTTTCTACGTACGTATTTCATTTTTGTACCAATGTGTTCGCAATAGAATGTTCTAGAAGAACATATGTATAAAATATCACACAAGGATGCGTTAGACCGGCATCAAACAAAGAAACTTCGTCGCTTACACTCGCCATGTCCACAATACAATAGTTCTACCACGAAGATACAAGACAATTCCGTTCTCTTAAATAGGCTATGTGTCTAATAAAGAAAACGTAAATTAAAAGTTCATGGCAAACATCTTCATAGTATCCACAAGTCGATCGGATAGGAATTGAATTTTTTAGAAATATTTGTTCATCAGACATAAAAATATGTGGCTCGCTCAGATTCAAGAGAAAAATAGTTGTCCCAATTTTGTGCCCGCAGGGAAGTAAAGTGATAACACTTTACTCCCCCACTAAACACGAATAACACTAAATTAAACAAAGAACTTGATTACTTACTGACGTTCCAGCTGACCAACTGGACGCCTCTGACCTTCAGTTTGCATACAGAAATGGTTGCTCAGTCTCGTGTCCTCCTAATAGCACGTCGCATTTTGACGTATACTTTACCTAAAGCCAAAAATTGTCGCATTAGAAAATGGTAGCAGCTCACGCAATTGATATCATATGCCTTTTTCTGTTCGTGAGTCGTCTGGTAGGTTAGGATAAGGCACTTCAGTACGACAGTTCTTGACGTTGGGAACGCTCGCGAGAACAGGTTGACTCAACAACGCTCTGTAGTTTCATGGTGGCGGAAACGATTCAGTTCTACAACTCGTAAGGTAGTTCTGTTCTCTCTTTATTTCCTGATGCTTCCAAAGCTTTTGAAAAAGTTGCATGCATCAAATTTTTAGAGAATTGCTTAACAGAGAAGTATGCCCTGTCATTACTAGATTATTTATATATTTCTTATGAGGTATGTATATTAGCTGTGAATTGGAGTATTGTCCTCTATGAATATTTCTTCCTAAAAATGGAGTCAAACAAGGTGCAGTGTTTAGTCCTATATCATTTGTTGTCTATCTTGATCCCAAGAGCCATAAGCTGGCTGTCACACAGGCAGTATTACGGCCAATGTTTCTGTTATGCTGATGATCTAGTTCTACTCGCACCCACCAAAGATGCTATGGACGCCTTGATAGGAATATGTGAAAGATATAGTGCAGAATACAACCTAACGTTGAATCCTGCCAAGTGTGCCCTAGCTTGTTTTAACTCACTGGATACAATTTATATTGATCCCAAATTATATTTACTAAGCAGAGATTTCTGTAAAGTATACTGACAAATATCTGTGGCATATTATATCCTCAAAGGGGCAACTTTTCAAATTTTGTTATGCTATTAGAGACCTAAAGTTAGAACAAATGTCATTAGGAGTAAATTCGGTCATCTTAATATCTTTCAAACGTAAGGTTATTTAGCACTCAATATTTAAGCCTGTATAGATGTGAACTATAGGACCAACAAAAGGCTGATCTTGGTATGCTTAATTGTGAATGGAGGAAATGTTCAAGGCGAATCTTGGGTGTCCATCCTCGCACTCATTGTTATCTCATATCAGGCATGATGTGCACACCCACACGTAAAGAAATTACGTTAACGAAACCACACATCAGAAGATGGAGAAACGACGACGTTTCGGTCCGTCCTGGACCATTATCAAGTCATGTGTTTGATACACACGACTTGATAATGGTCCAAGACGAACCCAAATGTCGTCGTTTTCCCATCTTCTGATGTGTGGTTTGGTCATCATGTCTTCAGCACCGTTACTGTGATTCATCGTCTGCAAATGGAGAAGTTGTTTACAAAGAATTATATATTTTTGTGTGAAGGGAATCACTAATCCAGCAAACTCAATCAATTCTTTTTTCAGGCACTCACTTGTCACTGGCCACTCCAACTTTTCCAGAAATATAAACTTCATTGCCAGGAAACACAACTTAAGAATAAGTGATGTATATAATGGTGCAGCAGATATACATTATAGAATAAAGCAACTGACTGGTCAGCAGAGAAAGCAGGAAGACCCCAGCTGGATAACAGAGATTTTGAAGGAACTTCCGTCGTAAAGAGACGACCAACTGACAGGCATCTTGAGTGCTATGGAAGTCAGGTCTATGTTACAGTGTTGGGAGAGATTTTGCTCTGGGTTACCCCTAGAATCTGATTGTATTCTCATCGTCTACTTTTGTAATATAAAATGTGGCAATATTTCTCACTGCTCTAATGGTAAACAACGCTTTATTTTCCCAACATATATCACTTCTCAAACTGTAAGCTAAATGTTACTCACTATTAGCCAAGATGTAAGGTCTGATTTAGACTAATGTACTCCTGTTTAGTTCATTCATTATTGAAACCATTTGTGTAAGTCGCTACGGAAATAGTTTCTTGTTCTGAATTTGACAATTGTAATATTTTAAAATCATAGATAAATGTAGGTAAATCTAAGCGGGACCAAAGAGCCAGAGCTCAACCCCAACAAGCACAACTATGTGAGTACATCATAAGCACATTAATTTTACATATTTTTTATCTTGTTTATCCCACCGTTATATATTGTTCATTTCTTCATTTGTCAATTACAGTATTGTTTTTTGCTCTTACTTTTATTCTATTGACATAGATTTGAATTTTTAATATTGCTTTTTTATAAATCTAAATTTTTACTGTTACTGTACTTGTAAAAATTATAGAAAGTAGATTTAAAGCAGATTTAGTACTTTACTGTTCTGTAATAGATTACTTGATTGTATCTTGACTCCAGTGTATCTAGATGCAAGCTGATATTGACCCTGAACTAAATCTGCTGTCACAAATCTACAATAACCATCATATTGATCATCACTGCTGCAGGTACTACACAGGGATTCTTGCAAAAAACAAACTCCAAAATAACACAAACCTATTAGTATTCAACCAAAATGTCAGATCACTAGATAAACATTTTGATGACATAAATGCACTACTCTCAGCATTAGGTACTAAACTATCATTCATTATTTTATCAGAAACATGGCTAAGTAAGTTGACCAGACCACACACTAGAAGGTGAAGGGACGACGACGTTTCGAATCGACTTCAGAATGGTCCAGGACGGACCGAAACGTCGTCGTCCTTTCACCTTCTAGTGTGTGGTCTGGTCAACATACTTTAGCCCCGTTATTGTGACTCATCGCCTGCACATGGCTAAGTAAGGACCATACCCAACTTTACAACTTACCCAGTTATAAAGCCATTCACAATTGTTGACCAAATAAAAAAGGAGGTGGCACAGCTATCTATTACTATAACACCTTCATTTTCACTAGTGTTATTAGTGATAGAGACGACTATTGTGAATCTACCTTTGCTCAATTCTCGATTAAATCCCTCAAATCCTCCTTGACAATTGGAGCTATCAATAGGTTTCCCAATACTAATACAACTGCATTCTCAGATCACCTAAGAAATCTAATCATAAACAACAAGCTCAACAAAAATCACGTTATTCTAGTAAGTGACTTCAATATTGACGCGTGTCAACGATATAGACCTCATGTTGACAATTTCCTAAACAGCATGAACTCCTGATTGCTAACCCCCACAATCACCAGGCCCACCCGAATCACTCAAACATCCGCAACAACCTTGGATCACTTATGGAATAACATAACCCCCCTTGCATCTGTTATTATCACTGACAGAACAACTGACCACTATCCAACCATTTTCTTAGTAAACATGGACATAACACCATTGGATACCAAGAAACTTACCCTCAGGTTACACAGCAAAGCAGCAATAGTCAATCTCACAAATGCACTTCACAATGTAAACTTGGAATCTGAATTCAATAATACACAGGATATAAATTCATTAGTCAACACCTTCTTTTCCAAAACTGTATAGCCTCTACAACAGTCATTGTCCTCTCCTCACCAAGCAAATAACTGCCAAAAGATTAAACAACCCCTTGCTCATGAGTGACATACTCAAAGCAATCATCATGAAACATGAATATGAAAAAAACATAGTATTGGCCTAGTTATAAAATACATAGTTAATCAAATTAATTAATTAAGAGATACTCATTAATGCTTACTAGTATAACAGGAAGAACGAAACATTCCTATTATGGGCGTAGATTCAAAGAAGCAAAAGGAAACATGAAAAGCATATTAAGTCAATCAAGGATCAAAACAACAATCACATAACACGCAGATAAAACTCTCCAAGGATGGTTACACACCTGCAACAGACTTAGAAATGACAACTGAATTTAATAGCTTCTTTCCATCTGTTGGTGCTCACCTCGCCAAAAAAAATCCCTCAGACACATGTTACTACATATCTTACCGTTAGCTATCCTAACTATCTTTTCCTTTTACCAGTCAGCTCGACAGATGTTATGTCTGTCATTTACTCACTAAAATCAAAGCTGGGAACACTAGTGAAATACCATCTATGGTTTACACGAGTGCCGTTCATGCACTTGCCCCACCCATAGCTCTGATATTCAACAAATCTCTAGAATGTCATACTTTACCTGATATCCCTAAAAAAGCACGAGTAACTCTATATCTGTAATTATATTTGCTTGATATAATCTACAAGAGGAATTATATCAACTTGATATAATCTACTCGAGTAATTATATCTGCTTGATATAATCTACACAGCCCTTGACAAAAATGAGTTCCCAGTTGGGTTCTTCATTGACCTGAGAAAGGCCTTTGGTACTGTTAACTATAACTACCTCTTACTTAAACTTCTCCATTATGGAATCCGAGGTCTTGCCCTGAACTATATTCTCCTATCTTGGAGACAGACACCAATATGTTGCCATCAATGATATAACCTCCCCCACTCAATCATTATCTGTAGGAGTGCCACAGGGCAGCATTCTAGGACCTCTCCTACTTTTTATATTCACCAATGATTTGCCTAATGTCTCTAACATTCTTAAACCTATGCTATTTGTTGGCGATACTATCTTTTTCTACTCAGACCCCAACCCAAACACACTAGATAATGCTGTAAATAACGAATGAAAAAAGTCCACTCATGGATGTTAACTAACTCGCACTAAACTTGAAAAGTACTTACTACATTTTATTTGGAAGCAAATCATTAAAACTAATTCAACTTCAGGTAGACAAAGTTAACATCAGCAATAAAAATTATGGAAAGTTCCTTGGCCTATACATAGATAAGAGACTCAACTTCAGCACCCACATACAACACATAGCCAAAAAAGGCTCAAAAACTTTACTCTCTAAAATAAAATATTATGTTTCCCACTCTGTTCTCCTTTAATTATACTACTCGATAATCTATCCCTATCTTACATACGGTATCTGTGCATGGGGTTAAATTACTGCAAATTATCTCAAGCCCATCATCACCCAGCAAAAAATACTGCTATCAGAACAATATCTAACTCTATTTTCAGACAACACACAGCCCCTCTTTTTAAATCCCTAAACATGCTGAACATTCATTCAATCCACACATTCTCTTGTCCTATTTACATGTACAAAACCTTGTTCTTAAATGCAAACCCTGTTCTGAAACTCTTCCTGGACAGATGTAATAGAACCCATAATCACCATACCAGAAATAAATATCTCATTGATATACGCAGAGTATTAATGCTTAGTATTAATACAAATAATAGAACATAACTAAACCTGTGTAAACACTCTATGCAAATAAAGAGACCTAGTGTTATGAACCCGACTACATCGTCGGAGTATGGAGTAGCGACGTCAGCTCCATCTGTGAGTCAGCTCTCTAACCCCACAGTATCTGCTGTCATATGGACGACGCCTTCTAGTGGAGACAGTCTGATTCCTGCAAATGGCTCAAGATTCCTGCCTTTGTTAACAAGTGAGGTAGTAGTGAGTGACCTCTGGTGATGTGGCGATTCAAGACCAGTGCCATCTGTTGGAGCTACAAGCAAAATGTCAATGCCCGAGTGTGTATGTTGCTTCCTGGTTTCTCCAGTCCCTATAACTGATGACGTGTCTGTATCCACAGAGGTGACGTGGGGCAGCAGTGGTACTGAGGATGGCCCTGGGTAGCCTAAACTCTCCCAACTTAGTCCCGCCTGAAGGCTAAGTGAGCCGCCGCCGATCAGGAATAGTGTAGTTTCTGCTAGGGGAGTAGTAGCGGAAGAATTCAGCGTATCCTGGGATTGGCTACGGGGAAGAGACGACCGACAGTGAGGTGCCTGTCGAGGAGCATTACTAGCCCGTCGCTAGAGGCTTCTGCAATGTGTGCGATAACCCTGTATTTGTCTGTGTAGAGGCCCCAATCAGCGCTTGGCTGAGGTTCTCTGCCAGCACTTAGCTGGAAAGTGGTTGTGGGCAGAGAGGCCGCTCGTGAGACTGCCGGTAGGCTGGGCCACGGCAAAAGGTAGACTCGCCAGTGTTTCCCAGTACTGTGGCCAGTAAGGTTGGGAATGGTACTGTGTGTTGTGGAAACACGAATATTGACGAAGGCTGCATTGTGTTAGCGTCGTAGAGTGCTCAGTGTGAGACACCTGTATATACATCTATGTGTAGTAATATTTTATTTTAATGTTTTTATTTAAGGTGATGGGAATATATTGGGATCAGTTGTGTTAATCCCCCCTTTTTTATTTATTGCATTACCTAGTCTACTTCATGAAAGCCACTACCGACTTGGGGCCGGATACTATCACTTAGGTTCATCCATCAAGAACCCGGTTACGACCCAAAGAGGCCGTAACACCTAGTCTATGGAACTCACTCCCCAACGAAATAAAAGCTGTCCAGCCTATGCCTTATTCATAAGTAAAAGCAAAAAGTACTTAGTTTCATCCTCGTAGTTTCCTACCTAGAGCTTTAAACTCGTCCTGTATCTTGTGCTACCCACCTCCACCAATGCTTAAGACATTCACCTTCACCATTGTAATCACTGCTAATAACTTATATCATAGTTGTTAGGTTGAACATAACTTATATCATAGTAGTTAGGTTGAACATAACTTATATCATAGTTGTTAGGTTGAACATAACTTATATCATAGTAGTTAGGTTGAACATAACTTATATCTCAGTTGTTAGGTTGAACATAACTTATATCATAGTTGTTAGGTTGAACATAACTTATATCATAGTAGTTAGGTTGAACATAACTTATATCATAGTTGTTAGGTTGAACATAACTTATATCATAGTTGTTAGGTTGAACATAACTTATATCATAGTTGTTAGGTTGAACATAACTTATATCATAGTAGTTAGGTTGAACATAACTTATATCATAGTAGTTAGGTTGAACATAACTTATATCATAGTAGTTAGGTTGAACATAACTTATATCATAGTTGTTAGGTTGAACATAACTTATATCATAGTAGTTAGGTTGAACATAACTTATATCATAGTAGTTAGGTTGAACATAACTTATATCATAGTAGTTAGGTTGAACATAACTTATATCATAGTTGTTAGGTTGAACATAACTTATATCATAGTAGTTAGGTTGAACATAACTTATATCATAGTAGTTAGGTTGAACATAACTTATATCATAGTTGTTAGGTTGAACATAACTTATATCATAGTTGTTAGGTTGAACATAACTTATATCATAGTTGTTAGGTTGAACATAACTTATATCATAGTTGTTAGGTTGAACATAACTTATATCATAGTTGTTAGGTTGAACATAACTTATATCATAGTTGTTAGGTTGAACATAACTTATATCATAGTTGTTAGGTTGAACATAACTTATATCATAGTTGTTAGGTTGAACATAACTTATATCATAGTTGTTAGGTTGAACATAACTTATATCATAGTTGTTAGGTTGAACATAACTTATATCATAGTTGTTAGGTTGAACATAACTTATATCATAGTTGTTAGGTTGAACATAACTTATATCATAGTTGTTAGGTTGAACATAACTTATATCATAGTTGTTAGGTTGAACATAACTTATATCATAGTTGTTAGGTTGAACATAACTTATATCATAGTTGTTAGGTTGAACATAACTTATATCATAGTTGTTAGGTTGAACATAACTTATATCATAGTTGTATCTGCCCCCCCCCCTACCACCCATACGGGGCGACCAGCAGATTAATGTAAACAAGGGGGACTCGTAGCCTGGTGGATAACGCGCAGGACTCGTAATTCTGTGGCGCGGGTTCGATTCCCGCACGAGGCAGAAACAAATGGGCAAAATTCTTTCACCCTAAATGCCCCTGTTACCTAGCAGTAAATAGGTACCTGGGAGTTAGTCAGCTGTCACGGGCTGCTTCCTGGGGGTGGAGGCCTGGTCGAGGACCGGGCCGCGGGGACACTAAAAAGCCACGAAATCATCTCAAGATAACCTCAAGAAGTGTCTAAAGGGACCTCCTCCCTCCCTCTCAGCGGGAAATATATAAAAATTAACTGAATACTTTAATATGAAAAGAAACATCTCTTGTCACTGCTTACCTGACAGTGCTTACCTGTCAGTACTTACCTGTCAGTGCTTACCTGAGAATGCTTACTTGTCAGTGCTTACCTGTCAGCGCTTACCTGTCAGTGCTTACCTGAGAGTGCTTACCTGAGAGTGCTTACCTGTCAGTGCTTACCTGTCAGTGCTTACTTATCAGTTCCCGTTGGTGTATGTCTCACACAAGGTGACCGTTGGTGTATGTCTCACACATGGCCACCGTTGGTGTATGTCTCACACAAGGCCACCGTTGGTGTATGTCTCACACAAGGTGACCGTTGGTGTATGTCTCACACAAGGTGACCGTTGGTGTATGTCTCACACAAGGCCACCGTTGGTGTATGTCTCACACAAGGCCACCGTTGGTATATGTCTCACACAAGGTGACCGTTGGTGTATGTCTCACACAAGGTGCCGTTGGTGTATGTCTCACACAAGGCCACCGTTGGTGTATGTCTCACACAAGGCCACCGTTGGTGTATGTCTCACACAAGGTGACCGTTGGTGTATGTCTCACACAAGGTGACAGTTGGTGTATGTCTCACACAAGGTGACCGTTGGTGTATGTCTAACACAAGGCGACCGTTGGTGTATGTCTCACACAAGGCCACCGTTGGTGTATGTTTCACACAAGGTGACCGTTGGTTTATGTCTCACACAATGTGACCGTTGGTGTATGTCTCACACAACGTGACCGTTGGTGTATGTTTCACACAAGGCCACCGTTGGTGATGTCTCACACAAGGTGACCGTTGGTGTATGTCTCACACAAGGTGACCGTTGGTGTATGTCTCACCCAAGGCCACCGTTGGTGTATGTCTCACACAAAGTGACCGTTGGTGTATGTCTCACACAAGGTGACCGTTGGTGTATGTCTCACGCAAGGTGACCGTTGGTGTATGTCTCACACAAGGTGACCGTTGGTGTATGTCTCACCCAAGGCCACCGTTGGTGTATGTCTCACACAAAGTGACCGTTGGGGTATGTCTTACCCAAGGCCACCTTTGGTGTATGTCTCACACAAGGTGACCGTTGGTGTATGTCTCACACAAGGTGACCGTTGGTGTATGTCTCACCCAAGGCCACCGTTGGTGTATGTCTCACACAAGGTGACCGTTGGGGTATGTCTCACACAAGGCCACCTTTGGTGTATGTCTCACACAAGGTGACCGTTGGTGTATGTCTCACACAAGGCCACCGTTGGTGTATGTCTCACACAAGGTGACCGTTGGTATATGTCTCACACAAGGTGACCGTTGGTGTATGTCTCACACAAGGGGACCGTTGGTGTATGTCTTACACAAGGTGACCGTTGGTGTATGTCTCACACAAGGCCACCGTTGGTGTATGTCTCACACAAGGTGACCGTTGGTGTATGTCTCACACAAGGTGACCGTTGGTGTATGTCTCACACAAGGGGACCGTTGGTGTATGTCTTACACACGGTGACCGTTGGTGTATGTCTCACACAAGGCCTACGTTGGTGTATGCCTCACACAAGGGCACCGTTGGTGTATGTCTCACACAAGGTGACCGTTGGTGTATGTCTCACACAAGGCCACCGTTGGTGTATGCCTCACACAAGGTGACCGTTGGTGTATGTCTCACACAAGGGGACCATTGGTGTATGTCTCACACAAGGCCACCGTTGGTGTATGCCTCACACAAGGTGACCTTTGGTGTATGTCTCACACAAGGGGACCACACAAGGTTTGGTGTATGTCTCACACAAGGGGACCGTTGGTGTATGTCTCACACAAGGCCACCGTTGGTGTATGTCTCACACAAGGTGACCGTTGGTGTATGTCTCACACAAGGGTGTATGACACAATGTTGTTGTGTATGTCTCACACAAGTGACCGTTGGTGTATGTCTCACACAAGGTTACCGTTGGTGTATGTCTAACACAAGGCGACCGTTGGTGTATGTCTCACACAAGGCCACCGTTGGTGTATGTCTCACACAAGGTGACCGTTGGTGTATGTCTCACACAATGTGACCGTTGGTGTATGTCTCACACAAGGTGACCGTTGGTGTATGTCTCACACAAGGTGACCGTTGGTGTATGTCTCACACAAGGTGACCGTTGGTGTATGTCTCACACAAGGTGACCGTTGGTGTATGTCTCACCCAAGGCCACCGTTGGTGTATGTCTCACACAAGGCCACCGTTGGTGTATGTCTCACACAAGGTGACCGTTGGTGTATGTCTCACACAAGGTGACCGTTGGTGTATGTCTCACACAAGGTGACCGTTGGTGTATGTCTCACACAAGGCCACCGTTGGTGTATGCCTCACACAAGGTGACCGTTGGTGTATGTCTCACACAAGGCCACCGTTGGTGTATGTCTCACACAAGGCCACCGTTGGTGTATGTTTCACTCAAGGTGACCGTTGGTGTATGTCTCACACAAGGGGACCGTTGGTGTATGTCTCACACAAGGCCACCGTTGATGTATGTCTCACACAAGGCCACCGTTGGTGTATGTCTCACACAAGGCCACCGTTGGTGTATGTCTCACACAAGGTGACCGTTGGTGTATGTCTCACACAAGGCCACCGTTGGTGTATGTCTCACACAAGGCCACCGTTGGTGTATGTCTCACACAAGGGGACCGTTGGTGTATGTCTCACACAAGGGGACCGTTGGTGTATGTCTCACACAAGGGGACCGAGATCATGAGGCACAAGCCGTCATATACAAACTTGCAACCCTCGCATGTGGTTGGATGTTTGGACCTGGGCCCCACAGCACAATTACACTTGTCACATTTATCATAACTTCCTGCCATCTCTGCTACATAGCTGGCGCTCTGGGAGGATACTCACCCAAAAGAATATATCTTACTTCTCTGTTTATATATATATTTTCTTTATTGTTTGTTGATTAATAATATTAGTACACGATAATATTCATGTTGCCCAGAACACTAATCCACTTAGCTATAAATACTGGGAAAGGCCTTGAGTCTGTAGTATAGCCTTCTATTCCTCCTTTAACTCTTTGAATGCCCCTGAATAGGGCCTAACAGCTGGGTGGACAGTGCTTCGGATTCGTAGTCTTAAGGTTCGGGGTTCGATCCCCGGTGGAGGCGGAAACAAATGGGCAGAGTTTCTTACACCCTGATGCCCCTGTTACCTAGCAGTAAAACGGTGTCTGGGAGTTAGAAAGCTGCTGTGGGTTGCTTCCTAAGGGAGTATAACATAAAGAAGGCTTGGTCGAGGACCGGGCCGTGATGACGCAAAGCCCCGAAACCATCTCAAGTTAACCTCAAGATAGCCGCCAGCTATGGTTAGCACCACACTTGAATTCCAAAACGTAGGCCTCTTTCTACCACTCGTATATCACTTCTGCAACCCGTTCTCGCACTTCCTTATAGTCAATATCTTGCTTATGAATAAGTGCATATGTGACATACTAATTTATTGTGAATAATTGAGTTTACATTGAAAAGCTGAATATAAAACCACAACCTAACCTAACCTTCTTAGTATGTTAAGATATACAATTAGTACTGAACCTATACCTATATTGATATTACAGTTTTATAAAAATAATAAAACAAAATTAAAATATTTAAATAAATTTTAAAGTAACCTAGGATATAGTCAATTTTTTTATAAAATCTCTATTGTTTAATAAAACTGAGAAAAAGTTAGTCCCATGAAAGGAAAAAATATTGCTTCTACATAAAGTGTTAGATGTGTCTTTTACATAGTGTCATTAATGTACATTCACAAAGGTGAAATGTAATTCTGATCAGCTTCCATATATACTTTATACCCATACATATACATACACACACACACATACATACATATATACACACATGCATTCACATACATCTGTCTCATTTACTCTGACAGGGTGAGATAGCTGATAAAGAAACTAGTGTGCAATTAAGCACTTAATCACTGAAGGTGATGAAGGTGCTTTTACAAGCTCAGGTTATATAGTTACATCATATATATACATTGTATGATTGATATATTACATGGTCAACCTTGGATACAAGTCCAATATATCATCAAGTGTTCCAGTACTCATATAGTAACTACAGAGTTCAGCATACCTTAGCCCAGGAGGGCGAAAGTCAGTCAGTATGGGACATTCTACAATATAATGTTCAAGAGAGTGCGTGTTTTCTCTTTCACAAAGTTGACACATCCAATATCAATATCTATCAGCCAATCTCGTCAGTGTGATGCTAACATCAGTAGCATCATAATATGCTAGTTAAGATGCACACTCACGTAAACCAAACTGCTACACTGAGGTGTGGAGGCAACCAGACTGGGACATGTCGACAACTGATGTCCTCAGTTGTCGACAGGTACTCTGTTGATGTACCATCGGCTTCCACTGGATCGCCGCCCAGTCTGACGTGCAGGACAGAACTACCTTTCATCACTTGCTCCAGCCAAATGTCAACTCCCAAATCCACATCTGTCACATATGTCCTCTGGTCCTCCACACAACCAGCCCTTCTCACACAAGGTGACCGTTGGTGTATGTCTCACACAAGGTGACCGTTGGTGTATGTCTCACACAAGGTGACCGTTGGTGTATGTCTCACACAAGGTGACCGTTGGTGTATGTCTCACACAAGGTGACCGTTGGTGTATGTCTCACACAAGGTGACCGTTGGTGTATGTCTCACACAAGGTGACCGTTTTTGTATGTCTCACACAAGGCCACCGTTGGTGTATGTCTCACACAAGGTGACCGTTGGTGTATGTCTCACACAAGGTGACCGTTGGTGTATGTCTCACACAAGGTGACCGTTGGTGTATGTCTCACACAAGGCCACCGTTGGTGTATGTCTCGCACAAGGTGACCGTTGGTGTATGTCTCACACAAGGTGACCGTTGGTGTATGTCTCACACAAGATGACCGTTAGTGTATGTCTCACACAAGGCCACCGTTGGTGTATGTCTCACACAAGGTGACCGTTGGTGTATGTCTCACACAAGGCCACCGTTGGTGTATGTCTCACACAAGGTGACCGTTGGTGTATGTCTCACACAAGGTGACCGTTGGTGTATGTCTCACACAAGGTGACCGTTGGTGTATGTCTCACACAAGGCCACCGTTGGTGTATGTCTCGCACAAGGTGACCGTTGGTGTATGTCTCACACAAGGTGACCGTTGGTGTATGTCTCACACAAGATGACCGTTAGTGTATGTCTCACACAAGGCCACCGTTGGTGTATGTCTCACACAAGGGGACCATTGGTGTATGTCTCACACAAGGTGACCGTTGGTGTATGTCTCACACAAGGTGACCGTTGGTGTATGTCTCACACAAGGTGACCGTTGGTGTATGTCTCACACAAGGTGACCGTTGGTGTATGTCTCACACAAGGTGACCGTTGGTGTATGTCTCACACAAGATGACCGTTAGTGTATGTCTCACACAAGGTGACCGTTGGTGTATGTCTCACACAAGGTGACCGTTGGTGTATGTCTCACACAAGGCCACCGTTGGTGTATGTCTCACACAAGGTGGCCGTTGGTGTATGTCTCACACAAGGCCACCGTTGGTGTATGTCTCACACAAGGTGACCGTTGTTGTATGTCTCACACAAGGTGACCGTTGTTGTATGTCTCACACAAGGTGACCGTTGGTGTATGTCTCACACAAGGTGACCGTTGGTGTATGTCTCACACAAGGCCACCGTTGGTGTATGTCTCACACAAGGTGACCGTTTGTGTATGTCTCACACAAGGTGACCGTTGGTGTATGTCTCACACAAGGTGACCGTTGGTGTATGTCTCACACAAGGCCACCGTTGGTGTATGTCTCACACAAGGTGACCGTTGGTGTATGTCTCACACAAGGTGACCGTTGGTGTATGTCTCACACAAGGCCACCGTTGGTGTATGTCTCACACAAGGTGACCGTTGGTGTATGTCTCACACAAGGTGACCGTTGGTGTATGTCTCACACAAGGTGACCGTTGGTGTATGTCTCACACAAGGCCACCGTTGGTGTATGTCTCACACAAGGTGACCGTTGGTGTATGTCTCACACAAGGTGACCGTTGGTGTATGTCTCACACAAGGCCACCGTTGGTGTATGTCTCACACAAGGTGACCGTTGGTGTATGTCTCACACAAGGTGACCGTTGGTGTATGTCTCACACAAGGTGACCGTTGGTGTATGTCTCACACAAGGTGACCGTTGGTGTATGTCTCACACAAGGTGACCGTTGGTGTATGTCTCACACAAGGTGACCGTTGGTGTATGTCTCACACAAGTCCACCGTTGGTGTATGTCTCACACAAGGCCACCGTTGGTGTATGTCTCACACAAGGTGACCGTTGGTGTATGTCTCACACAAGGTGACCGTTGGTGTATGTCTCACACAAGGTGACCGTTGGTGTATGTCTCACACAAGGCCACCGTTGGTGTATGTCTCACACAAGGTGACCGTTGGTGTATGTCTCACACAAGGTGACCGTTGGTGTATGTCTCACACAAGGTGACCGTTGGTGTATGTCTCACACAAGGCCACCGTTGGTGTATGTCTCACACAAGGCCACCGTTGGTGTATGTCTCACACAAGGCCACCGTTGGTGTATGTCTCACACAAGGGGACCGTTGGTGTATGTCTCACACAAGGGGACCGAGATCATGAGACACAAGCCGTCATATACAAACTTGCAACCCTCGCATGTGGTTGGATGTTTGGACCTGGGCCCCACAGCACAATTACACTGGTCACATTTATCATAACTTCCTGCCATCTCTGCTACATAGCTGGCGCTCTGGGAGGATACTCACCCAAAAGAATATATCTTACTTCTCTGTTTATATATATATTTTCTTTATTGTTTGTTGATTAATAATATTAGTACACGATAATATTCATGTTGCCCAGCACACTAATCCACTTAGCTATAATTACTGGGAAAGGCCTTGAGGCTGTAGTATAGCCTTCTATTCCTCCTTTAACTCTTTGAATGCCCCTGAATAGGGCCTAACAGCTGGGTGGACAGTGCTTCGGAATTGTAGTCTTAAGGTTCGGGGTTCGATCCCCGGTGGAGGCGGAAACAAATGGGCAGAGTTTCTTACACCCTGATGCCCCTGTTACCTAGCAGTAAATAGGTGTCTGGGAGTTAGACAGCTGCTGTGGGTTGCTTCCTAAGGGAGTATAACATAAAGGAGGCCTGGTCGAGGACCGGGCCGCGGGGACGCTAAGCCCCGAAACCATCTCAAGATAACATCAAGATAGCCGCCAGCTATGGTTAGCACCACTCTTGAATTCCAAAACGTAGGCCTCTTCTGCCACTCATATATCACTTCTGCAACCCAATCTCACACTTGCTTATAGTCAATATATTTCTTATGAATAAGTGCATATGTGACATACTAATTTATTGTGAATATTTGAGTTTTCCTTGAAAAGCTGAATATAAAACCACAACCTAACCTAACCTTCTTAGTATGTTAAGATATACAATCAGTACTGAACCTATACCTATATTGATATTACAGTTTTATAAAAATAATAAAACAAAACTAAAATATTTAAATAAATTGTAAAGTAACCTCGGATATTGTCAATTTTTTTTTTATAAAATCTCTATTATTTAAAAAAACTGAGAAAAAGTTAGTGCCTTGAAAAAAAAATATGGCTTGGAATATATCACATATGTATTTATTTACAAGCGAAATAGTGACTATAAGCAATAAGTCATATATGTGCTGTCTTGTGCGGGAAATCGGACCTCTAACTAGGAGCTCTAGCACCCACCACCTAACATCATCTCATGAATTTTTTTTTTTTTTTATTATTATTATTTTCTACCACAGACGTGGCCACACATTTACAATGCTAACCAGCATATATACATTTTCTTCTGTCCTCCATGGACAGGGTTAGAGAAGTGTTAAACATACAGTTCAAGGGTTTATTGAACACTCAACCACAGAAGGTGATTCGGTGCTTTTAAAATGCTAAGCTAACCTACATACGTAAATACATAGATACACAGATTTACGTATGCCCTACATAAAGTGTTTGATGTGTCTTTTACATAGTGTCATTAATGTACATTTACAAAGGTGAAATGTAATTCTGATCAGCTTCCATATATACTTTATACCCATACATATACATACACACACACATATACATACATATATACACAAACATGCATTCACATACATCTGTCTCATTTACTCTGACAGGGTGAGATAGCTGATACAGAAACTAGTGTGCAATTAAGCACTTAATCACTGAAGGTGATGAAGGTGCTTTTACAAGCTCAGGTTATATAGTTACATCATATATATACATTGTATGATTGATATATTACATGGTCAATCTTGGATACAAGTCCAATATATCATCAAGTGTTCCAGTACTCATATAGTAACTACAGAGTTCAGCATACCTTAGCCCAGGAGGGCGAAAGTCAGTCAGTATGGGACATTCTACAATATAATGTTCAAGAGAGTGCATGTTTTCTCTTTCACAAAGTTGACACATTGTGTACTCGACATTTGGGTTTTGAGAAAGCTGCCAGATACGTCTATATCCCAGGCGTATTCTGGCCACTATAGCATCACATTGCCAAGTTCTTGTTCTATTAGTCCTATATGTGAATGCCTCCTCACGATATCTATCATAATATCAGCCAATATCAATATCTATCAGCCAATCTCGTCAGTGTGATGCTAACATCAGTAGCATCATAATATGCTAGTTAAGATGCACACTCACGTAAACCAAACTGCTACACTGAGGTGTGGAGGCAACCAGACTGGGACATGTCGACAACTGATGTCCTCAGTTGTCGACAGGTACTCTGTTGATGTACCATCGGCTTCCACTGGATCGCCGCCCAGTCTGACGTGCAGGACAGAACTACCTTTCATCACTTGCTCCAGCCAAATGTCAACTCCCAAATCCACATCTGTCACATATGTCCTCTGGTCCTCCACACAACCAGCCCTTGTGTGTTTCCGGCCACACTGTGTCCTTGAAGTACCGCCTTCCTTATAGCAGCCATAACTGGCGGATGATTCTTAGACGGTACCGACATTCTGGTGTCCCAGATGTCTCCACTAGTTTGCTTCCACACACACACACACACACACACACACACACACACACACACACACACACACACACACACACACACACCCATTCATACACACTTCCCTTGTCCCATACTCTGAGAGAGATTTTCGACTTTATTCACTCCTTCATTTTGGGCCACAACAATGGCCTTCTTAAAAATAAATCATGCGTTACAAACTGCTCCAGGTTTTGGAAATGACAACCAAGTATTCAGACAAGGACTTCCAGTACATCTAGTATACTTAAACTTTGCTAAAGCTTTTGCTAATGTACCACATGAAAGACTGACATAGAAAATACAAACACATGGAATATATGGTAGAATACTAGAATGGATCAAACAATGATTAAAACAAAGAAAGCAAAGTGTCGTCCTAAACGGAAATATCTCTGACTGGAGAAATGTGGTGAGTGGAGTACCGCAAGGTTCCATTTTGGGGCTAACCCTTTTTGTCATATACATCAATGACATAGAATAGAATATCACAAACCATATCATCAAAATTGAAGATGACGCTAAGATTTATGGTAAAGTATGGAGTGAACATAATATTGAGGCCTAACACAGCGATCTACATGAACTCCACAAGTGTCGGACGATTGGAAGATGCTCTTTAACTACGAAAAATACAAAGACCTTGCATGTGGGGCATAACATTGCACATCATAACTATCAAATAAAAAATATTACCTTGCAGGAGGTTGATGAAGAAGGACCTTGGAGTCAGGATCCACAAATCAGTAAAAGTTGCTCAACAAGTGGAAGCTGCAGTAAAAGTTGGTCAACAAGTGGAAGCTGCAGTAAAAGTTGCTCAACAAGTGGAAGCTGCAGTAAAAGTTGCTCAACAAGTGGAAGCTGCAGTAAAAAAACGTCAACCATATCCAAGGAATAGTCAGACGTAACTTTGATTTCAGGGAAAATAGAGTAGCTATTTTTTTTCAACAGTATAAATCTCTGGTGCTTGTATTATTGTACTGAAGCATGGAGACCTCAGCTTCAAAAAGGTACATCTGCTTAAGAAAAAGTTCAACACCGGGCGAGAAAAATCATTCCTGAACTAAGTGGGCTCTTTTCTTTCTTTTCTTTGATGTCCAAAGGGTTTGGAAAGGTTGGGGGAGGTAGAGGGTATGGGGAGGTGAAGTTCTGGAAGAGGATGCGGGTGTTGAGAGAGAGGAGGTTAGAAAGTTCGGTGGCCTGTTCACCATGGGTTGACATGTGAGTGTCGTTTGTTTGGGTTTGTGGTGTGTTGGGTTGCCAGTACTTTGGCTGGGTGGCTAGTGTTTGTGTCCTAGCTGGTGTCTGGAAGCCCTAGGTGGAGTTGGCTGCAAGAGTTTAATCTTAGCAACATCACGGTAGTTACACTTCTGGTAGCACAAAAAAGGTTTTTGTTATCTATTTTTTTAATTTTTTATTTATTTATACATTTTTTTAATTTTAAATTTTTTTTTTTAATCTTGGTAGGCCAAGATTAGGTAGGCCACTTTAATCGTCTGGTAGGCCACTTAATATTTGAGGTCTAGGGAAGGCCTGATCATGGACGTGTCTCACTTTTTGTTAGAAAGTTATTCTGGTCCTGTGTGGTGGTTCATGGATCTCGTAGTCACTGGTGGTGTTTACTGCTTCGTAGGGATCTTCGGGGTCTGGGACGTACATGTGCTTCATGCGGTACAGCTGCCTTCTGACCAGGTAGCTGAGCCTGATGTTCATTGGCATCATGTTGAGTGTCTCATGGAGTTGGTCTGTTCTTACCATATTCATCAGTGACAGGCCCTCTGCAAACCGAAGTGCTTTATTTTGTACCCATTGGATCTTCAGCAAGTTGGTTTTGTTGGTAAGGTTCAGGTGGACGTAAGGGTACTCCAGGCTAGGCCTTATTATCATTCAGTACAGGTGGAGCTTGATGTGGGATGGGGCTTGCCCAAAGCGGAAGAGCCTCAACAGGGAACCCCTAGCCATCGCTGTCTTCTGGGAGACGTACTGGGTGGAGTTGAGTAGACTGTTAAAGTTGTATCCGAGCACTGTGTTGGAGTTTGAGATGGGTATGGGTTCACCCCTGATCCTTATATCCCCCCCGTTTTCAATTGAGAAGGCCATACATCTGACAGTGCCTATTTGGATCTTTTCTGGGTTAGTGGTGATCCTCCATTTTCTTTCCCAGTTAGCAGTCCTGGCTAGTTCTACGTTCGCCTTACGGGTTACAGTTGCATGTTTGGCTGCTTGGCTGCTTGGGTTAGATGTTATTACGTGTGTTTCGTCGTCCGCAAATTGGACAATAATGGTGTCCCTGTTCTCCGGTTGCGGCAGGTCATTTACAAAAATGTTGAAGAGGACTGGGCTCAGGCCCGACCCTTGGTGGACTCCAGCTGTTGGGGCGACGACTGCTGCAACTTTCGCCTTGAAGCTGGGAGTAACTTGTCTGTTCTTCAGGAAGTTTCTGATCAGCCTAAGGAGGGTTCAGTTTTACGCTGGTAATTCTGCTAATTTGTACACCAGACCATCGTGCCATAGGCTGTCGAAGACCTTGTGGACGTCCCTCGTCCCAATCAGGGCTACCTGTTTTTGCTGGCGAATTCATCTCACAGCATCGTAGATGATGTTTATTGCGTGCTGAATTGACCTTTGTGCTCGAAAGCCAAACTGTTTTTCTGTGAAGAGGTTGTTGTACTCCATGTAGAAGTTGAGATGGTTGGACATGATTTTTTCAAAGCACTTGCCTATTGTGTCTAAGAGGGAGATTGGGCGGTAGTTGCCAGGCTGGTGGGGGTCTTTCTTGGGTTTGGGAATGAATATCATCTTGGCCGATTTGAAACCAAAGGGAATGTGACCAGAAGCCAACATGGCATTAAATAGGTTGAGTAGGGATTGCAGAAAATTGCCTGGTAAGAATTTGATCTGCTTTGCTTTGATCCCCAATGGTCCAGGGGCCTTATCTTGGATGTTTTTAATGACTCCTCTCATCTCTACCATAGTTATGGGTCTTGTTAGTGGGTGGTCGTCTTGGAGGGTTGTCAGGTCTATCAAGGGGGTGCTGAGAAGGGAGGCGGCGTTTTCTGTTGTCCATTGGTTGACACGGATGAAGTGAATGTTGTTGAAGGCTCTGCAGTTTTAAGCCGTGAATGTCTTTTTTCCATACTGCACTGATGAGGTCAGCCTGTTCTTGTGCGTCTTCATTTTTTTCATGTTGTTCCTCGTCATCTTCATCCAGGAATGTGTGTATGAGGCGGGTGAGGCTGGGGTTAGCCGATCCCAAGAGCTGTCTGATCTTACACTAGAAGGCTCCCGGCTCCTTTTTGTACTGGTTGGCCTGTCTCACAAGGGTTCCCCATATGTGGCTCTTATGAGTTAGCATTAGGCCTAAGGTTCCCCTTCTGAGTGTTTGTAGGGACAACACTGGTGGCTGGCCAGTTTGGTAGTGGCTTTGACAGGCTCGTTGGTACTCCTTCATTTTACCTCTGATTTCTTGGGCCGGTTTATATTGGTGGTGGATCTTTCACAGATGGCCTCAGTTGCAAGCTGGATGTGGTTGTGGATGTTGTTTACTGCTTGGTCTATTGTTTGGGTGGATAGGTTGTCAAACTCGATGATGGGGTCATCAGTGAGGAAGGTGTCATATTCTCTGGCTCGCATAGTTTCCAGTCTGGGCCTGGGAGGTGTCACAAACCAGAAGGGGGTAGCATGGAGGGTGGTGACCACAGGGCTGTGATCCCATCCCACATTCTTGCCTGGGCGTCACTCTGCAGTGGAACAGGTCACAGTCTCTGTTGGTCAGTAATATGTCAGGGGTGCCACTCACATTGCCAGCAAAGAATGTCTTGAAGTGGAGGTCTTCGAAGGAGAGGTCTCTGTTTTGCATTAAATTGAAGAATTGTCTGCCCTTTAGGTCTGCTCTGGTAGGAGCGTTGAATAGGGCCTGGTGGTGGTGGGCATTCAGGTCTCCTGCAATTATAGTTGGGAGTGTCCTGTCGAGCAGCCTGTTGAGTGGGATAGAGGGGAGGTAAGCGAGTCCTGGGGGTAGGTATGCGGTGCAGACGATTAGGGGGCGTGTGAGGTGGTGAATTCTATTGCAAGGAAGTGGTCATCTTCTATGAGGATGGGGCGGTAGGAAAGCCTTCTCTTTATTAGGATTGCCACGCCTCTGTGCATCCCCCTGTTGACCTGCATAGTAGAATATCCCCAAAGTGAGGTGTGCTGGTCCTGTCTAACCGCTGCTTCATTGAGTAAGATAATATCTGGGTTAAGTCTGGCTACCTCCAGGGTGAGGAGGTATCTGTTGTTGAAGTAGAGTCTGATATTCACTTGAAGAATGATCCCCGTTGTTGGTTGTGAGTCGTATGTGTTTGTTTGGGTCGAGTGCCTGTGTTGTTAACATCGGTTTGGCTTCTAATGTGTGTGTAGGGGGAGGATAGGTCTTTTGGACCAGGGATCATGTTCCTGGTTCCGGCCTGTTGGATGAGATTTTCCACACGTTGCTGTACAATTGAGGGGTCTTTGTTGACGCTACTGTTCTCGATGTCCACGTCTGAAGTGCTAGAGTCACTCACAGATGAAGTATTAGGGGGGTTGCTTGCCCTTACCCTGTCCTCAAAGGATGAGCTTCGGCTGCTAGTGTTGGCCCTGAGCCTCTTAGAACAGTGGTGTGTGGAACTGCGGTGTGTGAGGCGCTGATTGCGTCTAGGGTTTCTTATGGCAAGGGTGCTTGTGAGGGCTTTGAGTATAATCCTGTCTGGGACTACTGTAGGAATGGTGGACCTGGGTGTTTGCTAGTTTGTCGGGGTGGAGGGACCGGGGTGATTCTGGGAGTTTGGTGTCTCTTGAGCGTTGGATGAGGCCTGGGGGTGGAGAGTACTTGGGTTGGGGTTGTTGGGTTGTGCTTGGGCCTGGCCGGCGGCTGTTGTGTTGTTAGGAGATAGGCCAGCGAGTCCTTGGACATGTGGACAGGGAACTGGCCATTGTGCCTCTTGTTGGTTGGGGTTAACCCAGGCGTTTACTGGTGGAGGAGGGGCAGGAATGGTGATTGCTGCTTGTTGACGGGCTGTTGTCACCGTTTCTTGTGCTTGCTTGATTGCATCCTGTTTATGGGGACACAAATGAGAGATTGCAATGCATGCACCATTGCATAGTGCACATTTGGGTGTTTGGCTTGTGCATTCCCTGTAGTTGTGTTTCCCTGCACACCTGCTGCACTAGGGGATTTCAATGTTGCATGCACTGGAATAGTGGTCATACTGGAAGCATTGTTTGAGCTTGTGAAACCTCTGTAGGGTGATTTGGTCAGGGCCAGACTTGATGCCAAATGCAGAAAAGCCAAGGTTGCAGACTTGTGCTGCTTGCTCCGGTGAAGCCAGAGTTAGCTTCAGTACTTGGTTGTTGTGGGATTGAGTTGTGAACCTGTGGGCCTGAATTATTTTAATATCCCTGTTTTTTCTCCAGATTTCTGCAGATATCTCGTCAACTGAGTGATCCATGATGATGTCATGGATCCTATGTTAAAAAATGGTGCGTTTGGCTTGGAAGTTGGCCGGGGGGTAGACTGTGATCCCCTTCTCCAATAGTTTGTTCAGACTGCCGGTCGAAAGGAGTTCTGGAAGGTCTGCATTGTGTACCAACAAGATGGCTCCAGTTATTATTTTGAACACATTTTTTGTAGGTAATCTGGGTGATCTCATGAATTACTTCAAGTAGTTGGGCTGGAGAATGAATCTGGCCAGATTCGTCAGTGAAGCTGACTTTGGCCGCCATGACCTTGTGGGGGCCAGGAAGCCTAGTCTAATCTATACTAAGGTGGATGTTTGTGTTGTGTCTTGGTAGACTAAGTGGCTGGTGGGTGTTAGTTCGGCCGATAGGTAATTGAACCTATCGATAGCCTAAGCCTGCTACAAGGCTGTTAGTTGCCCGATCAAACCTTCGCGAGAATTTCAAGAACCCAGTTTTGGCTACCGCTCGGGAATGATCGTTTGGAATGGCGAAAAACAAGAGGTAGAAACAGTTTAGAAAGACAGCCTTATTCACATCTTAATTCTATGATTAGTAGGTTGTGCATTGTGTATTGTGTGAGTGTGTGTGTGGAGTGTTGTTGTACAGGCAGGGAGAGAATGAGGAGGATGGGGGGTAAGGATGAGGATGGGTGGGATGGGTTTATTTGGACATCATTCTGCTGTAAGCGTCTGTAGAGCTGGGTTGGGTCACAGTTCAATCGCCAAAGCCTCAACGGCGCGACTTGGCGACGAGAGAACTTGTAGCTGACTGAGAGCAAGTCTGGCTGCTGAGCGGCCGGCCGGCTGTGATTGGCTGGCTGGCGCACCAATCCTGAGAGAGGTGGGCGGGGCCAAGGCGCGGACGTCCCTGTAGATGGCGGGAGCTCCTGGGCTTTATGCCCTTGTGTGTTTATGCCTTTATGCTCTAAGTGGGCTCCCATACGAGGAATAGTTGAGAGTTTACAGGGTTAACAACACTGTAAACCAGACATGACACGGCTGAACTCATCGAAACTTAAACTGTTGACGAAGTTGTTGATCATTCTGTCCTCGTCTTGGCCACTCGAGAGATAGTGGCCCTCAGGCAAATTCAGGAAAATATGAACACGTTGGACTGGACGGTATGAGAATAGCTTGAGCTGCTTCAACTCTCTGTGTGTAATTTATATCTCAATAAATTTATTTTAATTTCAAAACATGAAATATATTTTGAAATAAATTTATTTCAATATTAAAACATTAGTAGCCAAATATAAACAGATCTAACAGAGAACTGTAGTAAGGTCAGGTTCAGTCTTGTGTCCTGTATACAACACTACTGTATAGTGTAGAATACTTATCTCTGAGAGTATTACATGTAATACAGGCCCAGAGGAATCTTTAACGACCTTCCTTTCTCTCTCATAATTTTATAATTTCATCACGAAATTCATAAACCGTTTGTCTTTTAAGGCAATCAGAAATCCTTTGATTGTAAAATATTTATTTTGTCTTAAAATCCTGTTGATAATATGATGGTTAGAGCACTAGTTCTTGGTCTGGTCTGGGACAGGCAGCCATCTGTGGGACACCCAGCATCTTGCCACAGGGTATCCCAGCCATCTCTGGGACACCCAGCATCTTGCCACAGGGTATCCCAGCCATCTCTGGGGCACCCAGCATCTTGCCACAGGGTATCCCAGCCATCTCTGGGACACCCAGCATCTTGCCACTGAGTACCCCAGCCATCTCTGGGACACCCAGCATCTTGCCACAGGGTATCCCAGCCATCTCTGGGGCACCTAGCATCTTGCCACAGAGTATCCCAGCCATCTCTGGGGCACCCAGCATCTTGCCACAGAGTATCCCAGCCATCTCTGCGGCACCCATCATCTTGTCACAGAGTATCCCAGCCATTTCTGGGGCACCCAGCATCTTGCCACAGGGTATCCCAGCCATCTCTGGGACACCCAGCATCTTGCCACTGAGTACCCCAGCCATCTCTGGGACACCCAGCACCTTGCCACAGGGTATCCCAGCCATCTCTGGGGCACCCAGCATCTTGCCACAGAGTATCCAAGCCATCTCTGGGGCACCCAGCATCTTGCCACAGAGTATCCCAGCCATCTCTGGGGCACCCATCATCTTGTCACAGAGTATCCCAGCCATTTCTGGGGCACCCAGCATCTTGCCACAGAGTATCCCAGCCATCTCTGGGGCACCCAGCATCTTGCCACGGGGTATCCCAGCCATCTCTGGGGCACCCAGCATCTTGCCACAGGGTATCCCAGCCATCTCTGGGGCACCCAGCATCTTGCCACGGGGTATCCCAGCCATCTCTGGGGCACCCAGCATCTTGCCACGGGGTATCCCAGCCATCTCTGGGACACCCAGCATCTTGCCACAGAGTATCCCAGCCATCTCTGGGGCACCCAGCATCTTGCCACAGAGTATCCCAGCCATCTCTGGGACACCCAGCATCTTGCCACAGAGTATCCCAGTCATCTCTGGGGCACCCAGCATCTTGCCACGGGGTATCCCAGCCATCTCTGGGACACCCAGCATCTTGCCACAGAGTATCCCACCCATCTCTGGGGCACCCAGTATCTTGCCACAGAGTATCCCAGCCATCTCTGGGGCACCCAGCATCTTGCCACAGAGTATCCCAGCCATCTCTGGGGCACCCAGCATCTTGCCACAGAGTATCCCAGCCATCTCTGGGACACCCAGTATCTTGCCACAGAGTATCCCAATGACAGATACTTGTGCCCTTGTCCCCTTTAGTATCCAATGTCCTCTTGGATACTAAAGGAAGGGGCAGAAGAACTGTGCCTGCCACTCTCCATAGTGTATAAGAAATCACTGGCAACAGGGGAACTGCCAGAAATTTGGAAAGCAGCTAACGTATTCCCGATATACTGTACAAGAAAGGGGATAGACAGGAGGCACTGAACTACAGACCAGTGTCCGTAACCTACATACCATGCAAGCTGATGGAGAAGATTGTGCGAAGAAAGCTAGTGGAACATCTGGAGCGAAAGAACTTTGTAACACAGCATCAACATGGGTTCAGGGATGGCAAGTCCTGCCTCACAGGATTACTTGAATTCTTCGACCAGGCAACAAAAATCAGGCAAGAAAGGGAAGGATGGGCAGATTGCATATTTTTGGATTGCCAGAAAGCCTTTGATACAGTACCACACAAGAGGCTAGTGAGGAAGCTGGAGATGCAGGCTGGAGTGAAAGGGAAGGTACTCCATTGGATAAAGGAGTACCTAAGTAACAGGAGACAACGAGTTAATGTGAGGGGTGAGGTCTCGGATTGGCGAGACGTTACAAGTGGAGTCCCGCAGGGATCAGTCCTTGGACCTATACTGTTTCTGATATATGTAAATGATCTCCCAGAGAGTATAGACTCCTTTCTTTCAATGTTTGCTGATGATGCAAAAATTATGAGGAGGATTTAAACAGAGGATGATAGTAGGAGGCCTAGGCAGCTTGAGTGAATGGTCCAACAAATGGCTGTTGAAGTTCAACCCGAGTAAATGCAAAGTAATAACACTAGGCGGTGGAAACAGGAGGCCAGACACAGGATAGAGAATAGGAGATGAAGTACTTAATGAAACGGACAGAGAGAAAGATCTAGGAGTTGATATCACACCAAACCTGTCTCCTGAAGCCCACATAAAAAAATAACGTCTGCGGCATATGCGAGGCTGGCTAACATCAGAACAGCCTTCAGGAACCTGTGTAAGGAATCATTCAGAATCTTGTATACCACATATGTAAGACCAATCCTGGAGTATGCGGCCCCAGCATGGAGCCCGTACCTTGTCAAGCACAAGACGAAGCTGGTAAAAGTTCCGAGGTATGCCACTAGACCAGTCCCAGAACTAAGAGGCATGAGTTACGAGAAAAGGCTGCGGGAAATGCACCTTACGACACTGGAAGACAAGAGTAAGGGGAGACATGATCACAACCTACAAAATCCTCAGGGTAATCGACCGGGTAGACAAGGATAAACTATTCAACACTGGTGGTACGCGAACAAGGGGACACAGGTGGAAACTGAGTACCCACATGAGCCACAGGGACGTTAGAAAGAACTTTTTCAGAGTCAGAGTATTTAACAGATGGAATGCATTAGGCAGTGATGTGGTGGACTCCATACACAGTTTCAAATGTAGACATGATAGAGCCCAGTAGGCTCAGGAATCTGTACACCAGTTGATTGACAGTAGAGAGGCGGGATCAATGAGCCAAAGCTCAACCCCTCGCAAGCACAACTAGGTGAGTACAGAGGCGGGATCAATGAGCCAAAGCTCAACCCCCCGCAAGCACAACTAGGTGAGTACAGAGGCGGGATCAATGAGCCAAAGCTCAACCCCCCGCAGGCACAACTAGGTGAGTACAGATGTAATTTGGAATTCTTTAACGTGGCAATTCCAACCAGGCCTACGTCCTCTATTTGTTTTTTAGAAGGATTCTCTTCCCCCTTCCTTAACTAGCACTGACATGACAGATTGCCAAAAATTGTCATTGAAACTGTTTTGATGGAAATTACACTGATGAATAGTGCAGAAAGTTGCATTAGTTGATATATGGAATATTATAAAGTTCTCCGTGAAGTAGGCACTCCAAACTTATACAGGTCAGCAATAGTGGCTTTCTCCCAGGTTAAATGTATTAAGGTTGGTTACTGTTCTCACTGTCAGGCGCAACAGTTCGACAGTGAGGTATAGTGAAGGTGACTATGACAGGAAAATGTCAGGAAAGGTTGTCACAATCACTGAGTCTTATACCCTCAGATGTGACCAGTTAGATCATCATTAGTGAGAAAATTATGAAAATGAGACTTTCCTCTCCAGTCATTTAATGAAAAGCCAAAGTAATATTAAATTGAGCATAGCCAATATTGACCAGCATATGCAAATCTTTTGTTAAATTTTAATAGCCTAAGTCTTCTTGTAACGATTTTATGTTTTTCTTAATTTATTTCAATGTAGATTTTTGTATCATCGGAAACTAGGTAATGTTGCACTTGAGTGTTGTATCAACATGGTTTATATATACGGTAAACAAGACAGGTCTCAGGCCAGAGTCCTGAGGACCATTGACAACTATGGTAATGTTGCACTTGAGTGTTGTATCAACATGGTTTATATATACGGTAAACAAGACAGGTCTCAGGCCAGAGTCCTGAGGACCATTGACAACGTTTATCACTCGGATTTGTCTTACTCTGTTTCTGTTGAAAAAGTCATATCATATACCACTAGCAAGTTAATACCTCCAAACAATAGGCCTCAGAGAATGAGTGAAAATAAAAGTGTTTAAATTGTTTAAACTTATATGTTGCTTTATTTCAGATAATGCATGTATTTACTTTAATACTTGCAGTACTGAACTATAAAAAGCATAGTACAGTACTACTTACTGTATCAAAGGAGGTGTACATATTGCAGTTTCTTTACTAAAGTAATTATACATTTAAGTGTGCAGAAGGACACTTGCTGTATTAAACTACTTGAACAGTAAGCTGCATACTGTATGAAATATCTTGTACAGTACGTTAATTACTGTAATAAAGTAAGTGCCCAAAAGTTAGCTACTGTATTAGAGCAAATTTACAAAAGAATACTGATAATACTAAAAAACATATATACAGTAAGCTGCTTAATGCATTATGGTAAATTGCAATAGGCAACTTACTGTATTTAGTTGTACATTAAGCAACTTAAAATATCAAAGATGTATATATGCTCCTGCTTAATCTTGAGGATAATAAGGTTAAGGCAGCCTAAAAGTCAGACAAAAATTCTCAATGCCTAAAATCCTTAATAAAATGTTACAATAACTAAGATCCCTTAACAAATAAAGAACCAAGACTAATAATAGTGATCCAATAAACAATAGTAAAGAAAGTCATATTGATAATAAAGTGTAGAAAATGCTAATATATCAAGTTCATACCAAAACTTATTCATAAAATCAGCAAACAAATGCTTATCTATACCTTCCACTACAGACTGGAAGGCTGCTTATCTATCCCTTCCACTACAGACTGGAAGGCTGCTTATCTATACCTTCCACTACAGACTGGAAGGCTGCTTATCTATACCTTCCACTACAGACTGGAAGGCTGCTTATCTATACCTTCCACTACAGACTGGAAGGCTGCTTATCTATACCTTCCACTACAGACTGGAAGGCTGTTTATCTATACCTTCCACTACAGACTGGAAGGCTGCTTATCTATACCTTCCACTACAGACTGGAAGGCTGCTTATCTATACCTTCCACTACAGACTGGAAGGCTGCTTATCTATACCTTCCACTACAGACTGGAAGGCTGCTTATCTATACCTTCCACTACAGACTGGAAGACTGCTTATCTATACCTTCCACTACAGACTGGAAGGCTGCTTATCTATACCTTCCACTACAGACTGGAAGGCTGCTTATCTATACCTTCCACTACAGACTGGAAGGCTGCTTATCTATACCTTCCACTACAGACTGGAAGGCTGCTTATCTATACCTTCCACTACAGACTGGAAGGCTGCTTATCTATACCTTCCACTACAGACTGGAAGGCAGCTTATCTATCCCTTCCACTATATTTATACTATTTCAGTACACATAAGGGGCATAACTGGCCAACCTCTCACAGTGTTCATGACAGAACACTCATGAACACTCGAGATACCTGGAGGATCAGGTATCCAGAGGATACCTGATCAACGAGGCTGTGAGTCATATGTCAGGCTGCGAGCAGCGGCGTCCAGTAGCCTGGTTGACCAGTCCAGCAATGAAGAGGCCGGGCCGCGGGGACGCTAAGCCCCGAAACAACCTCAAGGAAGGTATCTCCAGCATACTAAAACTCACTCATACCTCCAGCATACTAAAACTCACTCATACCTCCAGCATACTAAAACTCATTCATACCTCCAGCATACTAAAACATATTCATGCCATCAGCATACCATATCTGTTCATATATCCAGTATAAACGAATTATTGATATCATTAATATAACAAAACCCATGCATACCACTTGCGTACCAAAGCTCATTAATACTACAGCATAAAAACTCATTCTTACAATGGACACAAGAAATTTGTTGACCAGACCACACACTAGAAGGTGAAGGGACGACGACGTTTCGGTCCGTCCTGGACCATTCTCAAGTCGATTGTCACAATCGACTTGAGAATGGTCTGGTCAACATAATTTAGCCCCGTTATTGTGACTCATCGCCGACACAAGAGATCCTTTAATCCACCATCATACACATTCATACCACCCTCTTGTAGTCTACCAGTTGGTCGTTCTGGGGACCATCACCCCTGGTCTCCGACCATGTCTCCTGGCTGCTGGTCTGGTCACCGACCATGTCTCCTGGCTGCTGGTCTGGTCACCGACCATGTCTCCTGGCTGCTGGTCTGGTCACCGACCATGTCTCCTGGCTGCTGGTCTGGTCACCGACCATGTCTCCTGGTCTGGTCACCGACCATGTCTCCTGGTCTGGTCACCGACCAAGCCGCTATGGCTGCTGCTCTGGTCATCCAGGATGTTAGACACGTCTGCTCACAGCCTAAAGTCACAGCCCGGTTGATCAAGTAACCTTTGGATATATTTATCATACAACCAACACACAAAAACTTATACAAAGCACAAACATACACATGGTCTTGTTGTATGTCTTACTAAACCCAACTTGTGATAAAACTTTGATAAACCCGTCAGTGGTAAGAGTTCCAGCGAGGTTCTCGTATGTAGGAGGACATTGGCCTCAATGTTATGTACATCTGTAGATTACTGTACATCTACACATGTACATCTGAAGATTACTGTACATCTACACATGTACATCTGTAGATTACTGTACATCTACACATGTACATCTGTAGATTACTGTACATCTACACATGTACATCTGTAGATTACTGTACATCTACACATGTACATCTGTAGACTATTGTACATCTACACATGCACATCTGTAGATTACTGTACATCTACACATGTACATCAGTAGATTACTGTAAATCTACACGTGTACATCAGTAGATTATTGTACAGCTACACATGTAAATCTGTAGATTACTGTACATCTACACGTGTACATCAGTTGATTACTGTACATCAACACTTGTACATCTGTAGATTACTGTACATCTACACATGTGCATTTGTAGATTACTGTACATCTACATCAGTAGATTACTGTACATCTACACATGTGCATTTGTAGATTACTGTGCCTCTACATCAGTAGATTACTGTACATCTACACATGTGCATCTGTAGATTACTGTACATCTACACATGTACATCTGTAGATTACTGTACATCTACACATGTACATCTAATACTTGATGAGATGTAATCATCTCATTGAGAGATGTACATCATAATCATTGTCATATAATGTACATCTACATTGGTCTCGTGAGGCAGGTCTCAACAACCAGCTCCTCGTAGATGTGTCCTTGTACATTATTGGTCTCGTGAGGCTGGTCTCAACAACCAGCTCCTCGTAGATGTGTCCTTGTACATTATTGGTCTCGTGAGGCAGGTCTCAACAACCAGCTCCTCGTTGATGTGTCCTTGTACATTATTGGTCTCGTGAGGCAGGTCTCAACAACCAGCTCCTCGTAGATGTTTCCTTGTACATTATTGGTCTCGTGAGGCAGGTCTCAACAACCAGCTCCTCGTTGATGTGTCCTTGTACATTATTGGTCTCGTGAGGCAGGTCTCAACAACCAGCTCCTCGTAGATGTGTCCTTGTACATTATTGGTCTCGTGAGGCTGGTCTCAACAACCAGCTCCTCGTAGATGTGTCCTTGTACATTATTGGTCTCGTGAGGCTGGTCTCAACAACCAGCTCCTCGTAGATGTGTCCTTGTACATTATTGGTCTCGTGAGGCAGGTCTCAACAATCAGCTCCTCGTTGATGTGTCCTTGTACATTATTGGTCTCGTGAGGCTGGTCTCAACAATCAGCTCCTCGTTGATGTGTCCTTGTACATTATTGGTCTCGTGAGGCAGGTCTCAACAACCAGCTCCTCGTTGATGTGTCCTTGTACATTATTGGTCTCGTGAGGCAGGTCTCAACAACCAGCTCCTCGTAGATGTGTCCTTGTACATTATTGGTCTCGTGAGGCTGGTCTCAACAATCTACCATATATAAACATTATTAAAATTGTTAAGCGACGCACCGAGCTCTCGGAGGTACCTCTTGTTCTCCTCACTGTACTGGATGTCAATCTCAAGGTCATCACCAGTGACGCCCCTCCGGTGAAGTTCTCGCAGGAGTCTCTCCACACCCACACCTGTAGATGAGAGGGAACATTGCAGCTCACACCTGGCAACTCTCCACACCCACACCTGTAGATGAGAGGGAACATTACAGGTCACACCTGGCAACTCTCCCCACCCACACCTGTAGATGAGAGGGAACATTGCAGGTCACACCTGGCAACTCTCCCCACCCACACCTGTAGATGAGAGGGAACATTGCAGCTCACACCTGGCAACTCTCCACACCCACACCTGTAGATGAGAGGGAACATTGCAGCTCACACCTGGCAACTCTCCACACCCACACCTGTAGATGAGAGGGAACATTGCAGGTCACACCTGGCAACTCTCCCCACCCACACCTGTAGATGAGAGGGAACATTGCAGCTCACACCTGGCAACTCTCCACACCCACACCTGTAGATGAGAGGGAACATTGCAGCTCACACCTGGCAACTCTCCACACCCACACCTGTAGATGAGAGGGAACATTGCAGGTCACACCTGGCAACTCTCCACACCCACACCTGTAGATGAGAGGGAACATTGCAGCTCACACCTGGCAACTCTCCCCACCCACACCTGTAGATGAGAGGGAACATTGCAGCTCACACCTGGCAACTCTCCACACCCACACCTGTAGATGAGAGGGAACATTGCATCTCACACCTGGCAACTCTCCACACCCACACCTGTAGATGAGAGGGAATATTGCAGCTCACACCTGGCAACTTCCACACCCACACCTGTAGATGAGAGGGAATATTGCAGCTCACACCTGGCAACTTTCCACACCCACACCTGTAGATGAGAGGGAATATTGCAGCTCACACCTGGCAACTCTCCACACCCACACCTGTAGATGAGAGGGAATATTGCAGCTCACACCTGGCAACTCTCCACACCCACACCTGTAGATGAGAGGGAACACTGAAGCCCACACCTGGGAACTCCTCACACCCATCTCTTAAAGAGGAGGAGGAGGAGGAGGAGGGTAGTGGTGCAGAGGAGGAGGAGGGTAGTGGTGCAGAGGAGGAGGAGGAGTAGGGTAGTGCTGCAGAGGAAGAGGAGGAAGGTAGATGTGCAGAAGAGGAGGAGGGTAGTGGTGCAGAGGAGGAGGGGGGTAGTGGAGCAGAGGAGGAGGAGGGTAGTGGTGCAGAAGAGGAGGGTAGTGGTGCAGGGAAGGAGGAGGGTAGTGGTGCAAAGGAGGAGGGTAGTGATGCAGAGGAGGAGGAGGGTAGTGGTGCAGAGGAGGAGGAGGGTAGTGGTGCAGAGGAGGAGGAGGGTAGTGGTGCAGAGGAGGAGGAGGAGGGGTAGTGGTGCAGAGGAAGAGGAGGGTAGTGGTGCAGAGGAGGAGGAGGGTAGTGGTGCAGAGGAGTAGGAGGGTAGTGGAGCAGAGGAGGAGGAGGGTAGTGGTGCAGAGGAGGGAGGGTAGTGGTGCAAAGGAAGAGGGTAGTGGTACAGAGGAGGGTAGTGGTACAGAGGAGGGTAGTGGTGCAGAGGAGGAAGAGGGTAGTAGTGCAGAGAAGGAGGAGGGGGGTAGTGGTGCAGAGGAGGAGGGTAGTGGTGCAGAGGAGGAGGAGCGTAGTGGTGCAGAGGAGGAGGGTAGTGGTGCAGAGGAGGAGGAGGGTAGTGGTGCAGAGGAGGAGGAGGGTAGTGGTGCAGAGGAGGAGGATAGTGGTGCAGAGGAGGAGGAGGGTAGTAGTGCAGAGAAGGAGGAGGAGGGTAGTGGTGCAGAGGAGGAGGGTAGTGGTGCAGAGGAGGAGGAGGAGGGTAGTGGTGCAGAGGAGGAGGAGGTGGGTAGTAGTGCAGAGAAGGAGGAGGAGGGAAGTGGTGCAGAGGAGGAGGGTAGGGGTGCAGAGGAGGAGGAGGAGGAGGGTAGTGGTGCAGAGGAGGAGGAGGAGGGTAGTGGTGCAGAGGAGTAGGAGGAGGGTAGTAGTGCAGAGAAGGAGGAGGAGGGTAGTGGTGCAGAGGAAGAGGGTAGTGGTGCAGAGGAGGAGGATGGTAGTGATGCAGAGGAGGAGGAGGGTAGTTGTGCAAAGGAGGAGGGTAGTGGTGCAGATGAGGAGGAGGGTAGTGATGCAGAGGAGGAGGGTAGTGGTGCAGAGGAGGAGGGTAGTGATGCAGAGGAAGAGGGTAGTGGTGCAGAGGAGGAGGGTAGTGGTGCAGAGGAGGAGGGTAGGGGTGCAGAGGAGGAGGAGGGTAGTGGTGCAGAGGAGGAGGAGGGTAGTGGTGTAGAGGAGGAAGAGAATAGTGGTGAAGATGAGGAGGAGGGTAGTGGTGCAGAGGAGGAGGGTAGTGTTGCAGAGGAGGAGGAGGAGCGTAGTGGTGCAGAGGAGGAGGAGGGTAGTGGTGCAGAGGAGGAGGGTAGTGATGCAGAGGAGGAGGAGGGTAGTGGCGCAGAGGAAGAGAAGGGTAGTGGTGCAGAGAAGGAGGGTAGTGTTGCAGAGGAGGAGGAGGAGGAGGGTAGTGGTGCAGAGGAGGAGGAGGGAAGTGGTGCAGAGGAGGAGGGTAGTGATGCAGAGGAGGAGGAGGGTAGTGTTGCAGAGGAGGAGGAGGGTAGTGGTGCAGAGGAGGAGGGTTGTGTTGCAGAGGAGGAGGAGGAGGAGGAGGAGGGTAGTGGTCCAGAGGAGGAGGGTAGTGGTGCAGAGGAGGAGGGTAGTGTTGCAGAGGAGGAGGAGGAGGAGGAGGAGGGTAGTGGTGTAGAGGAGGAGGGTAGTGGTGCAGAGGAGGAAAAGGGTAGTGGTGCAGAGGAGGATGAGGGTAGTGGTACAGAGGAGGAGGAGGAGGGTAGTGGTGAAGAGGAAAAGGGTCGTGGTTCAGACGAGGAGGAGGGTAGTGGTGCAGAGGAGGAGTGGGAGGGTAGTGGTGCAGAGGCGGAGGAGAAGGAGGGTAGTGGTGCAGAGGAGGAGGAGGGTAGTGGTGCAGAGGAGGAGGGTAGTAGTGCAGAGGAGGAGGAGGGTAGTGTTGCTGAAGAGGAGGGTAGTTGTGCAGAGGAGGATGAGGGTAGTGCTGCAGAGGAGGAGGAGGGGTAGTGGTGCAGAGGAAGAGGAGGGTAGTGATGCAGAGGAGGAGGGTTTGGTGCAGAGGAGGAGAGGAGGAGGGTAGTAGTGCAGAAGATGAGGAAGAGGAGGGTAGTGGTGCAGAGGAGGAGGAGGGTAGTGTCATCACGCTCCACCACTTCCCTTCACTACTCTCCATTACTGTCACACACCACTCTCCACCACTGTCACGCACCACTCTCCACCACTGTCACACACCACTCTCCACCACTGTCACACACCACTCTCCACCACTGTCACACACCACTCTCCACCACAGTCACACACCACTCTCCACCACTGTCACTCACCACTCTCCACCACTGTCACACACCACTCTCCACTACTGTCACTCACCACTCTCCACCACTGTCACACACCACTCTCCACCACTGTCACACACCACTCTCCACCACAGTCACACACCACTCTCCACCACTGTCACTCACCACTCTCCACCACTGTCACACACCACTCTCCACTACTGTCACTCACCACTCTCCACCACTGTCACACACCACTCTCCACCACTGTCACTCACCACTCTCCACCACTGTCACACACCACTCTCCACCACTGTCACTCACCACTCTCCACCACTGTCACACACCACTCTCCACCACTGTCACACACCACTCTCCACCACAGTCACACACCACTCTCCACCACTGTCACTCACCACTCTCCACCACTGTCACTCACCACTCTCCACCACTGTCACTCACCACTCTTCACCACTGCCACACACCACTCTCCACCACTGCCACACACCACTCTCCACCACTGTCACTCACCACTCTCCACCACTGTCACACACCACTCTCCACTACTGTCACACACCACTCTCCACCACTGTCACACACCACTCTCCACTACTGTCACACACCACTCTCCACCACTGCCACACACCACTCTCCACCACTGCACACACACCACTGCCACACACCACTCTCCACCACTGCCACACACCACTCTCCACCACTGCCACACACCACTCTCCACCTGACAGAAATAAATACCTGCCTGATATCAGATCTATTGAGTGTGCTCTTGCCACTGTTACCACAATTCCACTGATGTGTTACTGGACACGGGAAACACCAGTTGGCGACCTTGTGGTTAGTAGTAGAGCCCTTGTCGGGGCGGGCACACAGTTGAAAGTGCAAACTGTGTTCTCACTCATCTCTGGCTAAAGAGGCCGGCCGGGGATCGACTGGTAGACTATCCGGACGTACAGTGGTGCCACAAGGATTGAGTGAAGACCCGCAGGGCTACGGTGAGTGACCTTGTGTACACTGTGATATAGTAAGGAAGAGGGAACCCCGACAATGTGTAAATATATATATTCTTTATTATTTGTTGAAAAATAGTATTAGTACACGATAAATTTCAAGTTACATAACACACAAATCCATTAAGCTGTAAATACTGGGGAAAGGCCTTTTAGCCAGTAGTGTAGCCGCCAGCTATGGTGGCTACATTACATGTGTAGGACAGAACTACCTTCCGTCACTTGCTCCAGCCACAAGTCAACTCTCAAATCCACATGTGTCACATATGTCCTCTGGTCCTCCACACAAACAGCCCTTGTGCGTTTCCGGCCACCCTGTGTCCTTGAAGTACCGCCTTCCTTATAGCAGCCATAACTGGCGGATGATTCTTAGACGGTACCGACATTCTGGCGTCCCAGATGTCTCCACTAGCTTGCTTCCACACACACACACACACACACACACACACACACACACACACACACACACACACACACACACACACACACACACACACACACACACACACACACACACACACACACACACACACAATAAGAAAAGAAAATTCCTAACTCCTAAGAAAATTCCTAACAGATATAGCATGGGAAACAGAGCTCAGGGGAAAGACGGCCCAAGATATGATGGATTACATCACGCAGAAGTGCAAGGACGCAGCAAACAAGTTTGTCCCAGTCCAAAAGGAAAACAGAGAAATGAAGATGAGAAACCCATGGTTTAATCAAAGATGTAGGCTAGCTAAGCAGCAAAGTAAAAGGGCATGGAGAAACTATAGGAATAACAGGACACTGGAGAGCAGAGAAAGATACCAGAATGCCAGGAATGAATATGTCAGGATGAGAAGAGAGGCAGAAAGACAATACGAAAATGACATCGCAAGCAAGGCAAAGACTCAGCCTAAATTGTTGCATAGCCACATTAGGAGAAAAACAACAGTAAAGGAACAGGTTATGAGATTAAGGATAGGGGCGGAAGGATTCACTACAAATGACAAGGAAGTGTGTGAGGAATTGAATAAGAAATTCCAGGAGGTCTTCACCTTAGAACAAGGAGAAATTCCAGAGGTAAGTGAGGGAATAGCTAACCAGGAACCACTGGAAGAGTTTGAGATTACCAGTGGGGAAGTAAGGAAGTGTTTACTAGAGTTGGACGTGACGAAGGCTATAGGCCCAGATGGAATCTCCCCTTGGGTTCTAAAGGAAGGAGCAAGAGAACTGAGCCTACCACTCTCCATAGTGTATAACAAATCACTGGCAACAGGGGAACTGCCAGATATTTGGAAAGCAGCTAACGTAGTCCCGATATACAAGAAAGGGGATAGACAGGAGGCACTGAACTACAGGCCAGTGTCCCTAACCTGCATACCATGCAAGCTGATGGAGAAGATTGTGCGAAAAAAACTAGTGGAGCATCTGGAGCGAAGGAACTTTGTAACACAGCATCAACATGGGTTCAGGGATGGCAGGTCCTGCCTCACAGGGTTACTTGAATTCTACGACCAGGCAACAAAAATAAGGCAAGAAAGAGAAGGGTGGGCAGACTGCATATTTTTGGATTGTCAGAAAGCCTTTGATACAGTACCACACAAGAGGCTAGTGCGAAAGTTGGAGATGCAGGCTGGAGTGAGAGGGAAGGTACTCCGGTGCATAGAGGAATACCTAAGCAACAGGAGACAACGAGTCTGTGTGAGGGGTGAGGCCTCAGATTGGCGAGACGTCACAAGTGGAGTCCCGCAGGGGTCAGTCCTTGGACCTATACTGTTTCTGGTATATGTAAATGATCTCCCAGAGGGTATAGATTCGTTCCTCTCAATGTTTGCCGACGATGCAAAAATTATGAGGAGGATTGAAACAGAGGATGATAGTAGGAGGCTACAAGATGACCTGGATAGACTGAGTGAATGGTCCAACAAATGGCTGTTGAAGTTCAACCCGAGTAAATGCAAAGTAATGAAACTAGGCAGTGGAAACAGGAGGCCAGGCACAGGATACAGAATAGGAGATGAAGTACTTAATGAAACAGACAGAGAGAAAGATCTAGGAGTTGATATCACACCAAACCTGTCTCCTGAAGCCCACATAAAGAGAATAACGTCTGCGGCATATGCGAGGCTGGCTAACATCAGAACGGCGTTCAGGAACCTGTGTAAGGAATCATTCAGAATCTTGTACACCACATATGTAAGACCAATCCTGGAGTATGCGGCCCCAGCATGGAGCCCGTACCTTGTCAAGCACAAGACGAAGCTGGAAAAAGTCCAAAGGTATGCTACTAGACTAGTCCCAGAACTAAGAGGCATGAGTTATGAGGAAAGGCTGCGGGAAATGCACCTCACGACACTGGAAGACAGAAGAGTAAGGGGGGACATGATCACAACCTACAAAATCCTCAGGGGAATCGACCGGGTAAACAAGGATGAACTATTCAACACTGGTGGGACGCGAACAAGGGGACACAGGTGGAAGCTGAGTACCCAAATGAGCCACAGAGACGTTAGAAAGAACTTTTTCAGTGTCAGAGTAGTTAGTAAATGGAATGCATTAGGAAGTGATGTGGTGGAGGCTGACTCTATACACAGTTTACACACACACACACACACACACACACACACACACACACACACACACACACACACACACACACACACACACACACACACTTTCATTCACACTTCCCTTGTCCCATACTCTGAGAGAGATTTTCTAATTTATTCACTCCTACAGTTTGGGTCACAACAATGGCCTTCTTAAAAATAAATGATGCCTTACAAACCTGCTCAAATTTTAGGGGATGGTAACTAGCTATTCAGACAAGGACTTTCAGTACATGTAGTATACATGGTCTTTGTTAAAGCTTTTGATAAGGTGCCATATGAAAGACTGACATGGAAAGTACAAGCCCATGGAATATATGGTAGAACACTAGAATGCATCAAATAATGATTATAACAAAGAAAGTAGAGTCGTCCTAAACGGAAATAACTATGGCTGGAAAAATGTGGTGAGCGAAGTACCGCACGGGTCCATTTTGGGGCCATCCCTATTTGTCATATATATCAATGACATGGAATAAAATATTACAAATCATATCATCAAAATTGCAGATGACGCTTAGATTTATGGTAAAGTAAGGAGTGAACATAATATTGAGGCCTAACAAAGCGAGCTGCATGAACTCCACAAGTGTCGGACGATTGGCAGATGCTCTTTAATACCGAAAAATGTAAAGACCTTGCATGTGGGGCATAACATTGCACATCATAACTATCAAATCAAAAGCCTTACCTTGCAGGAAGTTGATGAAGAAGGACCTTGGAGTCAGAATCCACAAATCAGTAAAAGTTGCTCAACAAGTGGAAGCTGCAGTAAAAGTTGCTCAACAAGTGGAAGCTGCAGTAAAAGTTGGTCAACAAGTGGAAGCTGCAGTAAAAGTTGGTCAACAAGTGGGAGCTGCAGTAAAAGTTGGTCAACAAGTGGGAGCTGCAGTAAAAGTTGGTCAACAAGTGGGAGCTGCAGTAAAAGTTGGTCAACAAGTGGGAGCTGCAGTAAAAGTTGGTCAACAAGTGGGAGCTGCAGTAAAAGTTGGTCAACAAGTGGGAGCTGCAGTAAAAGTTGGTCAACAAGTGGGAGCTGCAGTAAAAGTTGGTCAACAAGTGGGAGCTGCAGTAAAAGTTGGTCAACAAGTGGGAGCTGCAGTAAAAGTTGGTCAACAAGTGGGAGCTGCAGTAAAAGTTGGTCAACAAGTGGGAGCTGCAGTAAAAGAAGCCATCCACATCCTAGGAATAGTCAGCCGCTTGACGTCAGTCAGGTGCTTGTATTATTGTAGCCAAGCATGGAGACCTCAGCTTCAGAGAGGCACATCTGCTTAAGAGTTCAACACCTGGCCAGAAAAATCATTCATGAACTAAGTGGGTTCCCGTACGAGGAATAGTTGAGGGTTTACAGGGCTAACAACACTGCAAACCAGACATAACAAGGCTGATCTCAACCAAACTTAAAATATTGAAGAATTTGTGGATCCAGACCACTTCTTCAAAAGGTCAGATGTATCACAAACAAGTACCAACGGTTTTAAGCTCAACAAGACACAATGTAGGACAGAAAATAGGTGATGCTTTTAGTATAAACCCATGGAACTGCCTACCCGTCGAAGCCGTAAATGTCAAAAGACTGCAACAATTTAAGATCCAAATAGACAAAATCATCAGAACAAATGGCGTGACTTTTGACAAGCCGGGTCCGTCGAGGACACTCGAGAGATAGTGGCCTTCAGGTAAATTCAGGTAAATATGTACACGTTGGACTGGACGGTGTGAGAATAGCTTGAACTGCTTCAACTCTTTGTGTATAAATTATATCTCAGTAAATTTATTTTAATTTCAAATTAAGAAATAAATTTAGAAATCAATTTATTTAAATTTTAAAACATCAGTGGCCAAATATAAACAGATGTCACAGAGAACTGTACTAAGACCAGGTTCAGCCTCGTGTCCTGTATACAGCACTGCTGTATAGTGTTGAATACTTATCTCTGAAAGTATTACATGTAATACAGGCCCAGAGGAATCTTCCATGACGTTCCTTACTCTCATAATTTTATAATTTCATCCTAAAATTCATAAAACTTTTTGTCTTTGAAGGCAATCACAAATCCTTTGAGTATATAATATTTGTTTTGTCTTTAATCCTGTTAATAGTATGATGGTCAGAGCACTAGTTCTTGGTCTGGTCTGGGACAGGCAGCCATCTCTGGGACACCCAGCATCTTGCCACATAGTATCCCAGCAATCTCTGGGACACCCAGCATCTTGCCACAGAGTATCCCAGCCATCTCTGGGACACCCAGCATCTTGCCACATAGTATCCCAGCCATCTCTGGGACACCCAGCATCTTGCCACAGAGTATCCCAGCCATCTCTGGGGCACCCAGCATCTTGTCACATAGTATCCCAGCCATCTCTGGGACACCCAGCATCTTGCCACAGAGTATCCCAGCCATCTCTGGGACACCCAGCATCTTGCCACAGGGTATCCCAGCCATCTCTGGGCCACCCAGCATCTTGGGGCGCCCAGCATCACAGAGTATCCCAGCCATCTCTGGGACACCCAGCATCTTGCCACCCAGCCATCACTGGGGCACCCAGCATCTTGCCACATAGTATCCCAGCCATCTCTGGGACACCCAGCATCTTGCCACAGAGTATCCCAGCCATCTCTGGGGCACCCAGCATCTTGCCACAGGGTATCCCAGCCATCTCTGGGGCACTCAGCATCTTGCCACAGGGTATCCCAGCAATCTCTGGGGCACCCAGCATCTTGCCACAGGGTATCCCAGCCATCTCTGGGGCACCCAGCATCTTGCCACAGAGTATCCCAGCCATCTCTGGGGCACCCAGCATCTTGCCACAGGGTATCCCAGCCATCTCTGGGGCACCCAGCATCTTGCCACAGGGTATCCCAGCCATCTCTGGGGCACCCAGCATCTTGCCACAGGGTATCCCAACCATCTCTGGGGCACCCAGCATCTTGCCACAGGGTATCCCAGCCATCTCTGGGGCACCCAGCATCTTGCCACAGGGTATCCCAGCCATCTCTGGGGCACCCAGCATCTTGCCACAGGGTATCCCAGCCATCTCTGGGGCACCCAGCATCTTGCCACAGGGTATCCCAGCCATCTCTGGGGCACCCAGCATCTTGCCACAGGGTATCCCAGCCATCTCTGGGACACCCAGCATCTTGCCACAGGGTATCCCAGCCATCTCTGGGGCACCTAGTGTAACACCCATGCCCCCCTTCCTTAGAGTTCTCACTCAGGGAAGCCTTCTCCAAGAGGTCAGCCCAGATGACCTCCGGATTATCTTGTATGTTGATTAAAAATTCCTGGGTTAGTCTTAGTCAGCATAGTTTCAAGTATGTAATATTTCATGATACTCTTGTCAAACATTGCAATGGAATTAGACTCCAGATTCTTATGTGTAAACATCCATGGATCTCCCCCTTATGGCCAGGTCAGAGGTCAGTCACACACGTAATTAATAACTCCTCTCTTGAAGAGTGTATGGTGAATGTCAAACAAGCTTATTGAAATATTTTTTAAGTGTTTGTGCACGTGTGGCCCGACCCCCCTAGCATTTCTGATCTAGGTAGCAACAGCCGTCTCTCCCTCCCTCCTGTTGAGTTGTATATAGAGATCCTGTAGAGACTTAGTTGGAACAGAGTGCCGGACACCGGGGCCCAGAGAGGGTTGTGGAGAACATCAGGAGGTGACAGAAGGAGAGACAGAGGTCTTATGGTAATGTGTGTGGTCTCTGAGGTTTTGTTCCATGTCCAAATTTCTTAACTTTTTGCCAGTGTTAGAGTAGGATTCATAAGTGGTGATTGACATAATTTTGGTCTCAATAAACTCATGTTAAATTTCCCGTCTTTGTCAAGTGTTGAATCCTCTTAGCCTTTTGGATATAGTGGCTAACAACCGTTTTCATAATTAATGACAGTCATAGAAAGTACTCTCCAAGTCAAGCAATGTTTCTTGCCTCGTTGCTTGATATAGTCTCAATGGTCAAAGGCAGATGGTGGCAGCGTATTTAATCCTGTGTTAGCATTTCCTTGTTGGCAGTGTCCTTTTTAGTTCCGGTGTAACCATCATGTGTCAGCTCATAACAGTGTTACCAAGTGCAACCGATGGGGAAGTGTTACTCAGGATAAGTAGTGTTTACATTATTAGTTTAGTATCCATTATAGTGGTGTTACATTTAAGGCCGTGTTACACTAGCATCTTTCCACAGAGAATCCCAGCCATCTCTGGGGCACCCAGCATCTTGCCACAGAGTATCCCAACCATCTCTGGGACACCCAGCATCTTGCCACAGAGTATCCCAGCCATCTCTGGGACACCCAGCACCCAGCATCTTGCCACAGAGTATCCCAGCCATCTCTGGGGCACCCAGCATCTTGCCACAGGGTATCCCAGCCATCTCTGGGGCACCCAGCATCTTGCCACAGGGTATCCCAGCCATCTCTGGGGCACCCAGCATCTTGCCACAGGGTATCCCAGCCATCTCTGGGGCACCCAGCATCTTGCCACAGGGTATCCCAGCCATCTCTGGGGCACCCAGCATCTTGCCACAGCCCAGCCATCTCTGGGGCACACAGGGTATCCCAGCCATCTCTGGGGTATCCCAGCCATCTCTGGGGCACCCAGCATCTTGCCACAGGGTATCCCAGCCATCTCTGGGGCACCCAGCATCTTGCTGCACAGGGTATCCCAGCCATCTCTGGGGCATCTTGCCACAGAGTATCCCAGCCATCTCTGGGACACCCAGCATCTTGCCACAGGGTATCCCAGCCATCTCTGGGGCACCCAGCATCTTGCCACAGAGTATCCCAGCCATCTCTGGGACACCCAGCATCTTGCCACAGGGTATCCCAGCCATCTCTGGGGCACACCCAGCATCTTGCCACAGGGCCATCTCTGGGCACCCAGCATCTTGCCACAGAGTATCCCAGCCATCTCTGGGACACCCAGCATCTTGCCACAGGGTATCCCAGCCATCTCTGGGACACCCAGCATCTTGCCACAGGGTATCCCAGTCTCTGGGATCCCAGCCCATCTCTGGGACACCCAGCATCTTGCCACAGGGTATCCCAGCCATCTCTGGGGCACCCAGCATCTTGCCACAGGGTATCCCAGCCATCTCTGGGCACCCAGCATCTTGCCACAGAGTATCCCAGTCAGCCACAGGGTATCCCAGCCATCTCTGGGGCACCCAGCATCTTGCCACAGGGTATCCCAGCCATCTCTGGGGCACCTAGCCATCTCTGGGACATCTTGCCACAGCCCAGCCATCTCTGGGACCAGCATCTTGCCACAGGGTATCCCAGCCATCTCTGGGACACCCAGCATCTTGCCAGCCCAGCCATCTCTGGGACACCCAGCATCTTGCCACAGGGTATCCCAGCCATCTCTGGGACACCCAGCATCTTGCCACAGAGTATCCCAGCCATCTCTGGGACACCCAGCATCTTGCCACAGCCCATCTTGCCACATCTTGCCACAGTATCCCAGCCATCTCTGGGGCACCCAGCATCTTGCCACAGAGTATCCCAGCCATCTCTGGGGCACCCAGCATCTTGCCACAGAGTGTCCCAATGACAGATACTTGTGCCCTTGTCCCATTTAGTATCCAATGTCCTCTTGGATACTAAAGGAAGGGGCAGAAGAACTGTGCCTGCCACTCTCCATAGTGTATAAGAAATCACGCAACAGGGGAACTGCCAGAAATTTGGAAAGCAGCTAACGTGTTCCCGATATACTGTACAAGAAAGGGGATAGACAGGAGGCACTGAACTACAGACCAGTGTCCGTAACCTACATACCATGCAAGCTGATGGAGAAGATTGTGCGAAGAAAGCTAGTGGAACATCTGGAGCGAAAGAACTTTATAACACAGCATCAACATGGGTTCAGGGATGGTAAGTCCTGCCTCACAGGATTACTTGAATTCTTCGACCAGGCAACAAAAATCAGGCAAGAAAGGGAAGGATGGGCAGACTGCATATTTTTGGATTGCCAGAAAGCCTTTGGTACAGTATCACACAAGAGGCTAGTGAAAACGCTGGAGATGCAGGCTGGAGTGAAAGGGTTGGTACTCCATTGGATAAAGGAGTACCTAAGTAACAGGAGATCACGAGTCAATGTGAGGGGTGAGGTCTCAGATTAGCGAGACGTTACAAGTGGAGCCCCGCAGGGGCCAGTCCTTGGACCTATACTGTTTCTGATATATGTACATGATCTCCCAGAGGGTATAGACTCCTTTCTTTCAATGTTTGCTGATGATACAAAAATTATGAGGAGGATTGAAACAGAGGATGATAGTAGGAGGCCTAGACAGACTGAGTGAATGGTCCAACAAATGGCTGTTGAAGTTCAACCCGAGTAAATGCAAAGTAATGAAACTAGGCGGTGGAAACAGGAGGCCAGACACAGGATAAAGAATAGGAGATGAAGTACTTAATGAAACGGACAGAGAGAAAGAGCTAGGAAATGATATCACACCAAACCTGTCTCCTGAAGCCCATATAAAAAGAATAACGTCCGGGGCATATGCGAGGCTGGCTAACATCAGAACAGCCTTCAGGAACCTGTGTAAGGAATCATTCAGAATCTTGTACACCACATATGTAAGACCAATCCTGGAGTATGCGGCCCCAGCATGGAGCCCGTACCTTGTCAAGCACAAGACGAAGCTGGAAAAAGTTCAGAGGTATGCCACTTGACTAGTCCCAGGACTAAGAGGCATGAGTTACGAGGAAAGGCTGCAGGAAATGCACCTTACGACACTGGAAGACAGAAAAGTAAGGGGAGACATGATCACAACCTACAAAATCCTCAGGGGAATCGACCGGGTAGACAAGGATAAACTATTCAACACTGGTGGTACGCGAACAAGGGGACACAGGTGGAAACTGAGTACCCACATGAGCCACAGGGACGTTAGAAAGAACTTTTTCAGTGTCAGAGTAGTTAACAGATGGAATGCATTAGGCAATGATGTGGTGGAGGCTGACTCCATACACAGTTTCAAATGTAGATATGATAGAGCCCAGTAGGCTCAGGAATCTGTACACCAGTTGATTGACAGTAGAGAGGCGGAATCAAAGAGCCAAAGCTCAACCCCTCGCATGCACAACTAGGTGAGTACAGATGTAACTTGGAATTCTGTAACGTGGCAATTCCAACCAGGCCTACGTCCTCTATTTGTTTTTTAGAAGGATTCTCTCCCCCCTTCCTTAACTAGCACTGACATGACAGATTGCCAAAAACTGTCATTGAAACTGTTTTGATGGAAATTACACTGATGAATAGTGCAGAAAGTTGCATTAGTTGATATATGGAATATTATAAAGTTTTCCGTGAAGCAGGCACTCCAAACTTATGCAGGTCAGCAATAGTGACTTTCTCCCAGGTTAAATGTTTTAAGGTTGGTTACTGTTCTCACTGTCAGGAGCAACAGTTTGATAGTGAGGTATAGTGACGGTGTCTATGACAGGAAAATGTCAGGATAGGTTGTCACAATCACTGAGTCTTATACCCTCAGATGTAACCAGTTAGATCATCATCAGTGAGAAAATTATCAAAATGAGACCTTCCTCTCCAGTCATTTAATGGAAAATCAAAGTAATATTAAATTGAGCATAGACAGTATTGACCAGCATATGCAAATCTTTTGTTAAATTTATAAGCCTAAGTCTTCTTGTAACGATTTAAGGTTTTTCTTAATTTATTTCAAAGTAGATTTTTGTATCATTGACAACTATGGTAATGTTGCACTTGAGTGTTGTATCAACATGGTTTATATATACGGTAAACAAGACAGGTCTCAGGCCAGAGTCCTGAGGACCATTGGCAACGTTTACCACTCGGATTTGTCTTACTCTGTTTCTGTTGAAAAAGTCATATCATATACCACTAGCAAGTTAATACCTCTAAACAATAGGCCTCAGAGAATGAGTGAAAATAAAAGTGTTTAAATTGTTTAAACTTATATGTTGCTTTATTTCAGATAATGCATGTATTTACTTTAATACTTGCAGTACTGAACTATAAAAAGCATAGTACAGTACTACTTACTGTATCAAAGGAGGTGTACATATTGCAGTTTCTTTACTAAAGTAATTATACATTTAAGTGTGCAGAAGGACACTTGCTGTATTAAACTACTTGAACAGTAAGCTGCATACTGTATGAAATATCTTGTACAGTACGTTAATTACTGTAATAAAGTAAGTGCCCAAAAGGGTATTACAAAACAAAAGAATACTGATAATACTAAAAAACATATATACAGTAAGCTGCTTAATGCATTATGGTAAATTGCAATAGGCAACTTACTGTATTTAGTTGTACATTAAGCAACTTAAAATATCAAAGATGTATATATGCTCCTGCTTAATCTTGAGGATAATAAGGTTAAGGCAGCCTAAAAGTCAGACAAAAATTCTCAATGCCTAAAATCCTTAATAAAATGTTACAATAACTAAGATCCCTTAACAAATAAAGAGCCAAGACTAATAATAGTGATCCAATAAACAATAGTAAATAAAGTCATATTGATAATAAAGTGTAGAAAATGCTAATATATCAAGTTCATACCAAAACTTATTCATAAAATCAGCAAACAAATGCTTATCTATACCTTCCACTACAGACTGGAAGGCAGCTTATCTATCCCTTCCACTACAGACTGGAAGGCAGCTTATCTATACCTTCCACTACAGACTGGAAGGCTGCTTATCTATACCTTCCACTACAGACTGGAAGGCTGCTTATCTATACCTTCCACTACAGACTGGAAGGCAGCTTATCTATCCCTTCCACTATATTTATACTATTTCAGTACACATAAGGGGCATAACTGGCCAACCTCTCACAGTGTTCATGACAGAACACTCATGAACACTCGAGATACCTGGATGATCAGGTATCCAGAGGATACCTGATCAACGAGGCTGTGAGTCATATGTCAGGCTGCGAGCAGCGGCGTCCAGTAGTCTGGTTGACCAGTCCAGCAATGAAGAGGCCGGGCCGCGGGGACGCTAAGCCCCGAAACAACCTCAAGGAAGGTATCTCCAGCATACTAAAACTCATTCATACCTCCAGCATACTAAAACATATTCATGCCATCAGCATACCATATCTGTTCATATATCCAGTATAAACAAATTATTTATATCATTAATATAACAAAACCCATCCATACCACTTGCGTACCAAAGTTCATTAATACTACAGCATAAAAACTCATTCTTACAATGGACACAAGAAATTTGTTGACCAGACCACACACTAGAAGGTGAAGGGACGACGACGTTTCGGTCCGTCCTGGACCATTCTCAAGTCGATTGTGACAATCGACTTGAGAATGGTCTGGTCAACATACTTTAGCCCCGTTATTGTGACTCATCGTCGACACAAGAGATCCTTTAACTCACCATCATACACATTCATACCACCCACTTGTAGTCTACCAGTTGGTAGTTCTGGGGACCATGACCCCTGGTCTCCGACCATGTCTCCTGGCTGCTGGTCTGGTCACCGACCATGTCTCCTGGCTGCTGCTCTGGTCACCGACCATGTCTCCTGGCTGCTGGTCTGGTCACCGACCATGTCTCCTGGCTGCTGGTCTGGTCACCGACCATGTCTCCTGGTCACCGACCAAGCCGCTATGGCTTGCTGCTCTGGTCATCCAGGCTGTTAGACACGTCTGCTCACAGCCTAAAGTCACAGCCCGGTTGATCAAGTAACCTTTGGATATATTTATCATACAACCAACACACAAAAACTTATACAAACCACAAACATACACATGGTCTTGTTGTATGTCTTACTAAACCCAACTTGTGATAAAACTTTGATAAACCCGTCAGTGGTAAGAGTTCCAGCGAGGTCCTCGTATGTAGGAGGACATTGGTCTCAATGTTATGTACATCTGTAGATTACTGTACATCTACACATGTACATCAGTAGATTACTGTACATCTACACATGTACATCTGTAGATTACTGTACATCTACACATGTACATCTGTAGATTACTGTACATCTACACATGTACATCTGTAGATTACTGTACATCTACACATGTACATCTGTAGATTACTGTACATCTACACATGTACATCTGTAGATTACTGTACATCTACACATGTACATCTGTAGATTACTGTACATCTACACATGTACATCTGTAGATTACTGTACATCTACACATGTACATCTGTAGATTACATCTGTACATCTACACATGTACATCTGTAGATTACTGTACATCTACACATGTACATATGTAGATTACTGTACATCTACACATGTACATCTGTAGATTATTGTACATCTACACATGTACATCTGTAGATTACTGTACCTCTACACATGTACATATGTAGATTATTGTACATCTACACATGCACATCTGTAGATTACTGTACATCTACACATGTACATCTGTAGATTATTGTACATCTACACATGTACATCTGTAGATTACTGTACATCTACACATGTACATCTAATACTTGATGAGATGTAATCATCTCATTGAGAGATGTACATCATAATCATTGAATTGTAATGTACATCTACATTGGTCTCGTGAGGCTGGTCTCAACAACCAGTTCCTCGTAGATGTGCCCTTGTACATTATTGGTCTCGTGAGGCTGGTCTCAACAACCAGCTCCTCGTAGATGTGTCCTTGTACATTATTGGTCTCGTGAGGCAGGTCTCAACAACCAGCTCCTCGTAGATGTGTCCTTGTACATTATTGGTCTCGTGAGGCTGGTCTCAACAACCAGCTCCTCGTAGATGTGTCCTTGTACATTATTGGTCTCGTGAGGCTGGTCTCAACAACCAGCTCCTCGTAGATGTGTCCTTGTACATTATTGGTCTCGTGAGGCTGGTCTCAACAACCAGCTCCTCGTAGATGTGTCCTTGTACATTATTGGTCTCGTGAGGCTGGTCTCAACAACCAGCTCCTCGTAGATGTGTCCTTGTACATTATTGGTCTCGTGAGGCAGGTCTCAACAACCAGCTCCTCGTAGATGTGTCCTTGTACATTATTGGTCTCGTGAGGCTGGTCTCAACAACCAGCTCCTCGTAGATGTGTCCTTGTACATTATTGGTCTCGTGAGGCAGGTCTCAACAACCAGCTCCTCGTAGATGTGTCCTTGTACATTATTGGTCTCGTGAGGCAGGTCTCAACAACCAGCTCCTCGTAGATGTGTCCTTGTACATTATTGGTCTCGTGAGGCTGGTCTCAACAACCAGCTCCTCGTAGATGTGTCCTTGTACATTATTGGTCTCGTGAGGCAGGTCTCAACAACCAGCTCCTCGTAGATGTGTCCTTGTACATTATTGGTCTCGTGAGGCTGGTCTCAACAACCAGCTCCTCGTAGATGTGTCCTTGTACATTATTGGTCTCGTGAGGCTGGTCTCAACAACCAGCTCCTCGTAGATGTGTCCTTGTACATTATTGGTCTCGTGAGGCAGGTCTCAACAACCAGCTCCTCGTAGATGTGTCCTTGTACATTATTGGTCTCTAGAAGCTGGTCTCAACAATCTACCATATATCAACATCATTAAAATTGTTAAGCGACGCACCGAGCTCTCGGAGGTACTTCTTGTTCTCCTCACTGTCCCGGATCCTAATCGTAAGGCCACGGCCAGTGACGCCCCTCTGGTGAAGTCCTCGCAGGAGTCTCTCCCCTCCCACACCTGCAGATGAGAGGGAACATTGCAGCTCACACCTGGCTACTCTCCACACCCACACCTGTAGATGAGAGGGAACATTGCAGCTCACACCTGGCTACTCTCCACACCCACACCTGTAGATGAGAGGGAACATTGAAGCCCACACCTGGCAACACCTCACACCCATCTCTTAACGAGGAGGAGAATTGTAGACTTGCAGAGGAGGAGGGTAGTGGTGCAGAGGAAGAGGGTAGTGGTGCAGAGGAGGAGGAGGGTAGTGGTGCAGAGGAGGAGGAGGAGGGTAGTGGTGCAGAGGAGGAGGGTAGTGGTGCAGAGGAGGAGGAGGGTAGTGGTGCGGAGGAGGAGGAGGAGGGTAGTGGTGCAGAGAAGGAAGAGGGTAGTGGTGCACAGGAGGAGGAGGGTAGTGGTGCAGAGGGGGAGGAGGAGGGTAGTGGTCCAGAGGATGAGGAGGTAGTGGTGCAGAGGAGGAGGAGGAGGGTAGTGGTGCAGAGGAGGAGGGTAGTGGTGCAGAGGAGGAGGAGGGTAGTGGTGCGGAGGAGGAGGAGGAGGAGGATAGTGGTGCAGAGGAGGAGGAGGGTAGTGGTGCAGAGGAGGAGGAGGGTAGTGGTGCAGAGGAGGAGGAGGAGGGTAGTGATGCAGAGGAGGAGGAGGGTAGTGGTGCAGAGGAAGAGGAGGAGGGTAGTGGTGCAGAGGAGGAGGAGGCTAGTGGTGCAGAGGAGGAGGGAAGTGGTGCAGAGGAGGAGGAGGGTAGTGGTGCAGAGGAGGAGGGTAGTGGTGCAGAGGAGGAGGAGGAGGGTAGTGGTACAGAGAAGGAGAGTATTGGTGCAGAGGAGGAGGAGGGTAGTGGTGCAGAGGAGGAGAGTAGTGGTGCAGAGGAGGAGAGTAGTGGTGCAGAGGAGGAGAGTAGTGGTGCAGAGGAGGAGGAGGAGGGTAGTGGTGCAGAGGAGGAGGAGGGTAGTGGTGCAGAGGAGGAGGGTAGTGGTGCAGAGGAGGAGGAGGGGATTGGTGCAGAGGAGGAGGAGGAGGGTAGTGGTGCAGAGGAGGAGGAGGAGGGTAGTGGTGCAGAGGAGGAGGAGGGTAGTGGTGCAGAGGAGGAGGAAGAGGGTAGTGGTGCAGAGGAGGAGGAGGGTAGTGGTGCAGAGGAGGAAGAGGAGGGTAGTGATGCAGAGGAGGAGGAGGGTAGTGGTACAGAGGAGGAGGAGGAGGGTAGTGGTGTAGAGGAGGAGGGTAGTGGTGCAGAGGAGGAGGAAGAGGGTAGTGGTGCAGAGGAGGAGGAGGAGGGTAGTGGTGCAGAGGAGGAGGGTAGTGGTACAGAGGAGGAGGGTAGTGGTGCAGAGGAAAAGGAGGGTATTGGTGCACATGAGGAGAAGGGTAGTGGTACAGAGAAGGAGAGTAGTGGTGCAGAGGAGGAGGAGGGTAGTGGTGCAGAAGAGGAGAGTAGTGGTGCAGAGGAGGAGAATAGTGGTGCAGAGGAGGAGGAGGAGGAGGGTAGTGGTGCAGAAGAGGAGGAGGGTTGTGGTGCAGAGGAGGAGGAGGGTAGAGGTGCAGAGGAGGAGGAGGGTAGTGGTGCAGAGGAGGAGGAGGGTAGTGGTGCAGAGGAGGAGGAGGGTAGTGGTGCAGAGGAGGAGGAGGAGGAGGGTAGTGGTGCAGAGGAGGAGGGTAGTGGCGCAGAGGAGGGTAGTGGTGCAGAGGAGAGTAGTGGTGCAAAGGAGGAGGAGGAGGGTAGTGGTGCAGAGGAGGAGGATGGGTAGTGGTGCAGAGGAGGAGGAGGGTAGTGGTGCAGAGGAGCAGGAGGGTAGTGGTGCAGAGGAGGAGGGTAATGGTGCAGAGGAGGAGGAGGGTAGTGGTGCAGAGAAGGAGGAGGGTTGTGGTGCAGAGGAGGAGGAGGGTAGTGGTGCAGAAGAGGAGGGTAGTGGTGCAGAGGAGGAGGTGGTGCAGAGGAGGAGGGTACTGGTGCAGAGGAGGAGGAGGGTAGTGGTGCAGAGGAGGAGGGTAGTGGTGCAGAGGAGGAGGAGGGTAGTGGTGCAGAGGAGGAGGAGAGTAGTGGTGCAGAGGAGGAGGGTAGTGGTGCAGAGGAGGAGGAGGGTAGTGGTGCAGAGGAGGAGGGTATAGGTGCAAAGGAGGAGGGTAGTGGTGCAGAGGAGGAGGAGGGTAGTGGTGCAGAAGAGGAAGAGGGTAGTGGTGCAGAGGAGGAGGAGGGTAGTGGTGCAAAGGAGGAGGAGGGTAGTGGTGCAGAGGAGGAGGGTAGTGGTGCAGAGGAGGAGGGTAGTGGTGCAGAGGAGGAGGAGGGTAGTGGTGCAGAAGAGGAGGAGGGTAGTGGTGCATAGGAGGAGGAAGGTAGTGGTGCAGAGGAGGAGAGGGGTAGTGGTGCCGAGGAGGAGGGTAGTGGTGCAGAGGAGGAGGGTAGTAGTGCAGTGGTGGACGGTACTGGTGCAGAGGAGAAGGAGGGTAGTGGTGCAGAGGAGGAAGAGGAGGGTAGTGGTGCAGAGGAGGAGGTTAGTGGTGCAGAGTAAGAGGAGGGTAATAGTGCAAAGGAGGAGGGTAGTGGTACAGAGGATGAGGAAGGTAGTGGCGCAGAGGAGGAGGAGGGTAGTGGTGCAAAGGAAGAGGGTAGTGGTGCAGAGGAGGAGGAGGGTAGTGGTGCAGAGGAGGAGGAGGGTAGTAATGCAGAGGAGGAGGGTAGTGGTGCAGAGTAGGAGGAGGAGGGTAGTGGTGCAGAGGAGGAGCAGGAGGAGTAGGGTAGTATCACTACCACTCTCCACCACTGCCACTCACAACTCTCCAGCACTCATATACCACTCTCCATCTCTGTCACTCACCACTCTCCACCACTCTCACACATCACTCTCCACCACTGTTACACACCACTCTCCACCACTGTCACTCACCACTCTCCACCACTGTCACTCACCACTCTCCACCACTGCCACACACCACTCTCCACCACTGTCACACACCACTCTCCACCACTGTCACAAACCACTCTCCACCACTGCCACACACCACTCTCCACCACTGTCACACACCACTCTCCACCACTGCCACACACCACTCTCCACCACTCTCACTCACCACTCTCCACCACTGCCACACACCACTCTCCACCACTGTCACTCACCACTCTCCACCACTGTCACACACCACTCTCCACCACTGTCACACACCACTCTCCACCACTCTCACACACCACTCTCCACCACTGCCACACACCACTCTCCACCACTCACACACCACTCTCCATCACTGCCACACACCACTCTCCACCACTCACACACCACTCTCCACCACTGCCACTCACAACTCTCCACCACTCACACACCACTGTCCACAACTGCCACTCACCACTCTCCACCACTCACACAACACTCTCCATCACTGCCACTCACAACTCTCCACCACTCACACAACACTCTTCACCACTGTCACACACCACTCTCCACCACTGCCACACACCACTCTCCACCACTGCCACACACCACTCACCACCACTGTCACACACCACTCTCCACCACTGTCACACTCCACTCTCCACCACTGTCACACTCCACTCTCCACCACTGTCACACACCACTCTCCACCACTGTCACACACCACGCTCCACTACTACCACACACCACTCTCCACCACTGCAACACACCACTCTCCACCACTGTCACACACCACTCTTCACCACTGCCCCTCACCACTCTCCACCACTGTCACACACCACTCTCCACCACTGTCACGCACCACTCTCCACCACTGTCACACACCACTCTCCACCACTGTCACACACCTCTCTCCACCACTGTCACACACCACTCTCCACCACTGTCACACACCACTCTCCACCACTGCAACACACCACTCTCCACCACTGTCACACACCACTCTCCACCACTGTCACACACCACTCTCCACCACTGTCACACACCACTCTCCACCACTGTCACACACCACTCTCCACCACTGCCACACACCACTCTTCACCACTGCCACACACCACTCTCCACCACTGTCACACACCACTCTCCACCACTGCCACACACCACTCTTCACCACTGCCACACACCACTCTCCACCACTGTCACACACTACTCTCCACCACTGTCACACATCACTCTCCACCACTGTCACACACCACTCTCTACCACTGTCACACACCACTCCCCACCACTGCCCTTCACCACTCTCCACCACTGTCACACACTACTCCCCACCACTGCCCTTCACCACTCTCCACCACTGGCACACACCACTCCCCACCACTGCCCTTCACCACTCTCCACCACTGTCACACACTACTCTCCACCACTGTCACACATCACTCTCCACCACTGTCACACACCACTCTCCACCACTGTCACACACCACTCTCCACCACTGCCCTTCACCACTCCCCACCACTGCCACACACCACTCTCCATCACTGTCACACACCACTCTCCACCACTGCCACACACCACTATCCACCACTGTCACACACCACTCTCCACCACTGTCACACACCACTCTCCACCACTGTCACACACCACTCTCCATCACTGCCACACACCACTCTCCACCACTGCCACACACCACTCTCCGTCACTGCCACACACCACTCTCCACCACTGCCACACACCATTCCCCACCACTGTCACACACCACTCTCCATCACTGCCACACACCACTCTCCACCACTGCCACACACCACTCTCCACCACTGCCCCTCACCACTCTCCACCACTGTCACACACCACTCTCCACCACTGCCCCTCACCACTCTCCACTACTGGCACACACCACTCTCCACCACTGTCACACACCACTCTCCACCACTGCCACACACCACTCTCCACCACTGCCCCTCACCACTCTCCACCACTGTCACACACCACTCTCCAGCACTGTCACACACCACTCTCCATCACTGCCACACACCACTCTCCATCACTGCCACACACCACTCTCCACTACTGCCACACACTACTCTCCACAACTGCCACACACCACTCTCCACCACTGTCACACACCACTCTCCATCACTGCCCCTCACCACTCTCCACCACTGTCACACACCACTCTCCACCACTGTCACACACCACTCCCCACCACTGCCCTTCACCACTCTCCACCACTGTCACACACTACTCCCCACCACTGCCCTTCACCACTCTCCACCACTGGCACACACCACTCCCCACCACTGCCCTTCACCACTCTCCACCACTGTCACACACTACTCTCCACCACTGTCACACATCACTTTCCACCACTGTCACACACCACTCTCCACCACTGTCACACACCACTCTCCACCACTGCCCTTCACCACTCCCCACCACTGCCACACACCACTCTCCATCACTGTCACACACCACTCTCCACCACTGCCACACACCACTCTCCACCACTGTCACACACCACTCTCCACCACTGTCACACACCACTCTCCACCACTGTCACACACCACTCTCCATCACTGCCACACACCACTCTCCACCACTGCCACACACCACTCTCCGTCACTGCCACACACCACTCTCCACCACTGCCACACACCATTCCCCACCACTGTCACACACCACTCTCCATCACTGCCACACACCACTCTCCACCACTGCCACACACCACTCTCCACCACTGCCCCTCACCACTCTCCACCACTGTCACACACCACTCTCCACCACTGCCCCTCACCACTCTCCACTACTGGCACACACCACTCTCCACCACTGTCACACACCACTCTCCACCACTGCCACACACCACTCTCCACCACTGCCCCTCACCACTCTCCACCACTGTCACACACCACTCTCCACCACTGCCACACACCACTCTCCGTCACTGCCACACACCACTCTCCACCACTGCCACACACCATTCCCCACCACTGTCACACACCACTCTCCATCACTGCCACACACCACTCTCCACCACTGCCACACACCACTCTCCACCACTGCCCCTCACCACTCTCCACCACTGTCACACACCACTCTCCACCACTGCCCCTCACCACTCTCCACTACTGGCACACACCACTCTCCACCACTGTCACACACCACTCTCCACCACTGCCACACACCACTCTCCACCACTGCCCCTCACCACTCTCCACCACTGTCACACACCACTCTCCAGCACTGTCACACACCACTCTCCATCACTGCCACACACCACTCTCCATCACTGCCACACACCACTCTCCACTACTGCCACACACTACTCTCCACAACTGCCACACACCACTCTCCACCACTGTCACACACCACTCTCCATCACTGCCCCTCACCACTCTCCACCACTGTCACACACTACTCTCCACTACTGCCACACACCACTCTCCACCACTGCCACACACCACTCTCCACCACTGTCACACACTACTCTCCACCACTGTCACACACTACCACTGCCTACAGTGATTAAGTGCTTAATTGCACACTAGTTTCTTTATCAGCTACCTCACCCTGTCAGGGTAATTGAGACAAATATATGTGAATGCATGTGTGTGTATATATATGTATGTGTATGTGTGTGTGTGTATGTTTACCAGACCACACACTAGAAGTGGAAGGGACGACGATGTTTCGGTCCGTCCTGGACCATTCTCAAGTCGATTGTGAAGTGTGTATGTATATGTATAAATATATGTGACAATGAGACATATGACAATATGAGACAAATATATGTGAATGCATGTGCGTGTACATATGTATGTATATGTGTGTGTGTATGTATATGTATGGGTATAAAGCATATATGGAAGCTGATCAGAATTACATTTCACCTTTGTGAATGTACATTAATGACACTATGTAAAAGACACATCTAACACTTTATGTAGGACATACGTAAATCTGTGTATCTATGTATTTACGTATGTAGGTTAGCTTAGCATTTTAAAAGCACCGAATCACCTTCTGTGGTTGAGTGTTCAATAAACCCTTGAACTGTATGTTTAACACTTCTCTAACCCTGTCCATGGAGGGCAGAAGAAAATGTATATATTCTGGTTAGCATTGTAAATATCTGGCCACGTCTGTGGTAGAAAATAATAATAAAAAAAAAAAAAAAAAAAAAAAAAAAAAACACTGCCCCTCACCACTCTTCACAACTGTCACACACCACTCTCCACCACTCACACACCACTCTCCACCACTGCCACACACCACTCTCCACCACTCACATGTAATGATCTGGGGCTCAGCTCATTGGTTCTCCCTTCTCCCCTCCTCTCCTGCTCCTTCTCCCCTGCTTTCCTTCTCCTTCTCCCCTCCTTTCCTTCTCCCTCTCCCCTCCTTCCTTCTCCCCTCCCCTTGGCCGTCATTCGTCTCCTCTTCCTCCCCCCCCCCCTTGTCGCCCATTTGTCAGGGTCAAGAGGTTGACCTGAGGGTGGGGTGGTCTTGGATACCTTGGCTTCTCCCACTCAATTCCCCACTCAGATGTTCCCCTCTCCATCCCCTCTCATCCCCTCTCTTTCCCTCTCACCGGCCTCTTCCCCATACGAGGCAGAGTCAAATGTCCCTACTCCTATCTTAGAGACAGGCTTGAACATAATTTATCAGTTTTGTAAACATTGCTCGCAGGTGCCTGGGCTCCATACACGCGCCTTGTCCCCCTTTTCTTTAGCTGGGGAGAGCTGACTCAATCTTCAGGAATTCATGTAGCTTTCCACGGCAGATCAGTGAAGGTGATTGGCCTGAGATAAGGGCCAAGTCCTTATTGGCCCTAGAGAGCCAGACCTCAGGCCTACGTGTTAAATGGTTGGCCATTGCCAAAATAATGGGTGGAGCCCTGGGGCTGTATTAGATGGTGGGAGGAGTAATCCTTCCCAGCAATAAGTTGGAAAAACTAAATTTCATTAGTGTGTCTTGGGAGTGTATCAGGAACAGGGCCGCAAGCCCGTATCCTCGGGTCACACCACTCTCCACCACTGTCACACACCACTCTCCACCACTGTCACACACCACTCTCCACCACTGTCACACACCACTCTCCACCACTGTCACACACACACTCCCCACCACTGTCACACACCACTCTCCACCACTGTCACACACCACTCTCCACCACTGTCACACACACCACTCCCCACCACTGTCACACACCACTCTCCACCACTGTCACACACCACTCTCCACCACTGTCACACACCACTCTCCACCACTGTCACACACACCACTCTCCACCACTGTCACACACCACTCTCCACCACTGTCACACACCACTCTCCACCACTGTCACACACCACTCTCCACCACTGTCACACACCACTCTCCACCACTGTCACACACCACTCTCCACCACTGTCACACACCACTCTCCACCACTGTCACACACCACTCTCCACCACTGTCACCCACCACTCTCCATCACTCTCCACCACTGTCACACACCACTCTCCACCACTGTCACACACCACTCTCCACCACTGTCACACACCACTCTCCACCACTGTCACACACCACTCTTCACCACTGCCACACACCACTCTCCACCACTGTCACACACCACTCTCCACCACTGTCACACACCACTCTCCACCACTGTCACACACCACTCTCCACCACTGCCACACACCACTCTCCACCACTCTCCACACACTCTCCACCACTGTCACACCCATCTCCACCACCACCACTGTCACACACACACACTCTCCACCACTGTCACACACACACTCTCCACCACTGTCACACACCACTCTCCACCACTGTCACACACCACTCTCCACCACTGTCACACACCACTCTCCACCACTGTCACACACCACTCTCCACCACTGTCACACACCACTCTCCACCACTGTCACACACCACTCTCCACCACTGTCACACACCACTCTCCACCACTGTCACACACCACTCTCCACCACTGTCACACCACCACTCTCCACCACTGTCACACACCACTCTCCACCACTGTCACACACCACTCTCCACCACTGTCACACACCACTCTCCACCACTGTCACACACCACTCTCCACCACTGTCACACACACACTCTCCACCACTGTCACACACCACTCTCCACCACTGTCACACACCACTCTCCACCACTGTCACACACCACTCTCCACCACTGTCCACACACCACACACCACTCTCCACCACTGTCACACACCACTCTCCACCACTGTCACACACCACTCTCCACCACTGTCACACACCACTCTCCACCACTCTCCTCCACCACTGTCACACACACCACTCTCCACCACTGTCACACACCACTCTCCACCACTGTCACACACCACTCTCCACCACTGTCACACACACTGTCCACCACTGTCACACACTCTCCACCACTGTCACACACCACTCTCCACCACTGTCACACACCACTCTCCACCACTGTCACACACCACTCTCCACCACTGTCACACACCACTCTCCACCACTGTCACACACCACTCTCCACCACTGTCACACACCACTCTCCACCACTGTCACACACCACTCTCCACCACTGTCACACACCACTCTCCACCACTGTCACACACCACTCTCCACCACTGTCACACACCACTCTCCACCACTGTCACACACCACTCTCCACCACTGTCACACACCCACTCTCCACCACTGTCACACACCACTCTCCACCACTGTCACACACCACTCTCCACCACTGTCACACACCACTCTCCACCACTGTCACACACCACTCTCCACCACTGTCACACACCACTCTCCACCACTGTCACACACCACTCTCCACCACTGTCACACACCACTCTCCACCACTGTCACACACCACTCTCCACCACTGTCACACACCACTCTCCACCACTGTCACACACCACTCTCCACCACTGTCACACACCACTCTCCTGTCACACACCACTCTCCACCACTGTCACACACCACTCTCCACCACTGTCACACACCACTCTCCACCACTGTCACACACCACTCTCCACCACTGTCACACACCACTCTCCACCACTGTCACACACCACTCTCCACCACTGTCACACACCACTCTCCACCACTGTCACACACCACTCTCCACCACTGTCACACACCACTCTCCACCACTGTCACACACCACTCTCCACCACTGTCACACACCACTCTCCACCACTGTCACACACCACTCTCCACCACTGTCACACACCACTCTCCACCACTGTCACACACCACTCTCCACCACTGTCACACACCACTCTCCACCACTGTCACACACCACTCTCCACCACTGTCACACACCACTCTCCACCACTGTCACACACCACTCTCCACCACTGTCACACACCCACTCTCCACCACTGTCACACACCACTCTCCACCACTGTCACACACCACTCTCCACCACTGTCACACACCACTCTCCACCACTGTCACACACCACTCTCCACCACTGTCACACACCACTCTCCACCACTGTCACACACCACTCTCCACCACTGTCACACACCACTCTCCACCACTGTCACACACCACTCTCCACCACTGTCACACACCACTCTCCACCACTGTCACACACCACTCTCCACCACTGTCACACACACCACTCTCCACCACTGTCACACACCACTCTCCACCACTGTCACACACCACTCTCCACCACTGTCACACACCACTCTCCACCACTGTCACACACACCACTCACCCACTCTGTCACACACCACTCTCCACCACTGTCACACACCACTCTCCACCACTGTCACACACCACTCTCCACCACTGTCACACACCACTCTCCACCACTGTCACACACCACTCTCCACCACTGTCACACACCACTCTCCACCACTGTCACACACCACTCTCCACCACTGTCACACACCACTCTCCACCACTGTCACACACCACTCTCCACCACTGTCACACACCACTCTCCACCACTGTCACACACCACTCTCCACCACTGTCACACACCACTCTCCACCACTGTCACACACCACTCTCCACCACTGTCACACACCACTCTCCACCACTGTCACACACCACTCTCCACCACTGTCACACACCACTCTCCACCACTGTCACACACCACTCTCCACCACTGTCACACACCACTCTCCACCACTGTCACACACCACTCTCCACCACTGTCACACACCACTCTCCACCACTGTCACACACCACTCTCCACCACTGTCACACACCACTCTCCACCACTGTCACACACCACTCTCCACCACTGTCACACACCACTCTCCACCACTGTCACACACACCACTCTCCACCACTGCCACACACCACTCTCCACCACTGTCACACACCACTCTCCACCACTGTCACACACCACTCTCCACCACTGTCACACACCACTCTCCACCACTGTCACACACCACTCTCCACCACTGTCACACACCACTCTCCACCACTGTCACACACCACTCTCCACCACTGTCACACACACCACTCTCCACCACTGTCACACACCACACTCTCCACCACTGTCACACACCACTCTCCACCACTGTCACACACCACTCTCCACCACTGTCACACACCACTCTCCACCACTGTCACACACCACTCTCCACCACTGTCACACACCACTCTCCACCACTGTCACACACCACTCTCCACCACTGTCACACACCACTCTCCACCACTGTCACACACCACTCTCCACCACTGTCACACACCACTCTCCACCACTGTCACACACCACTCTCCACCACTGTCACACACCACTCTCCACCACTGTCACACACCACTCTCCACCACTGTCACACACCACTCTCCACCACTGTCACACACCACTCTCCACCACTGTCACACACTCCACTCCACCACTGTCACACACCACTCTCCACCACTGTCACCACTCTCCACCACTGTCACACACCACTCTCCACCACTGTCACACACCACTCTCCACCACTGTCACACACCACTCTCCACCACTGTCACACACCACTCTCCACCACTGTCACACACCACTCTCCACCACTGTCACACACACCACTCTCCACCACTGTCACACACCACTCTCCACCACTGTCACACACCACTCTCCACCACTGTCACACACCACTCTCCACCACTGTCACACACCACTCTCCACCACTGTCACACACCACTCTCCACCACTGTCACACACCACTCTCCACCACTGTCACACACCACTCTCCACCACTGTCACACACACCACTCTCCACCACTGTCACACACCACTCTCCACCACTGTCACACACCACTCTCCACCACTGTCACACACCACTCTCCACCACTGTCACACACCACTCTCCACCACTGTCACACACACCACTCTCCACCACTGTCACACACCACTCTCCACCACTGTCACACACCACCACTCTCCACCACTGTCACACACCACTCTCCACCACTGTCACACACCCACTCTCCACCACTGTCACACACCACTCTCCACCACTGTCACACACACCACTCTCCACCACTGTCACACACCACTCTCCACCACTGTCACACACCACTCTCCACCACTGTCACACACCACTCTCCACCACTGTCACACACCACTCTCCACCACTGTCACACACCACTCTCCACCACTGTCACACACCACTCTCCACCACTGTCACACACCACTCTCCACCACTGTCACACACCACTCTCCACCACTGTCACACACCACTCTCCACCACTGTCACACACCACTCTCCACCACTGTCACACACCACTCTCCACCACTGTCACACACCACTCTCCACCACTGTCACACACCACTCTCCACCACTGTCACACACCACTCTCCACCACTGTCACACACCACTCTCCACCACTGTCACACACCACTCTCCACCACTGTCACACACCACTCTCCACCACTGTCACACACCACTCTCCACCACTGTCACACACCACTCTCCACCACTGTCACACACCACTCTCCACCACTGTCACACACCACTCTCCACCACTGTCACACACCACTCTCCACCACTGTCACACACCACTCTCCACCACTGTCACACACCCACTCTCCACCACTGTCCACACACACACTCTCCACCACTGTCACACACCACTCTCCACCACTGTCACACACCACTCTCCACCACTGTCACACACACCACTCTGTCCACCACTGTCCACACTGTCACACACCACTCTCCACCACTGTCACACACCACTCTCCACCACTGTCACACACCACTCTCCACCACTGTCACACACCACTCTCCACCACTGTCACACACCACTCTCCACCACTGTCACACACCACTCTCCACCACTGTCACACACACCACTCTCCACCACTGTCACACACCACTCTCCACCACTGTCACACACCACTCTCCACCACTGTCACACACCACTCTCCACCACTGTCACACACCACTCTCCACCACTGTCACACACCACTCTCCACCACTGTCACACACCACTCTCCACCACTGTCACACACCACTCTCCACCACTGTCACACACCCACTCTCCACCACTGTCACACACCACTCTCCACCACTGTCACACACCACTCTCCACCACTGTCACACACCACTCTCCACCACTGTCACACACCACTCTCCACCACTGTCACACACCACTCTCCACCACTGTCACACACCACTCTCCACCACTGTCACACACCACTCTCCACCACTGTCACACACCACTCTCCACCACTGTCACACACCACTCTCCACCACTGTCACACACCACTCTCCACCACTGTCACACACCACTCTCCACCACTGTCACACACCACTCTCCACCACTGTCACACACCACTCTCCACCACTGTCACACACCACTCTCCACCACTGTCTCCACCACTGTCACCACTCTCCACCACTGTCACACACCACTCTCCACCACTGTCACACACCACTCTCGACCACTGTCACACACACCACTCTCCACCACTGTCACACACCACTCTCCACCACTGTCACACACCACTCTCCACCACTGTCACACACACCACTCTCCACCACTGTCACACACCACTCTCCACCACTGTCACACACCACTCTCCACCACTGTCACACACACCACTCTCCACCACTGTCACACACCACTCTCCACCACTGTCACACACCACTCTCCACCACTGTCACACACCACTCTCCACCACTGTCACACACCACTCTCCACCACTGTCACACACCACTCTCCACCACTGTCACACACCACTCTCCACCACTGTCACACACCACTCTCCACCACTGTCACACACCACTCTCCACCACTGTCACACACCACTCTCCACCACTGTCACACACCACTCTCCACCACTGTCACACACCACTCTCCACCACTGTCACACACCACTCTCCACCACTGTCACACACACCACTCTCCACCACTGTCACACACCACTCTCCACCACTGTCACACACCACTCTCCACCACTGTCACACACCACTCTCCACCACTGTCACACACCACTCTCCACCACTGTCACACACCACTCTCCACCACTGTCACACACCACTCTCCACCACTGTCACACACCCCTCTCCACCACTGTCACACACCACTCTCCACCACTGTCACACACCACTCTCCACCACTGTCACACACCACTCTCCACCACTGTCACACACCACTCTCCACCACTGTCACACACCACTCTCCACCACTGTCACACACCACTCTCCACCACTGTCACACACCACTCTCCACCACTGTCACACACCACTCTCCACCACTGTCACACACCACTCTCCACCACTGTCACACACCACTCTCCACCACTGTCACACACACTCTCCACCACTGTCACACACCACTCTCCACCACTGTCACACACCACTCTCCACCACTGTCACACACCACTCTCCACCACTGTCACACACCACTCTCCACCACTGTCACACACCACTCTCCACCACTGCCACACACCACTCACACTCTCCACCACTCTCCACCACTGTCACACACACACCACTCTCCACCACTGTCACACACCCACTCTCCACCACTGTCACACACCACTCTCCACCACTGTCACACACCACTCTCCACCACTGTCACACACCACTCTCCACCACTGTCACACACCACTCTCCACCACTGTCACACACCACTCTCCACCACTGTCACACACCACTCTCCACCACTGTCACACACCACTCTCCACCACTGTCACACACCACTCTCCACCACTGTCACACACCACTCTCCACCACTGTCACACACCACTCTCCACCACTGTCACACACCACTCTCCACCACTGTCACACACCACTCTCCACCACTGTCACACACCACTCTCCACCACTGTCACACACCCACTCTCCACCACTGTCACACACCACTCTCCACCACTGTCACACACCACTCTCCACCACTGTCACACACCACTCTCCACCACTGTCACACACCACTCTCCACCACTGTCACACACCACTCTCCTCTCCACCACTGTCACACACCACTCTCCACCACTGTCACACACCACTCTCCACCACTGTCACACACCACTCTCCACCACTGTCACACACCACTCTCCACCACTGTCACACACCACTCTCCACCACTCTCCACCACTGTCACACACACCACTCTCCACCACTGTCACACACCACTCTCCACCACTGTCACACACCACTCTCCACCACTGTCACACACCACTCTCCACCACTGTCACACACCACTCCCCACCACTGTCACTCACATCTCTCCTCCACTCTCCACCACTGTCACACACACCACTCTCCACCACTGTCACACACCACTCTCCACCACTGTCACACACCCACTCTCCACCACTGTCACACACCACTCCATCACTGTCACACACCACTCTCCACCACTGTCACACACCACTCTCCACCACTGTCACACACCACTCTCCACCACTGTCACACACCACTCTCCACCACTGTCACACACCACTCTCCACCACTGTCACACACCACTCTCCACCACTGTCACACACCACTCTCCACCACTGTCACACACCACTCTCCACCACTGTCACACACCACTCTCCACCACTGTCACACACACCACTCTCCACCACTGTCACACACCACTCTCCACCACTGTCACACACCACTCCCCACCACTGTCACACACCACTCTCCACCACTGTCACACACCACTCTCCACCACTGTCACACACCACTCTCCACCACTGTCACACACCACTCTCCACCACTGTCACACACCACTCTCCACCACTGTCACACACCACTCTCCACCACTGTCACACACCACTCTCCACCACTGTCACACACCACTCTCCACCACTGTCACACACCACTCTCCACCACTGTCACACACCACTCTCCACCACTATCACACACCACTCTCCACCACTGTCACACACCACTCTCCACCACTGTCACACACCACTCTCCACCACTGTCACACACCACTCTGCACCACTGTCACACACCACTCTCCACCACTGTCACACACCACTCTCCAACACTGTCACACACCTCTCTCCAGCACTGTCACTCACCACTCTCCACCACTGTCTCCACCACTGTCACACACACCGCTCTCCACCACTGTCACACACCACTGTCCACCACTGTCACACACCACTCTCCACCACTGTCACACACCACTCTCCACCACTGTCACACACCACTCTCCACCACTGTCACACACCACTCTCCACCACTGTCACACACCACTCTCCACCACTGTCACACACCACTCTCCACCACTGTCACACACACCACTCCCCACCACTGTCACACACCACTCCCCACCACTGCCACACACCACTCTCCACCACTGTCACACACACCACTCCCCACCACTGTCACACACCACTCTCCACCACTGTCACACACCACTCTCCACCACTGTCACACAAACATACTCTCCACCACTGTCACACACCACTCTCCACCATTGTCACACACCACTCTCCACTACTGTCACACACGACTCTCCACCACTGTCACACACCACTTTCCACCACTGTCACACACACCACTGTCTCACACTCTCCACTGTCACACACCACTCTCCACCACTGTCACACACACCACTCTCCACCACTGTCACACACCACTCTCCACCACTGTCACACACCACTCACCACCACTGTCACACACCACTCTCCACCACTGTCACACACCACTCTCCACTCTCCACCACTGTCACACACCACTCTCCACCACTGTCACACACCACTCTCCACCACTTTCACACACCACTCTCCACCACTGTCACACACCACTCTCCACCACTGTCACACACCACTCTCCACCACTGTCACACACACACTCTCTCCACCACTGTCACACACCACTCTCCACCACTGTCACACACCACTCTCCACCACTGTCACACACCACCACTGTCTCCACTCACCACTGTCACACACCACTCTCCACCACTGTCACACACCACTCTCCCACCACTGTCACACACCACTCTCCACCACTGTCACACACCACTCTCCACCACTGTCACACACCACTCTCCACCACTGTCACACACCACACTCCCCACCACTGTCACACACCACTCTCCACCACTGTCACACACCACTCTCCACCACTGTCACACACCACTCTCCACCACTGTCACACACCACTCTCCACCACTGTCACACACCACTCTCCACCACTGTCACACACCACTCTCCACCACTGTCACACACCACTCTCCACCACTGTCACACACCACTCTCCACCACTGTCACACACCACTCTCCACCACTGTCACACACACCACTCTCCACCACTGTCACACACCACTCTCCACCACTGTCACACACCACTCTCCACCACTGTCACACACCACTCTCCACCACTGTCACACACCACTCTCCACCACTGTCACACACCACTCTCCACCACTGTCACACACCACTCTCCACCACTGTCACACACCACTCTCCACCACTGTCACACACCACTCTCCACCACTGTCACACACCACTCTCCACCACTGTCACACACCACTCTCCACCACTGTCACACACCACTCTCCACCACTGTCACACACCACTCTCCACCACTGACACACACCACTCTCCACCACTCACACACACCACTCTCCACCACTGTCACACCACTCTCCACCACTGTCACACACCACTCTCCACCACTGTCACACACCACTCTCCACCACTGTCACACACCACTCTCCACCACTGTCACACACCACTCTCCACCACTGTCACACACCACTCTCCACCACTGTCACACACCACTCTCCACCACTGTCACACCACTCTCCACCACTGTCACACACCACTCTCCACCACTGTCACACACCACTCTCCACCACTGTCACACACCACTCTCCACCACTGTCACACACCACTCTCCACCACTGTCACACACCACTCTCCACCACTGTCACACACCACTCTCCACCACTGTCACACACCACTCTCCACCACTGTCACACACCACTCTCCACCACTGTCACACACCACTCTCCACCACTGTCCACCACACACACTCTCCACCACTGTCACACACCACTCTCCACCACTGTCACACACCACTCTCCACCACTGTCACACACCACTCTCCACCACTGTCACACACCACTCTCCACCACTGTCACACACCACTCTCCACCACTGTCACACACCACTCTCCACCACTGTCACACACCACTCTCCACCACTGTCACACACCACTCTCCACCACTGTCACACACCACTCTCCACCACTGTCACACACCACTCTCCACCACTGTCACACACCACTCTCCACCACTGTCACACACCACTCTCCACCACTGTCACACACCACTCTCCACCACTGTCACACACCACTCTCCACCACTGTCACACACCACTCTCCACCACTGTCACACACCACTCTCCACCACTGTCACACACCACTCTCCACCACTGTCACACACCACTCTCCACCACTGTCACACACCACTCTCCACCACTGTCACACACCCACTCTCCACCACTGTCACACACCACTCTCCACCACTGTCACACACCACTCTCCACCACTGTCACACACCACTCTCCACCACTGTCACACACCACTCTCCACCACTGTCACACACCACTCTCCACCACTGTCACACACACCACTCTCCACCACTGTCACACACCACTCTCCACCACTGTCACACACCACTCTCCACCACTGTCACACACCACTCTCCACCACTGTCACACACCACTCTCCACCACTGTCACACACCACCACTCTCCACCACTGTCACACACCACTCTCCACCACTGTCACACACCACTCTCCACCACTGTCACACACCACTCTCCACCACTGTCACACACCACTCTCCACCACTGTCACACACCACCACTCTCCACCACTGTCACACACCACTCTCCACCACTGTCACACACCACTCTCCACCACTGTCACACACCACTCTCCACCACTGTCACACACCACTCTCCACCACTGTCACACACCCACTCTCCACCACTGTCACACACCACTCTCCACCACTGTCACACACCACTCTCCACCACTGTCACACACCACTCTCCACCACTGTCACACACCACTCTCCACCACTGTCACACACCACTCTCCACCACTGTCACACACCACTCTCCACCACTGTCACACACCACTCTCCACCACTGTCACACACCACTCTCCACCACTGTCACACACCACTCTCCACCACTGTCACACACCACTCTCCACCACTGTCACACACCACTCTCCACCACTGTCACACACCACTCTCCACCACTGTCACACACCACTCTCCACCACTGTCACACACCACTCTCCACCACTGTCACACACCACTCTCCACCACTGTCACACACCACTCTCCACCACTGTCACACACCACTCTCCACCACTGTCACACACCACTCTCCACCACTGTCACACACCACTCTCCACCACTGTCACACACCACTCTCCACCACTGTCACACACCACTCTCCACCACTGTCACACACCACTCTCCACCACTGTCACACACCACTCTCCACCACTGTCACACACCACTCTCCACCACTGTCACACACCACTCTCCACCACTGTCACACACCACTCTCCACCACTGTCACACACCACTCTCCACCACTGTCACACACCACTCTCCACCACTGTCACACACCACTCTCCACCACTGTCACACACCACTCTCCACCACTGTCACACACCACTCTCCACCACTGTCACACACCACTCTCCACCACTGTCACACACCACTCTCCACCACTGTCACACACCACTCTCCACCACTGTCACACACCACTCTCCACCACTGTCACACACCACTCTCCACCACTGTCACACACCACTCTCCACCACTGTCACACACCACTCTCCACCACTGTCACACACCACTCTCCACCACTGTCACACACCACTCTCCACCACTGTCACACACCACTCTCCACCACTGTCACACACCACTCTCCACCACTGTCACACACCACTCTCCACCACTGTCACACACCACTCTCCACCACTGTCACACACCACTCTCCACCACTGTCACACACCACTCTCCACCACTGTCACACACCACTCTCCACCACTGTCACACACACCACTCTCCACCACTGTCACACACCACTCTCCACCACTGTCACACACCACTCTCCACCACTGTCACACACCACTCTCCACCACTGTCACACACCACTCTCCACCACTGTCACACACCACTCTCCACCACTGTCACACACCACTCTCCACCACTGTCACACACCACTCTCCACCACTGTCACACACCACTCTCCACCACTGTCACACACCACTCTCCACCACTGTCACACACCACTCTCCACCACTGTCACACACCACTCTCCACCACTGTCACACACCACTCTCCACCACTGTCACACACCACTCTCCACCACTGTCACACACCACTCTCCACCACTGTCACACACCACTCTCCACCACTGTCACACACCACTCTCCACCACTGTCACACACCACTCTCCACCACTGTCACACACCACTCTCCACCACTGTCACACACCACTCTCCACCACTGTCACACACCACTCTCCACACACTCTCCACCACTGTCACACACCACTCTCCACCACTGTCACACACCACTCTCCACCACTGTCACACACCACTCTCCACCACTGTCACACACCACTCTCCACCACTGTCACACACCACTCTCCACCACTGTCACACACCACTCTCCACCACTGTCACACACCACTCTCCACCACTGTCACACACACACTCTCCACCACTGTCACACACCACTCTCCACCACTGTCACACACCACTCTCCACCACTGTCACACACCACTCTCCACCACTGTCACACACCACTCTCCACCACTGTCACACACCACTCTCCACCACTGTCACACACCACTCTCCACCACTGTCACACACCACTCTCCACCACTGTCACACACCACTCTCCACCACTGTCACACACCCACTCTCCACCACTGTCACACACCACTCTCCACCACTGTCACACACCACTCTCCACCACTGTCACACACCACTCTCCACCACTGTCACACACCACTCTCCACCACTGTCACACACCACTCTCCACCACTGTCACACACCACTCTCCACCACTGTCACACACCACTCTCCACCACTGTCACACACCACTCTCCACCACTGTCACACACCACTCTCCACCACTGTCACACACCACTCTCCACCACTGTCACACACACCACTCTCCACCACTGTCACACACCACTCTCCACCACTGTCACACACCACTCTCCACCACTGTCACACACCACTCTCCACCACTGTCACACACCACTCTCCACCACTGTCACACACCACTCTCCACCACTGTCACACACCACTCTCCACCACTGTCACACACCACTCTCCACCACTGTCACACACCACTCTCCACCACTGTCACACACCACTCTCCACCACTGTCACACACCACTCTCCACCACTGTCACACACCACTCTCCACCACTGTCACACACCACTCTCCACCACTGTCACACACCACTCTCCACCACTGTCACACACCACTCTCCACCACTGTCACACACACTCTCCACTCTCACACACCACTGTCCACACTGTCACACACTCTCCACCACTGTCACACACCACTCTCCACCACTGTCACACACCACTCTCCACCACTGTCACACACCACTCTCCACCACTGTCACACACCACTCTCCACCACTGTCACACACCACTCTCCACCACTGTCACACACCACTCTCCACCACTGTCCACACACCACACACCACTCTCCACCACTGTCACACACCACTCTCCACCACTGTCACACACCACTCTCCACCACTGTCACACACCACTCTCCACCACTGTCACACACCACTCTCCACCACTGTCACACACCACTCTCCACCACTGTCACACACCACTCTCCACCACTGTCACACACCACTCTCCACCACTGTCACACACCACTCTCCACCACTGTCACACACCACTCTCCACCACTGTCACACACCACTCTCCACCACTGTCACACACCACTCTCCACCACTGTCACACACCACTCTCCACCACTGTCACACACCACTCTCCACCACTGTCACACACCACTCTCCACCACTGTCCACACACACACTCTCTCTCCACCACTGTCACACACCACTCTCCACCACTGTCACACACCACTCTCCACCACTGTCACACACCACTCTCCACCACTGTCACACACCACTCTCCACCACTGTCACACACCACTCTCCACCACTGTCACACACCACTCTCCACCACTGTCACACACCACTCTCCACCACTGTCACACACCACTCTCCACCACTGTCACACACCACTCTCCACCACTGTCACACACCACTCTCCACCACTGTCACACACCACTCTCCACCACTGTCACACACCACTCTCCACCACTGTCACACACCACTCTCCACCACTGTCACACACCACTCTCCACCACTGTCACACACCACTCTCCACCACTGTCACACACCACTCTCCACCACTGTCACACACCACTCTCCACCACTGTCACACACCACTCTCCACCACTGTCACACACCACTCTCCACCACTGTCACACACCACTCTCCACCACTGTCACACACCACTCTCCACCACTGTCACACACCACTCTCCACCACTGTCACACACCACTCTCCACCACTGTCACACACCACTCTCCACCACTGTCACACACCACTCTCCACCACTGTCACACACCACTCTCCACCACTGTCACACACCACTCTCCACCACTGTCACACACCACTCTCCACCACTGTCACACACCACTCTCCACCACTGTCACACACCACTCTCCACCACTGTCACACACCACTCTCCACCACTGTCACACACCACTCTCCACCACTGTCACACACCACTCTCCACCACTGTCACACACCACTCTCCACCACTGTCACACACCACTCTCCACCACTGTCACACACCACTCTCCACCACTGTCACACACCACTCTCCACCACTGTCACACACCACTCTCCACCACTGTCACACACCACTCTCCACCACTGTCACACACCACTCTCCACCACTGTCACACACCACTCTCCACCACTGTCACACACCACTCTCCACCACTCTCCACCACTGTCACACACCACTCTCCACCACTGTCACACACCACTCTCCACCACTGTCACACACCACTCTCCACCACTGTCACACACCACTCTCCACCACTGTCACACACACCACTCTCCACCACTGTCACACACCACTCTCCACCACTGTCACACACCACTCTCCACCACTGTCACACACACCACTCTCCACCACTGTCACACACCACTCTCCACCACTGTCACACACCACTCTCCACCACTGTCACACACACCACTCTCCACCACTGTCACACACACCACTCTCCACCACTGTCACACACCACTCTCCACCACTGTCACACACCACTCTCCACCACTGTCACACACCACTCTCCACCACTGTCACACACCACTCTCCACCACTGTCACACACCACTCTCCACCACTGTCACACACCACTCTCCACCACTGTCACACACCACTGTCACACACCACTCTCCACCACTGTCACACACCACTCTCCACCACTGTCACACACCACTCTCCACCACTGTCACACACCACTCTCCACCACTGTCACACACACTCTCCACCACTGTCACACACCACTCTCCACCACTGTCACACACCACTCTCCACCACTGTCACACACCACTCTCCACCACTGTCACACACCACTCTCCACCACTGTCACACACCACTCTCCACCACTGTCACACACCACTCTCCACCACTGTCACACACCACTCTCCACCACTGTCACACACCACTCTCCACCACTGTCACACACCACTCTCCACCACTGTCACACACCACTCTCCACCACTGTCACACACCACTCTCCACCACTGTCACACACCACTCTCCACCACTGTCACACACCACTCTCCACCACTGTCACACACCACTCTCCACCACTGTCACACACCACTCTCCACCACTGACACACACCACTCTCCACCACTGTCACACACCACTCTCCACCACTGTCACACACCACTCTCCACCACTGTCACACACCACTCTCCACCACTGTCACACACCACTCTCCACCACTGTCACACACCACTCTCCACCACTGTCACACACCACTCTCCACCACTGTCACACACCACTCTCCACCACTGTCACACACCACTCTCCACCACTGTCACACACCACTCTCCACCACTGTCACACACCACTCTCCACCACTGTCACACACCACTCTCCACCACTGTCACACACCACTCTCCACCACTGTCACACACCACTCTCCACCACTGTCACACACATCACTCCCCACCACTGTCACACACCACTCTCCACCACTGTCACACACACCACTCCCACCACTGTCACACACCACTCTCCACCACTGTCACACACCACTCTCCACCACTGTCACACACCACTCTCCACCACTGTCACACACCACTCTCCACCACTGTCACACACCACTCTCCACCACTGTCACACACCACTCTCCACCACTGTCACACACCACTCTCCACCACTGTCACACACCACTCTCCACCACTGTCACACACCACTCTCCACCACTGTCACACACCACTCTCCACCACTGTCACACACACCACTCCCCACCACTGTCACACACCACTCTCCACCACTGTCACACACCACTCTCCACCACTGTCACACACACCACTCTCCACCACTGTCACACACCACTCTCCACCACTGTCACACACCACTCTCCACCACTGTCACACACCACTCTCCACCACTGTCACACACCACTCTCCACCACTGTCACACACCACTCTCCACCACTGTCACACACCACTCTCCACCACTGTCACACACCACTCTCCACCACTGTCACACACCACTCTCCACCACTGTCACACACCACTCTCCACCACTGTCACACACCACTCTCCACCACTGTCACACACCACTCTCCACCACTGTCACACACCACTCTCCACCACTGTCACACACCACTCTCCACCACTGTCACACACCACTCTCCACCACTGTCACACACCACTCTCCACCACTGTCACACACCCACTCTCCACCACTGTCACACACCACTCTCCACCACTGTCACACACCACTCTCCACCACTGTCACACACCACTCTCCACCACTGTCACACACCACTCTCCACCACTGTCACACACCACTCTCCACCACTGTCACACACCACTCTCCACCACTGTCACACACCACTCTCCACCACTGTCACACACACCACTCTCCACCACTGTCACACACCACTCTCCACCACTGTCACACACCACTCTCCACCACTGTCACACACTCTCCACCACTGTCACACACCACTCTCCACCACTGTCACACACCACTCTCCACCACTGTCACACACCACTCTCCACCACTGTCACACACCACTCTCCACCACTGTCACACACCACTCTCCACCACTGTCACACACCACTCTCCACCACTGTCACACACCACTCTCCACCACTGTCACACACCACTCTCCACCACTGTCACACACCACTCTCCACCACTGTCACACACCACTCTCCACCACTGTCACACACCACTCTCCACCACTGTCACACACCACTCTCCACCACTGTCACACACCACTCTCCACCACTGTCACACACCACTCTCCACCACTGTCACACACCACTCTCCACCACTGTCACACACCACTCTCCACCACTGTCACACACCACTCTCCACCACTGTCACACACCACTCTCCACCACTGTCACACACACCACTCTCCACCACTGTCACACACCACTCTCCACCACTGTCACACACCACTCTCCACCACTGTCACACACCACTCTCCACCACTGTCACACACCACTCTCCACCACTGTCACACACCACTCTCCACCACTGTCACACACCACTCTCCACCACTGTCACACACCACTCTCCACCACTGTCACACACCACTCTCCACCACTGTCACACACCACTCTCCACCACTGTCACACACCACTCTCCACCACTGTCACACACCACTCTCCACCACTGTCACACACCACTCTCCACCACTGTCACACACCACTCTCCACCACTGTCACACACCACTCTCCACCACTGTCACACACCACTCTCCACCACTGTCACACACCACTCTCCACCACTGTCACACACCACTCTCCACCACTGTCACACTGTCACACACCACTCTCCACCACTGCCACACACCACTCTCCACCACTGTCACACACCACTCTCCACCACTCTCCACCACTGTCACACACCCACTCTCCACCACTGTCACACACCACTCTCCACCACTGTCACACACCACTCTCCACCACTGTCACACACCACTCTCCACCACTGTCACACACCACTCTCCACCACTGTCACACACCACTCTCCACCACTGTCACACACCACTCTCCACCACTGTCACACACCACTCTCCACCACTGTCACACACCCACTCTCCACCACTGTCACACACCACTCTCCACCACTGTCACACACCACTCTCCACCACTGTCACACACCCACTCTCCACCACTGTCACACACCACTCTCCACCACTGTCACACACCACTCTCCACCACTGTCACACACCACTCTCCACCACTGTCACACACCACTCTCCACCACTGTCACACACCACTCTCCACCACTGTCACACACCACTCTCCACCACTGTCACACACCACTCTCCACCACTGTCACACACCACTCTCCACCACTGTCACACACCACTCTCCACCACTGTCACACACCACTCTCCACCACTGTCACACACCACTCTCCACCACTGTCACACACCACTCTCCACCACTGTCACACACCACTCTCCACCACTGTCACACACCACTCTCCACCACTGTCACACACCACTCTCCACCACTGTCACACACCACTCTCCACCACTGTCACACACCACTCTCCACCACTGTCACACACCACTCTCCACCACTGTCACACACCACTCTCCACCACTGTCACACACCACTCTCCACCACTGTCACACACCACTCTCCACCACTGTCACACACCACTCTCCACCACTGTCACACACCACTCTCCACCACTGTCACACACCACTCTCCACCACTGTCACACACCACTCTCCACCACTGTCACACACCACTCTCCACCACTGTCACACACCACTCTCCACCACTGTCACACACCACTCTCCACCACTGTCACACACCACTCTCCACCACTGTCACACACACCACTCTCCACCACTGTCACACACCACTCTCCACCACTGTCACACACCACTCTCCACCACTGTCACACACCACTCTCCACCACTGTCACACACCACTCTCCACCACTGTCACACACCACTCTCCACCACTGTCACACACCACTCTCCACCACTGTCACACACCACTCTCCACCACTGTCACACACCACTCTCCACCACTGTCACACACACCACTCTCCACCACTGTCACACACCACTCTCCACCACTGTCACACACCACTCTCCACCACTGTCACACACCACTCTCCACCACTGTCACACACCACTCTCCACCACTGTCACACACCACTCTCCACCACTGTCACACACCACTCTCCACCACTGTCACACTGTCACACACCACTCTCCACCACTGTCACACACCACTCTCCACCACTGTCACACACCACTCTCCACCACTGTCACACACCACTCTCCACCACTGTCACACACCACTCTCCACCACTGTCACACACCACTCTCCACCACTGTCACACACAACTCTCCACCACTGTCACACACCACTCTCCACCACTGTCACACACCACTCTCCACCACTGTCACACACCACTCTCCACCACTGTCACACACCACTCTCCACCACTGTCACACACCACTCTCCACCACTGTCACACACCACTCTCCACCACTGTCACACACCACTCTCCACCACTCTCCACCACTGTCACACACCACTCTCCACCACTGTCACACACCACTCTCCACCACTGTCACACACCACTCTCCACCACTGTCACACACCACTCTCCACCACTGTCACACACCACTCTCCACCACTGTCACACACACCACTCTCCACCACTGTCACACACCACTCTCCACCACTGTCACACACCACTCTCCACCACTGTCACACACCACCACTCTCCACCACTGTCACACACCACTCTCCACCACTGTCACACACCACTCTCCACCACTGTCACACACCACTCTCCACCACTGTCACACACCACTCTCCACCACTGTCACACACCACTCTCCACCACTGTCACACACCACTCTCCACCACTGTCACACACCCACTCTCCACCACTGTCACACACCACTCTCCACCACTGTCACACACCACTCTCCACCACTGTCACACACCACTCTCCACCACTGTCACACACCACTCTCCACCACTGTCACACACCACTCTCCACCACTGTCACACACCACTCTCCACCACTGTCACACACCACTCTCTCCACCACTGTCACACACCACTCTCCACCACTGTCACACACCACTCTCCACCACTGTCACACACCACTCTCCACCACTGTCACACACCACTCTCCACCACTGTCACACACCACTCTCCACCACTGTCACACACCACTCTCCACCACTGTCACACACCACTCTCCACCACTGTCACACACCACTCTCCACCACTGTCACACACCACTCTCCACCACTGTCACACACCACTCTCCACCACTGTCACACACCACTCTCCACCACTGTCACACACCACTCTCCACCACTGTCACACACCACTCTCCACCACTGTCACACACACCACTCTCCACCACTGTCACACACCACTCTCCACCACTGTCACACACCACTCTCCACCACTGTCACACACCACTCTCCACCACTGTCACACACACCACTCTCCACCACTGTCACACACCACTCTCCACCACTGTCACACACACCACTCTCCACCACTGTCACACACCACTCTCCACCACTGTCACACACCACTCTCCACCACTGTCACACACCACTCTCCACCACTGTCACACACCACTCTCCACCACTGTCACACACCACTCTCCACCACTGTCACACACCACTCTCCACCACTGTCACACACCACTCTCCACCACTGTCACACACCACTCTCCACCACTGTCACACACCACTCTCCACCACTGTCACACACCCACTCTCCACCACTGTCACACACCACTCTCCCACCACTGTCACACACCACTCTCCACCACTGTCACACACCACTCTCCACCACTGTCACACACCACTCTCCACCACTGTCACACACCACTCTCCACCACTGTCACACACCACTCTCCACCACTGTCACACACCACTCTCCACCACTGTCACACACCACTCTCCACCACTGTCACACACCACTCTCCACCACTGTCACACACACCACTCTCCACCACTGTCACACACCACTCTCCACCACTGTCACACCACTGTCCACCACTGTCACACACCACTCTCCACCACTGTCACACACCACTCTCCACCACTGTCACACACCACTCTCCACCACTGTCACACACCACTCTCCACCACTGTCACACACCACTCTCCACCACTGTCACACACCACTCTCCACCACTGTCACACACCACTCTCCACCACTGTCACACACCACTCTCCACCACTGTCACACACCACTCTCCACCACTGTCACACACCACTCTCCACCACTGTCACACCACTCTCCACCACTGTCACACACACCACTCTCCACCACTGTCACACACCACTCTCCATCACTGTCACACACCACTCTCCACCACTGTCACACACCACTCTCCACCACTGTCACACACCACTCTCCACCACTGTCACACACCACTCTCCACCACTGTCACACACCACTCTCCACCACTGTCACACACCACTCTCCACCACTGTCACACACACACTCTCCACCACTGTCACACACCACTCTCCACCACTGTCACACACCACTCTCCACCACTGTCACACACCACTCTCCACCACTGTCACACACCACTCTCCACCACTGTCACACACCACTCTCCACCACTGTCACACACCACTCTCCACCACTGTCACACACCACTCTCCACCACTGTCACACACCACTCTCCACCACTGTCACACACCACTCTCCACCACTGTCACACACCACTCTCCACCACTGTCACACACCACTCTCCACCACTGTCACACACCACTCTCCACCACTGTCACACACCACTCTCCACCACTGTCACACACACACTCTCCACCACTGTCACACACCACTCTCCACCACTGTCACACACCACTCTCCACCACTGTCACACACCCACTCTCCACCACTGTCACACACCACTCTCCACCACTGTCACACACCACTCTCCACCACTGTCACACACCACTCTCCACCACTGTCACACACCACTCTCCACCACTGTCACACACCACTCTCCACCACTGTCACACACCACTCTCCACCACTGTCACACACCACTCTCCACCACTGTCACACACCACTCTCCACCACTGTCACACACCACTCTCCACCACTGTCACACACCACTCTCCACCACTGTCACACACCACTCTCCACCACTGTCACACACCACTCTCCACCACTGTCACACACCCACTCTCCACCACTGTCACACACCACTCTCCACCACTGTCACACACCACTCTCCACCACTGTCACACACCACTCTCCACCACTGTCACACACCACTCTCCACCACTGTCACACACCACTCTCCACCACTGTCACACACCACTCTCCACCACTGTCACACACTCACTCCACCACTGTCACACACCACTCTCCACCACTGTCACACACCACTCTCCACCACTGTCACACACACCACTCTCCACCACTGTCACACACCACTCTCCACCACTGTCACACACCACTCTCCACCACTGTCACACACCACTCTCCACCACTGTCACACACACCACTCTCCACCACTGTCACACACCACTCTCCACCACTGTCACACACCACTCTCCACCACTGTCACACACCACTCTCCACCACTGTCACACACCACTCTCCACCACTGTCACACACCACTCTCCACCACTGTCACACACCACTCTCCACCACTGTCACACACCACTCTCCACCACTGTCACACACACCACTCTCCACCACTGTCACACACCACTCTCCACCACTGTCACACACCACTCTCCACCACTGTCACACACCACTCTCCACCACTGTCACACACCACTCTCCACCACTGTCACACACCACTCTCCACCACTGTCACACACCACTCTCCACCACTGTCACACACCACTCTCCACCACTGTCACACACTCTCCACTCTCCACCACTGTCACACACCACTCTCCACCACTGTCACACACACCACTCCCCACCACTGTCACACACCACTCTCCACCACTGTCACACACACCACTCTCCACCACTGTCACACACCCACTCTCCACCACTGTCACACACCACTCTCCACCACTGTCACACACCACTCTCCACCACTGTCACACACCACTCTCCACCACTGTCACACACCCACTCTCCACCACTGTCACACACCACTCTCCACCACTGTCACACACCACTCTCCACCACTGTCACACACCACTCTCCATGATCACAGGAGTTAGGTCAAAATATTGACAAGTTTTAAGTTATAAAATATAACAAAATGCAGGAGGCAGACTTTGGAATTTTATTTGTTTTAGTGATCTCAAAAATGTATTTCTGGCCCAATGTTTAACACTAACATCTTGTTTTAATTAGGGGTCGCCTAGAGGCACATAAAGAGCCGTCTAGTGGTACATAAAGGGGCCGCCTAGAGGCACATATAGAGGTCGTCTAGAAGTTCTTAAAGGGGCCGCCTTGAGGCACATAAAGAGCCGTCTAGTGGTACATAAAGGGGCCGCCTAGAGGCACATATAGAGGTCGTCTAGAAGTACTTAAAAGGGGCCGCCTAGAGGCACATATAGAGGTCGTCTAGAAGTACTTAAAGGGGCCGCCTAGAGGCACATATAGAGGTCGTCTAGAAGTACTTAAAGGGGCCGCCTAGAGGCACATAAAGGGGCCGCCTAGAGGTACATAAAGGGGTCGCCTAGAGGCACATAAAGGGGTCGCCTAGAGGTACATAAAGGGGTCGCCTAGAGGTACATAAAGGGGTCGCCTAGAGGTACATAAAGGGGTCGCCTAGAGGTACATAAAGGGGTCGCCTAGAGGTACATAAAGGGGTCGCCTAGAGGCACATAAAGGGGTCGCCTAGAGGTACATAAAGGGGTCGCCTAGAGGCACATAAAGGGGTCGCCTAGAGGTACATAAAGGGGTCGCCTAGAGGCACATAAAGGGATCGCCTAGAGGTACATAAAGGGGTCGCCTAGAGGCACATAAAGGGGTCGCCTAGAGGTACATAAAGGGGTCGCCTAGAGGCACATAAAGGGGTCGCCTAGAGGTACATAAAGGGGTCGCCTAGAGGCACATAAAGGGGTCGCCTAGAGGTACATAAAGGGGTCGCCTAGAGGCACATAAAGGGGTCGCCTAGAGGTACATAAAGGGGTCGCCTAGAGGCACATAAAGGGGTCGCCTAGAGGTACATAAAGGGGTCGCCTAGAGGCACATAAAGGGGTCGCCTAGAGGCACATAAAGGGGTCGCCTAGAGGCACATAAAGGGGTCGCCTAGAGGCACATAAAGGGGTCGCCTAGAGGCACATAAAGGGGTCGCCTAGAGGCACATAAAGGGGCCGCCTAGAGGCACATAAAGGGGTCGCCTAGAGGCACATAAAGGGGTCGCCTAGTGGCACATGAAGGGGCCACCTTGTGGCACCTAATGAGGCCGCCTACAGGTGCATAAAAGGGCCGCAGAGAGCCACATAGAGGTGCATAAAGAGGCTGCCTAGAGCAACATAAATGGGCCGCATAGAGGCGCATATAGGAACCGCATAGAGGCATATAAAGGGAATGACTAGAGGCGCATAAAGGGGCCGCTTTGAGGCACATAAAGGGGCCGCCTAGAGGCGCATAAGGGGCCGCCTAGAGGTATATAAAGGGGCCGCCTAGAGGTATATAAAGGGCCGCCTAGAGGTACATAAAGGGACCGCCTAGAGACACATAAAGGGCCTCCTAGATGCACATAAAGGGGCAGAATTGAGGCACATAAAGGGGCAGAATTGAGGCACATAAAGGGGCCGCCTAGAGGTATATAAAGGGCCGCCTAGAGACACATAAAGGGGCCGCCTAGAGGTGCATAAATGGGCCGCCTAGAGGTGCATAAAGGGCCGTTTAAAGGCACATAAATGGCCACCTAGAGGTACATAAAGGGCCGCCTAGAGGCACATATAGGGCCGCCTAGAGGCACATACAGGAGCCGCCTAGAGATACATAAAGAGCAGCCTAGAGGCACATAAAGGGCCGCCTAGAGGCACATAAAGGGCAGCCTAGAGGCACATAAAAAGGCTGTCTAGAGGTGCATAAAGGGCCGCCAAGAGGTGCATAAAGGGCCGCCAAGAGGTGCATAAAGGGGCCGCATAGAGGCACATAAAGGGCCGCCTAGAGGCACATAAAGGGCCGCCTAGAGACACATAAAAGGCCACCAAGAGGCACATAAAGGGCCGCCTAGAGGCACATAAAGGGCCGCCTAGAGACACATAAAAGGCCACCAAGAGGCACATAAAGGGCCGTCTTGAGGCATATAAAGGGCCGCCTAGAGACACATAAAAGGCCACCAAGAGGCACATAAAGGGGCCGCCTAGAGGCACATAAAGGGCCGCCTAGAGGCACATAAAGGGCCGCCTAGAGGCACATAAAGGAGCTGCCTAGAGGCACATAAAGGGCCGCCTAGAGGAACATAAAGGGCCGCCTAAAGGTACATAAAGGAGCCGTCTAGAGGTACATAAAGGGCCGCCTAGAGAGGCACAAAAAGGGCCGCCTAGAGGTACATAAAGGGGCAGCCTAAAGGTACATAAAGGGCAGCCTAGTGGTACATAAAATGACAGCCAAAAGATGCATAAAGGGGCTGCCTAGAGGTATATAAAGGGCCGCCTAGAGGTACATAAAGGGCCGCCTAGAGGTACATAAAAGGGCCGCCTAGAGGTACATAAAGGGGCAGCCTAGAGGTACATAAAGGGCAGCCTAGAGGTACATAAAAGGGCAGCCTAGAAGTACATAAAGAGGCAGCCTAGAGGTATATAAAAGGGACCGCCTAGTGTCACATAAAGGGCCTCCTAGGGGTGCATGAAGGGCCGCCTAGAGGTACATAAAAGGGCAGCCTAGAGGCACATAAAGGGACCGCCTAGTGTCACATAAAGGGCCGCCTAGTGGTGCATGAAGGGCCGCGTAAAGACACAAAAAGGGCCTGGTTGATACCTAGTTACCCTGGTTAATGGGGTTCTGGGAGTTCTTATACTCCCCAAGCCCGGCCCGAGGCCAGGCTCGACTTGTGAGAGTCTGGTCCACCACCTGGCTGTTGCTTGGAGCGACCCGCAGGCCCACATACCCACCACAGCCCGACTGATCCGGAACTTCTCTTAGAAAACTGTCCAGTTTTCTCTTGAAAATGTCCACGGTTGTTCCGGCAATATATCTTATAGTCGCTGGGAGGACGTTGAACAACCGCGGACCTCTGATGTATATACAGTGTTCTCTGTGCCTATGGCACCTCTGCTTTTCACTGGTTCAATCTTCTATTTTCTTCCATGTCATTCACTCCAGTACGTTGTTATTTTACTGTGTAGATTTGGGATCTGACCCTCCAGTATTTTCCATGTGGATATTATTTGGTACCTCTCTCGTCTCCTTTCTAGAGAGTACATTTGGAGAGCTTTGAAACGATCCCAATAATTTAGGTGTTTTATCTCGTTTATGCGTGCCGTATATGTTCTCTGTATTCCCTCTATTTCAGCAATCTCTCCTGCTCTCTCTTTCTCTATTTCATCTATGGGATGAAATATCTAGGGCATCTAGATCTAACAGTATTTACGTCATGGGTGACTTTAATTTTAGTGGAATAAACTGGTTGAACAAAACAGGGAATAGTGAAGCAGAAGATTTTCTAGAATTAATTGACGATTGCTTTCTTACGCAACACATTAAGGAACCAACACGGGAAAATAATATTTTAGATTTAGTGTTAACTAACAGGGAAACACAAATTAATGACATCGAAATAGGGAGTGAGCTAGGGAACAGTGATCACAAAGAAATCAGATTTAGCATAGAATGGAATAGACCTGTAGGAGAAAATTCTGTTAAAGTGCCAGATTTTCGAAAAGCTGATTTTAATACCCTAAGAAATTCTTTGGGTCAAATTGATTAGAAAGTCTTGGGTATGGGGTGGGGGCCGGTCTTGGAGCGAGACATGAACCCAGCGATAGGTGACGTAAATGGGGATTTCGATGTGGATTCAATATATAACTTATTTAAGAATATTCTAAACAAAGCACAGGAACGTAGTATACCATACAAATTGAATAGATCGAATACTAATGACCCAAAGTGGATAACAAAGAATTTGAAGAACCTTATAGGTAAAAAGAGAGCTTGGTACAAAAGAATTAAAAATGGGGAGGTCACTTTAGAACAGGAATTCGTACAACTGGTTAGAAATGTTAAAAAAGAGATAAGGAAAGCAGAAAGAAACTATGAAGTTCGCATAGCAGGGCAAGCAAAGACAAATCCTAAAGGGTTTTTTCAGTTATATCGTACTAAGACTAGGGAAAGGATAGGTCCATTAAAAACTGAGACAGGTCAAATAACAGATAGTGATGAAGAGATGAGTAGTATTTTTAATAAATATTTTGTATCTGTATTTACTAAAGAGGAACTTAACAATATGCCTTCAGCCGAACAAGTCTATGTGGGTGGGGACGAGGACAGGTTGACGAGTTTAGCAGTTACCAGGGAGGATGTTCTTAAACAAATAGTAAAACTCAAACCAAACAAATCCCCAGGGCCGGATGAAGTGTTTGCCAGGGTGCTTAAAGAATGCAAAGAGGAGCTTTGTGACCCACTGTCAACCATATTTAATAAATCAATAGAGTCAGGCAGAGTGCCAGAGTTTTGGAAAGTTGCTAATGTGATACCAGTTTTTAAGAAAGGAGATAGATCACTTGCGTCTAACTATCGACCAATTAGCCTAACGTCTATTGTGGGAAAGTTACTCGAATCTATAATAGCAAATAAAATTCGTCTTCATCTTGAAAAACATAAATTAATAATTGAGTTGCAACATCGTTTTATAAATGGCCGTTCATGTTTAACAAATTTGTTATCTTTTTATTCTAGCATAGTTGAGGCAGTTGATAGTGGTAAGGATTGTGATGTTGTGTACCTTGACTTTAGCAAAGCTTTTGATACAGTGCCACATGAAAGACTGATTAAAAAGATAGAGGCTCATGGTATTGGGGGTGATATATTTAACTGGATTAGGGAATTCGTACAACTGGTTAGAAATGTTAAAAAAGAGATAAGGAAAGCAAAAAGAAACTATGAAGTTCGCATAGCAGGGCAAGCAAAGACAAATCCTAAAGGGTTTTTTCAGTTATATCGTACTAAGACTAGGGAAAGGATAGGTCCATTAAAAACTGAGACAGGTCAAATAACAGATAGTGATGAAGAGATGAGTAGTATTTTTAATAAATATTTTGTATCTGTATTTACTAAAGAGGAACTTAACAATATGCCTTCAGCCGAACAAGTCTATGTGGGTGGGGACGAGGACAGGTTGACGAGTTTAGCAGTTACCAGGGAGGATGTTCTTAAACAAATAGTAAAACTCAAACCAAACAAATCCCCAGGGCCGGATGAAGTGTTTGCTAGGGTGCTTAAAGAATGCAAAGAGGAGCTTTGTGACCCACTGTCAACCATATTTAATAAATCAATAGAGTCAGGCAGAGTGCCAGAGTATTGGAAAGTTGCTAATGTGATACCAGTTTTTAAGAAAGGAGATAGATCACTTGCGTCTAACTATCGACCAATTAGCCTAACGTCTATTGTGGGAAAGTTACTCGAATCTATAATAGCAAATAAAATTCGTCTTCATCTTGAAAAACATAAATTAATAATTGAGTCGCAACATGGTTTTATAAATGGCCGTTCATGTTTAACAAATTTGTTATCTTTTTATTCTAGCATTGTTGAGGCAGTTGATAGTGGTAAGGATTGCGATGTTGTATACCTTGACTTTAGCAAAGCTTTTGATACAGTGCCACATGAAAGACTGATTAAAAAAATAGAGTCTCATGGTATTGGGGGTGCTATATTAAGCTGGATTAGGGCATGGCTATACCAAAGGAAACAGAGAGTTAGTATAAATGGAATCAAGTCAGAGTGGGAAAATGTTGTAAGTGGAGTGCCTCAAGGCTCTGTCCTGGGACCTCTGTTGTTTATAATATATATAAATGATTTAGATTCAGGTTTGAGTAGCAACATTTGCAAATTTGCCGATGATACGAAAATCGGTAGGGAAATTAATTCGGAGGAGGACTCACTATCACTTCAAGTTGATCTAGATAGGGTTTTGAAATGGTCAAAGGATTGGCAGATGCAGTTTAATGCTGATAAATGTAAAGTTCTGAGGTTAGGTAATGATGATAGAGTTACAAGATACGAGCTAGATGGTGTTGTGATTGCGAAGTCTGATTGCGAAAGGGATCTGGAGTTATGATTAGTAAGAATTTAAAACAAAAGGATCAATGCATAAATGTTCGTAATAAGGCAAATCGGACACTTGGATTTATTAATCGCAGCGTTAGTAACAAGACACCTGGTGTGGTTCTCAAGCTATATCTTGCTCTAGTTAGGCCCCATTTAGATTATGCAGTTCAGTTTTGGTCGCCATATTATAGAATGGATATAAATTCACTTGAACGTGTCCAGCGTAGGATGACTAAGTTAATTCCCCAAATTAGAAATCTTTCATATGAAGAAAGATTAACAAAGCTTAAGTTGCATTCACTGGAAAGGCGAAGAGTTAGGGGTGACATGATAGAGGTTTACAAGTGGATGAATGGACATAACCGGGGGGATATTAATAGGGTATTAAAAGTATCAACACAGGACAGAACACGAAACAATGGATATAAATTGGATAAGTTTAGATTTAGGAAAGACTTGGGTAAATACTGGTTCAGTAACAGGGTTGTTGATTTGTGGAACCAATTGCCGCGTAACATTGTGGAGGTGGGGTCCCTCGATTGTTTCAAGCACGGGTTGGACAAGTATATGAGTGGGATTGGGTGGTTATAGAATAGGAGCTGCCTCGTATGGGCCAATAGGCCTTCTGCAGTTACCTTTGTTCTTATGTTCTTATGTTCTTAGGGCATGGCTATACCAAAGGAAACAGAGAGTTAGTATAAATGGAATCAAGTCAGAGTGGGAAAATGTTGTAAGTGGAGTGCCTCAAGGCTCTGTCCTGGGACCTCTGTTGTTTATAATATATATAAATGATTTAGATTCAGGTTTGAGTAGCAACATTTGCAAATTTGCCGATGATACGAAAATCGGTAGGGAAATTAATTCGGAGGAGGACTCACTATCACTTCAAGTTGATCTAGATAGGGTTTTGAAATGGTCAAAGGATTGGCAGATGCAGTTTAATGCTGATAAATGTAAAGTTCTGAGGTTAGGTAATGATGATAGAGTTACAAGATACGAGCTAGATGGTGTTGTGATTGCGAAGTCGGATTGCGAAAGGGATCTGGGAGTTATGATTAGTAAGAATTTAAAACAAAAGGATCAATGCATAAATGTTCGTAATAAGGCAAATCGGACACTTGGATTTATTAATCGCAGCGTTAGTAACAAGACACCTGGTGTGGTTCTCAAGCTATATCTTGCTCTAGTTAGGCCCCATTTAGATTATGCAGTTCAGTTTTGGTCGCCATATTATAGAATGGATATAAATTCACTTGAACGTGTCCAGCGTAGGATGACTAAGTTAATTCCCCAAATTAGAAATCTTTCATATGAAGAAAGATTAACTAAGCTTAAGTTGCATTCACTGGAAAGGCGAAGAGTTAGGGGTGACATGATAGAGGTTTACAAGTGGATGAATGGACATAACCGGGGGGATATTAATAGGGTATTAAAAGTATCAACACAGGACAGAACACGAAACAATGGATATAAATTGGATAAGTTTAGATTTAGGAAAGACTTGGGTAAATACTGGTTCAGTAACAGGGTTGTTGATTTGTGGAACCAATTGCCGCGTAACATTGTGGAGGTGGGGTCCCTCGATTGTTTCAAGCACGGGTTGGACAAGTATATGAGTGGGATTGGGTGGTTATAGAATAGGAGCTGCCTCGTATGGGCCAATAGGCCTTCTGCAGTTACCTTTGTTCTTATGTTCTTATGTTCTTATGTTAGGTAACGATGATAGAGTTACAAGATACGAGCTAGATGGCGTTGAGATTGCGAAGTTGGATTGCGAAAGGGATCTGGGAGTTATGATTAGTAAGAATTTAAAACAAAAGGATCAATGCATAAATGTTCGTAATAAGGCAAATCGGACACTTGGATTTATTAATCGCAGCGTTAGTAACAAGACACCTGGTGTGGTTCTCAAGCTATATCTTGCTCTAGTTAGGCCCCATTTAGATTTTGCAGTTCAGTTTTGGTCGCCATATTATAGAATGGATATAAATTCACCTGAACGTGTCCAGCGTAGGATGACTAAGTTAATTCCCCAAATTAGAAATCTTTCATATGAAGAAAGATTAACAAAGCTTAAGTTGCATTCACTGGAAAGGCGAAGAGTTAGGGGTGACATGATAGAGGTTTACAAATGGGTGAATGGACATAACAAAGGGGATATTAATAGGGTATTAAAAGTATCAACACAAGACAGAACACGAAACAATGGGTATAAATTGGATAAGTTTAGATTTAGGAAAGACTTGGGTAAATACTGGTTCAGTAACAGGGTTGTTGATTTGTGGAACCAATTGCCGCGTAACAGTGTCGAGGTGGGGTCCCTCGATTGTTTCAAGCGCGGGTTGGACATGTATATGAGTGGGATTGGGTGGTTATAAATAGGAGCTGCCTCGTATGGGCCAATAGGCCTTCTGCAGTTGCCTTTGTTCTTATGTTCTTATGTTCTCTGAAGGGGAAAGTGAGTATTGAGCAGTACTCGAGACGGAACAACACAAGTGACTTGAAGAGTACAACCATTGTGATGGGATCCCTGGATTTGAAAGTTCTTGTAATCCATCTGATCAATTTTCTGGCTGGCGCGATATTTGCTTGGTTATACTCCCTAAACGTTAGATCGTCGGACATCATTATTCCCAAATCCATGACATGCTGTTTTTCTACTGTGGGAAGATTCGATTGTATTTTGTACCTTGTATTATGTTTCAGATCCGCCGTACCTGAGTACCTGAAATTTATCACTGTTAAATATCATGTTATTTTCTGCTGCCCAATTGAAAACTTTGTTGATATCTGCTTGCAGTTTTTCAATGTCTTCAGCAGAGGTAATTTTCATGCTGATTTTTGTGTCATCTGCAAAGGACGACACGAAGCTGTGACGAGTATTTTTGTCTATATCAGATATGAGAATAAGGAACAGTAGCGGTGCAGGGACTGTACCTTGAGGTACAGAGCTTTTTACATTGCTTGCCGCGTAGAGGCACATAAAGGGACCCCATAGAGTCACATAAGGGGCCGCCTAGAGGCACATAAAGGGCCGCCTAGAGGCACATAAAGGGCCGCCTAGAGGCACATAAAGGGCCGCCTAGAGGCACATAAAGGGCCGCCTAGAGGCACATAAAGGGACCCCATAGAGTCACATAAGGGGCCGCCTAGAGGCACATAAAGGGGCCGCCTAGAGGCACATAAAGGGCCGCGTAGAGGCACATAAAGGGACCCCATAGAGTCACATAAGGGGCCGCCTAGGGCCGCCTAGAGGCACATAAAGGGGCGCCTAGAGGTACATAGAGGCACATAAAGGGCCGCCTAGAGGCACATAAAGGGACGCCCATAGAGTACATAAAGGGCCGCCTAGAGGCACATAAAGGGCCGCCTAGAGGCACATAAAGGGGCCGCCTAGAGGCCGCCTACATAAAGGGGCCGCCTAGAGGCACATAAAGGGCCGCCTAGAGGCACATAAAGGGCCGCCTAGAGGCACATAAAGGGCCGCCTAGAGGCACATAACATAAAGGGGCCGCCTAGAGGCACATAAAGGGCCGCCTAGAGGCACATAAAGGGGCCGCCTAGAGGTACATAAAGGGCCACCTAGAGGCACATAAAGGGGCCGACAAGAGGCACATAAAGGGCCACCTAGAGGTACATAAAGGGGCCGCCTAGAGGCACATAAAGGGCCGCCTAGAGGCACATAAAGGGCCGCCTAGAGGTACATAAAGGGCCGCCTAGAGGCACATAAAGGGCCGCCTAGAGGCACATAAAGGGGCCGCCTAGAGGCACATAAAGGGCCCGCCTAGAGGCACATAAAGGGGCCTAGAGGCACATAAAGGGCCGGGCCGCCTAGAGGCACATAAAGGGCACATAAAGGGCCGCCTAGAGGTACATAAAGGGCCGCCTAGAGGCACATAAAGGGCCGCCTAGAGGCACATAAAGGGGCCGCCATAAAGGGCCGCCTAGAGGTACATAAAGGGGCCGCCTAGAGGCACGCCTAGAGGCACATAAAGGGCCGCCTAGAGGTACATAAAGGGCCGCCTAGAGGCACATAGAGGCACATAAAGGGCCGCCTAGAGGCACATAAAGGGACCGCCTAGAGGCACATAAAGTGCCGCCTAGAGGCACATAAAGGGGCCGCCCTAGAGGCACATAAAGGGCCGCCTAGAGGCACATAAAGGGCCGCCTAGAGGCACATAAAGGGGCCGCCTAGAGGTACATAAAGGCCTAGCCGCCTAGAGGCACATAAAGGGCCGCCTAGAGGCACATAAAGGGCCGCCTAGAGGTACATAAAGGGCCGCCATAGAGGGGCACATAAAGGAGCCGCCTAGAGGCACATAAAGGGCCGCCTAGAGGCACATAAAGGGCCGCCTAGAGGCACATAAAGGGCCGCCTAGAGGCACATAAAGGGCCGCCTAGAGGTACATAAAGGGCCGCCTAGAGGCACATAAAGGGCCGCCTAGAGGTACATAAAGGGCCGCCTAGAGGCACATAAAGGGGCCGCCTAGAGGTACATAAAGGAGCCGCCTAGAGGCACATAAAGGGCCGCCTAGAGGTACATAAAGGGCCGCCTAGAGGCACATAAAGGGCCGCCTAGAGGTACATAAAGGGCCGCCTAGAGGCACATAAAGGGCCGCCTAGAGGCACATAAAGAGGCCACCATGAGGCACTTAAATGGCCGCCCAGAGGCACATAAAGGGGCCGCCTAGAAGCACATAAAGGGGCCGCCTAGAGGCACATAAAGGGCCGCCTAGAGGCACATAAAGGGCCGCCTAGAGGCACATAAAGAGCCGCCTATAGGCACATAAAGGGGCCGCCTAGAGGCACATAAAGGGCCGCCTAGAGGCACATAAAGAGGCCACCATGAGCACTTACCGCCTAAGGTACATACTGGGCCGCCTAGAGGCACATAAAGGGGCCGCACATACAGCCGCTTAGAGGCACATAAAGGGCCTCCTAGAAGCACATAAAGGGCCGCCTAGAGGCACATAAAGGGCCGCCTCCATAAAGGGCCGCCTAGAGGCACATAAAGAGGCCACCATGAGGCCTTAAATGGCCTAGACATACTGGCACATAAAAGGGACGCCTAGAGGCACATAAAGGGCCGCCTAGAGGCACATAAAAGGGACGCCTAGAGGCACATAAAGGGCCGCTTAGAAGAACATAAAGGGCCGCCTAGAGGCATATAAAGGGACGTCTAGAGGAACATATAGGGACACCTTGAGACAAATAAAGGGGCCGCCTAGAGGCTCATAAGGGGCCGTCAAGATGGCACATAAAGAGCATCCTAGAGGAACATAAAGCGACCCCTTAGATGCACATAAAGAGCCGCCTAGAGGCACATAAAATGACTGCGTAGAGGCCCAAAAAAGAGCCGCCTAGAGGCACATAAAATGGCCACCTTTAGGCCCATAAAAGGGCCGCCTTGTAAGACATAAAATGGCCCTCTAGAAGCCCATAAGTGGCCCACCTAGAGGCGCATAAAATGGTTGCCTAGAAACCTCTAAAATGGCCGCCAAGCGGCCCATAAAGGGGCCGCCTGAAAGCACATAAAATAGCCGTGTAGAGGCAAATAAAGCAGCCACCTAGAGATACATAAAAGGGCCGCCTAGAGGCACATAAAGGGCCCCCTAGAGGTACATAAAGGGCCCCCTAGAGGCACATAAAAGGCCGCCTTGAGGTACATAAAGGGGCGCCTAAAGGTAGATAAAGGGCCGCCTAGAGGCACATAAAGGGGCCCCCTAGAGGTACATAAAGGGCCGCCTAGAGGTACATATAGGGGCCGCCTAGAGATACATAAAAGGGCCGCCTAGAGGTACATAAAGGGCCCCCTAGAGGCACATAAAAGGCCGCCTTGAGGTACATAAAGGGGCGCCTAAAGGTAGATAAAGGGCCGCCTAGAGGCACATAAAGGGCCGCCTAGAGGCACATAAAGAGTCGCCTAGAGGTACATAAAGAGCCGCCTAGAGGCACATAAAGGGGCAGCCTAGAGATACATAAATGGGCCACCTAGAGGCACATAATGGTGCCGCCTAGAGATACATAAATGGGCCGCCTAGAGGCACATAAAGAGTCGCCTAGAGGTACATAAAGAGCCGCCTAGAGGCACATAAAGGGGCAGCCTAGAGATACATAAATGGGCCACCTAGAGGCACATAATGGTGCCGCCTAGAGATACATAAATGGGCCGCCTAGAGGTACATAAAGTGCCACCATGATGTACATAAAGGGGCCGCCTAGAGGCACATAAAGGAGCCGCCTATAGGTACATGAAGGAGCCGCCTAGAGGCACATAAAGGAGCCGCCTATAGGTACATAAAGGAGCCGCCTATAGGTACATAAATGGGCCGCCAAGAGGTACATAAAGGGGCAGCCTAGAGGTACATAAAAGACCCAACTAGAGGTACATAAAGAGGTCGCCTAGAGATACATAAAGTGGCCGCCTAGAGGTACATAAAGGGGCCACCTAGAGGCACATAAAGGGGCCGCCTAGAGGCACATAAAGGGCCACCTAGAGGCACATAAAGGGGCCGCCTAGAGGCACATAAAGGGCTGCCTAGAGGCACATAAAGGGCCGCCTAGAGTCGTATATGGGGGCTACCTAGCAGTAAATAGGTACTTGGGAGTTAGACGACTGTTGCTGGCTGCTGCCTGGGTGTGTGTGTGTGTGGGGGGGGGGGGAGTTAGTTAGGTAGTAACAGTTGAGTGATTGACAGTTGAGAGGCGGGCGGAAAGAGCAGAGCTCAACCCCCACAAGCACAACTAGGTCAATACAGAGAAAGAGGAAGACACATAAGTAAACACGCAGAGAGAGAGACAGACACAGATACTGATCTGGGGTATCTCACATAGTACTATATAACAACATAAGAATAACATGAACTGCATAGCACCCATTCTTCCTTACCACACCGCTCCCATTTATATTCTCCCAAACTCATTCACGTGTGTCTAACCTACGCTTGAAACAATCCGCCGATCCCACACCTATTGTCTTACCTGATAATTTGTACATAAATCAACAACCGTTTCCATACGAACATTGACACACGTCTTTCATGAATATAAACTTGTCCAATTTATATCCAGTGTTACCTTAATTTTTTGTATTTAAAACCTTATTTATATCCCATCTATCTATTTATATATTTCAATAATCTCGCCCCTTATTCGTCGACTTTATAGAGAATGGGAATTTAGTTTTTCTTAATCTCTCTTCATAAAGGAGGTTTCTAATTCCTGTTATTAATTGTTATTATTCTCTGAACAAGACCAAGTGAACTTATGTTCATTCTGTAATACAGAGACCAACAATGAACAGTATAATCCAACTGGGGCTCAACAAGGGCAGGAGCAAGGTGAACAATTCTATTAGATATATTGGTGCTACAACATCTAGAAATATATCCCAGAATACTCTTACCTTTATTCAATATATTTATGTACTAAACTGAAACTTCCAGTCTTTCAAGTAACTTGAATAACCTGTCTTCCTTCTGAACTAGCAACAGTCTTCCTCCTGAACTAGCAACAGTCTTCCTTCTGAACTAGCAACAGTCTTCCTTCTGAACTAGCAACAGTCTTCCTTCTGAACTAGCAACACTCTTCCTTCTGAACTAGCAACAGTCTTCCTTCTGAACTAGCAACAGTCTTCCTCCTGAACTAGCAACAGTCTTCCTTCTGAACTAGCAACAGTCTTCCTTCTGAACTAGCAACAGTCTTCCTCCTGAACTAGCAACAGTCTTCCTTCTGAACTAGCAACAGTCTTCCTTCTGAACTAGCAACAGTCTTCCTTCTGAACTAGCAACAGTCTTCCTTCTGAACTAGCAACAGTCTTCCTTCTGAACTAGCACCAGTCTTCCTTGTGAACTAGCACCAGTCTTCCTTCTGAACTAACAACAGTCTTCCTTCTGAACTACCAACAGTCTTCCTTCTGAACTAGCAACAGTCTTCCTTCTGAACTAGCACCAGTCATCCTTCTGAACTAGCAACAGTCTTCCTTCTGAACTAGCAACAGTCTTCCTTCTGAACTAGCAACAGTCTTCCTTCTGAACTAGCAACAGTCTTCCTCCTGAACTAGCAACAGTCTTCCTTCTGAACTAGCAACAGTCTTCCTTCTGAACTAGCAACAGTCTTCCTTCTGAACTAGAACAGTCTTCCTTCTGAGCAACAGTCTTCCTTCTGAACTAGCAACAGTCTTCCTTCTGAACTAGCAACAGTCTTCCTTCTGAACTAGCAACAGTCTTCCTTCTGAACTAGCAACAGTCTTCCTTCTGAACTAGCACCAGTCTTCCTTCTGAACTAGCAACAGTCTTCCTTAAGAACTAGCAACAGTCTTCCTTCTGAACTAGCAACAGTCGTCCTTCAGAAGTAGCAACAGTTTTCATTCTGAAATAGCACTACAGTCTTCCTTCTGAACTAGCAACAGTCTTCCTTCTGAACTAGCAACAGTCTTCCTTCTGAACTAACAACAGTCTTCCTTCTGAACTAACAACAGTCTTCCTTCTGAACTAGCAACAGTCTTCCTTCTGAACTAGCACCAGTCTTCCTTGTGAACTAGCAACAGTCTTCCTTCTGAACTAACAACAGTCTTCCTTCTGAACTAACAACAGTCTTCCTTCTGAACTAGCAACAGTCTTCCTTCTGAACTAGCAACAGTCTTCCTTCTGAACTAGCAACAGTCTTCCTTCTGAACTAGCAACAGTCTTCCTTCTGAACCAGCAACAGTCTTCCTTCTGAACTAGCAACAGTCTTCCTTCTGAACTAGCAACAGTCTTCCTTCTGAACTAGCAACAGTCTTCCTTCTGAACTAGCAACAGTCTTCCTTCTGAACTAGCAACAGTCTTCCTTCTGAACTAGCAACAGTCTTCCTTCTGAACTAGCAACAGTCTTCCTTCTGAACTAGCAACAGTCTTCCTTCTGAACTGAACTTCCTTCTGAGCAACAGTCTTCCTTCTGAACTAGCAACAGTCTTCCTTCTGAACTAGCAACAGTCTTCCTTCTGAACTAGCAACAGTCTTCCTTCTGAACTAGCAACAGTCTTCCTTCTGAACTAACAACAGTCTTCCTTCTGAACTAGCAACAGTCTTCCTTCTGAACTAGCAACAGTCTTCCTTCTGAACTAGCAACAGTCTTCCTTCTGAACTAGCAACAGTCTTCCTTCTGAACCAGCAACAGTCTTCCTTCTGAACTAGCAACAGTCTTCCTTCTGAACTAGCAACAGTCTTCCTTCTGAACTAGCAACAGTCTTCCTTCTGAACTAGCAACAGTCTTCCTTCTGAACTAGCAACAGTCTTCCTTCTGAACTAGCAACAGTCTTCCTTGTGAACTAGCAACAGTCTTCCTTCTGAACTAGCAACAGTCTTCCTTCTGAACTAGCAACAGTCCTTCCTTCTGAACTAGCAACAGTCTTCCTTCTGAACCAGCAACAGTGTTCCTTCTGAACTAGCAACAGTCTTCCTTCTGAACCAGCAACAGTGTTCCTTCCTTTCTTGAACTAGCAACAGTGTTCCTTGTGAACCAGCAACAGTGTTCCTTGTGAACCAGCAACAGTCTTCCTTCTGAACCAGCAACAGTGTTCCTTGTGAACCAGCAACAGTCTTCCTTCTGAACTAGCAACAGTGTTCCTTGTGAACCAGCAACAGTGTTCCTTGTGAACCAGCAACAGTGTTCCTTGTGAACTAGCAACAGTCTTCCTTGTGAACCAGCAACAGTGTTCCTTCTGAACCAGCAACAGTGTTCCATGTGAACCAGCAACAGTGTTCCTTGTGAACCAGCAACAGTGTTTCCTTGTGAACCAGCAACAGTGTTCCTTGTGAACCAGCAACAGTGTTCCTTGTGAACCAGCAACAGTGTTCCTTGTGAACCAGCAACAGTGTTCCTTGTGAACCAGCAACAGTGTTCCTTGTGAACCAGCAACAGTGTTCCTTGTGAACCAGCAACAGTGTTCCTTGTGAACCAGCAACAGTGTTCCTTGTGAACCAGCAACAGTGTTCCTTGTGAACCAGCAACAGTGTTCCTTGTGAACCAGCAACAGTGTTCCTTGTGAACCAGCAACAGTGTTCCTTGTGAACCAGCAACAGTGTTCCTTGTGAACCAGCAACAGTGTTCCTTGTGAACCAGCAACAGTGTTCCTTGTGAACCAGCAACAGTGTTGTTCCTTGTGAACCAGCAACAGTGTTGTTCCTTGTGAACCAGCAACAGTGTTCCTTGTGAACCAGCAACAGTGTTCCTTGTGAACCAGCAACAGTGTTCCTTGTGAACCAGCAACAGTGTTCCTTGTGAACCAGCAACAGTGTTCCTTGTGAACCAGCAACAGTGTTCCTTGTGAACCAGCAACAGTGTTCCTTGTGAACCAGCAACAGTGTTCCTTGTGAACCAGCAACAGTGTTCCTTGTGAACCAGCAACAGTGTTCCTTGTGAACCAGCAACAGTGTTCCTTGTGAACCAGCAACAGTGTTCCTTGTGAACCAGCAACAGTGTTCCTTGTGAACCAGCAACAGTGTTCCTTGTGAACCAGCAACAGTGTTCCTTGTGAACCAGCAACAGTGTTCCTTGTGAACCAGCAACAGTGTTCCTTGTGAACCAGCAACAGTGTTCCTTGTGAACCAGCAAGTGTTCCTTGTGAACCAGCAACAGTGTTCCTTGTGAACCAGCAACAGTGTTCCTTGTGAACCAGCAACAGTGTTCCTTGTGAGTGTTCCTTGTGAACCAGCAACAGTGTTCCTTGTGAACCAGCAACAGTGTTCCTTGTGAACCAGCAACAGTGTTCCTTGTGAACCAGCAACAGTGTTCCTTGTGAACCAGCAACAGTGTTCCTTGTGAACCAGCAACAGTGTTCCTTGTGAACCAGCAACAGTGTTTCCTTGTGAACCAGCAACAGTGTTCCTTGTGAACCAGCAACAGTGTTCCTTGTGAACCAGCAACAGTGTTCCTTGTGAACCAGCAACAGTGTTCCTTGTGAACCAGCAACAGTGTTCCTTGTGAACCAGCAACAGTGTTCCTTGTGAACCAGCAACAGTGTTCCTTGTGAACCAGCAACAGTGTTCCTTGTGAACCAGCAACAGTGTTCCTTGTGAACCAGCAACAGTGTTCCTTGTGAACCAGCAACAGTGTTCCTTGTGAACCAGCAACAGTGTTTTCCTTGTGAACCAGCAACAGTGTTCCTTGTGAACCAGCAACAGTGTTCCTTGTTCAACCAGCAACAGTGTTCCTTGTGAACCAGCAACAGTCTGATAACTTCACTACAACACTGTCCACACACCTGCCAGTCCACCATACAGCAGGGAAAGTTACACTTAACACTATCTTCACTGATAACTTCACTACAACACTGTCCACACACCTGCCAGTCCACCATACAGCAGGGAAAGTTACACTTAACACTATCTTCACTGATAACTTCACTACAACACTGTCCACACACCTGCCAGTCCACCATACAGCAGGGAAAGTTACACTTAACACTGTCTTCACTGATAACTTCACTACAACACTGTCCACACACCTGCCAGTCCACCATACAGCAGGGAAAGGTTAAAAAACTCAGGCACCAGTTAATTCACAACACAGTGGCCAGCTTCAGGTTCCACAACACACTGTGGAGCCATAAATAACATCTGAGAGGAGAGGAAGCTGAACTACACACAGATATGAACACATCCGCCAGAGACTGATAACAGTGTTAACGCTGCATCTCCAGTACCACTCTCACCCCAGCTAACACCACCTCCAGTACCACTCTCACCCCAGCTAACACCACCTCCAGTACCACTCTCATCCCAGCTAACACCACCTCCAGTACCACTCTCACCCCAGCTAACACCACCTCCAGTACCACTCTCACCCCAGCTAACATCACCTCCAGTACCACTCTCACCCCAGCTAACACCACCTCCAGTACCACTCTCACCCCAGCTAACACCACCTCCAGTACCACTCTCACCCCAGCTAACATCACCTCCAGTACCACTCTCACCCCAGCTAACACCACCTCCAGTACCACTCTCACCCCAGCTAACATCACCTCCAGTACCACTCTCACCCCAGCTAACACCACCTCCAGTACCACTCTCACCCCAGCTAACACCACCTCCAGTACCACTCTCACCCCAGCTAACATCACCTCCAGTACCACTCTCACCCCAGCTAACACCACCTCCAGTACCACTCTCACCCCAGCTAACATCACCTCCAGTACCACTCTCACCCCAGCTAACACCACCTCCAGTACCACTCTCACCCCAGCTAACACCACCTCCAGTACCACTCTCACCCCAGCTAACACCACCTCCAGTACCACTCTCACCCCAGCTAACACCACCTCCAGTACCACTCTCACCCCAGCTAACACCACCTCCAGTACCACTCTCACCCCAGCTAACATCACCTCCAGTCCCACTCTCATCCCAGCTAACACCACCTCCAGTACCACTCTCACCCCAGCTAACATCACCTCCAGTACCACTCTCACCCCAGCTAACACCACCTCCAGTACCACTCTCACCCAGCTAACACCACCTCCAGTACCACTCTCACCCCAGCTAACACCACCTCCAGTACCACTCTCACCCCAGCTAACACCACCTCCAGTACCACTCTCACCCCAGCTAACACCACCTCCAGTACCACTCTCACCCCAGCTAACACCACCTCCAGTACCACTCTCACCCCAGCTAACACCACCTCCAGTACCACTCTCACCCCAGCTAACACCACCTCCAGTACCACTCTCACCCCAGCTAACACCACCTCCAGTACCACTCTCACCCCAGCTAACACCTCCTCCAGTACCACTCTCACCCCAGCTAACACCACCTCCAGTACCACTCTCACCCCAGCTAACACCACCTCCAGTACCACTCTCACCCCAGCTAACACCACCTCCAGTACCACTCTCACCCCAGCTAACACCACCTCCAGTACCACTCTCACCCCAGCTATCACCACCTCCAGTACCACTCTCATCCCAGCTAACACCACCTCCAGTACCAATCTCATACCAGCTGAAACCACTTCCAGTACCACTCTCATCGCAGCTAACACCACCTCCAGTACCACTCTCATCCCAACCATCACCACCTCCAGTACCACTCTCATCCCAGCTAACGCCACCTCCAGTACCACTCTCACCCCAGCTAACACCACCTCCAGTACCAATCTCATACCAGCTGAAACCACTTCCAGTACCACTCTCATCGCAGCTAACACCACCTCCAGTACCACTCTCATCCCAACCATCACCACCTCCAGTACCACTCTCACCCCAGCTAACACCACCTCCAGCACCATTCTCATCCCAGCTAACACCACCTCCAGTACCACTCTCATCCCAACCATCACCACCTCCAGTACCACTCTCACCCCAGCTAACACCACCTCCAGTACCACTCTCACCCCAGCTAACACCACCTCCAGTACCACTCTCATCCCACAGCTGGTTCAACCTTGACGACGAGCGGACGTCTGGACACCTCCTCCGCCTGGGAGCCGCCGGATCACGTCCTGTTTTCGCGTTTTGGCTTCGCTGCTGCCGTCTGGCATCCCTCTTCAACGGTCCGATTGTACGACGCCTGGCGCACATATCGCCTTGGGTCATGGGAGTGTTGATAGATTTTTTTTTTGGCGTGTTCTGGCTGGTTCTCCCGGCGGTGTGACGGTGTTCGGGGGCTGGCTTGGCCGAGAGGTGCCGGGGGTTGGCGGGTCTTGGTGGGCTCCTGGTGTGCCCTCAGCCGTGGTGGGCGGCCGGCTTCTGCTCTGCCTGGGGACACTGGATGACTTTTTGCGTTTTAGTTGGTGTCCGAGTTCTGGTTTTGTTACCTGGTGTTCTCTGTGTGGAGCGGGGCCGGTGCTTGTCACCCTGAGGGACTCCTGGGACTCCCCAATCATCTGCCTGACTGTGCGTTTATTTGCCGTATGGCATATTAGTTTCTAGTGATTGGCGTCACTCGTTTTGCGATTTGGCCTGGCGTTTCACCTTTCCAGGCATCGCGATTCACCCTTATTGGGTCCGCCGGGGCGCATCCGATCCCACGATCGTCGTCGCCCCTAAATCAACACAACAACAACAACAACAACATCGGTGGTTATAATGGGAGCTGCCTTGTATGGGCCAATAGGCCCTCTGCAGTTCTCATTATTACTACTATCCCCTACACCTTACTTTCCTCCTCAGCTCTCTCTTGCCAATTTATTGCCTGTCTCGACCTCCTCATCACAATCGACTTGAGAATGGTCCAGGACGGACCGAAACGTCGTCGTCCCTTCAACAACAACAACTCTCATCCCAGCTAACACCACCTCCAGTACCACTCTCTTCCCACCCATCACCACCTCCAGTACCACTCTCATCCCAGCTAACACCACCTCCAGTACCACTCTCATCCGAACCATCACCACCTCCAGTACCAATCTCATCCCAGCTAACACCACCTCCAGTACCACTCTCATCCCAACCATCACCACCCCCAGTACCACTCTCATCCCAACCATCACCACCTCCAGTACCACTCTCATCCCAACCATCACCACCTCCAGTACCACTCTCATCCCAACCATCACTACCTCCAGTACCACTCTCATCCCAGCTAACACCACCTCCAGTACCACTCTCTTCCCAACCATCACCACATCCAGTACCACTCTCATCCCAGCTAACACCACCTCCAGTACCACTCTCATCCCAGCTAACACCACCTCCAGTACCACTCTCTTCCCAGCTACCACCACCTCCAGTACCACTCTCTTCCCAACCATCACCACCTCCAGTACCACTCTCACTCCAACCATCACCACCTCCAGTACCACTCTCATCCCAACCATCACCACCTCCAGTACCACTCTCATCTCAACCATCACCACTTCCAGTACCACTCTCATCCCAACAATCACCACCTCCAGTACCACTCTCATCCCAACCATCACCACCTCCAGTACCACTCTCTTCCCAACCATCACCACCTCCAGTACCACTCTCTTCCCAACCATCACCAACTCCAGTACCACTCTCATCCCAGCTAACACCACCTCCAGTACCACTCTCATCCCAGCTAACACCACCTCCAGTACCACTCTCATCCCAGCTACCACCACCTCCAGTACCACTCTCATCCCAGCTAACACCACCTCCAGTACCACTCTCATCCCAGCTAACACCACCTCCAGTACCACTCTCATCCCAGCTAACACCACCTCCAGTACCACTCTCATCCCAGCTAACACCACCTCCAGTACCACTCTCATCCCAGCTACCACCACATCCAGTATCACTCTCATCCCAACCATCACCACCTCCAGTACCACTCTCATCCCAGCTAACACCACCTCCAGTACCACTCCTATCCCAACCATCACTACCTCCAGTACCACTCTCATCCCAACGATCACCACCTCCAGTACAACTCTCATCCCAGCTACCACCACCTCCAGTACCACTCTCATCCCAGCTAACACCACCTCCAGTACTACTCTCATCCCAGCTAACACCACCTCCAGTACCACTCTCATCCCACCTAACACCACCTCCAGTACCACTCTCATCCCAACCATCACCACCTCCAGTACCACTCTCATCCCAGCTAACACCACCTCCAGTACCACTCCTATCCCAACCATCACTACCTCCAGTACCACTCTCATCCCAACCATCACTACCTCCAGTACCACTCTCACCCCAGCTACCACCACCTCCAGTACCACTCTCATCCCAGCTAACACCACCTCCAGTACCACTCTCATACCAGCTAACACTACCTCCAGTACCACTCCTATCCCAACCATCACTACCTCCAGTACCACTCTCATCCCAACCATCACCACCTCCAGTACCACTCTCATCCCAACCATCACTACCTCCAGTACCACTCTCATCCCAGCTACCATCACCTCCAGTACCACTCTCTTCCCAGCTAACACCACCTCCAGTACCACTCTCATCCCAACTACCACCACCTCCAGTACCACTCTCATCCCAGCTAACACCACCTCCAGTACCACTCTCATCCCAGCTAACACCACCTCCAGTACCACTCTCATCCCAGCTAACACCACCTCCCGTACCACTCTCATCCCAGTTAACACCACCTCCAGTACCACTCTCACCCCAGCTAACACCACCTCCAGTACCACTCTCATCCCAGCTAACACTACCTCCAGTACCACTCCTATCCCAACCATCACTACCTCCAGTACCACTCCTATCCCAACCATCACTACCTCCAGTTCCACTCTCATCCCAACCATCACCACCTCCAGTACCACTCTCTTCCCAGCTAACACCACCTCCAGTACCACTCTCACCCCAGCTAACACCACCTCCAGTACCACTCTCACCCCAGCTAACACCACCTCCAGTACCACTCTCATCCCAGTTAACACCACCTCCAGTACCACTCTCACCCCAGCTAACACCACCTCCAGTACCACTCTCATCCCAGCTAACACTACCTCCAGTACCACTCCTATCCCAACCATCACTACCTCCAGTACCACTCCTATCCCAACCATCACTACCTCCAGTACCACTCTCATCCCAACCATCACCACCTCCAGTACCACTCTCTTCCCAGCTAACACCACCTCCAGTACCACTCTCTCCCCAGCTAACACCACCTCCAGTACCACTCTCACCCCAGCTAACACCACCTCCAGTACCACTCTCATCCCAGCTAACACCACCTCCAGTACCACTCTCACCCTAACCATCACCACCTCCAGTACCACTCTCACCTTAACCATCACCACCTCCAGTACCACTCTCTTCCCAGCTAACACCACCTCCAGTACCACTCTCTTCCCAGCTAACACCACCTCCAGTACCACTCTCATCCCAGCTAACACCACCTCCAGTACCACTCTCATCCCAACCATCACCACCTCCAGTACCACTCTCATCCCATCTAACACCACCTCCAGTACCACTCTCATCCCAATCATCACTACCTCCAGTACCACTCTCACCCCAACCATCACCACCTCCAGTACCACTCTCATCCCAGCTACCACCCCATCCAGTACCACTCTCATCCCAACCATCACCACCTCCAGTACCACTCTCATCCCAACCATCACCACCTCCAGTACCACTCTCATCCCAACCATCACCACTTCCAGTACCACTCGCATCCCATCATCACCACCTCCAGTACCACTCTCACCCCAACCATCACCACCTCCAGTACCACTCTCACCCCAACCATCACCACCTCCAGTACCACTCTCATCCCAGCTAACACCACCCCCAGTACCACTCTCATCCCAACCATCACCACCTCCAGTACCACTCTCTTCCCAACCATCACCAACTCCAGTACCACTCTCATCCCAGTTAACACCACCTCCAGTACCACTCTCATCCCAGCTAACACCACCTCCAGTACCACTCTCATCCCAGCTACCACCACCTCCAGTACCACTCTCATCCCAGCTAACACCACCTCCATTACCACTCTCATCCCAGCTAACACCACCTCCAGTACCACTCTCATCCCAGCTAACACCACCTCCAGTACCACTCTCATCCCAGCTAACACCACCTCCAGTACCACTCTCATCCCAGCTACCACCACATCCAGTATCACTCTCATCCCAACCATCACCACCTCCAATACCACTCTCATCCCAGCTAACACCACCTCCAGTACCACTCCTATCCCAACCATCACTACCTCCAGTACCACTCTCATCCCAACCATCACCACCTCCAGTACAACTCTCATCCCAGCTACCACCACCTCCAGTACCACTCATCCCAGCTAACACCACCTCCAGTACTACTCTCATCCCAGCTAACACCACCTCCAGTACCACTCTCATCCCACCTAACACCACCTCCAGTACCACTCTCATCCCAACCATCACCACCTCCAGTACCACTCTCATCCCAGCTAACACCACCTCCAGTACCACTCCTATCCCAACCATCACTACCTCCAGTACCACTCTCATCCCAACCATCACTACCGCCAGTACCACTCTCACCCCAGCTACCACCACCTCCTGTACCACTCTCATCCCAGCTAACACCACCTCCAGTACCACTCTCTTTCCAGCTTACTCTACCTCCAGTACCACTCCTATCCCAACCATCACTACCTCCAGTACCACTCTCATCCCAACCATCACCACCTCCAGTACCACTCTCATCCCAACCATCACTACCTCCAGTACCACTCTCATCCCAGCTACCATCACCTCCAGTACCACTCTCTTCCCAGTTAACACCACCTCCAGTACCACTCTCATCCCAACTACCACCACCTCCAGTACCACTCTCATCCCAGCTAACACCACCTCCAGTACCACTCTCATCCCAGCTAACACCACCTCCAGTACCACTCTCATCCCAGCTAACACCACCTCCAGTACCACTCTCATCCCAGTTAACAACACCTCCAGTACCACTCTCACCCCAGCTAACACCACCTCCAGTACCACTCTCATCCCAGCTAACACTACCTCCAGTACCACTCTCATCCCAGCTAACACCACCTCCAGTACCACTCTCATCCCAGCTAACACCACCTCCAGTACCACTCTCATCCCAGTTAACACCACCTCCAGTACCACTCTCACCCCAGCTAACACCACCTCCAGTACCACTCTCATCCCAGCTAACACTACCTCCAGTACCACTCCTATCCCAACCATCACTACCTCCAGTACCACTCCTATCCCAACCATCACTACCTCCAGTACCACTCTCATCCCAACCATCACCACCTCCAGTACCACTCTCTTCCCAGCTAACACCACCTCCAGTACCACTCTCACCCCAGCTAACACCACCTCCAGTACCACTCTCACCCCAGCTAACACCACCTCCAGTACCACTCTCATCCCAGTTAACACCACCTCCAGTACCACTCTCACCCCAGCTAACACCACCTCCAGTACCACTCTCATCCCAGCTAACACTACCTCCAGTACCACTCCTATCCCAACCATCACTACCTCCAGTACCACTCCTATCCCAACCATCACTACCTCCAGTACCACTCTCATCCCAACCATCACCACCTCCAGTACCACTCTCTTCCCAGCTAACACCACCTCCAGTACCACTCTCTCCCCAGCTAACACCACCTCCAGTACCACTCTCACCCCAGCTAACACCACCTCCAGTACCACTCTCATCCCAGCTAACACCACCTCCAGTACCACTCTCACCCCAACCATCACCACCTCCAGTACCACTCTCACCTTAACCATCACCACCTCCAGTACCACTCTCTTCCCAGCTAACACCACCTCCAGTACCACTCTCTTCCCAGCTAACACCACCTCCAGTACCACTCTCATCCCAGCTAACACCACCTCCAGTACCACTCTCATCCCAACCATCACCACCTCCAGTACCACTCTCATCCAATCTAACACCACCTCCAGTACCACTCTCATCCCAATCATCACTACCTCCAGTACCACTCTCACCCCAACCATCACCACCTCCAGTACCACTCTCATCCCAGCTACCACCCCATCCAGTACCACTCTCATCCCAACCATCACCACCTCCAGTACCACTCTCATCCCAACCATCACCACCTCCAGTACCACTCTCATCCCAACCATCACCACTTCCAGTACCACTCTCATCCCATCATCACCACCTCCAGTACCACTCTCTTCCCAACCATCACCACCTCCAGTACCACTCTCATCCCAGCTAACACCACCTCCAGTACCACTCTCATCCCAGCTAACACCACCTCCAGTACCACTCTCTTCCCAACCATCACCACCTCCAGTACCACTCTCATCCCAGCTAACACCACCTCCAGTACCACTCTCATCCCAGCTAACACCACCTCCAGTACCACTCTCATCCCAGCTACCACCACATCCAGTATCACTCTCATCCCAACCATCACCACCTCCAGTACCACTCTCATCCCAGCTAACACCACCTCCAGTACCACTCCTATCCCAACCATCACTACCTCCAGTACCACTCTCATCCCAACCATCACCACCTCCAGTACAACTCTCATCCCAGCTACCACCACCTCCAGTACCACTCTCATCCCAGCTAACACCACCTCCAGTACTACTCTCATCCCAGCTAACACCACCTCCAGTACCACTCTCATCCCAGCTAACACCACCTCCAGTACCACTCTCATCCCAACCATCACCACCTCCAGTACCACTCTCATCCCAGCTAACACCACCTCCAGTACCACTCCTATCCCAACCATCACTACCTCCAGTACCACTCTCATCCCAACCATCACTACCTCCAGTACCACTCTCACCCCAGCTACCACCACCTCCAGTACCACTCTCATCCCAGCTAACACCACCTCCAGTACCACTCTCATACCAGCTAACACTACCTCCAGTACCACTCCTATCCCAACCATCACTACCTCCAGTACCACTCTCATCCCAACCATCACCACCTCCAGTACCACTCTCATCCCAACCATCACTACCTCCAGTACCACTCTCATCCCAGCTACCATCACCTCCAGTACCACTCTCTTCCCAGTTAACACCACCTCCAGTACCACTCTCATCCCAACTACCACCACCTCCAGTACCACTCTCATCCCAGCTAACACCACCTCCAGTACCACTCTCATCCCAGCTAACACCACCTCCAGTACCACTCTCATCCCAGCTAACACCACCTCCAGTACCACTCTCATCCCAGTTAACAACACCTCCAGTACCACTCTCACCCCAGCTAACACCACCTCCAGTACCACTCTCATCCCAGCTACTACTACCTCCAGTACCACTCTCATCCCAGCTAACACCACCTCCAGTACCACTCTCATCCCAGCTAACACCACCTCCAGTACCACTCTCATCCCAGTTAACACCACCTCCAGTACCACTCTCACCCCAGCTAACACCACCTCCAGTACCACTCTCATCCCAGCTAACACTACCTCCAGTACCACTCCTATCCCAACCATCACTACCTCCAGTACCACTCCTATCCCAACCATCACTACCTCCAGTACCACTCTCATCCCAACCATCACCACCTCCAGTACCACTCTCTTCCCAGCTAACACCACCTCCAGTACCACTCTCACCCCAGCTAACACCACCTCCAGTACCACTCTCACCCCAGCTAACACCACCTCCAGTACCACTCTCATCCCAGTTAACACCACCTCCAGTACCACTCTCACCCCAGCTAACACCACCTCCAGTACCACTCTCATCCCAGCTAACACTACCTCCAGTACCACTCCTATCCCAACCATCACTACCTCCAGTACCACTCCTATCCCAACCATCACTACCTCCAGTACCACTCTCATCCCAACCATCACCACCTCCAGTACCACTCTCTTCCCAGCTAACACCACCTCCAGTACCACTCTCTCCCCAGCTAACACCACCTCCAGTACCACTCTCACCCCAGCTAACACCACCTCCAGTACCACTCTCATCCCAGCTAACACCACCTCCAGTACCACTCTCACCCCAACCATCACCACCTCCAGTACCACTCTCACCTTAACCATCACCACCTCCAGTACCACTCTCTTCCCAGCTAACACCACCTCCAGTACCACTCTCTTCCCAGCTAACACCACCTCCAGTACCACTCTCATCCCAGCTAACACCACCTCCAGTACCACTCTCATCCCAACCATCACCACCTCCAGTACCACTCTCATCCAATCTAACACCACCTCCAGTACCACTCTCATCCCAATCATCACTACCTCCAGTACCACTCTCACCCCAACCATCACCACCTCCAGTACCACTCTCATCCCAGCTACCACCCCATCCAGTACCACTCTCATCCCAACCATCACCACCTCCAGTACCACTCTCATCCCAACCATCACCACCTCCAGTACCACTCTCATCCCAACCATCACCACTTCCAGTACCACTCTCATCCCATCATCACCACCTCCAGTACCACTCTCTTCCCAACCATCACCACCTCCAGTACCACTCTCATCCCAGCTAACACCACCTCCAGTACCACTCTCATCCCAGCTAACACCACCTCCAGTACCACTCTCTTCCCAACCATCACCACCTCCAGTACCACTCTCATCCCAGCTAACACCACCTCCAGTACCACTCTCATCCCAGCTAACACCACCTCCAGTACCACTCTCATCCCAGCTACCACCACATCCAGTATCACTCTCATCCCAACCATCACCACCTCCAGTACCACTCTCATCCCAGCTAACACCACCTCCAGTACCACTCCTATCCCAACCATCACTACCTCCAGTACCACTCTCATCCCAACCATCACCACCTCCAGTACAACTCTCATCCCAGCTACCACCACCTCCAGTACCACTCTCATCCCAGCTAACACCACCTCCAGTACTACTCTCATCCCAGCTAACACCACCTCCAGTACCACTCTCATCCCAGCTAACACCACCTCCAGTACCACTCTCATCCCAACCATCACCACCTCCAGTACCACTCTCATCCCAGCTAACACCACCTCCAGTACCACTCCTATCCCAACCATCACTACCTCCAGTACCACTCTCATCCCAACCATCACTACCTCCAGTACCACTCTCACCCCAGCTACCACCACCTCCAGTACCACTCTCATCCCAGCTAACACCACCTCCAGTACCACTCTCATCCCAGCTAACACTACCTCCAGTACCACTCCTATCCCAACCATCACTACCTCCAGTACCACTCTCATCCCAACCATCACCACCTCCAGTACCACTCTCATCCCAACCATCACTACCTCCAGTACCACTCTCATCCCAGCTACCATCACCTCCAGTACCACTCTCTTCCCAGCTAACACCACCTCCAGTACCACTCACATCCCAGCTACCACCACCTCCAGTACCACTCTCATCCCAGCTAACACCACCTCCAGTACCACTCTCATCCCAGCTAACACCACCTCCAGTACCACTCTCATCCCAGCTAACACCACCTCCAGTACCACTCTCATCCCAGTTAACACCACCTCCAGTACCACTCTCACCCCAGCTAACACCACCTCCAGTACCACTCTCATCCCAGCTAACACTACCTCCAGTACCACTCCTATCCCAACCATCACTACCTCCAGTACCACTCCTATCCCAACCATCACTACCTCCAGTACCACTCTCATCCCAACCATCACCACCTCCAGTACCACTCTCTTCCCAGCTAACACCACCTCCAGTACCACTCTCACCCCAGCTAACACCACCTCCAGTACCACTCTCACCCCAGCTAACACCACCTCCAGTACCACTCTCATCCCAGTTAACACCACCTCCAGTACCACTCTCACCCCAGCTAACACCACCTCCAGTACCACTCTCATCCCAGCTAACACTACCTCCAGTACCACTCCTATCCCAACCATCACTACCTCCAGTACCACTCCTAACCCAACCATCACTACCTCCAGTACCACTCTCATCCCAACCATCACCACCTCCAGTACCACTCTCTTCCCAGCTAACACCACCTCCAGTACCACTCTCTCCCCAGCTAACACCACCTCCAGTACCACTCTCACCCCAGCTAACACCACCTCCAGTACCACTCTCATCCCAGCTAACACCACCTCCAGTACCACTCTCACCCCAACCATCACCACCTCCAGTACCACTCTCACCTTAACCATCACCACCTCCAGTACCACTCTCTTCCCAGCTAACACCACCTCCAGTACCACTCTCTTCCCAGCTAACACCACCTCCAGTACCACTCTCATCCCAGCTAACACCACCTCCAGTACCACTCTCATCCCAACCATCACCACCTCCAGTACCACTCTCATCCCAGCTACCACCCCATCCAGTACCACTCTCATCCCAACCATCACCACCTCCAGTACCACTCTCATCCCAACCATCACCACCTCCAGTACCACTCTCATCCCAACCATCACCACTTCCAGTACCACTCTCATCCCATCATCACCACCTCCAGTACCACTCTCATCCCAACCATCACCACCTCCAGTACCACTCTCATCCCAGCTAACACCACCTCCAGCACCATTCTCATCCCAGCTAACACCACCTCCAGTACCACTCTCATCCCAGCTAACACCACCTCCAGTACCACTCTCACCCCTACCATCACCACCTCCAGTACCACTCTCATCCCAGCTAACACCACCTCCAGCACCATTCTCATCCCAGCTAACACCACCTCCAGTACCACTCTCACCCCAACCATCACCACCTCCAGTACCACTCTCATCCCAGCTAACACGACCTCCAGTACCACTCTCACCCCAGCTAACACCACCTCCAGTACCACTCTCACCCCAGCTAACACCACCTCCAGTACCAATTGTCAGAGTTTGAGGATATGGAATATGGAATAGTAAGGAATTGAGCTCTGAAAATTTCTAAAAAATTTCTTTAATTCTTTTAACCTTTATTCCTGTCGTGATATTCAATTAGGTCGCCTGAGGAAGGACTTGCTTAGCTAACACACCAGTGTAGTAAGCAGCTCATTCCTCACTTTGGGACCATTTATGAACAATTTACTAGGCAAACGCAGAGAGACCCCAAAAAGTTTAAATCCCCTCCACTATCGGCCGTCGACCTTCGCCATTCGCCGAAGCGAATCTAACGAGTAGGTCCTGGGCTCTCACAACAATAATTTATTGTTGTGTGGTGCCGTATATTTGGTCCAAAACTCAAGAATCAGTTTCAATTTAATAGTGGAGTGTGAGAGTACACTTACAGAACCATATAAATGTGTGCGGTGTAACGCAGACAGTGTTCAACATAACAACTTAGTTTATTCAATAAAGTACTAACTACTACAACAAAAACAAAGGAAATATCAATGACGTTACTGGAGATCCTTCCTGTGACACTATCAATGTCAGCTAGACACCAGGACCTCGGACTGCATAATGAACTAACTCGAACATTAGCGTGACCACAGAGGAATCAAACAAGCAGGCAATAACAGATCTATAATCACACCTGTAACTATAACACAGTAGGTTCTGAGACACGTCTCCAGTAACCTCCTAACTGTTCTACACCTCTGTGCAGTCCACACCTGCACTAGCGGTTGCAATGCTCTCATATCAGTAGCCTGTCAATGACAACAATGACTAATGGGTTCACTGGCAACTCCATCAACCCTTCCTCAAATTAATCTTTATATTACGTTAACACTCCGTCCCACGGACGATCAACAATCAATAACAATTGATTTACGTTAATGACAAAGTAACATTTACGTTAATAACAAGGTAACATTTACGTTAATTTATTAACTCTTACAACTGTCCCTAGTAACGCGGAAATTACATAAATACTCTACCCGTCGAGCATTCAGTGAGTAAATCCCATTAATCCCTGTACTTCCAGACAGCTGATTAATCTCTTTACTAGTTACGTTAAGTTACGTTACTTTACGTTATCGGTTACTATCACTCAACGATGGTAAACTCTGATTTACAATGTCCAAAGTGATAAGAGAACGGTAATCACTCGGGATTACCCTTAGAATCATTAATTACTATCCTCAAGATCAATAATTAATCCATTGAATACGCAACCTTTCACACTGGCTCACCAATTTACATAAAGGTCTGAATTCCGTCCGAGGCTTCCATACTCAGACCAATTCAGGTGATTAAGAACGTTAATCACCACGTTTACGTTATTCTAAAATGACGGTTCTCTTCCCACAGTCAATCAAGTGCCGGTACTTCAGGCACCCTGCTGGCGGGTGGCTGGCTCACGGCACGGTAGGTGGTGTAGGTGGCGGCGCGCTAGGTGGTGTAGGTGGTGTAGGTGGCGGCGCGCTAGGTGGCGGTAGGTGGTGTAGGTGGCGGCGCGCTAGGTGGCGGTAGGTGGTGTAGGTGGCGGCGCGCTAGGTGGCGGTAGGTGGTGTAGGTGGCGGTAGGTGGTGTAGGTGGCGGCGCGCTAGGTGGCGGTAGGTGGTGTAGGTGGCGGCGCGCTAGGTGGCGGTAGGTGGTGTAGGTGGCGGCGCGCTAGGTGGCGGTAGGTGGTGTAGGTGGCGGCGCGCTAGGTGGCAGTAGGTGGTGTAGGTGGCGGCGCGCTAGGTGGCGGTAGGTGGTGTAGGTGGCGGCGCGCTAGGTGGTGTAGGTGGCGGCGCGCTAGGTGGCGGGGGGTAGACTGTTGCAGCCTACCCCCTCCCGAGCAAGCGTAGTACTCCCATCACTTTGGCGCCAAAACACTGACTTGAGATTTCCACGAATTTCTATGAGAAAACTGCCCCCTGAACACTTGGCACGAATTTCCCCGTTCCCCTCGACTGCTACAAAGCACTAGCAGGAATTAGAACGTCTATAATCACTGGAGTGGGGACCCACGAGTCTGTTGCTCCTCGTATGCAAATTACACACGATCCAAGATTTCTCTCACTCGTTCCCTATCTATCAACTCCTCAACGAGGATTCCAGCTGGATTCTGTCTGTGCAGCTGGCGGTCTTGGTGGGGGCGGCAGTGGAGGAGCTGAGGCGACAGTCACCACGACGTCGTCTTACCCAATTTGGACGAATGGGCAAGAGAGAGACGTCAGGCTGGGGTGGTGACTGGAGCAGAATGATGTCTTGGGACAGGAACACCGGCTTCCCGGGCTCTGCCTCAAAAGAACGAATCAAAGGGAGGCACACAGCGGCCAACCCCTCTCAACCAATCAGAGACGGTGTACCATGGCCCTAGGGCACTCCAAAATGGCCGACCAACATGGCGGCTCAAGATGGACGCCTGCCGTTGCCATGACAACAATGCTGGAGCTAGCGGGAGGCTCACGCTCGCCCACGCTGTCCCAGGCCTCCCAAGATTCCCGCGCAAATCTTAAGTCCCTCCAAGCTTACAGTGAAAAGTTGCTATTGTTATATCTGTCCACAGACGTGCTACCCCGGCCAGGGTAACATTTCTGGAATGCTGATGAATGGGGCTCTCCCATGAGCCCAAACACAAGATGTTTCGGGTAATGGTTACCAAACTTAGGTCCGCGCACTTAACAAGTGCACTTAGCAAGTGTACTGGCCTCCACAGGCATAAGAGCACTATTGTAAGTGAGCAGGTGAACCATCCCCTCACACCACTCTCATGCCAACCATCTCCACCTCCAGTACCATTATCATCCCACCCATCACCACCTCCAGTACCACTCTCACCCCAGCTAACACCACCTCCAGTACCACTCTCATCCCACCCATCACCACTTCCAGTACCACTCTCACCCCAGCTAACACCACCTCCAGTACCACTCTCACCCCAGCTAACACCACCTCCAGTACCATTCTCATCCCACCCATCACCACTTCCAGTACCACTCTCACCCCAGCTAACACCACCTCCAGTACCACTCTCATCCCAGCTAACACCACCTCCAGTACCACTCTCATCCCACTCATCACCACTTCCAGTACCACTCTCACCCCAGCTAACACCACCTCCAGTACCACTCTCACCCCAGCTAACACCACCTCCAGTACCATTCTCATCCCACCCATCACCACTTCCAGTACCACTCTCACCCCAGCTAACACCACCTCCAGTACCACTCTCACCCCAGCTAACACCACCTCCAGTACCACTCTCATCCCAGCTAACACCATCTCCAGTACCACTCTCATCCCAGCTAACACCACCTCCAGTACCACTCTCATCCCAACCATCACCACCTCCAGTACCACTCTCATCCCAGCTAACACCACCTCCAGTACCACTCTCATCCCAACCATTACCACCTCCAGTACCACTCTCATCCCAACCATCACCACCTCCAGTACCACTCTCTCCCCAACCATCACCACCTCCAGTACCACTCTCATCCCAGCTAACACCACCTCCAGTACCACTCTCATCCCAACCATCACCACCTCCAGTACCACTCTCATCCTAGCTAACACCGCCTCCAGTACCACTCTCATCCCAACCATCACCACCTCCAGTACCACTCTCATCCCAACCATCACCACCTCCAGTACCGCTCTCTCCCCAACCATCACCACCTCCAGTACCACTCTCTCCCCAACCATCACCACCTCCAGTACCACTCTCATCCCAACCATCACCACCTCAAGTACCACTACAAATTCTTGAACAATCCACATAAAAATAGAACAACCATAGATACCCAAAATACGGAACTATTCACTATACCCACCATGAGAACAAGACCGGAACATGAAGACGCCAACATAGAAGACACTGCTCAACATGCCACGCCCACTACACCTGAATAATCGGCTGTTGATCTTTGTATATGCTTCGTCCCTATATACGTCCCCTATCCTTCCCCCAGTTATGCCCTATTCTCCCATTACGATGTTCTCCTCACTCTTTTGTTTTATGAACCTGACCTCCTTAATGATATAAATTCAACACGCCTAGCGTTGTCCCTGCACTTGAGACGGTGGGTGGTGTTGTATGGGACCCACAGTGACACTTCAGACGATGGCTATGTTATTTCGGAAGTTCCGCCTCGCCCTTTTGTTCCTTTCCTTTGCTTGCCTACGTGCCCTTTTAATTAAAGTGGATTCTTCTTTTGCTTCTCATTTTCTTTCTTTTGGGCCGAGATTAACCTGTTCACTGCCTCCTGACACTTTTGAGTGGCATAGTCCATCATGTCTTGTACGGTCTTAGTTCTGAGTTGTGTGTCCCATGGAACTTCTCTTAGGAATTTTCTCATTCCTCATAATTTCCCTTTCGATATGCCAGCTCCTTATTTTCTCGTTCTTTTTTTGGGAAGTATTACTCCTAGCTCTACCAGATACTCAAATATCAGTACACAGTGATCACTCATTCCCTAGGGGGCTTCAAGCTTAACTTACCTTATATCCGACTCATTCAGGGTGAATATCAGATCGAGCATTGCTGGTTCGTCTTTTCCTCTCATTCCTGTCGGTCCCTTGAAGTGTTGGCTTAGAAAGTTATGTATTGCCACTTTCAGTAACTTTGCTCTCCATGTGTCCAGTCCACTATGTGGGTCTCTGTTATCCCAATTTACCTTCCTGTGGTTGAAATCTTCCATAATTAGCAGTCTGTATCTGTTCCTGCTAGCAACAGAAGCTGTCCTCTCTTTTATATTAATGGTAGCTATGTTGTTTCTATCATATTTCTGTATGGGTCTTCTGGCATTTGGTGGTGGGTTACATATGACTACTACTATAAATTTTTGTTCCACAATTGCTATGGTACCAGTTATGTAGTCACTGAAACCTTCACAGCCCTGGATAACCATCTCTTCAAAACTACATTCTCTTTTTATCAGCAGAGCTACTCCACCTCCACCTCTTCCTTCCCTCTCTTTCCTAACTATGTAGTATTCCTGCAGAAACATTGCATTTGTTATGATATTCGTTAGCTTTGTTTCTGTGAGTGCTATTATGTCCGGGTTTTCATCTCTTGCACATTCTCCAAGTTCACTGGATTTGTTTGTAATCCCATATATGTTGTATACATTGCCTTGAAGCTCACTTTCTGCTGTCCATTCTTGTTTTCTCATCTTGGTGGTCTTTCTGCTGATGGAGGAAATCATTCCATAGGTGTCGGGATTTGTGAGTTGGTTAAAAGGGTCTCAGAAGATTCTGGGGCAAGGGGTGGGGGGTCAAGGGAACGGGGGACAGGGAGGGTATTGGGTGAGGGGGAGGGCGGGCAGGGAGGATGATGGGGGAGGGGGAGCGAAGGAGGGTATGGGGTGATTGGGGGGACAGGGAGAGTATGGGGTTATAGAGGAGGTAGGACAGAGAGGGGAGGGGAGACAGAAGGGGAAGGGGGGTGCAGGGATGGTATGGGGTGCTACTTTACTACTTTACATGCTATTTTACCACAGTTCTTTCTTGATGACCTGCCACAGTGCCACTTTACTATCGTTATTTCCTGTTACTTTGGCACTGTGCCATTTTACCACAGATACTTCCTGGTGACATGGCACTGTCCTACTTTACCATAGCTATTTCCTGATGTCGTGGCAGTGTCACCTTACCACAAACTGAGGATTGGAACAGACAGATTCTCTACAAATGACAAGGAAGTCTGCAAGGAACTCAATATTTAATTCCAGGAGGTCTTCACATTAGAGCAAGGAAAAATTCCAGTGATAAGAGAAGGAATAGTTAACCAGGCACCACTACAGGAGTTTGGGATTGCTAATGTGGATGTAAGGAAGCTTTTGTTAGATATGGATGTGACAAAGGTTACTGGCCCAGATGGAATATCACCATGGATACTAAAGGAAGGAGCAGGAGCACTGTGCCAGCCACTCTCCATGGTGTATAACAAATCACTGGTAACAGTTGAACTGCCAAAAATTTGGAATATGGCAAATGTAGTCCCTATATATAAGAAGGGGGATAGATAGGAGACCCTGAACTACAAGCCAGTGTCCTTAACTTGCATACCATGCAAGTTGATGGAGAAGATTGTGCAAAAAAAGATAGTGGAACCTCTGGAGCGAAGAAACTTAGTAACACAACATCAGCATAGGTTCAGGGATGGCAAGTCATGCCTCACAGGATTAGTTGAATTTTACGACCAGGCAACAAAATTCAGGCAAAAAAGAGAGGGGAGAGCTAACTGCATATTTTTGGATTGCCAGAAGGCCTTTGACACAGTAACACACAAGAGATTAGTGCACAAGCTGGAGATGCAGGCAGGAGTGAAAGGGACGGCACTCCATTGGATAAGGGAGTACCTAAGCAGCAGGAGACAGCGAGTCACTGTGCGGGGTGAGGTCTCAGACTGGCGCGGCGTCAACAGTGTAGTCCCACAGGGATCAGTCCTTCGACCTATACTCTGATATATGGAAATGATCTCTCAAAGAATATAGAACAGTTCCTCTCATTGTTTGCTGATGATGCAAAAAGTAAAAGGATGATTAAGACGGAGGAAGATTGTATAAGGAATCATGATACCTAGACAAACTGAATGAATGATCCAACAAATGGCTACTAAAGTTCAACCCGAGTACATGTAAGGTGATGAAACTAGGCGGTGGAAACCAGGAGGCCTGACACAGGATACCGAATGGGAGATGAAGTCCTTCATGAAAAGGACAGAGAGAAAGATCTAGGAGTTGATATCACACCAAACCTCTCTCCTGAAGCCCACATAAAAAGAACATCTGTAGCGTATGCGAGGCTGGCTAACATCAGAACTGCCTTCAGGAACCTATGTAAGGAATCATTCAGAACCTTGTATACCACATATGTAAGACCAATTCTGGAGTATGCGGCTCCAGCATGGAGCCCGTATCCTGTCAAGCACAAGTTGAAGCTGGAAAATGTTCTAGGCTAGTCCCAAGAACTAAGAGGCATGAGTTACGAGGAAAGGCTGCATAAAATGCACCTCACGACGATATGATCACTACCTACAAAATTCTCAGGGGAATTGACGGGGTAGATAAGGATAAACTGTTTAACACGGGTGGTACGCGAACAAGGGGACACAGGTGGAAACTGAATACCCAAATAAGCCACAGGGATGTTAGAAAAAACTTTTTCAGTGTCAGAGTAGTTAACAGGTGGAATGCATTAGGCAGTGATGTGGTGGAAGCTGACTCCATACACAGTTTCAAATGTGGATATGACAGAGGCTCAGGAATCTCTACACCAGATGATTGACTGATGAGAGGCGGGACCAAAGAGCCAGAGTTCAAACCCCGCCAGCACAACTAGGTGAGTACAGCTACTTCCTGGTGACCTGGCACAGTGCCACTTTATCACAGCTATTTTCTGAAGTTCAGGCACAGTACCACTTTACAATAGTTACTACCTGGTGACCTTGCACAGTGCTACTTTATTATAGTCTGTTTTTGATGCCCTGGCACAGTACTATTTGACAACAGTTATTTCCTGATATTCTGGCACAGTGCCACTCTACCACAGCTATTTGCTAATGTCCTGACACAGTGCCACTTTACCATAAATGTTTCATTGTGACTTGGCACAGTGCCACTTTACCCCAGGTATTTCTAGATGTTCTGCCACAGTGCCACTTTACCCCAGGTATTTCTAGATGTTCTGCCACAGTGCCACTTTACAACCGATATTTCTTCATGACCTGGCACAGTGTCACTCTATTACAATAACTTACAGATAACCTGGCACAGTGTCACTCTATTACAATAACTTACAGATAACCTGGCACAGTGTCACTCTATTACAATAACTTACAGATAACCTGGCACAGTGTCACTCTATTACAATAACTTACAGATAACCTGGCACAGTGTCACTTTACCACAGATATTTCCTCTTGACTTGGCAGTTTTAAGATAAGACTTAAGTCTTATCACTCGTATATTGTTAATTTCAACCTTCACGACACCGGATTCTGTCGGCGGCCGCGCGAGATGAAACTGGCAATAACGAGATATGGATTAACGTCGCGTTGACTATATGGTCGGTAGTACAAATCTTTCACGTCCTACACGGACGAGCGACAACTTCAGAATGCTGGGGACAACGTGGGCCGCTGGCTTCCAGGCTGCTCCCTCAGTACTTCTATGTTCTTTGAAACTAGCCAATCCCGTGGCAGGCCCTGCTGCCTGAACCAATCAGAACCTTGGCTCGGGGTGGTGCTAGGCCGTGACGTCATCCGGCCTGGGCCGAGGCCTCCTGACCACAGCTCCCAATAGTACCCCCGAAAGACTAAAACTGAATATTTCATCCCCTGGAGTTTTGGCCTGTATTACACCTAGCTGTAATATACGTGTTACACCTAGCTGTAATATACTGTGATTCAAAGTCTGCTCTTCAAGCAATCGAAAACTTTTCTTGGAAGATCGACAGCAAGAACCTCATACTCACAATTATAAATGACCTAATTGATGCACAGAGTAATGGGTCTCGAATCTCCTTTGTATGGATACCTTCACACATAAATATAACCCATCATAATGAGACAGACATTGCAGCCAAATTAGCGTGTAACAAGTTTGAAGTTGAATTAGATCTAGGTATCCCCATCTCTGCTGTCAAAACTGTATTGGTCCAAACATTCAGATCTGATAGGAAAGAACTTACTGACTCCCAACGACCTGAAAGTACTAGTATAAAAAGCTATGATTTGTTCAGATCTGAAACCTACATCAATGGACAGCACAAAACGTCCACTAGACTGTGCGACACAGTGGTTGCAAGGATCAGGTTGGGTTACCGTTACCTGTGGCAGGTGGCTGCTGGTGACGGATCTCCCAATCCTGAGCACTCCAGTTGCAAACTCTGTGAGCAGGAACTACGGCACGATCTCCCGCACTACATCACTGAATGCCCAGTTATTAGGCCTTTCAGACCAGTTGGCATGAGGTACCTGGAGCTTTGCAATTACTTTATTCACTCTCGTATTCTTGAAGATATCCTCACAGTATACCTAAAATTTGCCAGTGCAGGCTATTAAACACATGGCTCTGTATGACTAACCATCCTGCGAGATGGGGACTTGTATTACCACTTCTACCTTATTCAATCTTGTGTTGTTGATATCCTCAAAATGCATCCGGAGTCTGCCAGTGCAGACTGCTTATCACATGCCTCTGTATGACTAACCATCCTGTGTGATGGGGATTTCTTAGCATCACCTAGTTAGCTTTTTTGACACACTGTACTCCACTTCATATAGTCTAGGGTAGCTGCACTAATGCAGATGTACCTCATTTCTTAATAAAAAAAAAAGCTGTAATATACGTATTACACCTTGCTGTAATTTCTGAACGCTAGTACCTACGTCGGCCAACGTGGTACCTATGGAATCCTGATGACGAGAGCTGTCACCAGATACCCAACATGGCAGGGTCAAGCTTCGAAATAAAGAAACTAGACTCAGTGCACGCACTCTGTGCACTTAGTGAGGGGTAAGATGGTGGTGTGGACTCTCCAACAAACATTTAAGATAACTGTGTGTCCATTCCCTCACAAAGAGGCACAGTGCCACTTTACTATAACTATTTCCTGGTGACTTGACACAGTGCCACTTTACCACATGGGGGCACTGATAGCTGAGTGGACAGCGTTCTGGACTCGTAATCCTAGCGACGGGTTCAATCCCCAGTGATGGCAGAAACAAAATTGGCAGAGTTTCTTCCACCCTGATGCCCCTGTTACCTAGTAGTAAATAGGTACCTGGGAGTTAGATAGCTGTTACGAGTTGCTTCCTTGGTGTGTATGGGACTTTTTTTTTTAGTTATTAGTTAATAACAATTGATTGGTTGACAGTTGAAAGGCGAGCCGAAAGTGCAGAACTTAACCCCCGCAAGTACAACTACAGCTATTTCCTTGTGGCCTGGCCCAGTGCCACTTTATCCCAGCTATTTCCTGGAGACCTGGCACAGTGCCACTTTACCCCAGCTATCCCCAGGTTCTCCTTCCTAGACCCTTCCACCCTGGTCACCCCTTGCCCCCCCCCCCAACCCCAGTGGAATCAACAGAAACTGAGGATGAAAAGAAGAGAGTCAGCTTCAAGGTAATGTACTCGAACATAGATGGGATTACAAGAAAAGCAAGTGAACTGAGGGAAAGAGCACAAGAAGTGAACCCAGATGTAACTGAACTCACGGAAACAAAACTCTCAGGAATCATAACGAATGCGGTCTTTCCCCAGGACTACACTCTAATAAGGAAAGTGAGGGAAGAAAGGGGAGGAGATGGAGTGGCTCTACCATTGAGAAAGAAATGGAGTTTCGAGGAGATAGTTATTCCAGGCTGCAAAGAGATCAGAGACTTCATAACAGGCCCCATGACGATAGGAGGACCAAGAGTAGTAGTAGCAGTGATATATACACCACCACCAAATGACAGAAGGCCCAGGCAAGAGTATGACAGAAACATCATGCCAGTTAACACTATAATTGAAAGAGCAGCCGCTGCTGCATGTTGAAATCGATCCCATCTGCTCATAATGGGGACTTTAATCACGGAAGGATAGACTGGGAAAACAAGGAACCGCATGGAGGTGAGCAAACATGGAGAGCGAAACTGTTGGAGGAGGTGACAAGAAAGTTTTTAAGTCAGCATGTAAAGGGTCCAACGAGAATGAGAGACAACATTGAACCAGCAAGACTCGGTAATCACAAGGAGTTTGTGATTACCAATGGGGAGGTGAGGAAGCAACTGCTTCCTTGGATGTGACAAAGGCTATAGGCCTGGATGGAATCTCACCAAGGATTCTAAAGGATGGAGCAGAAGCACTGTGCCTGCCACTCTCCATGGTGTACAACAAATCACTGGTAACAGGTGAACTGCCAAACATTTGGAAGGAGGGCAATGTAGTCCCAATATACAAGAAGGGTGATAGGCAGGAGGCACTGAACAACAGGCCAGTGTCCCTAACTTGCATTCCATGCAAGGCGATGGAGAAGATTGTGTGAAAAAAGCTAGTAAAACATTTGGAGCGAAAGAACTTTGTATCACAACATCAGCATGGATTCAGAGATCGCAAATCATGCCTAACAGATTTAATTGAGTTCTTTGACCAGGCAACAAAAATCACGCAAGAGAGAGAAAGGGCTGGGCAAACTGCATATTTTTGGACTGCCAGAAAACTTTTGACACAGTACCGCATAAGAGACTAGTGCACAAACTGGAGATGCGGGCAGGAGTGAAAGGGAAGGTACTCCACCGGATAAGGGAGTACCTAAGCAACAGGACACAGCGAGTCACCGTGAGAGGTGAGGTCTCGAAGTGGCAGGGAGTCACCAGTTGAGTCCCACAGGGATCATTCCTTGGACCTATACTGTTTCTGATATATATAATTGATCTCTCAAAAGAAATTGACTCGTTCCTCTCGATGTTTGCTGATGATGCGAAAATTATGTGGAGGATCAAAACAGAGGAAGATAGCATGAGGCTACAAGATGATTTAGATAAACTGAAGGAATGGTCCGACAAATGGCTACTAAAGTTCAACCCAAGTAAATGTAAGGTAATGAAACTAGGAGGAGGAACAAGGAGGCCAGTCACTGGATACCGAATGGGAGATGAAGTCCTTCACGAAACGGACAGAGAGAAAGATCTAGGAGTTGATATCACGCCAAACCTGTCTCCTGAAGCCCACATCAAAAGAATAACATCAGCGGCCTATGCGAGGCTGGCTAACATCAGAACTGCTTTTAGAAACCTATGTAAGGAATCCTTCAGAACCTTGTATACCACATATGTCAGGCCAATCCTGGAGTATGCGGCCCCAGCATGGAGCCCGTACCTAGTCAAGCACAAGACGAAGTTGGAAAAAGTTCATAAGTATACCACTAGGCTAGTCCCTGAACTAAGAGGCATGAGTTATGAGGACAGACTGTGTGAACTGCACTTCACATCGCTGGAAGACAGAAGAGCTAGGGAAGACATGATCACCACATACAAAATTCTCAGAGGAATTGACAGGGTAGACAAGGATGAAATATTTAACATCTGTGGTACATGCATAAGGAGATACAGGTGGAAGCTGAGTACCCAAATGAGCCACAGAGATATTAGAAAGAACTTTTTCAGTGTCAGAGTATTTAACAGATGGAATGCATTAGGCAGTGATGTGTGGGAGGCTGACTCCATACACAGTTTCATATGTAGATATAACAGAGCCCAGTAGGCTCAGGAATCTGTACATTGGATGATTGATGGTTCAGAGGCGGGACCAAAAAGCCAAAGCTCAACCCCCGTAAGCACAACTAGGTGATTACACACACACACACACACACACACACACACACACACACACACACACACACACACACACACACACACACACACACACACACACACACACACACTATTAATTTGTTGAGGGGTGAAACCAAAGAACCGAAACTCCGCCCCCTGCAAGCACAACTAGGTTAAACTATGTACCAGTTTTGGGTAGTTTTAAAGACAAATAAAATTCTTATACTGATAATACCACACAAATACTTTTCATCCATTAATCTTATCTGAAAACATGTTATTTGTAGACAGCGTGTTGACAATGGTACACCTTTGGGTTCCATAACACTACGTCCAAGTAAATTTAACAGGAGCCGAATTTGCTCCCGTGTGAGCCTCTGGTCTCAATAAACAACAATGGCTGCCCTCCTTCCTCCACTCTGACGCCTGGCTTACATTGTCCAGATTTCAGAACGTGATAGAAGGGTCACATTTACTCTACTTTAATATTGATAATTAAGTTAATTTATATAAGATGTTTTTATGATGGTAAAGTCCAAAGACTAATGTATTTAAGAATAATTCCCAGCAGAATAGCTGGTGAATTATAATAGTATGTGGTGATGATATCCCGTTTTCTATAGACGGTAATTCCACTACAAGTTACGTTTTCTATGGGTAACTTGTTGGTAATACAGCAGAAATTATTATCTGTCTGTATGATATATTAAATGGTGTCGGATTTTCCGACATAATTCCCCAGGGGGCTGCTCACGGGTCGAAGTCCTATTTAGAACAGACGAACACCGATACTCCTCCTTCGGATTATTAGATTAATTTGATGTTAGTAGTTAGTAATCACACATTTGTGTGTCTGTTCGTACAGGACGGATGTCCCGTACTAGAGTTGTAGGGGTTAGAAGTCTAATGCGATTTCATTTCCCTGTCAACTCTTGAAAGGCTAATATTCAAGCCTTATTACATATTATTTAACCCAGAAGACTGGATGTGATCAAGTACTACAGTCAAGTATGATTCAGGGACTGCAGTGAGATCAGTGACATTAGATATAACTTGAAGTTTGTTCAGGTAACTGGTCACTGATATATAAACACTGAGGCCCATGGAATACATCTTGATTAAATAATAAATGTATCAAATCAGTCATCAAATTTATTGGGGTTTAATTTAGTTAATTGATTCAGAAGATTGAATAGCTCATCATTAAAGTAAAGTATGGTTCTGAGACTGCAGTGGGTTCAGTGACATTGGTCGCAGTGACTTGTAGCTGTTTTAGGCTACTGTTCATTGATTTGCCACTGAGGCCTCATGAAATCATCTTCAGCTTCAAATGATGATACTAACATCAACCTCTGTTACTATAGTCAGCTGTAATCTCCTTAGTATAATGCTACTGGAGAAATATAATCAGCTGACAAATTTAGGTTTCTACTGGTATTGTTTATCTGCAGGCATAGGTCTCCTCAGGCTTGATACTGGGCCTGAGAGTAATTTACCTCCTGCAGAGTTTAACATGGTTATACCCTGATATTTAGTAGGGCTACCGATGAATCGATGGCAATAGTCTGTCCCAACAAGGAGACCGAAGTCGGTGAGGTGATCAGACTTAATATTATCTGCCAATTTTATTCCTCTATTTCTCAGGAATTTGGCTGTTGCTCTCAGACCTTGAACTTGTAGGTCTACTGGTATTTTGTCCACCACAATGGCTTGTACTCTACAGACGTACCTGCCTAAACGTACTGATGGTTGTACCACCTGGTAGACTTGAGGTCCTGCATCTGTTACAAACCCTGAGATGTTGAATGACATCTGGGCTACAGGCCTTAATTGTAATTCATCTGCCAACTTTTTAGTGATGTATGTTCTCTGGGATCCTTGGTCAAACAACCCTCGGGTATGGACCTTGGCCCTCTTATTCAGGATGGTAATTTGGGCAGTAGGCAAAGTCGTATTACCTTTAGACTTTGCCGATTGGACACTGTTTGTTTGTTGCACCTTGCAGTACTGTACAGTGGTGGGAATGCTATCTTCCACCTTGGGGTTTGGAGACGTTGTTTTGGTGTCTCTGCACAATGCTGCATGGTGCTGACCTTTGTTACACCTATTACAAGGGTGTAATTGGGTATCACAATCCTTGACGTTATGTTTCCTGAGGCACCTCGTGCAATGTTGCAAATCCTTGAGTCGCTCAACACGGGCGTCACTATCAGGAAAATTAGGGCAGTGGTACATTGAATGTTTCTCATTGCAGAACAAACATGTTCCATAGCTTCCAGTACCCTTTGGTGTCATGTTCTTGGGTGACACAGTAACTATAGGCTTGGAGGGTCCCACTGCATATACGCCCACACTGCCACTGTTCCACTTTGGTGTTGAATTATATTGTCTAGATTGATTTGGAGTACCTTTGGTACTCTGTGGTTTACTATTATTGGTTTCTGAGGGTTTACTTGGTGGTTTTAATTTGTCATGTGTTCGTAATTGATGAACTACTGACTTTAAACCTTCAGATATTTCATTCATGGATAAGATACTTTTATTGTAATGAGCACTCATTTGTCTCAATATGTCCCTAGGTATTTTCTCCTGGACAATTATTTTCAAGACCCACTCAGCCCCGTTTGTATCTGCTGTCAGGCTGAGGGCATTGATCAATGATTCTACCTCCAGCTTGAAGACTTGGAGTGAATCAGCTGAAGCCTCCGGTGGGGGTAAATGCAACAGCTCATGAACTAAATGTGATGTTCTTACTTCTGGATCAGCATAATTATCCTTGAGGAGTTTTACTGCCAGATCATAGCCGTTATTAGTTAATCTCAGATGGGATACTACTGTTTTAGCCTCACCTGATAATTGGCCTTGCAAATAAGAGAATTTACTACTCTTTGGTAAAGATTGTTTTGAGTCTACAAGGTCAACGAATTTGTTCCAAAATTCATCCCAATCTTCCTCATCTTTTCCTGAGAAAGTGGGTAAATTAATTGGAGGGAGTCGAGCTTCTGCTTGACTCGTATTAGATGCAACTGTTGTTGTTGTTGCTGTTGCCTTGTTTTGGGCAATTAATTTGACATAAGGCTGTAACGTGGCCTGAGTGTGATCTTCATAATTCGCAAGATCAACCATAATGTCGTCTATTTCTGTTTCTGATAAATTGGTATTGGCAAGTTCAGCCACATATGTTGCTATTTGACATTTGATTTGCTCAAATTTACCTGCAGCTGCTTGATAATAGCTTTCCAGGTCAGCATAATCAATTTGAGATTGTTGTGACAAATCTTCACATTTCTTGATCTGTCTTGTTAAGTGGCCTTTAAGACCTGCAAGGGTTCTTTTCATTCTCCCTGCATTATCCATACTGGCTTGTTGGTGAAGCCTTGTGGGACTTGTACTTGGGCTGCTCATAATACTGAACAAGCTCTGATGGTAGCCTAGGGTTAAATTCTGCACTCACTAGGCAATAATCCTACCTCTACTAGAGGTTAGCACTTAAAATTAATACACATTATATATATATACAATCATACACACTAATGATTTGAGTGATAAACCAGTGTCATGGAAGTACCTTTAGGTTAGCTCTTCTATATCACCCTAGGATGGTAGAGACACTAATTAATCACTCAAAGGTGTAATGATCATAAGTAAATTATTATATATACACAACTCAACTCGAGTTGATAAAAATTACACCCAAAATAGGGTCTGGACCATTCATTAATGGTGTTAGGTTGTTGAATATAGTACAACTGACTATGGTAATAATGGGACTAGGATGAGCAATAATAGTTCAACTAGTCAATGTTAATATCCTACCCTGTTGTGGGTTGGCAATTAGTAAATATTATACTGTGATCACTAGTGCAATATATATTAAATAATTCTCTATTTGGAGAAATAATATACACAATTATTGATAATAGCCTCTTAATTAGCCTCTATGAAACTTCTAATATTATCAAGAAGTATTAAATATTATTAGTGACCTCGCGAAATAAACTCCACAAAATTCGTGGATAATCTCTCGCGAAATGTAACACCACGAAATCCGTGAACAATATCGCGAAGACACAGTCACTAATTTGGCTGGCTTCTATATTAGCGCTGTCATTTCACGAAATAACACGCCACCAAATATCTGTGGGAGTGCATGAAACCGCTGACGAAGCTGAACTGGGCTGAGGGAGGCTCCTGAGCTCCCTCGAGGCTTCGCCGCTGTCTTTGACTGGCTAGCCTTGTTTAAATAACACTGCACTAGTATATTTAATGAATCCACTGGATAACTGGTTCATCCGGTACTAAGATGACCAAATGTGGGTTCAAAGGATCAAATAATCCGTCATCCGGTTCGAAGATGACCAAATAATGTGGGAACCGACCTGTGAGATTTATATTTATTTAATTTATATGAATTTATATTTACGTTAATTTATATACTTCGATAGCAATTTGTATAATGATAAGTGGACTGTATTTCTGCAATAATCTCATAATCTCACAAATCGATCCTCTACACATTAGGGGGGGTTATTAAATTAATATATATGCAGCCAATCAAATTACAGAATTAACTACATACATTGAAAAGGTTCCTTATCTTATAGTACAGCAGGTTAGTCCACCAGGTAAAACTAGAGTGTAGACACCAAATTATCCTCTTTGAGGTAGCTTCTATCACCCAGTAACTGGTGCACATAATCTTGCATCCTCGTCTTGACCTGTCAAAAGTGCGCTAGCTGTGAAGCCAGAATCCTATATATGACAAGCTATATCAGAGAAAACACTATACAGTACATGGAACATTAAAGACCTGGCTTAATTACCTTTAGTATGAGGCGATTTCGCGTTCTAACCGGCTAACCCTATATCCTGACATTAATGGCCATAAATGAATGATAAACGGGTTTCGGATAGACACTTAACTTGTATTTGTAGACAGCGTGTTGACAATGGTACACCTTTGGGTTCCATAACACTACGTCCAAGTAAATTTAACAGGAGCCGAATTTGCTCCCGTGTGAGCCTCTGGTCTCAATAAACAACAATGGCTGCCCTCCTTCCTCCACTCTGACGCCTGGCTTACATTGTCCAGATTTCAGAACGTGATAGAAGGGTCACATTTACTCTACTTTAATATTGATAATTAAGTTAATTTATATAAGATGTTTTTATGATGGTAAAGTCCAAAGACTAATGTATTTAAGAATAATTCCCAGCAGAATAGCTGGTGAATTATAATAGTATGTGGTGATGATATCCCGTTTTCTATAGACGGTAATTACATGTTACCACACCCTTTAAACTGATGCCAAACATCGGTAAACACAACAAAATGAGTGAGAAACCATGTACCTTGATACTGAATTTTAATAAGAGCCACACTAACATCATGTTTATGATCTTATGATAACAAACTGCCCAGTCCTGTCAAAGAGAGAACTACTAATGCAAAGGTCACATGGCAGTGCTAATTATCTGGGGGAGGCCACTTGGTGACCCATATGCTCCAAGCAGGTCAAAATTCACTCTCACTCTGAATCCAGCACAAATGCATGCGCTCACATGCGTATCTGTTCAACAATTCACAAATCCTGCATTTAATACAAGATTAAACATCCCCTTATACAGCTGACAATTACAGTTCGATACAATGAAAATAAAAATCAGTAACAGTCTTGAGCTCCAATTCCTTCTAGTCTAACCAACAAGATTTCGAACAACTGGATAAAACAGAGCACTACTCCACAAGGCAACAACAACCGCACTGATCAGGGCAACAAAATGCACCTTCTACTGCCTCCAGGATATCTCAAGCACGGATGATGATCTCTACATCATCAAATGATCCAGTAGCTGGTTGTAGCAAAGACACCACGACCCATCCCAGAGTCTCTTCACCTACCAAGACAAAAAAGGGGCAGCTAAATGAGTATCAGGTGACCACTTTTCCAATGGTTATTGTCTCCTTCGCAGAGACCTTCAGCAAGATGCTCGACAAAGCATTCTAAGTGCTGGAACAGACTAACCCTCAGTCAAGGTAAGAAATGTTAACAGAGGTAAAAAAAAATCTACTGAACTTATTTCCTCCACACTTCAACAAGCCCTACCGGAAAATGTCGACGAAGTCGAAAAAGGTGACGAAACTAAATTGTTTCAGCGCTCAGTGCTTCTGAGGGCCAACATTGATATAGTTTTACTTCAAGAAACACTTACCAGGACTGAAAGAAATATCAATATTCCAGGGTATCAAAGTTTCCACTGCCCAATTGTACAAAGTGGCACCAGAGGCATTTCAGTACTGGTAAGAAATCATATCAATGCCACGTCAATCACAGACTTGCCTCTACTGTAATGAGGACGTCGAAGTTATGGGCGTTTATCTCACCATGAGAAACTTAATGCTGTCCATCTTTAATGTATACAGGAGCCATAGAAAATACAATATGTATCTCTCCAATCTATGAAATAGCAATCACCACACCTACTATCTCTCGGGTGACTTCAACGCTCATAGTGAAATGCCACTTGATTCTCCAAGAACCGAAGCCAACAGAAGACATATTGAACACTCTTTGGGTGATGGGCCTGAAATCCATCTGCTTAACTCGATGGAACCAACCCATATTGGTGGGGGGAAGCTGGACCTTACGTTTGTCTCCACCAGCTCTGGCTCTTTGGTCCCACCTCTCAACCATCAATCAACTGATGTACAGATTCCTGAGCCTTCCTGAGATGTGTTATTGGTCAGTTGACCATGTACTGACTAGTGACCACTTTGCTACAAGAACAGTTAATAATATAACACTACCTCCCAGACCCCCAGATCCTGAACCCATATGAGATTTTATCTAAGCAGATTTTACGAAATTTTAGGAATCTCTTTAAATTTGACACCAAAACTACACTCCGCCTGACAACACTGAAGAGATGAAATAAGATTTAGTAAATGCAATACACAGAGCAGCAAATCACTCCATCCTCCAAGAATAAAACAATTACCCAACAACAAAATGATCATGGGTATTACTGTGATACGATCAAAGAACTACATAAAAGACTAAATTATGCACGAAAGAATTTCAGATGAGAAAGAACCAAGCTAATCTGGAACTTCTTAGAGCTGTCTGAGATCATGTGCATGAAGAAAGAGCAAAATCAGAGAAGAAAAATGGCGAGTGGTGTTCCAAGCAAAATCAGCATACATCTTTGGGCGACATCTGGAGGCAAATCAACAGAACCAAAGGAAAATCGCCTCCTGCTCTGCCCCATCATGTACATCCAGAGCAAGAAGCAGAAAGAATACCAAACCTATTTGCTTCAAGAGCCAGTTCCACACAAGTTCCTCAGACAACTCTTACCTACCAACAAAGACTTCAAGCAGCAAGATTGAAAAAAAATAGACGATGCTTTAGCCTTACCTCACGAACTAGACCAGCCATTCAATATGAAAGAACTCAGATGAGCTACAAAGAAAACTAGAAACACAGCTCCAGTTGAAGACAAAATTACTTAAAACAGGCTGGCCAAGCTAGGAGAAAAGGATGAAGAAGCCTTCTTGAATGTGATCAACAGAGTTTGGATGACAAGGACTCGACCACTCTCTTGGAATAGTGCAATTATAGTTCCCATTCCATAACCCAAAGACCCAGGAAATCTAAAACCCATCTCATTGACAAGCTGTCTGGCTAAAACTGCGGAAATAATGGCTCTTAATCGAATTGAATGGAAAGCATATCCACTTCACCACAATATGTTTGCTAACAGAAAAGGTGTGGGAACCACAGAATGCCTTACCTCCTTCCTGGATCAAATCAATGACAAACCAGGAATCTTTATTATTCGGAACCTAGAAAAAGCCGTCGAGCTAGCCAATGTTCCAGCTACACTGTGCTACCTGGTGAATAAGGAAATCAAAGGACACGCTCTTGCCTTTGCCAAATGAAGTCTACTTAACAGAAATGCTAAAGTCAAATTCCAAGGAAAAACATCCTACTAAAGAAGGCCGGAAAATGGTACTTCGCAGGGATGAATACTAAGCCCCTTCCTCTTCAACTGTCTCATGGAACAATTCATGAAGCTTAAGTTACCAAAAGCCAAACTGCTTAACTATGCAGAAGACTTTGTGGTCATTATCAATGGCAAAGGCGCCAGGAACCATGCACAAAAATCCCTAAACATCATATGTAAGGAAGCGGAATGCATAGCAATGAAAAGAAACTGCTCTAAAACCAAAAAAACTGCCTTTAAAATTGCAATTTTACAATGCCATTTTGCAATACAATGTCCTTGTATTGCGAGTCTGATGAACTCAAAACATCAGACTCGCAATACAAAGACAAGAAATTCAGTGGGTTACCTCTTTTCAATACCTTTGAGTGATAATAGACAGCCGGTTGAAATTCACTCAAGAATTTTAATATCTTCGGCAACGTTGCATAGCCAGAAAGTCAGCTTTGCGTTCCCTGACAAGTTTTGGAGATGGGGCAACTCTACTAGTATGTACTCAAAATGTACTATGATCAAGCAGTTTAGGTCACTCATTGGCTATACTGCTCCTACTCTTACATACATCAGTGATAACCAATAGGAGAAATCTGGAAGGGTCTTAAAATGATGCTCTCAGAACAATGCTGGAGCACCTATATGGACGCGTCGAGAGAATCTATGAATGGAAACCAACTTACCAGCCTTATAAATCAGGATCAAACAAAGAATAGTCACCACAACAGCAAAACGTGTTGGAACCATCACCAGACTGTCAATCAAAGATAACATACACAGATCGCTTCACAGAAACCTTCAATATAGAACAAGTGCATGGATGGATAATCTGGTCAAGATTCTAGAGAAAGTGGACTTGAAATGGACCATTAAAACAGGAAAAGATAAACCGTATCAACACTTTCGGCAGCCTCTTCCATGGGAAGAATCAAGTTTAAAGATAATTATTGAAGGATTACAGTTAAAAAAATTATCATGTGACTCGTAGAGGCTCAAAGCGATCATAGAACAACAAATGAAATCTCAAGACCGACAACCACTCACATCTTCACTGATGGATCAGTTATCAAGAAAGAGATTCTGCTGGGGCAGCAGTTTACACTATTAACAATGGAGCGTACTGGAACATAAATAGTGGGTGCTCAACATTGCAAACAGAATTATATGCCCTAAAACAGGCCATAAATTATACAATTGAGAATAATTTACATGATGTCATCATTCATACCGACTCTCAATCTTCGCTTCAGGCACTGTTTTCCAGCCAACAATGATATAACATACAACTCATCACAAAATCCTATATATAGGAACATAAGCACAAAATCTAAGGCTGTCAATCACCCTAAATTGGATACCAAGTCACACTGGCAAAGATGTGGGAGTAGGAGTAGAAGAACCGTAGGAGTGCCGCAGGGCAGCATCCAAGGATCTCTCCTATTTCTTATATACATCAATGATCTGCCTAATGTCTCTAACATTCTTAAACCTAGATTATTTGCTGACCATACTACCTTCATCTACTCAGACCCCCAACCCACACACACTAAATAATGTTGTAAATAACGAATGAAAAACGTCCTCTCATGGATGTCAACTAACAAACTCACACTAAACATAGAAAAGACCGACTACATTTTATTTGGAAGCAAATCAACAAATGCAATTCAGCTTCAGATAGACAATGTTAACATTAGCAATAAAAAAGGATGGAAAGTTCCTTGGCCTATACATGGACAAGCGTACCCACATACAACACATTACTCAAAAAGTCTCGAAAACGGTCGGTATACTTTCTAAAATCAGATGTTATGTTCCAAACTCTCCTCTCCTCTCCTCTCAATACACTATGCGCTAATCTATCCCTATCTTACATATGGTATCTCTGCATGTGGTTCAACCAGAACAGAAACAATTTCTACTCTCAGACAACACACAGCCCCTTCCTGTTTAAATCCCTCAACATGCTAAACATAAACTCACTCCACACATTTTCTTGTTCCATTTACATGTGCAAAACCTTGTTTCTAGATTCAAACCCTGATCTGAAACTCTTCCTTGACAAATGTAATAGAACCCCATAAGAAATAAATATCTCTGATATCCCCAGAGTCAAATTAAATCTTTGTAAACACTTTATGCAAATAATGGGACCTAGTCTATGGAACTCACTCCCTAACGAATTAAAAAGCTGTCCAATCTACCCCTTATTCAAAAGTGAAGCAACTAAAGCCCTGCACATCAAACTGAACATTAATCCAACGAGAGCAGCTGCATTAGATAAATCCGCAGTGACTACGATGGTTAGAAAAGCCGATGAAGAATCGGACATACTAGTGAACGCTGTGCATCTATATCCGCCACCAAGATAATGTTATTAAAACAAAATACTAAAACCAGTGCTCTAAAACAGAAGCGAAAAAGAAACTGGAGAAAAGTAGGAAACCCTACCTCTACTTAAAATTTTGACCCAAATATCACAGTAAGAAGGTTATCATGAATAACGGTACTCAATTAGAGGCTCATAATAGCCCGTGCTACATGGACATTTCGTTCCGAGTAGCTAAATCTAAAACAAGAACAACAACCTTGTAAGCTGACCCAGCTCCTGTGCCAGGTAAATACACTACTGGTTGACCATAGCCTGTGCTACCAGTAAGGTATTAATCGTAGGACACCTCAACCTTGGAGGTGTACAAAAGTTTCGCTAGGTGATGCAAGATTCAATCAAGTTTGTAAAGTCTTAACCTCCTCAACCCTGAAAGTGTACAAAAGTTTTGCTAGGTGGTTCAAAATTCAAATAAAGTTTTGTATAGTGCTTTTACATTTTTCAAAAGTCTTAACGTTCCGGGTAGCTGGATCCGAAAAACAACAACCTTGTAAGGTATTAATCGTAGGACACCTCAACCTTGGAGGTGTACAAAAGTTTCGCTAGGTGATGCAAGATTCAATCAAGTTTGTAAAGTCTTAATATGTATACAAAGTCATGGATACATTTTTAATCATAGGACCTCCTCAACCCTGAAAGTGTACAAAAGTTTTGCTAGGTGGTTCAAAATTCAAATAAAGTTTTGTATAGTGCTAATATGTGTTCATTGACATGGATACATTTTTCAAAAGTCTTAACGAGATAAGACATACACAGGGTAATAAAAACGCCCAGCTGACACCCCCCTCAACAGGTCGAAGAGTCGTTGGAAGGTGCACTAATGTTCCGGAAAACAAGCATATCTCTAAGGGATATACTTATTTTATACCCATTTGACCTACGCAAATATAGGAGGTAAAGGCAAAAAGTTTTGACATGGTTTCCCCAGGTGGCCTAAGCTAATCCTATAAGCTGGTCAGTTCTCGGTGTAAAGATCCCACTATTTTCAGAAAATAGGGGTGTTGGAAGATTAGCCTCCTATTTGCGTCTCTTATATGCAGAGATACCGTATGTAAGATAGGGATAGATTATGTATTGTTTTGGTAAAGGCAGACTAAACAAGTTAGAGAAGATACAAAATGAAGCCATGAGAATAATCCCAAGATTATATTCATGATCCAAGAAATATTATTACTGAGATAATGATATGATTGAACTTATAGCATTGGGGATAGAATTTCAGAGATAAATGAAGCTTGGGCAGTTAGACTAATGAGAGGCGAGGGAGCAAATGCATTAGCCCTCTCACTTCAAAATGTGGGAAGAAATGAATAATGCATGTGAAAACATAATAAGATCCCTATGTTCTAATGTTACAAAGCATCATTAACACCAACATGAGAGCAATACAAAGTAGATGCAGTAATTTTTTCCTCTATGTTCCAACACTCTGAATTGTCGGTTTGCCAATTCATTGATAATCGATATCGCCTTGTCCACACCCTCCCACATTTATGTCACTGAGGAGCAATATCTCATTAGTCAAAGACTCCCAACATTTTGAAATTTCTTCTTGCTCAGCATTTGTACACTCCCTACTACCATCAACGGTAACTCTATTCTTAACAATGTCTTCCAATTCTATATGTGTAAACCATTTTTCCTGAGGTTATAAGTCAACATTTCCCACCACATGGGGTTGAACTCTGCCATCATTAGTGGATAATTCATTTTCCTGAGACTCTTCCATCTGTGATACTCCATCCTCTTCCTTACTTTCTTCCTCCTCCGTTTCATTCCCCACTTCACTTCCCACTACACTCCTCACTTTACTCCCCACTTCACTTCCCACTACACTCCTCACTTTACTCCCCACTTCACACCATCTGTTTGCCATAGCAAATTTTTCGAGAGCATCAATCCTCTTGTCCAACTTTTTGAAGTATTCCAAGATCTGTGTACTGACCGCAGAGTCCACAGCGCTGCCCTGCAACTCATTACCACGAGGGTACACTTTTTCGGCTTCGTTTCTTACTGGCACTAGTCTATCCTTAATCGTCGCCTTGCTTTTCTCCCAAAAGTTGGTCACAGAGGCAATCGTTGTCTTTCCACTGTTTCTTCCTTGTTCCTGCTGTACGATCTTGCCTTCCTTCGGAGCCTTGTTTACCCTGCTTATGGTTACTGGATTGGAATCTCTCACACGGGGCTTCATAGGACCTAGAGAGGAACCAGCATTGTGGATGCCTCAACAATTGCGGCAACATGGCAAAAAAAATTCTCCTTTCTCAATCCTCACTCTACACTGACGTGAGTCATGTTTCTTTTCACAATATCTACATCTGGGGTCAAATTGACATTTCCAACACATATGTCTCCAACGAGAACACTTCATGCATAATGTAGGCTCCTCAATATATTTTGCCACTTTACTGTATCCAAGTCCTTGCACAATAATTCTTTCTGGAGTTCCACCCTTTAACAAGGCAACAATCTGGTTGTGTTTTTCACCATGTATAATGTTCTTCTTAGCCCAAAAAACGCTTTCAATGTTGAGATGAAGAAACTCAGGATCCAAGTATGTTGGATACTTAAAAACAATAACATTAGTGTAAATTATTCCCACTTCATTAGTAATCAAAACAATATTCCTAAATCCGTCAGTCGTTAAGTGTTCCACTGCCTCTCTATCTCAACCACTATGTAAGGCCGGTGAACACCCTCCTTAAATAATGGTTCATATTCACCAAAATCCTTGGCCAATTGAACGGTCCACTCCAGCTTCTGATGAAAAGTTAGTGGGCATATCGAGGGAAATAGCAGCTGCTTCCTTCCATTAATCCGTGCCTCTTGCTGTATGTGGTTCTTCCGGTGAGATTTTCCTGCTGAGTTTGTATCTAGCTTTGTAACACAGGTTCCGTCTGCCGTCGATCACACTACTTCTTCACTCGTTCATCACTGTCAGTATCACTTAACTCTCTGTGCACTTTTTTCCGTTTGTTACTCCTGGTCATTGCTCCCTGTAAAGGCTGAAATCTCCTTCCTCATCCTCCATCAAAGTCACTGGTTCACAAGTTCACAACTTTCTAGAGCGCTCCACGATGCACCCTTCCTCGACCACGGCTGGGCTAGCAATGACAGAGTTGGATTAGCCTATCATTAGTTGACTGTTGTTTCCTCTGTTGTAATAATGATGATCTGTTTCTTTGTGCTAACTTTGTATCTGCATCTTGTAGGATTTTATAAGGGTGTATTCTGTGTCTGAAAAAATCCTAGAGATGCTTAAGGACCCCCTCTCCTCTCCCTAGTTTCTCCCCATCGCTGACTATTCGTTTCAGTCGGGTTCCCAGGGAGTAGGGCAGGGATCTTTTTAATGAAAGTGGGGTGGCTTGACGAGTATTGGAGATATGAGTGTTTGTTTGTTGGTTTATAAAAGATTTTTGTGTTTGAGTCTTCCTGTGATTGTCGAGATAAACATAGGTTGTCAAGAGGTTTAATGCTGTTTCACTCATTTCTAGGGTGGACCCCATTTGTCCAGGTGAAGAAAGCTGTGAGATCTTGTTCGCCTCCCATTATTGCTTCAAAAATATCATCTATGTAGCGGTGGTAGATATCCGCCGCCGGTCTGTACTCTTGTCTGGCCGTTTTAAATGTTGTGTGTACAAATATTTCCGCGATGGCTACGCTGCTAGATGCCTCCAATCGCCGTTTCTTTAATTTGTCTGAAGGTTTCCCGTCGGAAGTCATGATGTTGTCCCTCATGACCTGTAGTATTGCCTCTTGTAGGAGCTCTTTGGTCGGGGGTCTTCAGACACCTGCCTCCTTAAGCTCGTGCTGGATCTTGGGTTTGTTTATGTCAAAAAACGTCGCTACTCTCGTTGTGGGTTACTTGGGTACAAGGATACTACATCAAGCGAAAATAGACATGTGGCAGAAGGTCATTATAGTTCCGCAGGCGTATGAGGAAGTCCGTAGTATCCTTCAGTCGTTCCGGGAGAAGTTTCAATAGTGGTGTGAGTAGAGCTGAACACCTGAGGACAACAGGTTTTGTTGGTACTTGGCAGCCACTCACTACTGGCCGGCCTGGCCATGAGCCAGTTGCTTCTAACCTTTCTTTAAAGATATTCGCGAGGATGTATAGAGCCGAGACTTTCGACGGGAAGTTAAGAAAAATATCTCTTATCTCCGCTCAGAGTAGACCTCCCTGGCGTCCCGTCCGTGAGTCTTCATTTCTGTAGGACTTTACGACCAAGGGTTTTACTCCTGATCTGTGTATTCTTAAGGGCCACGGACTGGTTCTGGACTGGCTGGTATGTGCCCCTGTCCAACAGTTGCCGTATCATTTCCTTCCTGTAATTCTCTGTTTTTCATATTACAACCATTGCTCCTTTGTCCGCTGGTTTGATGACTATGTCAGCCCTGTTTTGCAGGTTCTTTAGGGCGGCTTTTTCCTCTACTGTCATATTTGGCTTGTGTCTCTCTTGGACAGCTGAGAGCAGGTTGGTCCTCACTTCCTGTATCTTTGGGTGTAGGCCAAGCACACACACCTGCACACATTCTAGATGTGCAGGTGGGTTTTTTTGCGTGCACATACGTGTTCATCCAAAAAGGAAAGTGAGAGAGCATGTTAGTATTGTGTTTTGGTAAACCTAGCAGGTTTGCCTTAAGTTCTCTCGTCACTTTCAACCAGGAGACATTAATTTTGGCTTCTAAATCGTTGAGAGAGTCGTTTATTGCTGTTTCCCGTGCTCATCGTGTTGGTGTTCTGCGACAAAGGTGAGTCCTTTTCTGAGCATTAATCTTTCTTGGGGCGTCAGGTCAACTTCTGAGACAACTGCATGTGCTAGTTCCTGTTTTGTCCGTCGCCGTCTCGGCAGGTCGTCCTCCCGTCGGGTCGTCTTAGTCTGGGCGGCTGGTTACTATCTCTGGGGTTGGTACTCCGTCCTCCTCCAGCGTCGTCGTCGTCGTCTCTGGACGCCAGTGGTCCTCTGGATCGTCTAAGTTTCTGTTCCTACTCCAATCTCTGTTTTTGGATCTGAAAAAAAGGTTTACGATGTTGGTCCCTGTTACCTTCTCTGTTGTTGTCACTATTCCTCCCCTGGTTCTCCAGGGGTCTCTCTCAGTCTGTTGTTGTCACTATTCCTCCCCTGGTTCTCCAGGGGTCTCTCTCAGTCTGTTGTTGTCACTATTCCTCCCCCTGGTTCTCCAGGGTTCTCTCTCAGTCTGTTGTTGTCACTATTCCTCCCCCTGGTTCTCCAGGGGTCTCTCTCAGTCTGTTGTTGTCACTATTCCTCCCCCTGGTTCTCCAGGGGTCTCTCTCAGTCTGTTGTTGTCACTATTGTTGAGGCTGGTTCTCCAGGGGTCGTCTGTTGGGGCTGTTGTTGTCACTGCTCGTCCCCCTGGTTCTCCAGGGTCTCTCTCAGTCTGTTGTTGTCTGCTCGGCTGTTGAGGCTGTTGTTGTCTATTCCTCCCCCTGGCTGTTGAGGCTGTTGTTCTCCTCGGTTCTCTCTCAGTCTGTTGTTGTCTGCACTATTCTGTTCCCCCTGTTGTTGTCTCCATGGGGTTCTCTCAGTCTGTTGTCTGTCACTATTCCTTCTGTTGTTGTCTCCAGGGTTCTCTCTCAGTCTGTTGTTGTCACTCGGCTTCCTTCTGTTGTTGTCTCCTCGGGCTCTCTCAGTCTGTTGTTGTCACTCGGCTGTTCCCCTGTTGTTCTCTGCTCGGCTCTCTCAGTCTGTTGTTGTCACTATTCTCTTCCCCCTGTTGTTCTCCAGGGGTCTCTCTCAGTCTGTTGTTGTCTGCTATTCTGTTGAGGCTGTTGTTCTCTGCTGGGCTCTCTCTCAGCTGTTGTTGTCACTATTCTGTTGGGGCTGTTGTTGTCTGGTTCAGGGTCTCTGTCTGAGTCTGTTGTTGTCTGCTGGGCTGTTCCCCTGTTGTTGTCTCTCATGGAGGCTCTCTCAGTCTGCTTGTTGTTGAGGCTGTTGTTGTCACTGTTCCTGTTGTTGTCTGCTGGTTCTCCAGGGTTTGTCTCTCGGCTGTTGTCACTGTTGTTGTCTGGTCGGCTCCAGGGGCTCTCTCTTGTCTGTCGGACTGTTGTTGTCTTCTCGGCTATTGAGGCTGTTGTTGTCTGCTCGGCTGTTGAGGCTGTGGTTGTCTGCTCGGCTGTTGAGGCTGTTGTTGTCTGTTGGGTCTGTTGTTGTCTGCTCGGCTGTTGAGGCTGTTGTTGTCTGCTCGGCTGTTGGGGCTGTTGCTGTCTGCTCGGCTGTTGAGGCTGTTGTTGTCTGCTCGGCTGTTGAGGCTGTTGTTGTCTGCTCGGCTGTTGAGGCTGTTGTTGTCTGCTCGGCTGTTGGGGCTGTTGTTGTCTGCTCGGCTGTTGAGGCTGTTGTTGTCTGCTCGGCTGTTGAGGCTGTTGTTGTCTGCTCGGCTGTTGAGGCTGTTGTTGTCTGCTCGGCTGTTGTTGTCTGGGCTGTTGTTGTCTGCTCGGCTGTTGAGGCTGTTGTTGTCTGCTCGGCTGTTGAGGCTGTTGTTGTCTGCTCGGCTGTTGAGGCTGTTGTTGTCTGCTCGGCTGTTGAGGCTGTTGTTGTTGCTCGGCTGTTGAGGCTGTTGTTGTCTGCTCGGCTGTTGTTGAGGCTGTTGTTGTCTGCTCGGCTGTTGAGGCTGTTGTTGTCTGCTCGGGCTGTTGAGGCTGTTGTTGTCTGCTCTGGCTGTTTGAGGCTGTTGTTGTCTGCTGTTGGCTGTTGTTGAGGCTGTTGCTGTTGTCTGCTGTCTGCTGTTGCTGTTGGTTGAGGCTGTTGTTGTCTGCTCGGCTGTTGAGGCTGTTGTTGTCTGCTCGGCTGTTGAGGCTGTTGTTGTCTGCTCGGCTGTTGAGGCTGTTGTTGTCTGCTCGGCTGTTGAGGCTGTTGTTGTCTGCTGGGCTGTTGGAGGTGTTGGTCGTCGTAGTCGGTGTTACTGGTCCTCTTCCGGTAGTTCTGCCTGGGCTGCTATCGAGGTCAGCTGGCGGAGTTTACCGCCATTGGTGGTATTATCTGTATGTTCCGTACCTTCCGTACAAGAACATACACCGTACCTGTATGTTCTTGTGTGTTGTGACTGTACCCACCGTACCTGTATGTTCTTGTGTGTTGTGACTGTATCCACCGTACCTGTATGTTCTTGTGTGTTGTGACTGTATCCCGTACCTGTACCTGTATGTTCTTGTGTGTTGTGACTGTACCCACCGTACCTGTATGTTCTTGTGTGTTGTGACTGTACCCACCGTACCTGTATGTTCTTGTGTGTTGTGACTGTACCCACCGTACCTGTATGTTCTTGTGTGTTGTGACTGTATCCACCGTACCTGTATGTTCTTGTGTGTTGTGACTGTATCCACCGTACCTGTATGTTCTTGTGTGTTGTGACTGTACTGTATCCACCGTACCTGTATGTTCTTGTGTGTTGTGACTGTATCCACCGTACCTGTATGTTCTTGTGTGTTGTGACTGTATCCACCGTACCTGTATGTTCTTGTGTGTTGTGACTGTATCCACCGTACCTGTATGTTCTTGTGTGTTGTGACTGTATCCCGTACCTGTACCTGTATGTTCTTGTGTGTTGTGACTGTATCCACCGTACCTGTATGTTCTTGTGTGTTGTGACTGTATCCACCGTACCTGTATGTTCTTGTGTGTTGTGACTGTATCCACCGTACCTGTATGTTCTTGTGTGTTGTGACTGTACCCACCGTACCTGTATGTTCTTGTGTGTTGTGACTGTATCCACCGTACCTGTATGTTCTTGTGTGTTGTGACTGTATCCACCGTACCTGTATGTTCTTGTGTGTTGTGACTGTATCCACCGTACCTGTATGTTCTTGTGTGTTGTGACTGTATCCACCGTACCTGTATGTTCTTGTGTGTTGTGACTGTATCCACCGTACCTGTATGTTCTTGTGTGTTGTGACTGTATCCACCGTACCTGTATGTTCTTGTGTGTTGTGACTGTACCCACCGTACCTGTATGTTCTTGTGTGTTGTGACTGTATCACCGTACCTGTATGTTCTTGTGTGTTGTGACTGTATCCACCGTACCTGTATGTTCTTGTGTGTTGTGACTGTATCCACCGTACCTGTATGTTCTTGTGTGTTGTGACTGTATCCACCGTACCTGTATGTTCTTGTGTGTTGTGACACCGTACCTGTATGTTCTTGTGTGTTGTGACTGTATCACCGTACCTGTATGTTCTTGTGTGTTGTGACTGTACACACCGTACCTGTATGTTCTTGTGTGTTGTGACTGTATCACCGTACCTCTATGTTCTTGTGTGTTGTGACTGTATCCACCGTACCTGTATGTTCTTGTGTGTTGTGACTGTGTTCACCGTACCTGTATGTTCTTGTGTGTTGTGACTGTGTACACCGTACCTGTATGTTCTTGTGTGTTGTGACTGTACCCACCGTACCTGTATGTTCTTGTGTGTTGTGTGGGGAAAAATTCCAGGCAGCTAATCTCTCTTTTTCAAATTGATTTAATAAAATAGTTATGTCTTATTTATTTTCTTAGTAAGTAAGTATTAATTAAGTGGACTGTATGTACTGGTAAACTGCCTGAAATCTTCTTACACACTATTGGGAGGGACAATTGGTAGCCTAAACCACTATGTTATGGTCCCTTCTTAGACTACCAATTGTTTACCTTTAAAACTATTATTTCAGTTATTTCATTATAAGTAATTAATTATAACTACTGCTACTGCTATAATGTCTTAGCTGTGCCAGTAGAATGGGCCTAGTAAGGCGTGTAGGTGTAGCCTCAAGATGGGTGTGGCCCTGCCTCTTTGTGCCACGTAATGGCGGCTGGTGGGAAGGACAAGGCTTGGCAAACAAGTAGTTAATTATGTGTATGAACCAACTGTCTGCACAGATTCTTGAAGCTCCTCTCACAATTTACCTGTATGGGATGCAAGGAATTAATCAAAGTTCCCTAAACATATCAATTACAGGTATGACATGAACTGTGGGGGCTGTAATGGGGTACACGTACGGTGTTTTTGGGGATGTCCTACGACATAACCATCTACATATTTATATTAAACAGTGCACTTGAATAATAAACAATACTTGGTAGACGGATACAGATGTCGTTGTGATGTTGTTAGGCTGTGTGGCTGGTGTTGACACGTAAATGGGGTGTCTAGCTGTTTACACCAGTTAAGACAGCGTGGTATGCTCATCCCATGTTTTGTTGATATTGTATATTATGGACGCCCCCCTCTCCGGGGTGACGCTCTTATGCTCTGGTTCCCCACTCAAAGTAATTTTACATTAACAAGGGAACCTAGCTACTATTTGATGTAAATAATTATATTCATTCTTAGTGATTACTTTTTTATTAACTTTAGATACTAAACTAATCTATTAACAATGTTTTATAATGTAAATATACGATGACTTTGATGACGTCACGGAGTCGATGACGTCACGGAGTCTCCCATTTTCCATCCTGAAGGGAGTATAGACTAGGGGAGACTGTGTTATTTGTGTGTGTGTGTGTCGGTTTCCCGACATAATTCCCAGGGGCAGAACACGGGTCGAAGTCCCGATAAGGACTGCGATCACTTTATTCTTCTCCCTCAGAATTATAGTGCTGCTTTAATTTGAGTTTACATTGTTGTGCAGCAGTCCGTTGGGGACGTATGTCCCGTACTGGCGTATCGGGTGCTGGAAGACGTTGTACGTCTTCTTTCCTGGCCAGTTCTAAAGGTACTAATTTCTCTAAAGTTTTGAGAGTAGTGTTGCCTTTGCATTTTACTTTCACTATTCTCAAGATGCCCTGACTGTCTGGATGAACAGAGACTATTTCTCCTATAGGCCACTCCGAGCGTGGTCCGTCACTATCCACCAGAACTATGTCACCAGGGTTCAAGTTAATTCTGTTATAGGGACTGTTTGCCCCGTAATGATACTCCCTCAGAGCTGTTAGGTATTCACGAGTCCATACGTCATTCCACCGACTTATCACCCCTGAAAGATGTTTGAAACGTTGAACCAAATCACTCTCTTTGACATATGAAGGATCCTCTGGTTCCTCATCCGTAAGGGACACAAGTGTTTTGAGAGGTCTCCCATACATCAAATGAGCTGGACTTAATGGTTCACGCTGCAAAGCATCATCAGAGAGGTAGGTAAGTGGTCGGTTGTTAACTCGTGCTTCTATTTCTATAGTTACTGTTTGAAGCTCCTGAAGGTCAATCTTTTGGCGGTGTAGGGTTTTCCGTAAAGACCGTTTCACCGTACCAACCATCCTTTCATAGAAGCCTCCATGCCATGGTGCTCTGGGAGGTATGAATTTCCAATAGCACTGCCGTTGAGTTAGGGCTGTGCGTACCTTGGGGTGTGTCCAGATTTTCCTCAGGCATGCTTCTCCTGCCACCAAGTTGGACCCATTGTCTGAAATCATTAACTTGGGACAAGATCTACGTGAAGCAAACCTGCGGAAAGCCTGTAAGAATGCTTCGGCACTCATATCGGGAGTCACTTCTAGATGGACTGCCCTTGTTGTGGCACAAGTAAAAAGACAGATATAGGCCTTTACTGGTTTCTTGTCTTTAGTGCCTGTCAGTGTTAGTGCTCCTGTGAAATCTACTCCTGTTGTCTCAAAAGGATGAATATGTACGACTCGTTCCTTCGGAAGTGGAGGAGGGCCAGGATATGGACACACTCTGGCATCGTATCTCCGGCATACAACACAGGATTTGATTATGGATTTTACTGTCTGTCTACCTTGGGGTAGCCAGTAGTGTTGTCTTAATTCTGTGAGAGTATCTAATACCCCACCATGCAGAGTGCAGTATTTGTGTATATGTAACACAATTAGTTTGCTTACTATGTGGTGACGAGGGAGCAATATTGGATTTTTTGCTTCCAGATCTATATCAGCATGTTGTAAGCGTCCTCCGCATCTTATCAAGTTATAATTGTCAGTGTCTAACCAGAGACCCAGATCATGTTGTAGCTTCTTAGGAACATTGTCAATTTCTGTCCCGAATGTGTCGGTCTGAGCTCTTTTAACCCAGTACCTTAAGGCACTAGGGAAATTATGCTTGATTCCTATTTTCTTTAGAAAATCAAACACTACTTGGGTGACACCTACAAGTTTGTTCAGTTCAGAGTACCGAGCAGGATCAATTACCAAAGTCTGAGGTAGTTCCGGGTTCTCAGTGGGAACAGTGACATTGGTCACAATGACTTGTGGCTTTTGTTTAGGCCACTGGTCGCTGATTAGCCACTGAGGTCCATTGAACCACATCTCTGCCTTTGTTAATTGCCGTAAAGTCAGGCCTCTGGAGAGATAGTCAGCTGGATTCTCTTTAGTAGGTACATATCTTATTTTATACCCTGCTGACAACTCTCGTATTTCCTTAACGCGGTTACTCACGTAAGGATTCTTACTGTTATTGTTTTTAACCCACTGTAGCACTGCCTCATTATCTGACCATACTACTGTTTCTGTAAAGTGGATGTGGCTTAAGGCCTTGATCAGATAATGAGCCAATCTTACACCTAGCAGTAAGGCTGTTAATTCCAGTTGTGGCAGTGATCTTTTCTTTAAAGGTGCCACTCTGGCCTTTGATGTGAGCAAATTGGCTTGCCCATTTGAGACCAGGTAAGCTACTGTACCATAAGCCTTTCCTGAGGCATCACAAAATACATGCAGCTTAATTGGTTCCTTTTCATTTACTGTTGTGTTCCTAGGGAACTTGACAGACTCTAGGATGCTTAAATCTTTCACTAACCCTTGCCATTTTTCTTGTAGGGCAGGTGTTAGTAGATCATCCCAGTCTATCTTTTGTTGCCAACATTCCTGAATTATCATCTTCCCATTAATTAGTATTGGACTTAATAAGCCTAATGGGTCGAAGGGTTTGCTGACTTGTGATAGCAATTTTCTCATTGTTAAGTTAGTGGTATCTGTTTCCACTGACTTGATTGTCAACTGATCGGTTGTCGTGTTCCATTGGACACCTAGTACCTTTGTCATCTCGGGTACTTGGTAGTCGGGAAATTCAGTTGTGATCAGTTGTTTTAATTTGTCATTGTTAGAGACCCAAGACTGGAGAGGCATATTGGCTCCCATTAATTCTCGATTGGCCTCATGGTATATGTCCAACAGCTTACTTTCACTGTTGGCTGTTCCTTGAAAGTTATCCACATACAGGTTTTCGCTAATTTCTGTCTTGTTCGGGCTATTGGACTTCTTCAAGTGCGTATCCAAGGTAGCTTGAAGCAGAAATGGTGAGCTCGTGGCTCCGAACAAAACAGACGCAAACCGATAAGTGATTATTTCACTGTTTGGATCATTAGGATCCTTAATCCATAGGAACTTTGTGTAGTTCCGGTCTTCTTCTTGAAGACCTACCCTAAGGAATGCCTTGCTAATGTCGGCCGTATATGCATAAGTCCCTATACGAAACTTTAACAGCACGTCATAAAGCCTTTGTGTTAGGCTTGGGCCTGTTTGAAGGCAATCATTTAACGAAACACTATTCTGCCCCATCTTAGCACTGCAATTAAATACTATCCGTAGTGGGGTAGTCGCAGAATCCTTCTGAACATGGTGGTGTGGCAGATAATGTCCTTCCTTTGGGTTATCATTTGTTACAACTTCGATAAATTTGTCATCGAGCTGCTTCTGTATTATTTCATGGTACAACTTCAAGTTCTCAGGTTGTCTTTGTAAACGTAACACCTGTGATCTTAATTGATTTTGTGCCATGAAGTAGTTGATGGGTAGCTGAGGGTGATTCAGCTTCCATGGTAACCTGACCCAGTACTGATTATCTCTGTAGATAACTGAGTCTAGGTATTGTTTATAAGTCCAGTCATCATCTGGACTAGGTTGTTCAGGGACAATGCCGAGAGTTGCCAGGTCCCATAACTTATATACTGGGGGATCAAGCTCATCCTCGGAAATGTCTCTGAGTTGCAGTGGAGACTGTTCTCCTAGTCATGCAACCATTACTGTGTTGGCATGTTGGTGATCCACAGGTGCGGGTTGTTTTAGCCGTAATACTGGGCCTGTTAGTAAATAGCCACCTGCAGATGGTAACACGTTCATACCGTGGTAATCTTCCTTTCCTATGATAAACTTATGGTAGACATCTGATCCCATAAGGATTCCAATATCGGAAAGGTTGTCCGATGTAATGTTATCAGCCAAAGGAATTCCCTTTTCTTCCAGGAATTTGGCTGTTGTTCCTAGACCTTCTATATACAGGTCTGTTGGAAATCTATCTACTACTAGTGCTGGTACTTTTCGTACATAACCTCCTAGTCGTACTGTGGGTCGTACTACCCCGTAAGTTCGGGCTCCTGAGTTAGTCAGGAATCCTTTTATGTTTATCCGTGTCTCCTCTACAGGTGTAAGTTTCAGTTTATCTACCAACTCCTTGGATATAAAGGTCAGTTGGGACCCCTGATCAAATAATCCACGTACGGTGGCTTTATTCTTTCCATTTCTAATGATCAATCGTGCAGTAGGTAGAGCTGATTTATGGTTAGACCTGGTTGTGAAGACACTTATGTCAGGTAACACAGTACAAAGTTTTACTGATGCTGTAGCTCCTTCCTCCTCCTGTGGTTTGGGAGACTTTATACTTGTGTCCCCACAAAGTGCAGTATGGTGTTGACCCTTATGGCACTTAGTGCAGATGCGCATTGCTGTTGTACAATTGTCGGGATGATGTTCCCTTATACACTTGCTACATCTATATAACTCCTTGAGTCGTTTTATGCGTGTTGCACGATCAGGGTAGCGTCTGCAATTGTACATGGAATGTGATTGCCCACAAAACACACATGGTTTCCAGACATTAACAGTATCTTGAGGAGTCACCGTCTTGGGTGATGCGTTGACTGTAGGTTTGGAAGGACCAACTGCATATGTTCCTACACTGCCCTGATTCCACTTTGTGGAGGGGGAAGATGTTTTAGCTTTGTTTGGAGCACTGTTTGTACTCTGTTGTTTACTATTAGTAGCAGATGTGGGTTTAGATGGTTTTTTCTTCTGGATTAACTCTTTCTCGTTCTATGATGGTTTGTAAACCCTTTGTAATCTCATTTACAGTCAAGGATGACTTACCTACTAATACAAACAACTTATCCAGTATGTCCCTGGGTACTTTCCGTGTCATGTGGACTTGTATTATCCAGTCTGACTCATCCAGGTTCACTTTATTTTTAAGTGCCTTGAGTATGGACTCAAGCTCCAATCTGAAGGTTTGGAGTGAGACTGCAGTATTATCTGGAGGTTTAATGTCTAACAGTCTCTGTGTTAGAATTCTGATAGTCCTTTCAGGTTTAGCGTAATTATCTTTCAGGAGTTGCACTGCATTGTCATAATCATCATCTGTGTGATTTAGATTACAGACTACCTGATACGCTTCATCCTTCAAGACACTCTGTAAGTATGTAAACTTTGTTGTTTTTGGCACATTAGCATTAGAATCCACAGAATCGACAAATTTGCTCCAGAAACCGTCCCAACTCTCGTCTTCTCTTCCAGAAAAAGTTGGTAAACTAAGTGATGGCAATTTGACTTCTGGTGCTGTCTGTTTCTGGGAAGTTGTGGTTACAATATTTATATTAGCTTTATGGGCATGTATGATATCATCAAAGTATTGCAACTGTGTAAACATTGTATCTTCATAATCGGAATGTTCTTGTATAACATCTTGTAATGTTTCTCCACCAACACTGGTATTCTGAAGTAAAACTTGATATTCTTTCATTTGTTGCAACACACGGTCATATTTGTTCCGTGCAAGCCTAAGATAATTTTCCAATGCTACATAGTTAACTGGAGTTTGTTTACTTATGTCATCACATGTGCTAATCTGCCGTGATAAATGATCCCTCAATCCTGTGAGGGTTATTTGGACATTTTTGACAGTAGACATTTTGGAAGTACTTGTTAGTCGTATAGACTATATTTAAATATACACTGTAAAATCATACACACTATAATTTGAGTGGTAGACCTGTATCAATGCTGGTATCCGCAAGTTAGCCCATCATTATCACTCTTGGTTGGTACAGAGACACAGGTTAACACTCAAAGGTGAAATGATTATAGTTAAATTGTACTAATGTTATATTGATATCATATTGACAACACAACTCGGGTTGTCTTAAATACTGCATAAAAATATGTACTTGCTAGGTTGTAATATGTGTTCAACTCTAGACAAGTGTAAAATTCTTACCCTTACACCAGGTTAGCACAATAAATTAGACTAGGTTGCTGTACAACACCAGCCTAAAATGTTCTACCCTTGTGCAAGAATTAGTAGTAAATGATGTGGCATGCAGTAAATGTTACAGTAATGGCAATAATAATGCAATAATTACAAAAAACATATATAAGTAACTTATAAGTAAAGTAGCCTCTTATCAACCTCTTGTAATGAAATGAAAAAAGCACAATTGTTCCTTTGGTACTGTCAGAACAATAATAGTGCTTGTTGTAAGTTCTGTTTGCTATGAGATTGAAAAGTTAGGCTAGAAAATGCAAAAAATATAGCAGTGTCTTCCTGCTATAATGTGTGTAGGTAATATTGCACTATCACTATATGTATGTATAATATCTAGTTCAAAGAACTAAATATAATCCGGTTCCGTAGGACCAAACTATGTGGGGAAAAATTCCAGGCAGCTAATCTCTCTTTTTCAAATTGATTTAATAAAATAGTTATGTCTTATTTATTTTCTTAGTAAGTAAGTATTAATTAAGTGGACTGTATGTACTGGTAAACTGCCTGAAATCTTCTTACACACTATTGGGAGGGACAATTGGTAGCCTAAACCACTATGTTATGGTCCCTTCTTAGACTACCAATTGTTTACCTTTAAAACTATTATTTCAGTTATTTCATTATAAGTAATTAATTATAACTACTGCTACTGCTATAATGTCTTAGCTGTGCCAGTAGAATGGGCCTAGTAAGGCGTGTAGGTGTAGCCTCAAGATGGGTGTGGCCCTGCCTCTTTGTGCCACGTAATGGCGGCTGGTGGGAAGGACAAGGCTTGGCAAACAAGTAGTTAATTATGTGTATGAACCAACTGTCTGCACAGATTCTTGAAGCTCCTCTCACAATTTACCTGTATGGGATGCAAGGAATTAATCAAAGTTCCCTAAACATATCAATTACAGGTATGACATGAACTGTGGGGGCTGTAATGGGGTACACGTACGGTGTTTTTGGGGATGTCCTACGACATAACCATCTACATATTTATATTAAACAGTGCACTTGAATAATAAACAATACTTGGTAGACGGATACAGATGTCGTTGTGATGTTGTTAGGCTGTGTGGCTGGTGTTGACACGTAAATGGGGTGTCTAGCTGTTTACACCAGTTAAGACAGCGTGGTATGCTCATCCCATGTTTTGTTGATATTGTATATTATGGACGCCCCCCTCTCCGGGGTGACGCTCTTATGCTCTGGTTCCCCACTCAAAGTAATTTTACATTAACAAGGGAACCTAGCTACTATTTGATGTAAATAATTATATTCATTCTTAGTGATTACTTTTTTATTAACTTTAGATACTAAACTAATCTATTAACAATGTTTTATAATGTAAATATACGATGACTTTGATGACGTCACGGAGTCGATGACGTCACGGAGTCTCCCATTTTCCATCCTGAAGGGAGTATAGACTAGGGGAGACTGTGTTATTTGTGTGTGTGTGTGTCGGTTTCCCGACATGTTGTGACTGTACCCACCGTACCTGTATGTTCTTGTGTGTTGTGACTGTATCCACCGTACCTGTATGTTCTTGTGTGTTGTGACTGTATCCACCGTACCTGTATGTTCTTGTGAGAGAGAACGAGAGAGAGAGAGAGAGAGAGAGAGAGAGAGAGAGAGAGAGAGAGAGAGAGAGAGAGAGAGAGAGAGAGAGAGAGAGAGAGAGAGAGAGAGAGAGAGAGAGAGAGAGAGAGAGAGAGAGAGAGAGAGAGAGAGAGAGAGAGAGAGAGAGAGAGAGAGAGAGAGAGAGAGAGAGAGAGAGAGAGAGAGAGAGAGAGAGAGAGAGAGAGAGAGAGAGAGAGAGAGAGAGAGAGAGAGAGAGAGAGCGAGGAGAGAGAGAGAGCTTTAGCCACAAGACTATGAGTACATGGATCATTACAATACAAAAATAAGACAGCATTACAAAGTATAATAAACTGCAGGAGCCAGTGTACTACTACACAGGAGATTACTCATGCCGCTGGAGGATATGACCAAACAACCACACGACAACAGGCAATGTACTCACTGTTGCCACTTGTTGTCATGTCTCATGAGTCTGACAGCACTTCTAATCTCAGTCACCAGACCAATTAATTTTCAATATATGCTCTCCTTTATGATTTACAGGAATTCTGTAAATGATAACGGAGGACACTGACTGAAAATGCCCTCCATGCCCGAATCCATCCCCATTGTGCAAAGTAAACAAAGATACTTTTAATGAGCATATACAGTAGTAGTAATAATAATAATAATAATAATAATAATAATAATAATAATAATAATAATAATAATAATAATAATAATAATAATAATAATAATAATAATAATAATAATAATAGTAATAATAATAATAATAATAATAATAATAATAATAATAATAATAATAATAATAATAATAATAATAATAATAATAATAATAATAACAACAAATAACATACATAAAAGAGTCTCTGGCAGTTTCAGAGTGAGAACGTCACCAAAGTTTATACAATTCTCTTATTTACTGATGACACATTTTTTCCTACATTACAAACATACTTTTGATTTTTTGTTTATCAAACGTCCTATACTCTTCCTCACCCTGCCACAGGGCAAAGGTCCTCCCTTTTCTCACCCTGCCACAGGGCACAGGTCCTACCTTTTCTCACCCTGCCACAGGGCAAAGGTCCTACCTTTTCTCACCCTGCCACAGGGCAAAGGTCCTCCCTTTTCTCACCCTGCCACAGGGCAAAGGTCCTACCTTTTCTCACCCTGCCTCAGGGCACAGGTCATACCCGTCATCATCCTGCCACAGGGTGAGGAAGGGTAGGATCATTCTGTTGACGCAAATGGTGACAAGTCACGGACGAGGCCTCTGGTACAATAATGGTGACAAGTCACGGACGAGGCCTCTGGTACAATAATGGTGACAAGTCACGGACGAGTCCTCTGGTACAATAATGGTGACAAGTCATGGACGAGGCCTCTGGTACAATAATGGTGATAAGTCACGGACGAGGCCTTTGGTACAATAATGGTGACAGGTCATGGACGAGGCCTCTGGTACAATAATGGTGACAAGTCACGGACGAGGCCTCTGGTACAATGATGGTGACAAGTCACGGACGAGGCCTCTGGTACAATAATGGTGACAAGTCATGGACGAGGCCTCTGGTACAATAATAGTGACAGGTCACGGACGAGGCCTCTGGTACAATAATGGTGACAAGTCATGGACGAGGCCTCTGGTACAATGATGGGACGAGGCCTCTGGTATAATAATGGTGACGGGGCCTCTGGTACAATAATGGTGACGGGGCCTCTGATACAATAAGGGTGACGAGGCCTCTGGTACAATAATGGTGACGGGGCCTCTGATACAATAATGGTGACAAGTCATGGACGAGGCCTCTGGTACAATAATGGTGACAAGTCATGGACGAGACCTCTGGTACAATAATAGTGACAGGTCACGGACGAGGCCTATGGTACAATAATGGTGACAAGTCATGAACGAGGCCTCTGGTACAATAATGGTGACAGGTCACGGACGAGGCCTCTGGTACAATAATGGTGACAAGTCATGAACGAGGCCTCTGGTACAATAATGGTGACAAGTCATGGACGAGGCCTCTGGTACAATAATGGTGACAAGTCATGGACGAGGCCTCTGGTACAATAATAGAGACAAGTCACGGACGAGGCCTCTGGTACAATAATGGTGACGGGGCCTCTGATACAATAATGGTGACAAGTCATGGACGAGGCCTCTGGTACAATAATGGTGACGAGTCATGGACGAGACCTCTGGTACAATAATGGTGACAAGTCACGGACGAGGCTTGTGGTACAATAATGGTGACAAGTCATGGACGAGGCCTCTGGTACAATAAAGGTGACAAGTCACGGACGAGGCTTGTGGTACAATAATGGTGACAAGTCATGGACGAGGCCTCTGGTACAATAATGGTGACGAGGCCTCTGGTACAATAATGGTGACAAGTCACGGACGAGGCTTGTGGAACAATAATGGTGACAATTCATGGACGAGGCCTCTGGTACAATAATGGTGACAAGTCACGGACGAGGCCTCTGGTACAATAATGGTGACAAGTCATGGACGAGGCCTCTGGTACAATAATAGAGACAAGTCACGGACGAGGCTTCTGGTACAATAATGGTGACGAGTCATGGACGAGACCTCTGGTACAATAATGGTGACAAGTCACGGACGAGGCCTCTGGTACAATAATGGTGACAAGTCATGGACGAGGCCTCTGGTACAATAATAGTGACAAGTCACGGACGAGGCCTCTGGTACAATAATGGTGACAAGTCATGGACGAGGCTTGTGGTACAATAATGGTGACGAGGCCTCTGGTACAATAATGGTGACAAGTCATGGACGAGGCTTGTGGTACAATAATGGTGACAAGTCATGGACGAGGCTTGTGGTACAATAATGGTGACAAGTCATGGACGAGGCTTGTGGTACAATAATGGTGACAAGTCACGGACGAGGCCTCTGGTACAATAATGCTGACAAGTCATGGACGAGACCTCTGGTACAATAATGGTGACATGTCATGGACGAGGCCTCTGGTACAATAATGGTGACAAGTCATGGACGAGGCTTCTGGTACAATAATGGTGACAAGTCACGGACGAGGCCTCTGGTACAATGATGGTGACAAGTCACGGACGAGGCCTCTGGTACAATAATGGTGACAAGTCATGGACGAGGCCTCTGGTACAATAATGGTGACAGGTCACGGACGAGGCCTCTGGTACAATAATGGTGACAAGTCATGGACGAGGCCTCTGGTACAATGATGGTGACGGGGCCTCTGGTATAATAATGGTGACGGGGAATCTGGTACAATAAAGGTGACGGGGCCTCTGATACAATAAGGGTGACGAGGCCTCTGGTACAATAATGGTGACGGGGCCTCTGATACAATAATGGTGACAAGTCATGGACGAGGCCTCTGGTACAATAATGGTGACAAGTCATGGACGAGACCTCTGGTACAATAATGGTGACAGGTCACGGACGAGGCCTATGGTACAATAATGGTGACAAGTCATGAACGAGGCCTCTGGTACAATAATGGTGACAGGTCACGGACGAGGCCTCTGGTACCATAATGGTGACAAGTCATGAACGAGGCCTCTAGTACAATAATGGTGACAAGTCATGGACGAGGCCTCTGGTACAATAATGGTGACAAGTCATGGACGAGGCCTCTGGTACAATAATAGAGACAAGTCACGGACGAGGCCTCTGGTACAATAATGGTGACGGGGCCTCTGATACAATAATGGTGACAGGTCATGGACGAGGCCTCTGGTACAATAATGGTGACGAGTCATGGACGAGACATCTGGTACAATAATGGTGACAAGTCACGGACGAGGCTTGTGGTACAATAATGGTGACAAGTCATGGACGAGGCCTCTGGTACAATAATGGTGACAAGTCACGAACGAGGCTTGTGGTACAATAATGGTGACAAGTCATGGACGAGGCCTCTGGTACAATAATGGTGACGAGGCCTCTGGTACAATAATGGTGACGAGGCCTCTGGTACAATAATGGTGACAAGTCACGGACGAGGCTTGTGGAACAATAATGGTGACAATTCATGGACGAGGCCTCTGGTACAATAATGGTGACAGTCACGGACGAGGCCTCTGGTACAATAATGGTGACAAGTCATGGACGAGGCCTCTGGTACAATAATAGAGACAAGTCACGGACGAGGCTTCTGGTACAATAATAGTGACGAGTCATGGACGAGACCTCTGGTACAATAATGGTGACAAGTCACGGACGAGGCCTCTGGTACAATAATGGTGACAAGTCATGGACGAGGCCTCTGGTACAATAATAGTGACAAGTCACGGACGAGGCCTCTGGTACAATAATGGTGACAAGTCATGGACGAGGCTTGTGGTACAATAATGGTGACGAGGCCTCTGGTACAATAATGGTGACAAGTCATGGACGAGGCTTGTGGTACAATAATGGTGACAAGTCATGGACGAGGCTTGTGGTACAATAATGGTGACAAGTCATGGACGAGGCTTGTGGTACAATAATGGTGACAAGTCACGGACGAGGCCTCTGGTACAATAATGCTGACAAGTCATGAACGAGACCTCTGGTACAATAATGGTGACAAGTCATGGACGAGGCTTGTGGTACAATAATGGTGACAAGTCATGGACGAGGCTTGTGGTACAATAATGGTGACAAGTCATGGACGAGGCCTCTGGTACAATAATGGTGACAAGTCATGGACGAGGCCTCTGGTGCAACAATGGTGACGAGGCCTCTGGTACAATAATGGTGACAAGTCATGGACGAGGCCTCTGGTACAATAATGGAGACAAGTCACGGACGAGGCTTGTGGTACAATAATGGTGACAAGTCACGGACGAGGCTTGTGGTACAATAATGGTGACAAGTCACGGACGACGCCTCTGGTACAATAATGGTGACAAGTCACGGACGAGACCTCTGGTACAATAATGGTGACAAGTCAAGGACGAGACCTCTGGTACAATAATGGAGACAAGTCATGGACGAAGCCTCTGGTACAATAATGGTGGCAAGTCATGGACGAGGCCTCTGGTACAATAATGGTGACGAGACCTCTGGTACAATAATGGTGACAAGTCATGGACGAGGCTTGTGGTACAATAATGGTGACAAGTCACGGACGAGGCCTCTAGTACAATAATGGTGACAAGTCACGGACGAGGCCTCTGGTACAATAATAGTGACAAGTCACGGACGAGGCCTCTGGTACAATAATGGTGACAAGTAACGGACGAGGCCTCTGGTACAATTATGGTGACGAGGCCTCTGGTACAATAATGGTGACAAGTCATGGACGAAGTCTCTGGTACAATAATAGTAACAAGTCACGGACGAGGCCTCTGGAACAATAATGGTGACAAGTCATGGACGAGACCTTTGGTACAATAATAGTGACGAAGTCTCTGGTACAATAATAGTAACAAGTCACGGACGAGGCCTCTGGAACAATAATGGTGACAAGTCATGGACGAGACCTTTGGTACAATAATAGTGACAAGGCCTCTGGTACAATAATAGTGACGAAGGCTCTGGCACAATAATACATCTCATGTTTCCAAAGAGAAATATTTAAGGTTGTACAAGAGTGGGAGAGATAGGAGAGATGAGAGTGAAAGTGACCTAACTGCAGCTGTATGCGAGACCTGTATGCGTCCTGCCCCTAATGTTAAACACCTGCACACTCTAACACCTGTAATGGTTATGAAAGCTAAACATTGAGAGTTATGATAGTCCCTTTAACATGTGCTGTGACAACCATTAACATGGAATGTTGGAACTGTTTGTCTGTCTGTGTGTCTTACAGTCTTTTGTCTTCCAGGTACAGCACCACCTGTAATAAACACTCCAGGTACAGCACCACCTGTAATAAACACTTCCAGGTACAGCACCACCAGTAATAAACATCCAGGTACAGCACCATCTGTAATAAACACTTCAGGTACAGCACCACCTGTAATAAACACTCCAGGTACAGTACCACCTGTAATAAACACTTCCAGGTACAGCACCACCTGTAATAAACACTCCAGGTACAGCACCACCTGTAATAAACACTTCAGGTACAGCACCACCTGTAATAAACACTCCAGGTACAGCACCACCTGTAATAAACACTCCAGGTCAGCAGTAATAAACACTCCAGGTACAGCACCACCTGTAATAAACACTCCAGGTACAGCACCACCTGTAATAAACACTTCCAGGTACAGCACCACCTGTAATAAACACTTCCAGGTACAGCACCACCTGTAATAAACACTCCAGGTACAGCACCACCTGTAATAAACACTCCAGGTACAGCACCACCTGTAATAAACACTCCAGGTACAGCACCACCTGTAATAAACACTTCAGGTACAGCACCACCTGTAATAAACACTTCCAGGTACAGCACCACCTGTAATAAACACTCCAGGTACAGCACCACCTGTAATAAACACTTCCAGGTACAGCACCACCTGTAATAAACACTCCAGGTACAGCACCACCTGTAATAAACACTTCAGGTACAGCACCACCTGTAATAAACACTTCCAGGTACAGCACCACCTGTAATAAACACTCCAGGTACAGCACCACCTGTAATAAACACTTCCAGGTACAGCACCACCTGTAATAAACACTCCAGGTACAGCACCACCTGTAATAAACACTTCAGGTACAGCACCACCTGTAATAAACACTTCCAGGTACAGCACCACCTGTAATAAACACTCCAGGTACAGCACCACCTGTAATAAACACTTCCAGGTACAGCACCACCTGTAATAAACACTTCCAGGTACAGCACCACCTGTAATAAACACTCCAGGTACAGCACCACCTGTAATAAACACTTCCAGGTACAGCACCACCTGTAATAAACACTCCAGGTACAGCACCACCTGTAATAAACACTTCCAGGTACAGCACCACCTGTAATAAACACTCCAGGTACAGCACCACCTGTAATAAACACTTCCAGGTACAGCACCCACCTGTAATAAACACTCCAGGTACAGCACCACCTGTAATAAACACTTCCAGGTACAGGTACAGCACCACCTGTAATAAACACTTCCAGGTACAGCACCACCTGTAATAAACACTCCAGGTACAGCACCACCTGTAATAAACACTCCAGGTACAGCACCACCTGTAATAAACACTCCAGGTACAGCACCACCTGTAATAAACACTTCAGGTACAGCACCACCTGTAATAAACACTTCCAGGTACAGCACCACCTGTAATAAACACTGTAATAAACAGGTACAGCACCACCTGTAATAAACACTTCCAGGTACAGCACCACCTGTAATAAACACTCCAGGTACAGCACCACCTGTAATAAACACTTCCAGGTACAGCACCATCTGTAATAAACACTCCAGGTACAGCACCACCTGTAATAAACACTTCCAGGTACAGCACCACCTGTAATAAACACTCCAGGTACAGCACCACCTGTAATAAACACTCCAGGTACAGCACCACCTGTAATAAACACTTCCAGGTACAGCACCACCTGTAATAAACACTTCAGGTACAGGTACAGCACCCACCTGTAATAAACACTCCAGGTACAGCACCACCTGTAATAAACACTTCCAGGTACAGCACCACCTGTAATAAACACTCCAGGTACAGCACCACCTGTAATAAACACTTCCTAGTACAGCACCACCTGTAATAAACACTCCAGGTACAGCACCACCTGTAATAAACACTCCAGGTACAGCACCACCTGTAATAAACACTCCAGGTACAGCACCACCTGTAATAAACACTCCAGGTACAGCACCACCTGTAATAAACACTTCCTAGTAAAGCACCACCTGTAATAAACACTCCAGGTACAGCACCACCTGTAATAAATACTTCCTGGTACAGCACCACCTGTAATAAACACTTCCTGGTACAGCACCACCTGTAATAAACACTCCAGGTACAGCACCACCTGTAATAAACACTCCAGGTACAGCACCACCTGTAATAAACACTTCCAGGTACAGCACCACCTGTAATAAACACTCCAGGTACAGCACCACCTGTAATAAACACTTCCAGCACCACCTGTACAGCACCACCTGTAATAAACACTCAGGTACAGCACCACCTGTAATAAACACTCCAGGTACAGCACCACCTGTAATAAACACTCCAGGTACAGCACCACCTGTAATAAACACTCCAGGTACAGCACCACCTGTAATAAACACTCCAGGTACAGCACCACCTGTAATAAACACTCCAGGTACAGCACCACCTGTAATAAACACTCCAGGTACAGCACCACCTGTAATAAACACTCCAGGTACAGCACCACCTGTAATAAACACTTCAGGTACAGCACCACCTGTAATAAACACTTCCAGGTACAGCACCACCTGTAATAAACACTCCAGGTACAGCACCACCTGTAATAAACACTCCAGGTACAGCACCACCTGTAATAAACACTTCCAGGTACAGCACCACCTGTAATAAACACTCCAGGTACAGCACCACCTGTAATAAACACTTCCAGGTACAGCACCACCTGTAATAAACACTTCCAGGTACAGCACCACCTGTAATAAACACTCAGGTACCAGTAATAAACACTCCAGTACAGCACCACCTGTAATAAACACTCCAGGTACAGCACCACCTGTAATAAACACTTCAGGTACAGCACCACCTGTAATAAACACTTCCAGGTACAGCACCACCTGTAATAAACACTCCAGGTACAGCACCACCTGTAATAAACACTTCAGGTACAGCACCACCTGTAATAAACACTTCCAGGTACAGCACCACCTGTAATAAACACTCCAGGTACAGCACCACCTGTAATAAACACTTCCAGGTACAGCACCACCTGTAATAAACACTCCAGGTACAGCACCACCTGTAATAAACACTTCAGGTACAGCACCACCTGTAATAAACACTTCAGGTACAGCACCACCTGTAATAAACACTTCAGGTACAGCACCACCTGTAATAAACACTTCCAGGTACAGCACCACCTGTAATAAACACTCCAGGTACAGGTACAGCACCACCTGTAATAAACACTTCCAGGTACAGCACCACCTGTAATAAACACTTCAGGTACAGCACCACCTGTAATAAACACTTCAGGTACAGCACCACCTGTAATAAACACTCCAGGTACAGCACCACCTGTAATAAACACTGTAATAAACACAGGTACAGCACCACCTGTAATAAACACTTCCAGCACCACCTGTACAGCACACCACCTGTACATAAACACTTCAGGTACAGCACCACCTGTAATAAACACTCCAGGTACAGCACCACCTGTAATAAAGGTACACTCACAATAAACACTTCAGGTACAGCACCACCTGTAATAAACACTTCCAGGTACAGCACCACCTGTAATAAACACTCCAGGTACAGCACAACTTGTAATAAACACTTCAGGTACAGCACCACCTGTAATAAACACTTCAGGTACAGCACCACCTGTAATAAACACTTCAGGTACAGCACCGCCTGTAATAAACACTCCAGGTACAGCACCACCTGTAATAAACACTCCAGGTACAGCACCACCTGTAATAAACACTCCAGGTACAGCACCACCTGTAATAAACACTTCCAGGTACAGCACCACCTGTAATAAACACTCCAGGTACAGCACCACCTGTAATAAACACTTCAGGTACAGCACCACCTGTAATAAACACTTCAGGTACAGGTAATAAACAGCACCCACCTGTAATAAACACTTCCAGGTACAGCACCACCTGTAATAAACACTTCCAGGTACAGCACCAATAAACACTGGTACAGCACCACCTGTAATAAACACTTCCAGGTACAGCACCACCTGTAATAAATACTTCAGGTACAGCACCATCTGTAATAAACACTCCAGGTACAGCACCACCTGTAATAAACACTTCCTGGTTCAGCACCACCTGTAATAAACACTTCAGGTACAGCACCACCTGTAATAAACACTCCAGGTACAGCACCACCTGTAATAAACACTTCCAGGTACAGCACCACCTGTAATAAACACTCCAGGTACAGCACCACCTGTAATAAACACTTCCAGGTACAGCACCACCTGTAATAAACACTTCAGGTACAGCACCACCTGTAATAAACACTTCAGCAGGTACAGCACCACCTGTAATAAACACTTCCAGGTACAGCACCACCTGTAATAAACACTTCCAGGTACAGCACCACCTGTAATAAACACAGCACCACCTTAATAAACACTTCAGGTACAGCACCACCTGTAATAAACACTTACAGCACCACCTGTAATAAACACTTCAGGTACAGCACCACCTGTAATAAACACTCCAGGTACAGCACCACCTGTAATAAACACTTCAGGTACAGCACCACCTGTAATAAACACTCCAGGTACAGCACCACCTGTAATAAACACTTCAGGTACAGCACCACCTGTAATAAACACTCCAGGTACAGCACCATCTGTAATAAACACTCCAGGTACAGCACCACCTGTAATAAACACTTCAGGTACAGCACCACCTGTAATAAACACTCCAGGTACAGCACCACCTGGTACAGCACCACCTGTAATAAACACTTCAGGTACAGCACCTGTACCTGGTAATAAAAACACTCCAGGTACAGCACCACCTGTAATAAACACTCCAGGTACAGCACCACCTGTAATAAACACTTCCAGGTACAGCACCACCTGTAATAAACACTTCAGGTACAGCACCACCTGTAATAAACACTCCAGGTACAGCACCACCTGTAATAAACACTTCAGGTACAGCACCACCTGTAATAAACACTCCAGGTACAGCACCACCTGTAATAAACACTTCCAGGTACAGCACCACCTGTAATAAACACTTCCAGGTACAGCACCACCTGTAATAAACACTTCAGGTACAGCACCACCTGTAATAAACACTTCCAGTTACAGCACCACCTGTAATAAACACTCCAGGTACAGCACCACCTGTAATAAACACTTCAGGTACAGGTACAGCACCACCTGTAATAAACACTCCAGGTACAGCACCACCTGTAATAAACACTTCCAGGTACAGCACCACCTGTAATAAACACTCCAGGTACAGCACCACCTGTAATAAACACTTCAGGTACAGCACCACCTGTAATAAAAACACTTCCAGGTACAGCACCACCTGTAATAAACACTTCCAGGTACAGCACCACCTGTAATAAACCTGTAATAAACACTTCCAGGTACAGCACCACCTGTAATAAACACTTCCAGGTACAGCACCACCTGTAATAAACACTTCCAGGTACAGCACCACCTGTAATAAACACTCCAGGTACAGCACCACCTGTAATAAACACTTCAGGTACAGCACCACCTGTAATAAACACTTCAGGTACAGCACCACCTGTAATAAACACTTCCAGGTACAGCACCACCTGTAATAAACACTTCAGGTACAGCACCACCTGTAATAAACACTCCAGGTACAGCACCACCTGTAATAAACACTTCCAGGTACAGCACCACCTGTAATAAACACTTCCAGGTACAGCACCACCTGTAATAAACACTCCAGGTACAGCACCACCTGTAATAAACACTTCCAGGTACAGCACCACCTGTAATAAAAACTCCAGGTACAGCACCACCTGTAATAAACACTTCAGGTACAGCACCACCTGTAATAAAAACTCCAGGTACAGCACCACCTGTAATAAACACTTAATAAACAGGTACAGGTACAGCACACCTGTAATAAACACTTCAGGTACAGCACCACCTGTAATAAACACTTACAGCACCACCTGTAATAAACACTGTAATAAACACAGGTACAGCACCACCTGTAATAAACACTTCAGGTACAGCACCACCTGTAATAAACACTTCCAGGTACAGCACCACCTGTAATAAACACTCCAGGTACAGCACCACCTGTAATAAACACTTCAGGTACAGCATCACCTGTAATAAACACTTCCAGGTACAGCACCACCTGTAATAAACACTTCAGGTACAGCACCACCTGTAATAAACACTTCAGGTACAGCACCACCTGTAATAAACACTCCAGGTACAGCACCACCTGTAATAAACACTTCAGGTACAGGTACAGCACCACCTGTAATAAACACTCCAGGTACAGCACCACCTGTAATAAACACTTCAGGTACAGCACCACCTGTAATAAACACTCCAGGTACAGCACCACCTGTAATAAACACTTCAGGTACAGCACCACCTGTAATAAACACTCCAGGTACAGCACCACCTGTAATAAACACTCCAGGTACAGCACCACCTGTAATAAACACTCCAGGTACAGCACCACCTGTAATAAACACTTCAGGTACAGCATCACCTGTAATAAACACTTCCAGGTACAGCACCACCTGTAATAAACACTTCAGGTACAGCACCACCTGTAATAAACACTTCAGGTACAGCACCACCTGTAATAAACACTCCAGGTACAGCACCACCTGTAATAAACACTTCAGGTACAGCATCACCTGTAATAAACACTTCCAGGTATAGCACCACCTGTAATAAACACTTCCAGGTACAGCACCACCTGTAATAAACACTCCAGGTACAGCACCACCTGTAATAAACGCTTAAAGGTACAGCACCACCTGTAATAAACACTCCAGGTACAGCACCACCTGTAATAAACACTTCAGGTACAGCACCACCTGTAATAAACACTTCAGGTACAGCACCACCTGTAATAAACACTTCAGGTACAGCACCACCTGTAATAAACACTTCAGGTACAGCACCACCTGTAATAAACACTTCCAGGTACAGCACCACCTGTAATAAACACTCCAGGTACAGCACCACCTGTAATAAACACTTCAGGTACAGCACCACCTGTAATAAACACTTCCAGGTACAGCACCACCTGTAATAAACACTTCAGGTACAGCACCACCTGTAATAAACACTTCAGGTACAGCACCACCTGTAATAAACACTTACAGCAGGTACAGCACCACCTGTAATAAACACTCCAGGTACAGCACCACCTGTAATAAACGCTTAAAGGTACAGCACCACCTGTAATAAACACTCCAGGTACAGCACCACCTGTAATAAACACTTCAGGTACAGCACCACCTGTAATAAACACTTCAGGTACAGCACCACCTATAATAAACACTTCAGGTACAGTACCGCCTGTAATAAACACTTCCAGGTACAGCACCACCTGTAATAAACACTCCAGGTACAGCACCACCTGTAATAAACACTCCAGGTACAGCACCACCTGTAATAAACACTCCAGGTACAGCACCACCTGTAATAAACACTTCAGGTACAGCACCACCTGTAATAAACACTTCAGGTACAGCACCACCTGTAATAAACACTTCAGGTACAGCACCACCTGTAATAAACACTCCAGGTACAGCACCACCTGTAATAAACGCTTAAAGGTACAGCACCACCTGTAATAAACACTCCAGGTACAGCACCACCTGTAATAAACACTCCAGGTACAGCACCACCTGTAATAAACACTTCAGGTACAGCACCACCTGTAATAAACACTCCAGGTACAGCACCACCTGTAATAAACACTTCAGGTACAGCACCACCTGTAATAAACACTCCAGGTACAGCACCACCTGTAATAAACACTCCAGGTACAGCACCACCTGTAATAAACACTCCAGGTACAGCACCACCTGTAATAAACACTTCAGGTACAGCACCACCTGTAATAAACACTTCAGGTACAGCACCACCTGTAATAAACACTTCAGGTACAGCACCGCCTGTAATAAACACTTCCAGGTACAGCACCACCTGTAATAAACACTTCAGGTACAGCACCACCTGTAATAAACACTGTAATAAACACTTCAGGTACAGCACCACCTATAATAAACACTTCAGGTACAGTACCACCTGTAATAAACACTTCAGGTACAGCACCGCCTGTAATAAACACTTCCAGGTACAGCACCACCTGTAATAAACACTCCAGGTACAGCACCACCTGTAATAAACACTTCCAGGTACAGCACCACCTGTAATAAACACTTCCAGGTACAGCACCACCTGTAATAAACACTTCAGGTACAGCACCACCTGTAATAAACACTTCAGGTACAGCACCACCTGTAATAAACACTTCAGGTACAGCACCACCTGTAATAAACACTCCAGGTACAGCACCACCTGTAATAAACACTCCAGGTACAGCACCACCTGTAATAAACACTCCAGGTACAGCACCACCTGTAATAAACACTCCAGGTACAGCACCACCTGTAATAAACACTTCAGGTACAGCACCACCTGTAATAAACACTCCAGGTACAGCACCACCTGTAATAAACACTCCAGGTACAGCACCACCTGTAATAAACACTCCAGGTACAGCACCACCTGTAATAAACACTTCCAGGTACAGCACCACCTGTAATAAACACTTCACTCCAGGTACAGCACCACCTGTAATAAACACTTCAGGTACAGCACCACCTGTAATAAACACTTCAGGTACAGCACCACCTGTAATAAACACCACCTGTAATAAACAGGTACAGCACCACCTGTAATAAACACTCCAGGTACAGCACCACCTGTAATAAACACTCCAGGTACAGCACCACCTGTAATAAACACTCCAGGTACAGCACCACCTGTAATAAACACTCCAGGTACAGCACCACCTGTAATAAACACTTCAGGTACAGCACCACCTGTAATAAACACTTCAGGTACAGCACCACCTGTAATAAACACTCCAGGTACAGCACCACCTGTAATAAACACTCCAGGTACAGCACCACCTGTAATAAACACTCCAGGTACAGCACCACCTGTAATAAACACTTCCAGGTACAGCACCACCTGTAATAAACACTTCAGGTACAGCACCACCTGTAATAAACACTTCAGGTACAGCACCACCTGTAATAAACACTTCAGGTACAGCACCACCTGTAATAAACACTTCAGGTACTGCACCACCTGTAATAAACACTTCAGGTACAGCACCACCTGTAATAAACACTTCAGGTACAGCACCACCTGTAATAAACACTCACTCCAGGTACAGCACCACCTGTAATAAACAGGTACAGCACCACCTGTAATAAACACTTCAGGTACAGCACCGCCTGTAATAAACACTTCCAGGTACAGCACCACCTGTAATAAACACTCCAGGTACAGCACCACCTGTAATAAACACTTCAGGTACAGCACCACCTGTAATAAACACTTCAGGTACAGCACCACCTGTAATAAACACTTCAGGTACAGCACCACCTGTAATAAACACTTCAGGTACAGCACCACCTGTAATAAACACTCCAGGTACAGCACCACCTGTAATAAACACTTACAGCAGGTACAGCACCACCTGTAATAAACACTTCAGGTACAGCACCACCTGTAATAAACACTCCAGGTACAGCACCACCTGTAATAAACACTCCAGGTACAGCACCACCTGTAATAAACACTTCAGGTACAGCACCACCTGTAATAAACACTCCAGGTACAGCACCACCTGTAATAAACACTCCAGGTACAGCACCACCTGTAATAAACACTCCAGGTACAGCACCACCTGTAATAAACACTTCAGGTACAGCACCACCTGTAATAAACACTTCCAGGTACAGCACCACCTGTAATAAACACTTCAGGTACAGCACCACCTGTAATAAACACTTCAGGTACAGCACCACCTGTAATAAACACTCCAGGTACAGCACCACCTGTAATAAACACTTCAGGTACAGCATCCACCTGTAATAAACACTTCCAGGTACAGCACCACCTGTAATAAACACTTCCAGGTACAGCACCACCTGTAATAAACACTCCAGGTACAGCACCACCTGTAATAAACACTTCCAGGTACAGCACCACCTGTAATAAACACTTCAGGTACAGGTACAGCACCACCTGTAATAAACACTTCAGGTACAGCACCACCTGTAATAAACACTTCAGGTACAGCACCACCTGTAATAAACACTTCAGGTACAGTACCACCTGTAATAAACACTTCAGGTACAGCACCGCCTGTAATAAACACTTCCAGGTACAGCACCACCTGTAATAAACACTCCAGGTACAGCACCACCTGTAATAAACACTTCAGGTACAGCACCACCTGTAATAAACACTTCCAGGTACAGCACCACCTGTAATAAACACTTCAGGTACAGCACCACCTGTAATAAACACTTCAGGTACAGCACCACCTGTAATAAACACTTCAGGTACAGCACCACCTGTAATAAACACTTCAGGTACAGCACCACCTGTAATAAACACTCCAGGTACAGCACCACCTGTAATAAACACTCCAGGTACAGCACCACCTGTAATAAACACTTCCAGGTACAGCACCACCTGTAATAAACACTTCAGGTACAGCACCACCTGTAATAAACACTTCAGGTACAGCACCACCTGTAATAAACACTTCCAGGTACAGCACCACCTGTAATAAACACTCACTTCAGGTACAGCACCACCTGTAATAAACACTTCCAGTACAGCACCACCTAATAAACACTCAGCAGGTACAGCACCACCTGTAATAAACACTCCAGGTACAGCACCACCTGTAATAAACACTTCAGGTACAGCAGCACCACCTGTAATAAAAACACTTCCAGGTACAGCACCACCTGTAATAAACACTTCAGGTACAGCACCACCTGTAATAAACACTCCAGGTACAGCACCACCTGTAATAAACACTTCAGGTACAGCACCACCTGTAATAAACACTTCAGGTACAGCACACCTGTAATAAACACTTCAGGTACAGCACCACCTGTAATAAACACTTCAGGTACAGCACCACCTGTAATAAACACTCCAGGTACAGCACCACCTGTAATAAACACTTCCAGGTACAGCACCACCTGTAATAAACACTTCAGGTACAGCACCACCTGTAATAAACACTCCAGGTACAGCACCACCTGTAATAAACACTCCAGGTACAGCACCACCTGTAATAAACACTTCAGGTACAGCACCACCTGTAATAAACACTCCAGGTACAGCACCACCTGTAATAAACACTTCAGGTACAGCACCACCTGTAATAAACACTTCCAGGTACAGCACCACCTGTAATAAACACTCCAGGTACAGCACCACCTGTAATAAACACTACAGCACCACCTGTAATAAACAGGTACAGCACCACCTGTAATAAACACTTCAGGTACAGCACCACCTGTAATAAACACTCCAGGTACAGCACCACCTGTAATAAACACTCCAGGTACAGCACCACCTGTAATAAACACTCCAGGTACAGCACCACCTGTAATAAACACTTCAGGTACAGCACCACCTGTAATAAACACTCCAGGTACAGCACCACCTGTAATAAACACTTCAGGTACAGCACCACCTGTAATAAACACTCCAGGTACAGCACCACCTGTAATAAACACTCCAGGTACAGCACCACCTGTAATAAACACTCCAGGTACAGCACCACCTGTAATAAACACTCCAGGTACAGCACCACCTGTAATAAACACTCCAGGTACAGCACCACCTGTAATAAACACTCCAGGTACAGCACCACCTGTAATAAACACTTCAGGTACAGCATCACCTGTAATAAACACTTCCAGGTACAGCACCACCTGTAATAAACACTTCAGGTACAGCACCACCTGTAATAAACACTTCAGGTACAGCACCACCTGTAATAAACACTCCAGGTACAGCACCACCTGTAATAAACACTTCAGGTACAGCATCACCTGTAATAAACACTTCCAGGTATAGCACCACCTGTAATAAACACTTCCAGGTACAGCACCACCTGTAATAAACACTCCAGGTACAGCACCACCTGTAATAAACGCTTAAAGGTACAGCACCACCTGTAATAAACACTCCAGGTACAGCACCACCTGTAATAAACACTTCAGGTACAGCACCACCTGTAATAAACACTTCAGGTACAGCACCACCTATAATAAACACTTCAGGTACAGTACCACCTGTAATAAACACTTCAGGTACAGCACCGCCTGTAATAAACACTTCCAGGTACAGCACCACCTGTAATAAACACTCCAGGTACAGCACCACCTGTAATAAACACTTCAGGTACAGCATCACCTGTAATAAACACTTCCAGGTACAGCACCACCTGTAATAAACACTTCAGGTACAGCACCACCTGTAATAAACACTTCAGGTACAGCACAACCTGTAATAAACACTCCAGGTACAGCACCACCTGTAATAAACGCTTAAAGGTACAGCACCACCTGTAATAAACACTCCAGGTACAGCACCACCTGTAATAAACACTTCAGGTACAGCACCACCTGTAATAAACACTTCAGGTACAGCACCACCTATAATAAACACTTCAGGTACAGTACCACCTGTAATAAACACTTCAGGTACAGCACCGCCTGTAATAAACACTTCCAGGTACAGCACCACCTGTAATAAACACTCCAGGTACAGCACCACCTGTAATAAACACTTCAGGTACAGCATCACCTGTAATAAACACTTTCAGGTACAGCACCACCTGTAATAAACAGCACCACCTGTAATAAACACTTCAGGTACAGCACCACCTGTAATAAACACTTCAGGTACAGCACCACCTGTAATAAACACTCCAGGTACAGCACCACCTGTAATAAACACTTCAGGTACAGCACCACCTGTAATAAACACTCCAGGTACAGCACCACCTGTAATAAACACTTCAGGTACAGCACCACCTGTAATAAACACTCCAGGTACAGCACCACCTGTAATAAACACTCCAGGTACAGCACCACCTGTAATAAACACTCCAGGTACAGCACCACCTGTAATAAACACTCCAGGTACAGCACCACCTGTAATAAACGCTTAAAGGTACAGCACCACCTGTAATAAACACTCCAGGTACAGCACCACCTGTAATAAACACTTCAGGTACAGCACCACCTGTAATAAACACTCCAGGTACAGCACCACCTGTAATAAACACTTCAGGTACAGCACCACCTGTAATAAACACTGTACTTATTACCATACCTAAGAACTGTCAAGCTTCTGTGTCCTCCACTGACAACTACAGAACTATTGCCCTAAACGGACTATGAACGCACTTTAGCGCGCCCGGCAAACAACAACAAAAATAGTGCAAAGTGCTCCTGGTGTTTTGGGTGATCGAGCGGCAACCCGGAAAAGTGTAAACTCTTTTCACTGTCCTGACCTTAATTTTCTACGTACGTATTTCATTTTTGCACCAATGTGTTCGCAATAGAATGTTCTAGAAGAACATATGTATAAAATGTCACACAAGGATGCGTTAGACCGGCACCAAATAAAGAAACTTCGTCGATCACTAGCCGTGAGCTCCAAACAGCGACGAGATGTTTTCATTTTTTTCAAGGTTGTCAACTCCACACTTGTCCTATAGCGTTAAATTTGGTATCTCTGAACTTGAACTTGAAAACGTCCATAGAGCTGGCAAGCAGGGGATGGAAGAACGGGGCGAGGCTGCAGAAATCTTGAGCAAGGATCCGGGGATGAGGTGAAGAGGGGAGATGAAAGATCGGTGGCCCAACTACCGCGGATTTGAACTTGATCAGATGGAAGTAGAATTGAGTAGGGTGTCATTTGTAGTACACACAGAGGCCGGGAACGCAACCAGCTGGCAGTGGAGGTTTGATGTCAGTTGTTGATGTTAAGTCAGTTCGTTAGTAGTCTTTTTCCTTGTTGATTTCACCAAACTTTGATCGTTGGTCTTCTTTTTGGGCTTGTCGGTCTTGGTGGTCACGTTTCGTGTTGATGCTTGGAGGTGATCTTTCCTTGGGGGTGATGGTGTTCCAACAGATACGTCTTCATCCGATTCATCAGATGAGTGAAGAGCAGGGGTGTTGACACGCTGGGGAAGAGTTCTTGAAGGTTGAGTTCTTGAAGGTTGATGTCTTGAAGGTTGTGTTCTTGGAGGTTGAGTAGCAGTGGTAGGTACTGCAGCAGACGGGGCTGCATAGTTGGTACCCTCTATAGGGTCACACCAAGGGTCGATTGCAGCGGAATTCGTCACTGAGACGGGTGAAGGGACAGCAGCAGCTGGAGAAACGTGTGGAGCAGGAGCCGACAGTAAGTCTGAAAGCGTGGCCGAGTTCACAGTGATGTCATGGTTAGTAACTGGAACTGTTGCAGAAGTGTGGCGTCACAGGAGGCAGAGTCTTGTGAGCTGTGGGTACCCGAACAGGATCTGAAGTCTGCATTGCAGTGGCGGAATCATCGTCGTCGGATGTAGAGTCGGCATCCTCTACAGGGTCAGTTGTTGGAGTTGAACCTGGAGCGTTGAAGACTTCTTCAGGAATAATGAAGGTAGGGAGACCATTCGCCTTGTAAAGAATTTTCAAAAGCCTCACAAATTCTCGGGGGTTATTGCCAGCAGTCATTCTGGCTGTTGATATCAAAGCTTTTACTGTGCTCTGCCCAATCAGCTTTGTCTTTGGTTGGGCGGGTTGGGATGGAGGCGGCGGTGTCTGGCTCGATGAGTGGCTGGGTGACTGGGAACTAGGTCCCCATTGGCTAGTAGAGACAATACCAGGATGGTGTGCAGTGGCGATAGTTCCTCCTCCCTGAAGCTTCGGGAAGGTGGCTGCTTGGATGTTGAATGTAGAGGCTGAGGTGGTAGTTGTAGAGTTGGAGCTGGTGCCTGCTGCAGAGGTCGAGGAAGGTTTGGATTTCTCCTGGGTCTCCAAGTTTTTGATGACTTCTTGTCTGCGTGGACATTGATGGGAGATTGCGATATGTTCGCCGTTGCAGAGCAGGCAGCATGGTTTTTTGGAGGTGCAGATCGAATAGTGGTGGTCTTTCGCGCAAATGCTGCATTTCTGGATGGTCTGTTGGCACTTGTTGGTTTGGTGAGAGTAGTCATAGCATCGGAAGCATTGGGTGATATTGAAGATTCTTTCCATCTTCACTCGGAATGACGGGACGTGGACTCCATAGCAGAAGAAGCCACCTGTGAAAACTTGGGTAGCCTGATTCACAGTGCAGAAGGTGACCTTCAAGGTGCGGCTGCTACATAAAGAGGTTTCAAGTACCATCAAGCCCGGGTTCTCGTTTTCGATGTTCTCTGCAAGTTCTCCAGTGTAAGGTGCCTCATCAATCCGTTCCTTGATCCAGTGGCTGAGCTCACTGACAATGACAGACCAGGCACGAAGCAACTGGCGTGGGAAGTGGAGATTGAGGTGGTGATCTAAACGAAATAGATGTTCACCTTTCAACAGTTTGTCTGTCTTGTTCGTTGGTGAAACGAAAAACGAAGTTGGTGCCTTCTTGTTCGATGTCGTCAGGTGTTACTTCAGCTACATCCTTGAATAGCTTCATGAGGGATGGCTTGGTGAATGCTTGATCGTCAAGGGGCATACCCCTGACCTTGAAGTGCTTGTGATGCATGGTGGACGAAGGTTCTCTCTCAAAGACTGCACGTCACTGAAGTTGGCCTCCCGTCTCTACCCGGCATAAAATAACAAGTTAGGAGTGGGGTCTGACCATCTAGAGAGACGCAAGTCTGCTGCCAATTGTTTATCCACCCTGCAGTACTAGGTGCGAGAGAGAAGACTTGGAACAACGCGAGCACGTCCGACCGCGACGGTTGCTAGTTCTGTGATCGTATCTCTGAGTTTACAATAAAATTCTCTACACGGACATATGCATATAAATGTAGAATCATGGTAGCGGCCCACCCGCAAGAGTGTGGGAAGTGGGCGAAGTGTTACCTGTTACCGCATATTAGTGAAACCAGTATTGAAAAGTGAATATTCTTTTCACTGTCCTGACCTTAATTTTTTACGTACGTATTTCATTTTTGTACCAATGTGTTCGCAATAGAATGTTCTAGAAGAACATATGTATAAAATATCACACAAAGATGCGTTAGACCGGCACCAAATAAAGAAACTTCGTCACTTACACTCGCTATGTCAACTATACAATAGTTCTACCACGAAGATACAAGACAATTCCGTTCTCCCAAATAGGCTATGTGGCTAATAAAGAAAACGTAAATTGAAATTTCATGGCAAACATCTTCATACTATCCACAAGTCGATCGGATAAGAATTGAATTTTGTAGAAATATTTGTTCATCAGAAAATAAAAATATGTCGCTCGCTCAGATTCAAGAGAAAAATAGTTGTCCCAATATTGTGCCTGTAGGGGAGTAAAGTGATAACACTTTACTCCCCCACTAAACACTAATAACACTAAATTAAACAAAGAATTTGATTACTTACTGACGTTCCAGCTGACCAACTGGACGCCTCTGACCTTCAGTTTGCATACAGAAATGGTTGCTCAGTCTCGCGTCCTCCTAATACCACGTCGCATTTTGACATATACTTTACCTAAAGCCAAAAATTGTCGCATTAGAAAATGGTAGCAGCTCACGCAATTGATATCATATGCCTTTTTCTGTTCGTGAGTCGTCTGGTAGGTTAGGATAAGGCACTTCAGTATGACAGTTCTTGACGTTGGGAACGCTCGCGAGAACAGGTTGACTCAACAACGCTCTGTAGTTTCATGGTGGCGGAAACGATTCAGTTCTACAACTCGTAAGGTAGTTCTGTTCTCTCTTTATTTCCTGATGCTTCCAAAGCTTTTGAAAAAGTTGCATGCATCAAATTTTTAGAGAATTGCTTAACAGAGAAGTATGCCCTGTCATTACTAGATTATTTATATATTTCTTATGAGGTATGTATATTAGCTGTGAATTGGAGTATTGTCCTCTATGAATATTTCTTCCTAAAAATGGAGTCAAACAAGGTGCAGTGTTTAGTCCTATATCATTTGTTGTCTATCTTGATCCCAAGAGCCATAAGCTGGCTGTCACACAGGCAGTATTACGGCCAATGTTTCTGTTATGCTGATGATCTAGTTCTACTCGCACCCACCAAAGATGCTATGGACGCCTTGATAGGAATATGTGAAAGATATAGTGCAGAATACAACCTAACGTTGAATCCTGCCAAGTGTGCCCTAGCTTGTTTTAACTCACTGGATACAATTTATATTGATCCCAAATTATATTTATTAAGCAGAGGTTTCTGTAAAGTATACTGACAAATATCTGTGGCATATTATATCCTCAAAGGGGCAACTTTTCAAATTTTGTTATGCTGTTAGAGACCTAAAGTTAGAACAAATGTCATTAGGAGTAAATTCGGTCATCTTAATATCTTTCAAACGTAAGGTTATTTAGCACTCAATATTTAACCCTGTATAGATGTGAACTATAGGACCAACAAAAGGCTGATCTTGGTATGCTTAATTGTGAATGGAGGAAATGTTCAAGGCGAATCTTGGGTGTCCATCCTCGCACTCATTGTTATCTCATATCAGGCATGATGTGCACACCCACACGTAAAGAAATTACGATAACGAAACCACACATCAGAAGATGGAGAAACGACGACGTTTCGGTCCGTCCTGGACCATTATCAAGTCATGTGTTTGATACACACGACTTGATAATGGTCCAAGACGAACCCAAATGTCGTCGTCCTTTCACCTTCTAGTGTGTGGTCTGGTCAACATACTTTAGCCCCGTTATTGTGACTCATCGCCTGCACATGGCTAAGTAAGGACCATACCCAACTTTACAACTTACCCAGTTATAAAGCCATTCACAATTGTTGACCAAATAAAAAAGGAGGTGGCACAGCTATCTATTACTATAACACCTTCATTTTCACTAGTGTTATTAGTGATAGAGACGACTACTGTGAATCTACCTTTGCTCAATTCTCGATTAAATCCCTCAAATCCTCCTTGACAATTGGAGCTATCAATAGATTTCCCAATACTATTACAACTGCATTCTCAGATCACCTAAGAAATCTAATCATAAACAACAAGCTCAACAAAAATCACATTGTTCTAGTAAGTGACTTCAATATTGACGCGTGTCAACGATATAGACCTCATGTTGACAATTTCCTAAACAGCATGAACTCCTGATTGCTAACCCCCACAATCACCAGGCCCACCCGAATCACTCAAACATCCGCAACAACCTTGGATCACTTATGGAATAACATAACCCCCCCTTGCATCTGTTATTATCACTGACAGAACAACTGACCACTATCCAACCATCTTCTTAGTAAACTTGGACATAACACCATTGGATACCAAGAAACTTACCTTCAGGTTACACAGCAAAGCAGCAATAGTCAATCTCACAAATGCACTTCACAATGTAAACTTGGAATCTGAATTCAATAATACACAGGATATAAATTCATTAGTCAACACCTTCTTTTCCAAAACTGTATAGCCTCTACAACAGTCATTGTCCTCTCCTCACCAAGCAAATAACTGCCAAAAGATTAAACAACCCCTTGCTCACGAGTGGCATACTCAAAGCAATCATCATGAAACATGAATATGAAAAAAACATAGTATTGGCTTAGTTATAAAATACATAGTTAATAAAATTAATTAATTAAGAGATACTCATTAATGCTTACCAGTATAACAGGAAGAACGAAACATTCCTATTATGGGCGTAGATTCAAAGAAGCAAAAGGAAACATGAAAAGCATATTAAGTCAATCAAGGATCTAAACAACAATCACATAACACGCAGATAAAACTCTCCAAGGATGGTTACACACCTGCAACAGACTTAGAAATGACAACTGAATTTAATAGCTTCTTTCCATCTGTTGGTGCTCACCTCGCCCCAAAAAATCCCTCAGACACATGTTACTACATATCTTACCGTTAGCTATCCTAACTCTCTTTTCCTTTTACCAGTCAGCTCGGCAGATGTTATGTCTATCATTTACTCACTAAAATCAAAGCTGGGAACACTAGTGAAATACCATCTATGGTTTACACGAGTGCCGTTCATGCACTTGCCCCACCCATAGCTCTGATATTCAACAAATCTCTAGAATGTCATACTTTACCTGATATCCCTAAAAAAGCACGAGTAACTCTATATCTGGAATTGTATTTGCTTGATATAATCTACAAGAGGAATTATATCTACTTGATATAATCTACACGAGTAATTATATCTGCTTGATATAATCTACACAGCCCTTGACAAAAATGAGTTCCCAGTTGGGTTCTTCATTGACCTGAGAAAGGCCTTTGGTACTGTTAACTATAACTACCTCTTACTTAAACTTCTCTATTATGGAATCCGAGGTCTTGCCCTGAACTATATTCTCCTATCTTGGAGACAGACACCAATATGTTGCCATCAATGATATAACCTCCCCCACTCAATCATTATCTGTAGGAGTGCCACAGGGCAGCATTCTAGGACCTCTCCTACTTCTTATATACACCAATGATTTGCCTAATGTCTCTAACATTCTTAAACCTATGCTATTTGCTGACGATACTATCTTTTTCTACTCAGACCCCAACCCAAACACACTAGATAATGTTGTAAATAACGAATGAAAAAAGTCCACTCATGGATGTTAACTAATTCGCACTAAACTTGAAAAATTCTTACTACATTTTATTTGGAAGCAAATCATTAAAACTAATTCAACTTCAGGTAGACAAAGTTAACATCAGCAATAAAAATTATGGAAAGTTCCTTGGCCTATACATAGATATGAGACTCAACTTCAGCACCCACATACAAAGGCTCAAAAACTTTACTCTCTAAAATAAAATATTATGTTTCCCACTCTGTTCTCCTTTAATTATACTACTCGATAATCTATCCCTATCTTACATACGGTATCTGTGCATGGGGTTAAACTACTGCAAATTACCTCAAGCCCATCATCACCCAGCAAAAAATACTGCTATCAGAACAATATCTAACTCTATTTTCAGACAACACACAGCCCCTCTTTTAAATCCCTAAACATGCTGAACATTCATTCAATCCACACAATCTCTTGTCCTATTTACATGTACAAAACCTTGTTCTTAAATGCAAACCCTGTTCTGAAACTCTTCCTGGACAGATGTAATAGAACCCATAATCACCATACCAGAAATAAATATCTCATTGATATACGCAGAGTATTAATGCTTAGTATTAATACAAATAATAGAACATAACTAAACCTGTGTAAACACTCTATGCAAATAAAGAGACCTAGTGTTATGAACCCGACTACATCGTCGGAGTATGGAGTAGCGACGTCAGCTCCATCTGTGAGTCAGCTCTCTAACCCCACAGTATCTGCTGTCATATGGACGACGCCTTCTAGTGGAGACAGTCTGATTCCTGCAAATGGCTCAAGATTCCTGCCTTTATTAACAAGTGAGGTAGTAGTGAGTGACCTCTGGTGATGTGGCGATTCAAGACCAGTGCCATCTGTTGGAGCTACAAGCAAAATGTCAATGCCCGAGTGTGTATGTTGCTTCCTGGTTTCTCCAGTCAATATAACTGATGACGTGTCTGTATCCACAGAGGTGACGTGGGGCAGCAGTGGTACTGAGGATGGCCCTGGGTGGCCTAAACTCTCCCAACTTAGTCCCGCCTGAAGGCTAAGTGAGCCGCCGCCGATCAGGAATAGTGTAGTTTACTTCATGAAAGCCACTACCGACTTGGGACCGGATACTATCACTTAGGTTCATCCATCAAGAACCCGGTTACGACCCAAAGAGGCAGTAACACCTAGTCTATGGAACTCACTCCCCAACGAAATAAAAGCTGTCCAGCCTATGCCTTATTCAAAAGTAAAAGCAAAATGTACTTAGTTTCATCCTCGTAGTTTCCTACCTAGAGCTTTAAACTCGCCCTGTATCTTGTGCTACCCACCTCCACCAATGCTTAAGACATTCACCTTCACCATTGTAATCACTGCTAATAACTTATATCATAGTTGTTAGGTTGAACATAACTTATATCATAGTAGTTAGGTTGAACATAACTTATATCATAGTTGTTAGGTTGAACATAACTTATATCATAGTTGTTAGGTTGAACATAACTTATAGTTGTTAGGTTGAATATAACTTATATCATAGTTGTTAGGTTGAACATAACTTATATCATAGTTGTTAGGTTGAACATAACTTATAGTTGTTAGGTTGAACATAACTTATATCATAGTTGTTAGGTTGAACATAACTTTTATCATAGTAGTTAGGTTGAACATAACTTATATCATAGTTGTTAGGTTGAACATAACTTATATCATAGTTGTTAGGTTGAACATAACTTATAGTTGTTAGGTTGAATATAACTTATATCATAGTTGTTAGGTTGAACATAACTTATATCATAGTTGTTAGGCTGAACATAACTTATATCACAGTTGTTAGGTTGAACATAACTTATATCATAGTTGTTAGGTTGAACATAACTTATATCATAGTTGTTAGGTTGAACATAACTTATATCATAGTTGTTAGGTTGAACATAACTTATATCATAGTTGTTAGGTTGAACATAACTTATATCACAGTTGTTAGGTTGAACATAACTTATATCACAGTTGTTAGGTTGAACATAACTTATATCATAGTTATGTTTTTTACAATGTGTATAATAATATTCTTAAAACTTTGCGACAAATACAAACTTAATTATCTTTAAGATTAAAGATCTGCCCGAAACGCTCTCCGCGTTAGTGACTTTACAACAATGTAGAAACATCAATACTATTTACTTTCATAAACCCAATGTACATTTTCTTATATATATATATATATATATATATATATATATATATATATATATATATATATATATATATATATATATATATATATATATGACTGAAAACTCACACCCCAGAAGTGACTCGAACCCATACTCCCAGGAGCAACGCAACTGGTATCTACAGGGACGCCTTAATCCGCTTGACCATCACGACCGGACATAAGGAAGTGATAGCCGAAGCTATTTGAACCACTTCCCCGCCGGCACTCGGATGTTAATCTTGGGCATAGCATTTTATCAAATCACCTCATTCTTTGGGGCACACGTGAGGAACACAAATGCAAACAAGCCTGAATGGTCCCCAGGACTATATGCGACTGAAAACTCACACCCCAGAAGTGACTCGAACCCATACTCCCAGGAGCAACGCAACTGGTATCTACAGGGACGCCTTAATCCGCTTGACCATCACGACCGGACATAAGGAAGTGATAGCCGAAGCTATTTGAACCACTTCCCCGCCAGCACTCCGAGTTTTCAGTCGCATATAGTCCTGGGGACCATTCAGGCTTGTTTGCATATATATATATATGTCATACCTAATAGCCAGAACGCACTTCTCTGCCTACTATGCAAGGCCCGATTTGCCTAATAAGCCAAGTTTTCATGAATTCATTATTTTTCGACAACCTAACCTACCTAACCTAACCTAACATAACTTTTTCGGCTACCTAACCTAACCTAACCTATAAAGATAGGTTAGGTTAGGTTAGGTAGGGTTGGTTAGGTTCGGTCATATATCTTCGTTAATTTTAACTCCAATAAAAAAAATTGACCTCATACGTAATGAAATGGGTAGCTTTATCATTTCATAAGAAAAAAATTAGAGAAAATATATTATTTCAGGAAAACTTGGCTTATTAGGCAAATCGGGTCTTGCATTATTGGCCGAGAAGTGCGTTCTGGCTACTAGGTACGACATAAATATATATATATATATATATATATATATATATATATATATATATATATATATATATATATATATATATATATATATATATATATATATATATATATATATAAGTTCCTGACACAGATCACACAGGTGCTTACCTGTCAGTTCTTACCTGAGAGTGCTTACCTGAGAGTGCTTACCTGTCTGTGTTTACCTATCAGTGCTTACCTGTCAGTGCTTACCTGTCAGTGCTTACCTGACAGTGCTTACCTGTCAGTGCTTACCTGAGAGTGCTTACCTGAGAGTGCTTACCTGAGAGTGCTTACCTGTCAGTGCTTACCTGAGAGTGCTTACCTGAGAGTGCTTACCTGTCAGTGCTTACCTGTCAGTGCTTACCTGTCAGTGCTTACCTGACAGTGCTTACCTGTCAGTGCTTACCTGACAGTGTTTACCTGACAGTGCTTACCTGAGAGTGCTTACCTCTCAGTGCTTACCTGTCAGTGCTTACCTGAGAGTGCTTACCTGACAGTGCTTACCTGTCAGTACTCACCTAGTTGTACTCTCCTAGTTGTGCTTGCGGGGGTTGAGCTCTGGCTCTTTGGTCCCGCCTCGCAACCGTCAATCAACAGGTGTACAGGTTCCTGAGCCTATTGGGCTCTATCATATCTACACTTGAAACTGTGTATGGAGTCAGCCTCCACCACATTGCTTCCTAATGCATTCCATTTGTCAACCACTCTGACACTAAAAAAGTTCTTTCTAATCTCTCTGTGGCTCATTTGGGCACTCAGTTTCCACCTGTGTCCCCTAGTGCGTGTGCCTCTTGTGTTAAATAGCCTGTCTTTATCAACCCTGACGATTCCCTTGAGAATCTTGAATGTGGTGATCATGTCTCCCCTAACTCTTGTGTCTTCCAACGAAGTGAGGTTCAATTCCCGTAGTCTCTCCTCGTAGCTCATACCTCTTAGCTCAGTGTTTACCTGTCAGTGCTTACCTACAGTTCCCGTTGGTGTATGTCTCACACAAGGCCACCGTTGGTGTATGTCTCACACAAGGCCACCGTTGGTGTATGTCTCACACAAGGCCACCGTTGGTGTATGTCTCACACAAGGCCACCGTTGGTGTATGCCTCACACAAGGTGACCGTTGGTGTATGTCTCACACAAGGTGACCGTTGGTGTATGTCTCACACAAGGTGACCGTTGGTGTATGTCTCACACAAGGTGACCGTTGGTGTATGTCTCACACAAGGTGACCGTTGGTGTATGTCTCACACAAGGTGACCGTTGGTGTATGTCTCACACAAGGTGACCGTTGGTGTATGTCTCACACAAGGTGACCGTTGGTGTATGTCTCACACAAGGTGACCGTTGGTGTATGTCTCACACAAGGCCACCGTTGGTGTATGTCTCACACAAGGTGACCTTTGGTGTATGTCTCACACAAGGCCACCGTTGGTGTATGTCTCACACAAGGCCACCGTTAGTGTATGTCTCACACAAGGCCACCGTTGGTGTATGTCTCACACAAGGTGACCGTTGGTGTATGTCTCACACAAGGCCACCGTTGGTGTATGTCTCACACAAGGCCACCGTTGGTGTATGTCTCACACAAGGCCACCGTTGGTGTATGTCTCACACAAGGTGACCGTTGGTGTATGTCTCACACAAGGCCACCGTTGGTGTATGTCTCACACAAGGTGACCGTTGGTGTATGTCTCACACAAGGCCACCGTTGGTGTATGTCTCACACAAGGCCACTGTTGGTGTATGTCTCACACAAGGCCACCGTTGGTGTATGTCTCACACAAGGTGACCGTTGGTGTATGTCTCACACAAGGCCACCGTTGGTGTATGTCTCACACAAGGTGACCGTTGGTGTATGTCTCACACAAGGCCACCGTTGGTGTATGTCTCACACAAGGCCACCGTTGGTGTATGTCTCACACAAGGCCACCGTTGGTGTATGTCTCACACAAGGTGACCGTTGGTGTATGTCTCACACAAGGCCACCGTTGGTGTATGTCTCACACAAGGTGACCGTTGGTGTATGTCTCACACAAGGCCACCGTTCGTGTATGTCTCACACAAGGCCACTGTTGGTGTATGTCTCACACAAGGCCACCGTTGGTGTATGTCTCACACAAGGTGACCGTTGGTGTATGTCTCACACAAGGCCACCGTTGGTGTATGTCTCACACAAGGTGACCGTTGGTGTATGTCTCACACAAGGCCACCGTTGGTGTATGTCTCACACAAGGTGACCGTTGGTGTATGTCTCACACAAGGCCACCGTTGGTGTATGTCTCACACAAGGCCAACGTTGGTGTATGTCTCACACAAGGCCACCGTTGGTGTATGTCTCACACAAGGCCACCGTTGGTGTATGTCTCACACAAGGCCACCGTTGGTGTATGTCTCACACAAGGCCACCCGTGGTGTATGTCTCACACAAGGCCACCGTTGGTGTATGTCTCACACAAGGCCACCGTTGGTGTATGTCTCACACAAGGCCACCGTTGGTGTATGTCTCACATAACAACCTGTCCTCTTAAAAAGAACGTCGCTTTTGGCCGTTTGCCCGTATGGCCGAATATGGACGTAATTTGAAAATGAAAAAAAATTGAAAATAACTTTGGGATTTTTTTTTTCAACAAGGGTAAGTTAAGGATCCTCTGATAGGTTAGGTGGGCAGGAAATTCTCATAAAGTTTCAAAACGTTATGAAAAACGTTAATTGAAAGTTCCTCTTCTAAGCTGTCCGAGGAGGGCCGGACGACTCAAACAGAAAACGGAACAGTACGTCACTTTTGTGAGTCGATTTCATTTCAAATTATGTCCAAATTTGGCCATAGCGCGCATACCAGCCAAAAGTGACGTTATTTATAAGAGGACGGGTTGGTTATACTGGTAAGCATTAATGAGTATCTCTTAATTAATTAATTTTATTAACTATGTATTTTATAACTAGGCCAATACTATGTTTTTTTCATATTCATGTTTCATGATGATTGCTTTGAGTATGCCACTCATGAGCAAGGGGTTGTTTAATCTTTTGGCAGTTATTTGCTTGGTGAGGAGAGGACAATGACTGTTGTAGAGGATATACAGTTTTGGAAAAGAAGGTGTTGACTAATGAATTTATATCCTGTGTATTATTAAATTCAGATTCCAAGTTTACATTGTGAAGTGCATTTGTGAGATTGACTATTGCTGCTTTGCTGTGTAATCTGAAGGTAAGTTTCTTGGTATCCAATGGTGTTATGTTGTGAGAGAGTGTCTCTCAAGATTCTCCCACAGCTGACTGGAATGGCTCATTGCTGTGCACAGTGCACCGATCTTGTGCACAAGGTCCTATTTCTGTTAACCCTGGATAGTGACCTGGCATGTTGGGTATCTCCAGAATGCCCACTTAACCAGGAACACTTTCATAATATGGAGGCCGCCGTATGTCCAGGCAGGAAGTAGATACAGGGAGTTAAGCATACTCTCGCTGGCCAGGCCTTGGACTGAGAGGATGTGCACGCCTCCTCTCCCTCTTTGGGTCAAGTCCCTCGTCCCCAACCTTGTGCTGTGATAGCCAGGGCGGTATCGTCACAATACTACTGTGCTGCTGAGTGTTCCAACACTGTTGCATAAGTCACTAGTATCAAGGGAACCCTAGAGTGAACTAGGGAGTGGCGCCTGAGGTCGAAGGCAGGCTAGCCTGCCCCCTCCGCTCCCTTAGGGGCAGCCTACCAAACATTAGTTTGATGCAGCATTGCTGGTGCTAATAACACAGCATCACCTGTACAGTGTACCTGGGACTCACTGTAAGACTCTAGCAAGAACCACAGGGCATCTACAGCTTCAGGCACCAAACAGCAAGGCGAGTTGAGGGATCGTAATCTGACCCTCACGGACCTCTGACCCTTGCGGTTAGACCGCTGACCCAACGGTCCCCCCTATCCCTTCCCTGGCGGGAGGTTGACAGCCGCCAACACTTCAATGACGTACGTCAGCTTTGTACAGAGCACCTGTACATTCCTAGTTATAAGACTTATCTTCCCCACTTTCTCTTACTCTTCTCATTTCGCCATTTCAACAGGTCAAGTGGAACGGTCCAGTGGCCCATGCGGTTACCTGTAAAATCTGGGGGGCCACTTGACTTGGGCATCTGTTCACCCTTGTAGCAGGGTTAGGCTGTCTTAGGGGACATTCTGTCCACACATAGGAGAATAAGTCACTGAGGGCTACCCTCTGCGAGTCCCAACCAACCAAGTGGAATATCCAAGTGTTTATCCAACTCGTCTGAGCACTCTCAAACCCACTGAGAGTGCTCTTCCCCTCAGAGCAGGTTTATGACTGTTGGCGCTGATGACTGGTAGGGCTTGCTGCTTGCCCTGCCATTTGTCATGTTATTCATCAGCACATGGTTATAAATGGTATTAACCAGGTATCGGACGAGGTTACAGCAACAATTAATGCCGCCTGAAGAAGCAGGTATGGAGGAGGTAGCTGCTGGACCCTCAGGGTTCTCCCCTACCATGACCAGTGACACTGTCACCCCACCACCCAGTGATGGGTTTGAGGCGGTGGTAAGTAAGAGCCAGAGAAGGAAACAATGGAAACAGAAGCGTGGTGAACAACAGGGTGGAAGGCGTCCGATAGCACCAAGGAGCGAGTACACACGTCTGACCTTCCCTAAAGGCACGAGTGTGGCTGACAGGATTGTGTGGAGTAAGAAACTGAGCGTGGTGTACCCACCTGGCTCTGCAGGCGTGCTACGTCCACATGTCAACTCTCCATATGTGTATGTTTCAAGAGAGAAGCAGCAGGTTGTGGAGGCTCTTCTACAAGGGAAAATAGGTGATGTAAAGCTCTCCCCTCTAGATAATCCAACACGGAACAAGAAGATGGATGAATACCTAGTCTACAGGTACAGTCACAGGTATCCACTAGAGTGGGCCTATGAATTAGACGGGGTACACAGAGCACGAAGATTGACCATGAATGGTAAGCCTACTGATCAAATAGTCATAGTCTGGAAAAAGCCTGACCCGCCACCTGACCAGTATTGGTTTGGTGGGTTGTATGCGCGCCCCAGCACGTTCAGGGTGTGGGAGCCGAACCCTGTGGAGTGTTACGAGTGCTGTGGCAGTGGCCACATAGCTAAGTACTGCTGGTGCTCCACACCCAAGTGTGCTCTCTGTTCCGGTCCTCATCCACTGAAGAACTGTCAGTATAAGAAGACCAGAGACCAAAGAAAGCAGGAACAGGAGCAACAGAACACTGCAACAGAAGCAGGGCAACATCCTGAATCTGTGGCTCCGTCTAAACCGCCGCTGAAGTGTTTCAGATGTGGTATGGAGGGAGTCACCATCTGGCACTCAGACTGTACCAAACGGCCAGCCTCCCTTGGCACAAGGAGGCAAGTGCCCGAGACACAACAAGTGCCTACTGATGCCGGCTCTAGTACTGTTGACCCATCCCATAGTGGTGACAGTACCAGCAACGCCCCTGACAACACACAACAGCCTGATACAACAGTTAATGGACAGTTGGCAACCTTGCAAGCACAGGTAGCAGAACTGGCTGAAATTATACAGGCGCTACGTCGGGCTCCTTCACAAGAGATACAGCAGCCTCCATGCAGCTGTGTCACAGCCGTGGCCCGCGCTGGTAAAGGTTCCTGTGGTGGTGGTGACGGCGGCGGCGGCGGCAGCAGCAGCAGCAGCGGCGGCGGCAGCAGCAGCAGCAGCAGCAGCAGCAGCGGCGGCAGCAGCAGCAGCAGCGGCGGCGGCGGCGGCGGCGGCGGCAGCGGCAGCAGCGGCGGCGGCGGCGGCGGCGGCAGCAGCAGCAGCAGCGGCGGCGGCAGCGGCGACAGCAGCGGCGACAACAGCGATGAGCGACAACGGAGGCGGTGGCAGCGACGTCGTCAGTCAACTCAGGGATGACAGCAGTGATAGTGACACAGAAACATTAACTGGAAAAGGAAGTCGACCTGCATCAGCATATTTTAAAATGATTCATGACCTTAAGGAACGCGCTCAAGCCAAGTACGAGAATGAAAAAGATAATATTCTGCGTGACAGTAATTATGCCATACGACTTACAGAGAGCATTCACTCGCGGACCATCCCGAGTTGCTCAGTGATCAAGAAACTGATGATGTCACCAGATGTTCCTGACGACACCAAACGCCAGGTTGGTGTGGCTCTTTACGTCGTAGAGTCACTTATTGACACATTGTGTAAGTGGGACGAGGACAACAATGGGACCACCAGTCCCAGGGAGGAACAACACCAAGACGATGGCTGCTGTTGACACAAGAACCATTAGGTTTCTCAGTTGGAACATTCGTAGCATCAACAAAAGACTGAATGACCTAATTGCATATGTTACCAGTAACAACATAGATATAATTGCTTTACAGGAGCCCTACACGTCCAACATGATAAACAAAACCCCACCAAAGATCAGAGGGTATGCATCCTATAATAACAGTAACGCCACAGGCCTATTAACATACGTCAGAAGTGATTTACCGCACATTCTTGTGAGCACGTCACACAATGTACACACACAGTACCATCACTTTCATGTACAAACTACAGCAGGCCACTTTTCATTCCTCAACGTATATGCCAGAAGCCAGAAACTCAATGTAACATTGTTCCCAGATCTAGACAATCATGGGACAATATACATGGGAGATTTTAATGCTAGACATATTACGCTGGGAGACAGTACTAACAACGATAATGGATGCAAATTTATCAAATATGTTTATGACAACAGATTAACCGTGTATACTACGGATACCCAAACTCATTTATTGGGAGGCAGACTTGATTATGTAATGGGTAGAAACCTTGTGCAAGATAGGATGGAATGTTCGTTGGTAAATCACTTGGTTAGTGATCACTATGCAGTTTCTGCTTCCTATGAGGTACAGTGTGATGTACCTAATAGACATCAGAGACGGAAAATGAATATTCCATATGGCTTGCATGACCACTTTATTAATTGTATATCAAAATGGTATCAAGATTACACAATAACGAATGTACAAGCCTTCTCCAGAGATCTCGTTGATACGATTACTACCTACTATGACACATGGGTGTGTTGGGGAACAGGTCGTAAGCCTAGCAGAAGTGGGCAACACCTACCACCACCCAAGTGGGTCCTTGACCCCGTATTTGTTAAAGAACATGAACGAGTAAAGCAACTTGGAGATACGTACAAACGAACCAAAGCACAAGGTGACTTGCATGCATTTCTAGTTGCAAATAGAGAGGTGAGAGACATGAGCAACGTTATACGTAATAAACATTGGGAAGAGTTCCTACAAAGTATAAATGAGCAAACAACACTTGTTGAAGTTTGGGAAAAGATACGAAAAATCTCTAGAAGCAGCCCAACCAAACCGCTGCACCACAGCCCACTAGAACAAGCAAACATCCTCCTTGATCAATGGGCACTAACATCGAGCTACGACTCACTCCCAATTAACATACAGCACAAACTTGATGACACACGCCCCAACAGACAACGAACCATCAATCTTGCCTGTACAGCTATCGACGTGTCGGACCTTAATGATGTAACTGAATGGGAATTAAATCATGCACTAAAGATGGGAAAATCAACTGCTCCTGGAGAGGATGGTATTACTTACAGTCTACTGAGATTAGTCTCACACGTACCAGGTAATCCACTATTAGTGTTGTACAGAATGAGTTTACGTGAAGGAGTATTACCTGATGCTTGGACAAAGAGTGTCATTGTTCCCATCCCCAAACCACACTCAGATAATTATAGACCCATATCTCTAACATCGTGTGTTTGTAAAGTGCTTGAACGTATTGTTCTTAACCGACTCATGTATCGTATACAGGGGCACCTGTCACCTCAACTGTTTGGATTTATGCCTGGGCTCAGTACACAACACTGTTTTGCTGAGTACTTCGCACATATTGAAGCTTCCCCTCAAACAGTCTTCATCGACCTAGCAGCAGCTTTTGATACAGCAAACAGAGAAATCATACTGGAACAGCTTGCCGAGCTGGGAATACAAGGAAAATTACTGAAATGGATAAAGGGCTATTTGTCTAATCGAACAGCATATGTTTTGTTTAATGGTGTTAAAAGCACAGAGAGCAAACACTTTGAACTGGGAACTCCACAAGGAGGGGTCCTCAGTCCCTTGTTGTTCAACGTTCTGATGCATAAACTTATTAAAGATCTTCCAACTAATAATGAAGACACTGTCATTTGTTATGCTGATGATATATGTTTACAGGCTGCCACCGAGCCTAGAATGCAAGTTCTGCTCGACGCTTTTGCTACTAGAGCTGAGGAATGTGGCCTCCTTATCTCTGTACAGAAAACTCGTGCCCTCATTCCATGTGGTATTCCACCAGCCAATTATCATATAGATGGGCGAGCACTTGAGAACTGCGAGTCTTACAGATACCTTGGTGTCCCCATTAACGACCCTGGGTACCTTTCTTCTCTCAAGAGGAGACTTTGGGAGAGATTAAAGCCCTTGCGGGTCCTTGTTGGTGTCAATCATGGACTTAACGTGAGACTTGCTAGAATGTTTTATGTATCATTTATACGCTCTGTGATTGACTACAATGCTCTACATCTCACACTGTATACTGACAAAGAGCTGAAATCTCTTGAAACCTTGCAAAATGAAGCTATGCGTCTCATCCTTGGGGCTCCAAAGTCCACGAGAATAGTTAACATGAGAGCAGAGTTAAAATTACCTACCATAAGTGAGAGAATTTTGTCTATTAGCACAGTTTTCGGCGTGAAGGCATTGAGTAGATCTAGACAACACATGAAGTTTCAAGCTAAACTTTCTAATATGCTGCACTCACCTGAGGTCTATAGAAGAAGAACGAAATCTGATTATGTATATTGGTTCTACAAGGTAGCCAACTCCATCAAAATATTAAATATGTACCCAACTCAACTAATGATTAATCAGCCAATTACTCCATGGGATAACTGGGATCTATCAGTTGATTTTGTAAATGCGCCCAAGAAAGATAGTGTGCACACTACATTATTAAAACAGTTAACACTGAAAAGCATCACTGAAAGTACTCAGAGTATGGGTAACGATGTTTATCAGTGCTATACCGACGGCTCTGTAGAAGAAGGTGGACGATGTACCGGATGTGCATGTAACATATTTGAACAATCTTCTCTCGTACATACAGCAATGAAGCGCGTCAATGACTGGGCAAGTACAACTCAAACCGAACTTGCAGGCATATACCTTGCCACTGAATTTTTAAAAGACAAAGGCAGTGGACTTATATACTGTGACTCGCAGAGTGCACTCCTGGCATTGAACGCACATAGTAGTGACACCCAGAAAATAGTCAGTGATATTCGAATGAATGTTTTAGCTGCCAAAGAAAACAGATTTGAGATTAAATTCCTATGGATACCATCACATGTTGGCATCTCAAGGCATGACACTGTTGATATGCTTGCTAAGTCAGCCTGCAGAAAACCAGTGGTAGAAATTGATATGGGTGTTTCATTAGCAGTGACAAAGAGAATACTTAAACAAATATCTAATGAAAATCTCACCGACCTAACAAATTCTCAAAGACCTGAAAGTTGTAGCATTAAATATTATGATAGATATCGTGAGGAGACATTCACATATGGGACTAATAGAACAAGAACCCGGCAATGTGATGTTATAGTGGCCAGAATACGCCTGGGATATAGACGTATCTGGCAGCTTTCTCAAAACCCAAATGTCGAGTACACAATGTGTCAACTTTGTGAAAGAGAAAACATGCACTCTCTTGAACATTATATTGTAGAATGTCCCATACTGACTGACTTTCGCCCTCCTGGGCTAAGGTATGCTGAACTCTGTAGTTACTATATGAGTACTGGAACACTTGATATATTGGACTTGTATCCAAGATTGACCATGTAATATATCAATCATACAATGTATATATATGATGTAACTATATAACCTGAGCTTGTAAAAGCACCTTCATCACCTTCAGTGATTAAGTGCTTAATTGCACACTAGTTTCTTCATCAGCTACCTCACCCTGTCAGAGTAAATGAGACAAATGTATGTGAATGCATGTGTGTGGGAGTATAAATGTATGTATATGTGTGTGTGTGTGTGTGTGTATGTATATGTATGGGTATAAAGTATATATGGAAGCTGATCAGAATTACATTTCACCTTTGTGAATGTACATTAATGACACTATGTAAAAGACACATCTAACACTTTATGTAGGGCATACGTAAATCTGTGTATCTATGTATTTACGTATGTAGGTTAGCTTAGCATTTTAAAAGCACCGAATCACCTTCTGTGGTTGAGTGTTCAATAAACCCTTGAACTATATGTTTAACACTTCTCTAACCCTGTCCATGGAGGACAGAAGAAAATGTATATATGCTGGTTAGCATTGTAAATGTGTGGCCACGTCTGTGGTAGAAAATAATAATAAAAAAAAAAAGAAAGAGAGCAGAAAAAAGAGGAAGCTGCAATGGGGAAAGAAGAACAAGAACGTGAGATTGCAATACTCCGTGAGCGTGAACGAATACAGCTTGAAGCAAAACAACGCCACCTGGAGATACAACGCGAGCATGACAAACAACAAGCTGCTATGGCTATAGAATGTCGTCAACAAGAACTCACGTTGGAAACTACGCACCTCACTCAACGCCAGCAAGCTACCGCCAGTCTTCCAGTAAGTTTCAATATCTCCCATGCAAGTAAGTTAATGCCACCATTCGTTGAGACAGAGATCGATGTCTTTTTTACCACCTTTGAGACCCTAGCTAATAAACTTAGCTGGCCTGATGACCAATGGTCTACCGTTCTCAGAGTGCATCTCACAGGTAGAGCTGCAGTTACTCTCAGTACCTTAGCGTCTGAGAATGACTACCAGACCCTGAAGCAAGCAGTGTTGGACGCCTACCTTCTCTCCACCGAAAGCTACCGACGAAAATTCCGTGACCATCTAAAGGCAAGTACCACCACTTTTCTAGAATTTGCCAATACCAAGAAAAGATATTTCATGAAATGGCTGGAAGCAGCACATGTCTCTACATATGCAGAACTCATCAACCTAATGCTAGTTGAGGAATTCTTGAGACGTGTTCCCCCCCTTCCATCCGTTTATATCTAGCAGATAAAGAAGAAACCGACTACATCAAATGTGCGAAGTCGGCTGACACCTACAGCCTCTTCCACCGGCTGACACCATCACCACCTCCCAGTAAGAAGTCTTGGTACAGTTACGATAAAGTGAGTACAGAGGAAGCGAGCTCACAATTGTATTGTAAGTATTGCAAACTCTATGGACATACCATAGATAGATGTGTGAAGGCTCAATACAAGAGCAATGAATCTACTAAACCCAAACAGACTCCTAAGTCCGGTAAGCCTGTGATGAATGTTGGTGTTCATGGTAATGATCTTTCTCTCTTCAGTAAACACCTGTATCCTGGAACTGTCTCTACCAACGGTACAGATTCGGAGGGAAGTTTCAAATTGAAGATCTTGAGGGACACAGCGGCTCTTCAGTCCATTATGTTGAAATCGGCTGTGTCTAACGTCGCCTACACCGGGGAAACCGTCCTTATCACTGACCTCACTGCTACCACTCCATATCCACTCGCCAGAGTCCACCTGGATTGTCCCTTCGTGACCGGTGAAGTCCAAGTCGCCATCAGGGAAAAGGCTTTTCCCATGCCTGGAGTACAACTTCTCCTGAGCAACGACTTGGCAGAAGATCTGCAACCGCCCAACCTGATCATCACGGACAAACCCCAGGTGTGTACCTCTGTAATGGATAATCCCATCTTTGAATATGTTCCAGCAGAGGTTCAAGAAAGTGATAAAGTTTCTCCTCCGGTTTTGGTGACCACCCGTGCACAAGCTGCACGACCGCAACCAGCTGACTCTACTGCTACCGCTGTCCCTCAAGACCCTCAGAATCTACCTCCTAATCTTACCAAGATGGAGTTCCGTAAGTTACAGAGGGAAGATCAATCATTAACACCATTATTCTTCCAGGCTGAGACTCTACCTGACCGTATCCCTGGGTTCTTCCTAGAGAATGAATTGCTCTACCACAGATACAGACCCAGCAAGCTGAAGGAGGATGACGATTGGGCCAATGTCGAACAACTAGTGGTTCCCACCAGCCTACGGCCCGATATTCTACACCTCGCCCACGGAGCTCTTTCTCACTATGGTTTCAACAAAACCTACCACGGAATCAGACAAGACTACTACTGGCCAGGTATGGTAAAAGACGTAAAGAAATACGTACAAGAGTGTCATATATGTCAGATGGCAGGTAAACCTAACATCTCTATTCCCCAGGCTCCTCTGAAACCCATCCAGGTGCCTGCGGAACCTTTCCACAGACTCATCATAGACTGTGTTGGTCCTTTACCCCGGACCAGTTCTGGCAACGCATATATATTAACTATCATATGTCCTACCACCAGGTTTCCCATAGCAGTTCCAGTAAAAAATATTACGACTGCTACTGTGGTGAAACACCTATTGAAGATCTTCACCCAGTATGGATTTCCAAGAGAGGTTCAAAGTGACTGGCACCAACTTCACCAGTGACCTCTTCAAGAAGACTCTGGAGGAGTTCAACATCACACAGGTACTGTCCAGCCCCTATCATCCTGCTTCACAGGGTTCTCTTGAACGTAGTCATCAGACTATTAAAACACTCCTAAAGAAATTCTGCAATGAGACTTTGAAGGACTGGGATAGACAACTTGATCTCATTATGTGCATTTTTCGAAGTCTCCCCAATGAGTCTCTAGGAGTATCTCCTTATGAGATGCTCTACGGACGTAAGTGCCGTACTCCTCTCAAAGCTTTCAAGGACTCTCTATGTAATGCCACCTTCAGTGACCATCAGAATGTGCCTCAGTTTCTTCAAAACTTACAACACATTCTAGAGAGAGTACGTAAATTTGCTAATGACAACCTATTGAAAGCCCAGGAGAGGATGAAGACTCATTTTGACCAAAGCAGCAAATTAAGGAAATTTAAACCAGGAGACTTCGTGTTGGCATACTTTCCTATCCCAGGTTCTCCATTGCAAAACAAGTTTTCAGGACCCTACCGTATCAAGGAGTGCAGGAACAACAACAACTACGTTCTTGAGACTCCTGATAGGCGGCGGAAGACCCAGCTGTGCCACGTCAACCTCCTGAAGCAGTATCAAGGTATTCCCCCTACTGTGCTGATATCTGTCTCTACATCTAAAGGTCCATACCTCCACAGTGAAACCTTCCCTGCTTCTCCCGAAAGCATTAACACTGAATTGGTGCTTTCCAAATCGGAAATCCTACCTGATCTTCATCCCAATTTACAGGACCATAATAGTGCTCCTTTGCCATATTCTAATACTATTCTCACCTCGCCAGATATCACGAAGCCTTTCATCTTCAATGTCGACGCCAGTGGTACCGGCATCGAGGGTGACCCAATGCAACAACGAGGCAAGGAGAATCTACCTGTTAGTGACCACAACTACAAGGAACTACAGCACAATCGACAGGGAGCTACTCATCGTCCTGAACTTGCAGCACTTCAAATCGTCCCTGCAAAGCGCTCGGTCTACCACCATCTACTCAGACCACAATCCCCTACATTTCCTGCAGCAAGCCCAATTCAACAATCAACGGCTTCTACAATGGGCTTGATATCTGCAGAATTTCAACCTGGAGATAGCCGATATTCTCAGCACCATTTCAACATTATTTAATCTATTGTGTTTTTTTGTATTTATCTTTGTCATTTTATTTCATTAGTCATTTGCCCGAGATTTGCCTTTATTTTCATATATGTTTAAAGTAAATATATTAAAGTTTCATTGTTCATACTTTGTGTTTTACGTGTTCCTCCCTCTAACTTACCACAGACAACAGGCAAGCAGTCTATATTTTTGTTTCTAAGTGTGACCAGGCTTTGACACCTGCCATTGGAGGACTGCAGAACATCAACACTTCAACACTTTCCCGTCACAATAGATATAGATATATATATATATATATATATATATATATATATATATATATATATATATATATATATATATATATATATATATATATATATATATATATATACATATATGTGTGTGTGTATATCACGAAAATAAACACGTGATTAAGAATGTGACAATGTCAGACCACGGAGGAAAAATGAAACAGGAATTTCCTTAAGTACTTTCGTATATTAAATACATCTTCAGAAGGTCAAAGGGACCTTCTGAAGATGTATTTAATATACGAAAGTACTTAAGGAAATTCCTGTTTCTTTTTTCCTCCGTGGTCTGACATTGTCATATATATATATATATATATATATATATATATATATATATATATATATATATATATATATATATATATATATATATATATATATATGTCGTACCTAGTAGCCAGAACTCACTTTTTGGCCTACTATTCAAGGCCCGATTTGCCTAATAAGCCAAGTTTTCCTGAATTAATATATTTTTTCTAATTTTTTTCTTATGAAATGATAAAGCTACCCATTTCATTATGTATGAGGTCAATTTTTTTTTATTGGAGTTAAAATTAACGTAGATATATGACCGAACCTAACCAACCCTACCTAACCTAACCTAACCTATCTTTATAGGTTAGGTTTGGTTAGGTAGCCGAAAAAGTTAGGTTAGGTTAGGTTAGGTAGGTTAGGTAGTCGAAAAACAATTAATTCATGAAAACTTGGCTTATTAAGCAAATCGGGCCTTGAATAGTAGGCCAAAAAGTGAGTTCTGGCTACTAGGTACGACATATATATATATATATATATATATATATATGTCTAACCTAATAGCCAGAACGCACTTCTCAGCCAACTATGCATGGCCCAATTTGCCTAATAAGCCAAGTTTTCATGAATTAATGTTTTTTCGACTACCTAACCTACCTAACCTAACCTAACCTAACTTTTTCTGCTACCTAACCTAACCTAACCGATAGTGATAGGTTAGGTTAGGTTAGGTAGGGTTGGTTAGGTTCGGTCATATATCTACGTTAATTTTAACTCCAATAAAAAAAATTGACCTCATACATAATGAAATGGGTAGCTTTATCACTTTATAAGGAAAAAATTAGAAAAAATATATTAATTCAGGCAAACTTGGCTTATTAGGCAAATCGGGCCTTGCATAGTAGGCTGAGAAGTGTGTTCTGGCTATTAGGTACGACATATATATATATATATATATATATATATATATATATATATATATCTCGTACCTAGTAGCCAGAACTCACTTCTCAGCCTACTATTCAAGGCCCGATTTGCCTAATAAGCCAAGTTTTCCTGAATTAATATATTTACTATAATTTTTTTCTTATGAAATGATAAAGCTACCCTTTTCACTATGTATGAGGTCAATTTTTTTTTATTGGAGTTAAAATTAACGTAGATATATGACCGAACCTAACCAACCCTACCTAACCTAACCTAACCTATATATCTAGGTAAGGTTAGGTTAGGTAGCCAAAAAAAGCAAGGTTAGGTTAGGTTAGGTAGGTTAGGTAGACGAAAAAACATTAATTCATGAAAACTTGGCTTATTAGGCAAATCGGGCCTTGCATAGTAGGCTGAGAAGTGAGTTCTGGCAACTAGGTACGACATATATATATATATATATATATATATATATATATATATATATATATATATGTCGTACCTAATAGCCAGAACGCACTTCTCAGCCGACTATTCAAGGCCCGATTTGCCTAATAAGCCAAGTTTTCATGAATTAATGTTTTTTCGTCTACCTAACCTACCTAACCTAACCTAACCTAGCTTTTTTTGGCTACCTAACCTAACCTTACCTATAAATATAGGTTAGGTTAGGTTAGGTAGGGTTGGTTAGGTTCGGTCATATATCTACATTAATTTTAACTCCAATAAAAAAAAATTGACCTCATACTTAGAGAAAAGGGTTGCTTTATCATTTCATAAGAAAAAAATTATGGTAAATATATTAATTCAGGAAAACTTGGCTTATTAGGCAAATCGGGCCTTGAATAGTAGGCTGAGAAGTGAGTTCTGGCTACTAGGTACGACATATATATATATATATATATATATATATATATATATATATATATATATATATATATATATATATATATATATATATATATATATATATATATATATATATGTCGTACCTAGTAGCCAGAACTCACTTTTTGGCCTACTATTCAAGGCCCGATTTGCCTAATAAGCCAAGTTTTCCTGAATTAATATATTTTTTCTAATTTTTTTCTTATGAAATGATAAAGCTACCCATTTCATTATGTATGAGGTCAATTTTTTTTTATTGGAGTTAAAATTAACGTAGATATATGACCGAACCTAACCAACCCTACCTAACCTAACCTAACCTATCTTTATAGGTTAGGTTTGGTTAGGTAGCCGAAAAGTTAGGTTAGGTTAGGTTAGGTAGGTTAGGTAGTCGAAAAACAATTAATTCATGAAAACTTGGCTTACTAGGCAAATTTGGCCTTGCATAGTAGGCTGAGAAGTGAGTTCTGGCTACTAGGTACGACATATATATATATATATATATATATATATATATATATATATATATATATATATATATATATATATATATATATATATATATTAGTATATTTTGGTAGCAGTCTTTCCTGTAGACATATATTATTAAATATGACCGAAAAAGTAAGATTAATAATTCTAACACGAATTTTCTCAATCTTTCGTACAATACGCTTCACTGTTGGAGGTAAATCAAAAATCACTTCTCCAAAATTCATTTTTATTTCTAGTCTGACGCGACACGGGCGCGTTTCGTAAAACTTATTACATTTTCAAAGACTTCACAAATACACAACTGATTAGAACGTATCTCTGATTTTATATCTACATTTGAGTGAGGTGGGAAGGGTGATGTGGCATTAACACAAGACAGAACAGGAGGGGATATTAATAGGGTATTAAAAGTATCAACACAAGACAGAACAGAAACAATGGGTATTGAATAGAAGTGTTTGTAGAAAGCCTATTGGTCCATATTTCTTGATGCTTCTATATTGGAGCGGAGTCTTGAGGTGGGTAGAATATAGTTGTGCAATAATTGGCTGTTGATTGCTGGTGTTGACTTCTTGATGTGTAGTGCCTCGCAAACGTCAAGCCGCCTGCTATCGCTGTATCTATCGATGATTTCTGTGTTGTTTACTAGGATTTCTCTGGCGATGGTTTGGTTGTGGGAAGAGATTATATGTTCCTTAATGGAGCCCTGTTGCTTATGCATCGTTAAACGCCTAGAAAGAGATGTTGTTGTCTTGCCTATATACTGGGTTTTTTGGAGCTTACAGTCCCCAAGTGGGCATTTGAAGGCATAGACGACATTAGTCTCTTTTAAAGCGTTCTGTTTTGTGTCTGGAGAGTTTCTCATGAGTAGGCTGGCCGTTTTTCTGGTTTTATAGTAAATCGTCAGTTGTATCCTCTGATTTTTGTCTGTAGGGATAACGTTTCTATTAACAATATCTTTCAGGACCCTTTCCTCCGTTTTATGAGCTGTGGAAAAGAAGTTCCTGTAAAATAGTCTAATAGTCTAGAAGTTTGCAAACAGGACACCTAGGGGAGAACCCATGGCGACCCCATCTACTTGCTTATACATGTGCCCATCCGGGCTCAAGAAGGGTGCCTCTTTAGTACAAGCTTGGAGTAGTTTCCTCAGAATACTTTCTGGCATGTCAAGAGGAGTACAGGCTGGATCACGATACACTCTGTCGGCTATCATTCCGATTGTCTCGTCCACAGGTACGTTGGTAAACAGCGATTCTACGTCCAACGAGGCTCTTATCCCTGTGGCCCGTGTGCCCCGCAGTAAGTCCACAAATTCCTTTGGAGACTTCAGGCTGAAGGCGCAAGGAACATAAGGAGTCAGCAGGCCGTTGAGTCGCTTTGCCAGAGTGTATCGTGATCCAGCCTGTACTCCTCTTGACATGCCAGAAAGTATTCTGAGGAAACTACTCCAAGCTTGTACTAAAGAGGCACCCTTCTTGAGCCCGGATGGGCACATGTATAAGCAAGTAGATGGGGTCGCCATGGGTTCTCCCCTAGGTGTCCTGTTTGCAAACTTCTACATGGGTACCATCGAGCAAAAAGTCTTAGTCGACATGAACTTGAAACCGGCCATATACTGCAGGTATGTTGACGACATTTTTACACAGGTACCTGATGTCAGACATCTGCAGAAGCTGAAGGAGGCATTTAAGCAGAGTTCCGTGCTGCGTTTCACTTACGAGACGGAAAAGGATGGGAAGCTGCCTTTTCTAGATGTAACAGTCATGGAAAAGGGCGGAGGTTTCCACACTGCAGTCTACACTAAGGAAACAAACATAGGAATGTGCCTAAATGCCAACAGCGACTGCCCTGACAGGTACAAGAGGAGTGTTGTTAACGCATACGTCGACCGTGCTCTCAGCCACAGCTCAGAATGGAAGCAAGTCGACGAAGAACTCTGTAGGGTAAGGCAGGTCCTAGTCAATAACGGCTTCTCCAATGGTTTCATCGAAGACATCATAAGAAGGAAAGTGAAAAGCCATGCAACCTCTGAAGAGACAACTAACACAACACCTATACCCCCTATTAGACTATTTTACAGGAACTTCTTTTCCACAGCTCATAAAACGGAGGAAAGGGTCCTGAAAGATATTGTTAATAGAAACGTTATCCCTACAGACAAAAATCAGAGGATACAACTGACGATTTACTATAAAACCAGAAAAACGGCCAGCCTACTCATGAGAAACTCTCCAGACACAAAACAGAACGCTTTAAAAGAGACTAATGTCGTCTATGCCTTCAAATGCCCACTTGGGGACTGTAAGCTCCAAAAAACCCAGTATATAGGCAAGACAACAACATCTCTTTCTAGGCGTTTAACGATGCATAAGCAACAGGGCTCCATTAAGGAACATATAATCTCTTCCCACAACCAAACCATCGCCAGAGAAATCCTAGTAAACAACACAGAAATCATCGATAGATACAGCGATAGCAGGCGGCTTGACGTTTGCGAGGCACTACACATCAAGAAGTCAACACCAGCAATCAACAGCCAATTATTGCACAACTATATTCTACCCACCTCAAGACTCCGCTCCAATATAGAAGCATCAAGAAATATGGACCAATAGGCTTTCTACAAACACTTCTATTCAATACCCATTGTTTCTGTTCTGTCTTGTGTTGATACTTTTAATACCCTATTAATATCCCCTCCTGTTCTGTCTTGTGTTAATGCCACATCACCCTTCCCACCTCACTCAAATGTAGATATAAAATCAGAGATACCTTCTAATCAGTTGTGTATTTGTGAAGTCTTTGAAAATGTAATAAGTTTTACGAAACGCGCCCGTGTCGCGTCAGACTAGAAATAAAAATGAATTTTGGAGAAGTGATTTTTGATTTACCTCCAACAGAGAAGCGTA
>NC_059631.1:7219823-7239823 GCF_020424385.1 Procambarus clarkii | reverse complement strand
CACCCCCTCTATCCATCCCCCTCCCAACCTCTCAACCTCTATCTGTCTCCCAACCTTACGCCATCTCCCAACCCCTCTATGCCCTCCCTAATCTTCAGACCCAGTATGCCCTTCCTACTCCAGACCTACCTACCCAGGCCCTACCCCAGACCCTCCTACCTACCTTCCTAGAAGCCCAGCCCCCAGTAGCCCCCCAAGCACCCCTCCTGAACTCTTTCACCCCCCATACACCCCCGGACCCCCCCAGACACCCCCTGGATCCCCCCGGACATCCCCCGGACCCTCCCCGCCCCCAGTCATCCCCCAGACACCCCCCAGATCCCCCAGATCCCCTCTGCCCCCAGTCACCCCCCAGACATCCCCCAGATCCCCCCAGACCCCCAGAGAAAGGGAGAACTCTGGTACAAGAGTTTCCATGAAGAATCTCAAGGTTTGGTACACCAATGCTGATGGGGTATCTAATAAAGCAGAAGAGATAAAAGAAAGAGTGAGTGAAGCAGATCCTGACATAGTTGCAATTGTGGAAACTAAAATTAATGACATGATCTCAGATGCTATCTTTCCTGAAGGGTACCAGGTGATACGAAAAGAGAGGACACAGAGACAGGGAGGGGGAGTAGCACTCCTAATAAAGCGGAAATGGAAGTTTGAAGACCTGGGAAATCGAGTTACCAATGAGTGCACAAGCTTCATACATGGAACTCTGACAGTAGATGGGAGGAAGATTGTGATCATGGTAATCTACAATCCCCCACCAAACAGTAGAAGACCCAGGCAGGAGTATGATGACAACAACAAAGCATGTATAGATGAACTGCAGAAGGCAGCAACACTAGCCCACAGAATGAGAGCGAAGCTGCTGATCATGGGGGACCTAAATCATGGAGAGATAAATTGGGAATCAAGGAATCCCCATGGAGGGGACGAAACGTGGGGAGCAAAATTAGTAGATGTTATAGACAGGAATTTCCTGACACAACATGTGAAGGAAGACACAAGGGAAAGAGGAGGAGATGCACCGAGCCTATTAGACCTGATTTTCACCCAGAACGTAGAAGATATCGAGAATTTAGAGCATGAAATACCTCTAGGGGCCAGTGACCATTGTGTCCTAGTCTTTGACTACATGATGGAATTCAAAATTATGACCATGGGACAAGAGATCTGGGAAAGGAGAGCTGACTACAGGAAAGGGGACTATATGAGGATAAGGGACTATCTGGGTGAAGTGCAGTGGGAGGAAGAAATTAGAGGAAAAACAGTCCAAGATATGATGGACCTAGTCATACAGAAATGCCAGGAGGCCGAAGAGAGATTTATACCAACGGTAAAGGGAAAAAATAAGAAGGAATATAATAACCCATGGTTTAATAGACAGTGTCAGGAAGCAAAAATGGCCAGCAGGCGGGAGTGGAGGAAGTACAGAAGACAAAGAACAGAGGACAACAGAAGCAGATACAACAGAGCTAGGAACGATTACATTAACATAAGACGAACATCGGAAAGGGACTATGAGAACGATATTGCAATCAAAGCGAAAAAACAACCTAAGTTACTACACAGTCATATAAGAAGAAAAATGTCGGTGAACGACCAAGTGACAAGACTAAGGAAGACAGAGGGGGCATATACTGAAAGTGACAAGGAAATCTGCGAGGCACTGAATGCCAGTTTCCATGGAGTGTTCACTACCGAGCCTGAGCAGCTCCCATTGTTGGAAGGGGTTACCCTAGATGAAAGACTATCAGATATAGAGGTGACAGCAGAGGAGGTAATGAAACAGTTGACAACTCTAGATGCAACTAAAGCAGTTGGACCAGACAAAGTATCACCGTGGATACTAAAAGAAGCAGCACAGGCCCTCAGCGTGCCTCTGGCAATGATCTTTAATGAGTCACTTATGTCAGGAGAATTGCCCAGTTGCTGGAAGAAGGCAAATGTCGTGCCGATCTTCAAGAAAGGAGATAGGGAGGAGGCACTTAACTACAGACCTGTATCACTGACAAGCATCCCCTGTAAAATACTGGAAAGAATAATTAGGCTACGACTGGTTGCACACCTGGAGAACATTAGGTTTGTGAACAAACATCAACATGGGTTCTGGACAGGGAAATCGTGCCTAACAAACCTTCTGGAATTCTATGATAAAATAACGAGGATAAGACAGGACAGAGATGGTTGGGCAGACTGCATATTTCTGGACTGCCAAAAAGCCTTTGATACAGTACCGCACATGAGACTGCTGTTCAAGCTCGAGAGGCAGGCGGGGGTGGGGGGAAAGGTCCTAGAATGGATAAGGAACTACCTAACAGGAAGGAGCCAAAGAGTTACGGTAAGGGGCGAGAAGTCGGACTGGCGAACAGTAACAAGTGGAGTACCACAAGGATCGGTGCTGGGACCAATTCTATTTCTTGTATATGTTAACGACATGTTTACAGGCGTAGAGTCCTACATGTCGATGTTTGCGGATGATGCAAAGTTGATGAGAAGAGTTGTGACAGATGAGGATTGCAGGATCCTCCAAGAGGACCTGAACAGATTGCAGAGATGGTCAGAGAAATGGCTACTAGAATTCAACACGAGCAAATGTAAAGTTATGGAAATGGGACTAGGAGATAGGAGACCAAAGGGACAGTACACAATGAAGGGGAACAGCCTACCTGTAACGACGCGTGAAAGAGACCTGGGGGTGGACGTAACACCTAATCTATCTCCTGAGGCACATATTAATAGGATAACGACAGCAGCGTACTCTACACTGGCAAAAGTTAGAACATCATTCAGAAACCTAAGTAAGGAGGCATTTAGGGCGCTTTACACTGCCTACGTAAGGCCAGTCTTAGAGTATGCCGCCTCATCATGGAGTCCCCATCTGAAGAAGCATATAATGAAACTGGAAAAGGTTCAGAGGTTTGCAACGAGACTCGTCCCAGAGCTACGAGGGATGGGGTATGAAGAGCGCCTGAGGGAACTGTGCCTTACGACACTAGAAAGAAGAAGGGAGAGGGGGGACATGATAGGAACGTATAAGATACTCAGAGGAATTGACAGAGTGGACATAGACGAAATGTTCACACGGAATAGTAACAGAACGAGAGGACATGGATGGAAGCTTGAAACTCAGATGAGTCACAGAGATGTTAGGAAGTTTTCTTTTAGCGTGAGAGTAGTGGGGAAATGGAATGCACTTCAGGAACAGGTTGTGGAAGCAAATACTATTCATAATTTTAAAACCAGGTATGATAGGGAAATGGGACAGGAGTCATTGCTGTAAACAACCGATGCTCGAAAGGCGGGATCCAAGAGTCAATGCTCGATCCTGCAACACAACTAGGTGAGTACATATAGGTGAGTACACACACACACACACACACACACACACACACACACACACACACACACACACACACAGCAGTAATACAGTAATATATAATCCACCACCAGAAGACAGAAGACCCAGTCAAGAGTACGAAAACAACAACATGGCAGTTAACACTATAATTGAGAGGGCAGCCTCTGCTGCCTGTAGAAATAGATCCCACCTGCTCATCATGGGGGACTTCAATCACGGCAGGATTGATTGGGAGAACAAGGAACCGCATGGAGGCGAGGATACGTGGAGAGCCAAACTACTGGAGGTGGCGACTAGAAACTTCTTAACCCAGCATGTCAGAGAACCCACAAGGATGAGAGGAAATGACGAACCAGCGAGACTCGACCTGGTCTTCACCCTGAACGACTCTGACATAAGAGAAATCAGTTTTGAGGCCCCAGTAGGAATGAGCGACCACAGTGTATTGGTGTTTGAGTACCTGATTGAAGAAGGGTTATTGAACTCGAGGAGGGATACCGAAACCAAAAGGTTAGCATACCGAAAGGGAAACTATGAGGAGATAAGAAAATTCCTAACAGATATAGCATGGGAAACAGAGCTCAGGGAAAAGACGGCCCAAGATATGATGGACTACATCACGCAAAAATGCAAGGATGCAGCAAACAAGTTTGTCCCAGCCCAAAAGGAAAACAGTGAAATGAAGATGAGAAACCCATGGTTTAATCAGAGATGTAGGCTAGCTAAGCAGCAAAGTAAAAGGGCATGGAGAAACTATAGGAATAACAGGACACTGGAGAGCAGAGAAAGATACCAGAATGCCAGGAATGAATATGTCAGGATGAGAAGAGAGGCAGAAAGACAATACGAAAATGACATCGCAAGCAAGGCAAAGACTCAGCCTAAATTGCTGCATAGCCACATCAGGAGAAAAACAACAGTAAAGGAACAGGTTATGAAATTAAGGATAGGGGCAGAAGGATTCACTACAAACGACAAGGAAGTGTGTGAGGAACTGAATAAGAAATTCCAAGAGGTCTTCACCTTAGAGCAAGGAGAAATCCCAGAGATAAGAGAGGGAATAGCTAACCAGGAACCACTGGAAGAGTTTGAGATTACCAGCGGGGAAGTAAGGAAGTGTTTACTAGAGTTGGATGTGACAAAGGCTATAGGCCCAGATGGAATCTCCCCTTGGATACTAAAGGAAGGAGCAGAAGAACTGTGCCTCCCGCTCTCCATAGTGTATAACAAATCACTGGCAACAGGGGAACTGCCAGAAATTTGGAAAGCAGCTAACGTAGTCCCGATATACAAGAAAGGGGATAGACAGGAGGCACTGAATTACAGGCCAGTGTCCCTAACCTGCATACCATGCAAGATGATGGAGAAGATTGTGCGAAGAAAGCTAGTGGAGCACCTGGAGCGAAAGAACTTTGTAACACAGCATCAACATGGATTCAGGGATGGCAGGTCCTGCCTCACAGGGTTACTTGAATTCTACGACCAGGCAACAAAAATAAGGCAAGAAAGAGAAGGGTGGGCAGACTGCATATTTTTGGATTGTCAGAAAGCCTTTGATACAGTGCCACACAAGAGGCTAGTGAAAAAAACTGGAGATGCAGGCTGGAGTGAAAGGGAAGGTACTCCGTTGGATAAAGGAGTACCTAAGTAACAGGAGACAACGAGTCAGTGTGAGGGGTGAGGTCTCAGATTGGCGAGACGTTACGAGTGGAGTACCGCAGGGGTCAGTCCTTGGACCTATACTGTTTCTGATATATGTAAATGATCTCCCAGAGGGTATAGAATCGTTTCTCTCAATGTTTGCCGATGATGCAAAAATTATGAGGAGGATTGAAACTGAGGACGATAGTAGGAGGCTACAAGATGACCTAGACAGACTGAGTGAATGGTCCAACAAATGGCTGTTGAAGTTCAACCCGAGTAAATGCAAAGTAATGAAACTAGGCAGTGGAAATAGGAGGCCAGACACAGGATACAGAATAGGAGATGAAGTACTTAATGAAACGAACAGAGAGAAAGATCTAGGAGTTGATATCACACCAAACCTGTCTCCTGAAGCCCACATAAAAAGAATAACGTCTGCGGCATATGCGAGGCTGGCTAACATCAGAACAGCGTTCAGGAACCTGTGTAAGGAATCATTCAGAATCTTGTACACCACATATGTAAGACCAATCCTGGAGTATGCGGCCCCAGCATGGAGCCCGTACCTTGTCAAGCACAAGACGAAGCTGGAAAAAGTCCAAAGGTATGCCACTAGACTAGTCCCAGAACTAAGAGGCATGAGTTACGAGGAAAGGCTGCGGGAAATGCACCTTACGACACTGGAAGACAGAAGAGTAAGGGGAGACATGATCACAACCTACAAAATCCTCAGAGGAATCGACCGGGTAAACAAGGATAAACTATTCAACACTGGTGGGACGCGAACAAGGGGACACAGGTGGAAACTGAGTACCCACATGAGCCACAGAGACGTTAGAAGGAACTTTTTCAGTGTCAGAGTAGTTAACGGATGGAATGCATTAGGCAGTGATGTGGTGGAGGCTGACTCCATACACAGTTTTAAATGTAGATATGATAGAGCCCAGTAGGCTCAGGAATCTGTACACCAGTTGATTGACAGTTGAGAGGCGGGACCAAAGAGCCAAAGCTCAACCCCCGCAAGCACAAATAGGTGAGTACAAATAGGTGAGTACACACACACACATGCATCAAATAATGATTATAACAAAGAAAGTAGAGTCGTCCTAAACGGAAATAACTATGGCTGGAAAAATGTGGTGAGCGAAGTACCGCACGGGTCCATTTTGGGGCCATCCCTATTTGTCATATATATCAATGACATGGAATAAAATATTACAAACCATATCATCAAAATTGCAGATGACGCTTAGATTTATGGTAAAGTATGGAGTGACCATAATATTGAGGCCTTACAAAGCGAGCTGCATGAACTCCATAAGTGTCGGAAGATTGGCAGATGCTCTTTAATACCGAAAAATGTAAAGACCTTGCATGTGGGGCATAACATTGCACATCATAACTATCAAATCAAAAGCCTTACCTTGCAGGAGGTTGATGAAGAAGGACCTTGGAGTCAGAATCCACAAATCAGTAAAAGTTGGTCAACAAGTGGGAGCTGCAGTAAAAGTTGGTCAACAAGTGGGAGCTGCAGTAAAAGTTGGTCAACAAGTGGGAGCTGCAGTAAAAGTTGGTCAACAAGTGGGAGCTGCAGTAAAAGTTGGTCAACAAGTGGGAGCTGCAGTAAAAGTTGGTCAACAAGTGGGAGCTGCAGTAAAAGTTGGTCAACAAGTGGGAGCTGCAGTAAAAGTTGGTGAACAAGTGGGAGCTGCAGTAAAAGTTGGTCAACAAGTGGGAGCTGCAGTAAAAGTTGGTCAACAAGTGGGAGCTGCAGTAAAAGTTGGTCAACAAGTGGGAGCTGCAGTAAAAGAAGCCATCCACATCCTAGGAATAGTCAGCCGCTTGACGTCAGTCAGGTGCTTGTATTATTGTAGCCAAGCATGGAGACCTCAGCTTCAGAGAGGCACATCTGCTTAAGAGTTCAACACCTGGCCAGAAAAATCATTCATGAACTAAGTGGGTTCCCGTACGAGGAATAGTTGAGGGTTTACAGGGCTAACAACACTGCAAACCAGACATAACAAGGCTGATCTCAACCAAACTTAAAATATTGAAGAATTTGTGGATCCAGACCACTTCTTCAAAAGGTCAGATGTATCACAAACAAGTACCAACGGTTTTAAGCTCAACAAGACACAATGTAGGACAGAAAATAGGTGATGCTTTTAGTATAAACCCATGGAACTGCCTACCCGCCGAAGCCGTAAATGTCAAAAGACTGCAACAATTTAAGATCCAAATAGAAAAAATCATCAGAACAAATGGCGTGACTTTTGACAAGCCGGGTTCGTCGAGGACACTCGAGAGATAGTGGCCTTCAGGTAAACTCAGGTAAATATGTATACGTTGGACTGGACGGTGTGAGAATAGCTTGAACTGCTTCAACTCTTTGTGTATAAATTATATCTCAATAAATTTATTTTAATTTCAAATCAAGAAATAAATTTAGAAATCAATTTATTTAAATTTTAAAACATCAGTGGCCAAATATAAACAGATGTCACAGAGAACTGTACTAAGATCAGGTTCAGTCTCGTGTCCTGTATACAGCGCTGCTGTATAGTGTTGAATACTTATCTCTGAAAGTATTACATGTAATACAGGCCCAGAGGAATCTTCCATGACGTTCCTTACTCTCATAATTTTATAATTTCATCCTAAAATTCATAAAACTTTTTGTCTTTGAAGGCAATCACAAATCCTTTGATTATATAATATTTGTTTTGTCTTTAATCCTGTTAATAGTATGATGGTCAGAGCACTAGTTCTTGGTCTGGTCTGGAACAGGCAGCCATCTCTGGGACACCCAGCATCTTGCCACAGGGTATCCCAGCCATCTCTGGGACACCCAGCATCTTGTCACAGAGTATCCCAGCCGTCTCTGGGGCACCCAGCATCTTGCCACAGAGTATCCCAGCCATCTCTGGGGCACCCAGCATCTTGCCACAGAGTATACCAGCCGTCTCTGGGACACCCAGCATCTTGCCACAGAGTATCCCAGCCATCTCTGGGACACCCAGCATCTTGCCACAGAGTATCCCAGCCATCTCTGGGGCACCCAGCATCTTGCCACAGAGTATCCCAGCCATCTCTGGGACACCCAGCATCTTGCCACAGAGTATCCCAGCCATCTCTGGGGCACCCAGCATCTTGCCACAGAGTATCCCAGCCATCTCTGGGGCACCCAGCATCTTGCCACAGAGTATCCCAGCCATCTCTGGGACACCCAGCATCTTGCCACAGAGTATCCCAGCCATCTCTGGGACACCCAGCATCTTGCCACAGAGTATCCCAGCCATCTCTGGGACACCCAGCATCTGGCCACAGAGTATCCCAGCCATCTCTGGGACACCCAGCATCTTGCCACAGAGTATCCCAGCCATCTCTGGGACACCCAGCATCTTGCCACAGGGTATCCCAGCCATCTCTGGGACACCCAGCATCTTGCCACAGAGTATCCCAGCCATCTCTGGGGCACCCAGCATCTTGCCACAGAGTATCCCAGCCATCTCTGGGACACCCAGCATCTTGCCACAGGGTATCCCAGCCATCTCTTGGACACCCAGCATCTTGCCACAGAGTATCCCAGCCATCTCTGGGGCACCCAGCATCTTGCCACAGAGTATCCCAGCCATCTCTGGGACACCCAGCATCTTGCCACAGGGTATCCCAGCCATCTCTGGGACACCCAGCATCTTGCCACAGAGTATCCCAGCCATCACTGGGACACCCAACATCTTGTCACAGAGTATCCCAGCCATCTCTGGGACACCCAGCATCTTGTCCCAGAGTATCCCAATGATATATGAAATTTGGAATGCTTTAATGTGACAATTCCAACCAGGCAAACTTCTTCTATTTATACAGAAGGATTCTCTCTCCTCTTCCTTAACTAACACTGACATGACAGACGGAAAAAAACAGTAACTGAAACGGTTTTGATAGATATTACACTGAAGATTTGTGTTGAAAGTTGCAATGATTTTATCTTGAGGTTGTCTTGAGATGATTTCGGGGCTTTTAGTGTCCCCGCGGCCCGGTCCTCGACCAGGCCTCCACCCCGAGGAAGCTGCCCGTGACAGCTGACTAACACCCAGGTACCTATTTTACTGCTAGGTAACAGAGGCATAGGGTGAAAGAAACTCTGCCCATTGTTTCTCGCCAGCGCCTGGGATCGAACCCAGGACCACAGGATCACAAGTCCAGTGTGCTGTCCGCTCAGCCACCGGCCCCAACTGGTGTGTGTGTGTGTGTGTGTGTCTGTCTGTCTCTGTCTCTCTCTCTCTGTCTAACTGGCTGGCTGGCCGTCTAACTGGTTGTCTAACTGGCTGGCTGGCCGTCTAACTGGTTGTCTAACTGGCTGGCTGGCCGTCTAACTGGTTGTCTAACTGGCTGGCTGGCCGTCTAACTGGCTGGCTGGCCGTCTAACTGGTTGTCTAACTGGCTGGCTGGCCGTCTAACTGGTTGTCTAACTGGCTGGCTGGCCGTCTAACTGTTTGTCTAACTGGCTGGCTGGCCGTCTAACTGGTTGGCTGGCTGGCTAACTGGCTGGCTTGACTGGCTGTCTAACTGGATGACAGGCTGTCTAGCCGGCTGCAGCTTGCTCGCTGTGTGTATATCCAATCAAAGACCCCCAATGGCGTATCTTCCTCCAGCTGGGGGAACCAACCCGAGCCCTTCCTACACACGCCAGACATCTGCTCTCCCATATTGAGGCGCACTTGTATCCCCCCCCCCACACACCCCCATAACCCAATCACTTCACATGCCCTACGAAGCGCCCATAGCACCGCTCAACCAAGCCGACATGCGTTACACTAACAAAGCTATTCAACTATCACCAATTTTAACGTGAATTGCGTAATTTCATATTAATATTTAAACAATGATTGATATATGAATATTATAAAATTTTCTGTTAAACAGACACTCGAAGTTTTTCCAGGTCAGCAATGGTGACTTTTTCCCAGTTTAAATGTTTTAAGGTTGGGTACTGTTCTCACTGTCAGCAGCAACAGTTTGACAGTGAGGTATAGTGACGGTGTCTATGGCAGGAAAATGTCAGGAAAGGTTGTCACAATCACTGAGTCTTATACCCTCAGATGTAACTAGTTAGGTCATCTTCAATGATTTTTTTTTTTCAAAATAAGACTTTCCTCTCCTGTCACTTAAAGAAAAGTCAAAATAATATTAAACTTTGTATAGACAGTATTGATCATCATATACAATCTTTTGTTAAATTTTAAAAGCCTAAGTTATCTTGCAACGATTTTAAGTTTTTCTTAATTTATTTCTATCAACATTTTTGTATCATCGGAAACTAGGTAATGTTGCACTTGAGTGTTGTATCAACATGGTTTATATATACGGTAAACAAGACAGGTCTCAGGCCAGAGTCCTGAGGACCATTGACAACTATGGTAATGTTGCACTTGAGTGTTGTATCTACATGGTTTATATATACGGTAAACAAGACAGGTCTCAGGCCAGAGTCCTGAGGACCATTGACAACTATGGTAATGTTGCACTTGAGTGTTGTATCAACATGGTTTATATATACGGTAAACAAGACAGGTCTCAGGCCAGAGTCCTGAGGACCATTGGCAACTATGGTAATGTTGCACTTGAGTGTTGTATCAACATGGTTTATATATACGGTAAACAAGACAGGTCTCAGGCCAGAGTCCTGAGGACCATTGACAACGTTTACCACTCGGATTTGTCTTACTCTGTTTCTGTTGAAAAAGTCATATCATACACCACTAGCAAGTTACAAACAATAATACAATAGACTTCAGAGAATAACAAAAATAAGTGTTAATATTGTTTAAACTTATATGTTGCTTTATTTCAGATAATGCATGTATTTACTTTAATACTTGCAGTACTGAATTATAAAAAGCGTAGTACAGTACTACTTACAGTATCAAAGGAAGTGTACAGTTTAGTTCATTTATTATGCACCCCATACTTATCTTGTGGGCGGTAGTGGAAAGGGTTACAGAGGCACATAATAGGCTCAGGGACTGAACCCCACAATTCATTTAGCTAAGCAAGTTACAATCCTGATGAGTTAGTTACAAAATTCAGTATTAGTCGTCACATCAACAATGGGTTCGAGATCGACCACAAGTACAGTTTCTAAATTAAGCAACTGACATATGTGGAGAGCTAGTGTCACAATTGATATGTTTGTCCTGCACACCGCCCCCCATCCAGTGGGCAGCGGTGGATAGGTTACAATCACTCTTAGTTACTACCTACAGTTAGCAAACTGGGGATATTTGGCTAAAATTTCTGGTAGCAGATCATCATTTCTATAGAATTGTCTCTGAATTCATGTATCTTTTCGCACTCCATCACATAGTGACGGAGGGTGTGCGAATAATTTTGTTGACACAGTTTACATTTGGTTAGGTCTACATCAGCAGATAACGAGAATTCCCAGAGATACTTATAACCGAGTCTAAACCGAGCCGTAGTAACATCTAGAAGTCTGCTGATTTTATTGAATGAACCATAGATGTGTGGCTCCTCTTGCATGATAGTATGATGATAGATGGAATTACTGGTGTCGAATTCACTTTGCCTCAGATCTACAAGATTTTTTGAAGTTCTTGGTGTACTGCTGCTCTCAGACTTCTCATTGACAATCCAAGGTTATACTCAATTTCTCCTTTAAAGGCAGATGTTTGGTAGTTTCTTTACTAAAGAAATTGTACATTTAAGTGAGCAGAAGGACACTTACTGTATTAAACTACTTGAACAGTATACTGCATACTATATTAAGTACTTGTACAGTACGCTACTTACTGTAATAAAGAAAGTTCCTAAAAAGGCTAGCTACTCTAGTAGAACAAGTTTACAATCGGATACTGATAATATTAAAGTACATATACAATAAACTGCTTAATGCATTATAGTAAGTTACAGTCGGCAACTTACTGTATTAAGTTGTACATTAAGCAACTTACATTAACACAGGTGTATATATGCTCCTGCTTGATCTTGAGGATAATAAGGTTAAGACAGACTAAAAGTGAGACAGAAATTCTCAATGCCTAAAATTCCTAAAATGTCAAAATAACTAAACTCCCTTAAAAAATAAACAGCTAAAACTAATAATATTGATCCAATAAACAATAGTAAAGAAAATCATATCGATATAAAGTGTAGAAAATGCTGATATATAAATTACATGCCAAAACTTATTCATAAAATCAGTATATCAAAATCAGTTATTCATGCAATATGCACTTTTTTTCATTTTAGTACTTCAATAAATCATCTTTGTACTAACAATTACAATTTACTAACACTATACTAACCAGTAGTGTACTAATATCAATTCATATCCTATTGCGACCCAATTCTGCCATATCTTTCCTGGTATTTATGGCGTCGTGCTCCAAAGACCGCCATAGGGAATAATTTTCTACATATCTTTAGACTCAATAGAGTCCAGTTATTTACTTTCCTTTATTAACGATGATCGTTTATTAATAAGTTTACTTTAATTAGTATACTAAAGTGTACTGCAATTCATTTATCCAGCTAGATAGGTGTTTCAGTGAATAATATTATAATACAAATTACTTACCATTTAAATATTTCTCGTTTATTTTGCGCGGTTTATATTAACTTACTTGCATTACGAGAAAATATATTACGCATAACACATTTATTTATGATGTAAATATTCGTCATACTCACTTCCTTCTACATTAAGAATTAAATAAATAATATAATTTATGCCCAGGGCCTCTACTGGGAGCTTTTGCGCATGCGTCAACCCGAGATGGAGGAAAGGGACTCTCGCCATTTTCGATCAACTGGCAGCAAGGTGTTCCGAAGAAGCCCGACCAAATCTTCCAATTCTGCAAGCATCTCGGGGCTTCAGAATAAGGGCGCAGCTTACCCATTTCACGGACACCAATTTCGGCGGGCATTTTACCTCATCGTTTTATTGTTGAGCTCAGGTATATTCACTAAAGCAGGTGCCATGTCGTGATGCTGTAGGCGATATAAAACAAACATGTAAGTGATGTGTCTACCCCTCCAATTATTTCATATCTTGCGTTTAAATGAGTGAATACTAGTGGAGTGGAAATTATAGAAGTTACTTATTTCAGCGTTGTGTAATTCAACTGAGGAGGCGTATGACTGTCTCCATGATCACATGTCCCAAGGATTACTATCTCATTGCTGGTCCCAACGTGTTGTAGAGGCTGGACGCAGTCTACGTTCCTCTGATACAGCTCAGAATTTACCAGTCTTAATATATAGATAGTGTCTTTTCATTATTGAGAGTCAGTGAATTTCCATTTATTTGCATATTAATTATATACTTGATTTAATTATTGATATGCATTAATATTTCAACTTTTAATTAACTAACACATATTTCACATATATACTATAATTAATAACTTATATTCATATTGTAGTAATTTGTAGTGAATTACCTACAAGCATTATAGAATAGCCCCCAAAGTGTGTAGAGGGATTTGGCTCTATAATTTTAATTATCATTCTACAGTCTATTGCCCTAATATTCTTATGATCAATCACATTATATTATCCAGCATCTCAGAGCATCCTATATTATTCATTATTGGAGATCCATAGGCACTGCTTCTCTAATTTATTAAATTTAAATATTTAATTTATTTCTCCCATTAAGGGAGTGGTCCTTCGAAATTTAATTATCATTATTATTAGTATTCTGGAGCCAGATTTTTCCACATTCATACCACCAGCATACCAAAACTCATTCATACCACCAGCATACCAAAACTCATTCATACCTCCAGCATACCAAAACTCTCAGCAACAACCAGCTCCTCGTAGATGTGTCCTTGTACATTATTGGTCTCGTGAGGCTGGTCTCAACAACCAGCTCCTCGTAGATGTGTCCTTGTACATTATTGGTCTCGTGAGGCAGGTCTCAACAACCAGCTCCTCGTAGATGTGTCCTTGTACATTATTGGTCTCGTGAGGCAGGTCTCAACAACCAGCTCCTCGTAGATGTGTCCTTGTACATTATTGGTCTCGTGAGGCTGGTCTCAACAACCAGCTCCTCGTAGATGTGTCCTTGTACATTATTGGTCTCGTGAGGCAGGTCTCAACAACCAGCTCCTCGTAGATGTGTCCCTGTACATTATTGGTCTCGTGAGGCTGGTCTCAACAACCAGCTCCTCGTAGATGTGTCCTTGTACATTATTGGTCTCGTGAGGCTGGTCTCAACAACCAGCTCCTCGTAGATGTGTCCTTGTACATTATTGGTCTCGTGAGGCAGGTCTCAACAACCAGCTCCTCGTAGATGTGTCCCTGTACATTATTGGTCTCGTGAGGCAGGTCTCAACAACCAGCTCCTCGTAGATGTGTCCTTGTACATTATTGGTCTCGTGAGGCTGGTCTCAACAACCAGCTCCTCGTAGATGTGTCCTTGTACATTATTGGTCTCGTGAGGCTGGTCTCAACAACCAGCTCCTCGTAGATGTGTCCTTGTACATTATTGGTCTCGTGAGGCAGGTCTCAACAACCAGCTCCTCGTAGATGTGTCCTTGTACATTATTGGTCTCGTGAGGCTGGTCTCAACAACCAGCTCCTCGTAGATGTGTCCTTGTACATTATTGGTCTCGTGAGGCTGGTCTCAACAACCAGCTCCTCGTAGATGTGTCCTTGTACATTATTGGTCTCGTGAGGCTGGTCTCAACAACCAGCTCCTCGTAGATGTGTCCTTGTACATTATTGGTCTCGTGAGGCAGGTCTCAACAACCAGCTCCTCGTAGATGTGTCCTTGTACATTATTGGTCTCGTGAGGCTGGTCTCAACAACCAGCTCCTCGTAGATGTGTCCTTGTACATTATTGGTCTCGTGAGGCTGGTCTCAACAATCTACCATATATCTCAACATTATTAAAATTGTTAAGCGACGCACCGAGCTCTTGGAGGTAGTCCTTGTTTTCCCCAGTGTCCCGGATCCAAATCTCAAGGTTATCACCAGTGACGCCCCTCCGGTGAAGTCCTCGCAGGAGTCTCTCCCCACCCACACCTGTAGATGAGAGGGAACATTGCAGCTCACACCTGGCTACTCTCCACACCCACACCTGTAGATGAGAGGGAACATTGCAGCTCACACCTGGCTACTCTCCACACCCACACCTGTAGATGAGAGGGAACATTGAAGCTCACACCTGGCTACTCTCCACACCCACACCTGTAGATGAGAGGGAACATTGCAGCTCACACCTGGCAACTCTCCCCACCCACACCTGTAGATGAGAGGGAACATTGCAGCTCACACCTGGCAACTCTCCCCACCCACACCTGTAGATGAGAGGGAACACTGAAGCTCACACCTGGCAACTCTCCCCACCCACACCTGTAGATGAGAGGGAACATTGCAGCTCACACCTGGCAACTCTCCCCACCCACACCTGTAGATGAGAGGGAACATTGCAGCTCACACCTGACAACTCTCCCCACCCACACCTGTAGATGAGAGGGAACATTGCAGCTCACACCTGGCAACTCTCCCCACCCACACCTGTAGATGAGAGGGAACATTGCAGCTAACACCTGGCAACTCTCCACACCCACACCTGTAGATGAGAGGGAACACTGTAGCTCACACCTGGCAACTCTCCACACCCACACCTGTAGATGAGAGGGAACATTGCAGCTCACACCTGGCAACTCTCCCCACCCACACCTGTAGATGAGAGGGAACATTGCAGCTCACACCTGGCAACTCTCCCCACCCACACCTGTAGATGAGAGGGAACATTGCAGCTCACACCTGGCAACTCTCCCCACCCACACCTGTAGATGAGAGGGAACATTGCAGCTCACACCTGGCAACTCTCCCCACCCACACCTGTAGATGAGAGGGAACATTGCAGCTCACACCTGGCAACTCTCCACACCCACAGCTGTAGATGAGAGGGAACATTGCAGCTCACACCTGGCAACTCTCCACACCCACACCTGTAGATGAGAGGGAATATTGCAGCTCACACCTGGCAACTCTCCCCACCCACACCTGTAGATGAGAGGGAACATTGCAGCTCACACCTGGCAACTCTCCCCACCCACACCTGTAGATGAGAGGGAACATTGCAGCTCACACCTGGCAACTCTCCCCACCCACACCTGTAGATGAGAGGGAACATTGCAGCTCACACCTGGCAACTCTCCCCACCCACACCTGTAGATGAGAGGGAACATTGCAGCTCACACCTGGCAACTCTCCCCACCCACACCTGTAGATGAGAGGGAACATTGTAGCTCACACCTGGCAACTCTCCCCACCCACACCTGTAGATGAGAGGGAACATTGCAGCTCACACCTGGCAACTCTCCCCACCCACACCTGTAGATGAGAGGGAACATTGCAGCTCACACCTGGCAACTCTCCACACCCACACCTGTAGATGAGAGGGAATATTGCAGCTCACACCTGGCAACTCCCCACCCACACCTGTAGATGAGAGGGAACATTGCAGCTCACACCTGGCAACTCTCCCCACCCACACCTGTAGATGAGAGGGAACATTGCAGCTCACACCTGGCAACTCTCCCCACCCACACCTGTAGATGAGAGGGAACATTGCAGCTCACACCTGGCAACTCTCCCCACCCACACCTGTAGATGAGAGGGAACATTGCAGCTCACACCTGGCAACTCTCCCCACCCACACCTGTAGATGAGAGGGAACATTGCAGCTCACACCTGGCAACTCTCCACACCCACACCTGTAGATGAGAGGGAACATTGCAGCTCACACCTGGCAACTCTCCCCACCCACACCTGTAGATGAGAGGGAACATTGCAGCTCACACCTGGCAACTCTCCACACCCACACCTGTAGATGAGAGGGAACATTGCAGCTCACACCTGGCAACTCTCCCCACCCACACCTGTAGATGAGAGGGAACATTGCAGCTCACACCTGGCAACTCTCCCCACCCACACCTGTAGATGAGTGGGAACATTGCAGCTCACACCTGGCTACCCTCACCAACCACACCTGTAGATAGAAGTGAAAACTGAAGCCCACACCTGGCTACACCTCACACCCATCTCTTAACGAGGAGGAGAATTGTAGAGTTGCAGAGGAGGAGGAGGAGGGTAGTGATGCAGAGGAGGAGGGTAGTGGTGCAAAGGAGGAGAGTAGTGGTGCAGAGGAGGAGGAGGGTAGTGGTGCAGAGGAGGAGAGTAGTGGTGCAGAGGAGGAGGAGGGTAGTGGTGCAGAGGAGGAGGAGGGTAGTGGTGCAGAGGAGGAGGAGGAGGGTAGTGGTGCAGAGGAGGAGGAGGAGGGTAGTGGTGCAGAGGAGGAGGAGGGTAGTGGTGCAGAGGAGGAGGAGGGTAGTGGTGCAGATTAGGAGGGTAGTGGTGCAGAGGAGGAGGAGGAGGGTAGTGATGCAGAGGAGGAAGGTATTGGTGCAGAGGAGGAGGAGGGTAGTGGTGCAAAGGAGGAGGGTAGTGGTGCAGAAGAATAGGGTAGTGGTGCAGAGGAGGAGGAGGGTTGTGGTGCAGAGGAGGATGAGGGTAGTGGTGCAGAGGAAGAGGAGGGTAGTGGTGCAGAAGAGGAGGGTAGTGGTGCAGAGGAGGAGGGTAGTGGTGCAGAGGAGGAGGAGGGTAGTGGTGCAAAGGAGGAGGGTAGTGGTGCAGAGGAGAAGGAGGGTAGTGGTGCAGAGGAGGACGAGGGTAGTGGTGCAGAAGAGGAGGAGGGTACGGTGCAGAGGAGGAGGGAAGTGGTGCAGAGGAGGAGGAGGGTAGTGGTGCAGAGGAGGAGGAGGGTAGTGGTGCAGAAGAGGAGGAGGGTAGTGGTGCAGAGGAAGATGAAGGTAGTTGTGCAGAGGAAGAGGAGGGTAGTGGTGCAGAGAAGGAGGAAGGTAGTGGTGCAGAGGTGGAGGGTAGTGGCGCAGAGGAGGAGGAGGAGGGTAGTGATGCAGAGGAGGAAGGTATTGGTGCAGAGGAGGAGGAGGGTAGTGGTGCGGAGGAGGAGGAGGGTAGTGGTGCATAGGAGGATGAGGGTAGTGGTGCAGATGAGGAGGGTAGTGGTGCAGAGGAGGAGGGGGGTAGTGGTGCAGAGGAGGAGGAGGGTAGTGGTGCAGAGGAGGAGGAGGGTAGTGGTGCAGAGGAGGAGGAGGAGGAGGGTAGTGGTGCAGAAGAGGAGGGTAGTGGTGCAGAGGAAGAGGAAGGTAGTTGTGCAGAGGAAGAGGAGGGTAGTGGTGCAGAGGAGGAGGAGGGTAGTAGTGCAGAGGAAGAGGAAGGTAGTTGTGCATAGGAGGATGAGAGTAGTGGTGCAGAGGAGGAGGGTAGTGATGCAGAGAAGGAGGAGGGTAGTTGTGCAGAGGAGGAGGAGGGTAGTGGTGCAGAGGAGGAGGAGGGTAGTGATGCAGAGGATGAGGGTAGTGGTGCAGAGGAGGAGGGTAGTGGTGCAGAAGAGGAGGAGGGTAGTGGTGCAGAGGAAGAGGAGGGTAGTGGTGCAGAGGAGGAGGAGGAGGAGGAGGAGGGTAGTGGTGCAGAGGAAGATGAGGGTAGTGGTGCAGAGGAGGAGGAGGGTAGTAGTGCAGAGGAGGAGGAGAAGGAGGGTAGTGATGCAGAGGAAGAGAAGGGTAGTGATGCAGAGGAGGAGGAGGGTAGTGGTGCAGAGGAGGAGGAGGATAATGGTGCAGAGGAGGAGGAGGGTAGTGGTGCAGAGGAGGAGGAGGAGAAGGAGGGTAGTGGTGCAGAGGAATAGGAGGGTAGTGGTGCAGAGGAGGAGGGAAGTGGTGCAGATTAGGAGGAGGGTAGTGGTGAAGAGGAGGAGGAGGGTAGTGGTGCAGAGGAGGAGGGTGGTGGTGCAGAGGAGGAGGGAAGTGGTGCAGAGGAGGAGGAGGGTAGTGGTGAAGAGGAGGAGGAGGGTAGTGGTGCAGAGGAGGAGGAGGGTAGTGGTGCAGAGGAAGAGGGTAGTGGTGCAGAGGAGGAGGGAAGTGGTGCAGAGGAGGAGGAGGGTAGTGGTGAAGAGGAGGAGGAGGGTAGTGGTGCAGAGGAGGAGGAGGGTAGTGGTGCAGAGGAAGAGGGTAGTGGTGCAGAGGAGGAGGGAAGTGGTGCAGAGGAGGAGGAGGGTAGTGGTGAAGAGGAGGAGGAGGGTAGTGGTGCAGAGGAGGAGGGTGGTGGTGCAGAGGAGGAGGGAAGTGGTGCAGAGGAGGAGGAGGGTAGTGGTGCAAAGGAGGCGGATGAGGGTAGTGGTGAAGAGGAGGAGTAGGGTAGTGGTGAAGAGGAGGAGGGTAGTGGTGCAGAGGAGGAGGAGGGTAGTGGTGAAGAGGAGGAGGGTGGTGGTGAAGAGGAGGAGGGTAGTGGTGCAGAGGAGCAGGGTAGTGGTGAAGAGGAGGAGGGTAGTGGTGCAGAGGAGCAGGGTAGTGGTGAAGAGGAGGAGGGTAGTGGTGCAGAGGAGGAGCAGGGTAGTGGTGCAGAGGAGGAGGAGAGTAGTGGTGCAGAGTAGGAGGAGGGTAGTGGTGTGGAGGAGGAGGAGGAGGAGGGTAGTGGTGCAGAGGAGGAGGAGGGTAGTGGTGCGGAGGAGGAGGAGGGTAGTGGTGCAGAGGAGGAGGAGGATGAGGAGGAGGGTAGTGGTGCAGAGGAAGATGAGGGTAGTGGTGCAGAGGAGGAGGAGGGTAGTAGTGCAGAGGAGGAGGAGAAGGAGGGTAGTGATGCAGAGGAAGAGAAGGGTAGTGATGCAGAGGAGGAGGAGGGTAGTGGTGCAGAGGAGGAGGAGGGTAGTGGTGCAGAAGAGGAGGAGGGTAGTGGTGCAGAGGAGGAGGAGGGTAGTAGTGCAGAGGAGGAGGAGAAGGAGGGTAGTGGTGAAGAGGAAGAGGAGGGTAGTGGTGCAGAGGAGGAGGGTAGTGGTGCAGAGGAGGAGGAGGGTAGTGGTGCAGAGGAGGAGGAGGGTAGTGGTGCAGAGGAGGAGGAGGGTAGTGGTGCAGAGGAGAGGGGTAGTGGTGCAGAGGAAGAG
>NC_059631.1:6919825-7219723 GCF_020424385.1 Procambarus clarkii | reverse complement strand
GTGGTGCAGAGTAGGAGGAGGGTAGTGGTGCAGAGGAGGAGGAGGAGGGTAGTGGTGCAGAGTAGTAGGGTAGTGGTGCAGAGGAGTAAGGAAGTGATGCAGAGGAGGAGGGTAGTGGTGCAGAGGAGGCGGGTTGTGGTGCAGAGGATGAGGAGGGAAGTGGTGCAGAGGAGAAGGAGGGGTAGTGATGCAGAGGAATAGGAGGGTAGTGGGGCAGAGCAGAAGAAGGGTAGTGGTGCAGAAGAGGAGGGTAGTGGTGCAGAGGAGGAGAAGGGTAGTGGTGCAGAGCAGGATGAAGGTAGTGGTACAGAGGAGGAGGAGGGTAGTGGTGCAGAGGAAGAGGAGGGTAGTGGTGCAGAGGAGGAGGAGGGTAGTGTTGCAGAGGAGGAGGAGGGTAGTGGTGCAGAGGAGGAGGAGGGTAGTGGTGCAGAAGAGGAGGGTAGTGGTGCAGAGGAATAGGAGGACAGTGGTGCAAAGGAGGAGGGTAGTGGTGCAGAGGAGGGTAGTGATGCAGAGGAGGAGGGTAGTGGTGCAGAGGAGGAGGAGGGTAGTGGTGCAGATGAGGAGGTGGGTAGTGGTGCAGAGGAGGAGGGTAGTGGTGCAGAGGAGGAGGGTAGTGGTGCAGAGGAGGAGGGTAGTGATGCAGAGGAGGAGGATAGTGGTGCAGAGGAGTAGGGTAGTGGTGCAGAGGGGGAGGAGGGAAGTGGTGCAGAGGAAGAAGAGGGTAGTGGTGCAGAGCAGGAGGAGGGTAGTGGTGCAGAAGATGAGGGTAGTGGTGCAGAGGAGGAGGAGGGTAGTGGTGCAGAGAAGGATAAAGGTAGTGGTACAGAGGAGGAGGAGGGTAGTGGTGCAGAGGAAGAGGAGGGTAGTGGTGCAGAGGAGGAGGAGGGTAGTGGTGCAGAGGAGAAGGAGGAGGAGGAGGGTAGTGGTGCAGAGGAGGAGGAGGGTAGTGGTGCAGAGGAGGAGGAGGGTAGTGGTGCAGAGGAGGAGGGTAGTGGTGCAGAGGAGGAGGGTAGTGGTGCAGAGGAGGATGGTAGTGGTGCAGAGGAGGAGGGTAGTGGTGCAGAGGAAGAGGAGGGTAGTGGTGAAGAGGAGGAGGAGGGTAGTGGTGCAGAGGAGGACGGCAGTCGTGCAGAGGAGGGGGAAGGTAGTGGTGCAGAGGAGGGGGAGGGTAGTGGTGCAGAGCAGGATGAGGGTAGTGGTACATAGGAAAAGGGTAGTGGTGCAGAGGAGGAGGGTAGTGGTGCAGAGGAGGAGGGTAGTGATGCAGAGGAAGAAGAGGGTAGTGGTGCAGAGGAGGAGTGTAGTGGTGCAGAGTAGGAGGGTATTGGTGCAGAGGAGGAGGAAGGTAGTGGTGCAGAGGAGGAGGAGGGTAGTGGTGCAGAAGAGGAGGAGGAGGGTAGTGGTGCTGAGGAGGAGGGTAGTGGTGCAGAGGAGGTGGAGGGTAGTGGTGCAGAGTAGGAGGAGGGTAGTGGTGCAGAGGAGGAGGGTAGTGGTGCATAGGTGGAGGGTAGTGGAGCAGTGGAGGAGGGTAGTGGTGCAGAGGAGGAAGAGTGTAGTGGTGCAGAAGAGGAGGGTAGTGGTACAGAGGCGGAGGAGGATAGTGGTGCAGAGGAGGAGGAGTGTAGTGGTGCAGAAGAGGAGGGTGGTGGTGCAGAGGAGGAGGGTAGTGGTGCAGAGGAGGAGGAGGGTAGTAGTGCAGAGGAGGAGGAGGGTAGTGGTGCAGAGGAGGTGGAGAGTAGTGGTGCAGGGTAGGAGGAGGGTAGTGGTGCAGAGGAGGATGTGGGTAGTGGTGAAGAGGAGGAGGAGGAGGGTAGTGGTGCAGAGGAGGAGGAGGGTAGTGGTGCTGAGGAGGAGGAGGGTAGTGGTGCTGAGTAGGAGGAGGGTAGTGGTGCAGAGGAGGAGGGTAGTGGTGCGGAGGAGGAGGGTAGTGATGCAGAGGAGTAGGGTAGTGGTGCAGAGGAGGAGGAGGGTAGTGGTGCAGAGGAGGAGGAGGAGGGTAGTGGTGCAGAGGAGGAGGGTAGTGGTGCAGAGGAGGAGGGTAGTGATGCAGAGGTGGAGGGTATTGGTGCAGAGGAGGAGGGTAGTGGTGCAGAGCAGGATGAGGGTAGTGGTGCAGAGGAGGAGGGTAGTGGTACAGAGGAAGAGGAGGATAGTGGTGCAGAGGAGAAGTGTAGTGGTGCAGAAGAGGAGGGTGGTGGTGCAGAGGAGGAGGGTAGTGGTGCAGAGGAGGAGGAGGGTAGTAGTGCAGAGGAGGAGGAGGGTAGTGGTGCAGAGGAGGAGGAGGGTAGTGGTGCAGAGGAGGATTAGGGTAGTAGTACAGAGGAATAGGAGGGTAGTGGTGCAGAGGAGGATGAGGGTAGTAGTGCAGAGGAGGAGGAGGAGGGTAGTGGTGCAGAGGAAGAGGAGAGTAGTGGTGCAGAAGAGGAGGGTAGTGGTGTAGATTAGGAGGAGAGTAGTGCTGCAGAGGAGGAGGGTAGTGGTGCAGAGGAGGAGGGTAGTGGTGCAGAGGAGGAGGGTAGTGGTGCAGAGGAGGAGGAGGGTAGTGGTGCAGAGGAGGAGGGTAGTGGTGCAGAGGAGGGGGAGGGTAGTGGTGCAGAGGAGGAAGAGGGTAGTGGTACATAGGAGGAGGGTAGTGGTGCAGAGGAGGAGGAGGGTAGTGGTGCAGAGGAGGAGGGTAGTGGTGCAGAGGAGGATGGTAGTGGTGCAGAGGAGGAGGGTAGTGGTGCAGAGGAAGAGGAGGGTAGTGGTGAAGAGGAGGAGGAGGGTAGTGGTGCAGAGGAGGACGGCAGTCGTGCAGAGGAGGGGGAAGGTAGTGGTGCAGAGGAGGGGGAGGGTAGTGGTGCAGAGCAGGATGAGGGTAGTGGTACATAGGAAAAGGGTAGTGGTGCAGAGGAGGAGGGTAGTGGTGCAGAGGAGGAGGGTAGTGATGCAGAGGAAGAGGAGGGTAGTGGTGCAGATTAGGAGGGTAGTGGTGCAGAGTAGGAGGGTATTGGTGCAGTGGAGGAGGAAGGTAGTGGTGCAGAGGAGGAGGAGGGTAGTGGTGCAGAAGAGGAGGAGGAGGGTAGTGGTGCTGAGGAGGAGGGTAGTGGTGCAGAGGAGGGGGAGGGTAGTGGTGCAGAGTAGGAGGAGGGTAGTGGTGCAGAGGAAGAGGAGGGTAGTGGTGCAGAGGAGGAGGGTAGTGGTGCAGAGTAGTAGGGTAGTGGTGCAGAGGAGTAGGGAAGTGATACAGAGGACGAGGGTAGTGGTGCAGAGGAGGCGGGTAGTGGTGCAGATGATGAGGAGGGAAGTGGTGCAGAGGAGGAGGAGGGGTAGTGATGCAGAGGAATAGGAGGGTAGTGGTGCAGAGCAGGAGGAGGGTAGTGGTGCAGAGGAGGAGGAGGAGGGTAGTGGTGCAGAGCAGGAGGAGGAGGAGGGTAGTGCTGCAGAGTGGGAGAAGGAGGGTAGTGCTGCAGAGTAGGAGGAGGAGGGTAGTGGTGCAGAAGAGGAGGGTAGTGGTGCAGAGGAGGAGAAGGGTAGTGGTGCAGAGAAGGATGAAGGTAGTGGTACTGAGAAGGAGGAGGGTAGTGGTGCAGAGGAAGAGGAGGGTAGTGGTGCAGAGGAGGAGGAGGAGGGTAGTGGTGCAGTGCAGGAGGAGGAGGAGGGTAGTGCTGCAGAGTGGGAGAAGGAGGGTAGTGCTGCAGAGTAGGAGGAGGAGGGTAGTGGTGCAGAGGAGGAAGAGGGTAGTGGTGCAGAAGAGGAGGAGGGTAGTTGTGCAGAGGAGGAGGAGGGTAGTGGTGCAGAGGAGGAGGAGGAGGAGGAGGAGGGTAGTGAACCACCACAACCATTAACCACCACAACAATCATCCACCACAACCATTAACCACCACAACCATCAACCACCACAACAATCAACCACCACAACCATCAACCACCTCAACCATCAACCACCACAACCATCAACCACCACAACCATCAACAAACACTACCATCAACCACCACAACCATCAACAAACACTACCATCAACCACCACAACCATCAACAAACACTACCATCAACCACCACAACCATTAACCACCACAACCATCAACCACCACAACCATCAACCACCACAACCATCAGCAAACACTACCATCAACCACTTCAACCATTAACTACCACCACCATCAACCACCTTAACCATCAACCATCACAGACATCAACCATCAGAGTTATCAACCACCAATACCTTAAACCACCACAACCTTAACCACCATTAACATTAACCACCACTACTACTAATCACAACCATCAGCCACCACAATTACCAACCACAGCAATCAACCACCACCACCACCAACCACAACTATTAACCACCACTAGAACCAACCACTACCACCAACAATAAACATCACCCACCGCTGCCATCAACCACAACCTACCACCACAGCCACCAACCACAACCCAGCAACAATTCCACCACCACTACCATGGATTCTCCATTAAGTGAAAGTAATGAATAAAATATTTTTAACCTACCTTTTATTATGCTTCAATTTTATTTCTAGTATAGGTAAAAATATATTTTTAATATATTTCTAAATTTTTATATATATTCCATCAATCAGAAAAAACGATTTTTATGCAACATTTAAGGTTGCGACACGGTCTCAAAATTGTTTAGCCAAAGTTGTGCAGTAAGTTGTGGCAACTTATTCACAACCACACAATAACGTAGCTAATACATGAAAACAAACGTTGTCACACCTGGCTACTCTCCCGACCCACACCTGTAGATGAGAGGGAACACGGAAGCCCCACACCTGGCTACTCTCCCCACCCACACCTGCAGAAGAAGGGCCACACCAGCATATTCTCCTCATCCAAACCTGCATCTCAGAGTAAATACTGAATTCTACAACTGGGACCACAGCCAGCGCCCACTTGCAGATGAGACGGAACAGTAAACCAACACCTGTCTCCTTCACACCTGACTACTTTCCCCACTCACACCTGCAGATGAGAGGGAAAACTGGAGCATACACCTGGTAACTCCCACACTTGCACATGAGAGGGGACACTGATGCCTACACCACTACTCTCCCTCCCCACACCTGTAGATGAGAGGGAACACTAAAGCCCACACCTGGCTACTCTCCCTCCCCACACCTGTAGATGAGAGGGAACACTAAAGCCCACACCTGGCTACTCTCCCTCCCCACACCTGTACATGAGAGGGAACACTAAAGCCCACACCTGGCTGCTCTCCCCACCCACACCTGAGGGAAACACTAAAGCCCACACCTGGCTACTCTCCCCACCCACACCTGCACATGAGAGGGAACACTAAAGCCCACACCTGGCTACTCTCCCCACCCACACCTGTCTATGTCACACACTCATGCCAAAGAAAACTTATATCAAGTAAATCTAGCTTGTATTAAGCAAGACAATGTTGGGCTAAATATTGATCAGTGTTATCTTATAAGCAGTGAAGCTTGCTTAATGAATATTCTTGGTCGCTAAACGGTGCTCAAAGTTACTCAAGAAGCCTTATAACTTCTCTAATTCATGACTTTTAATGTAAAAATATTTTTGAAACCACTGGAAGCACTGTGAATTAAACAACTGAGTTACAGATATTCACGTGTTAAAATGTCGTCAATACGTACTGGTGAGAAGCGTGATAGGGAAGTACAGGCTACTATACCCTCCTCTTGAGGGAGGACACAGCTGAGCCGCCAGGTGGCAGCACCAGTCTATGGCGCGGTCGTCATCAGTGAGGTGCCGTAAGATGGTCAGGTCAAGCCTCCTTCCCTGGTACGGCAGAGTGTCCAGGGTGTCCGGGTCCACGTAGCCCGTGGCGTCCAGGGTGTCCGGGTCCACGTAGCCCGTGGCGTCCAGGGTGTCCGGGTCCACGTAGCCCGTGGCGTCCAGGGTGTCCGGGTCCACGTAGCCCGTGGCGTCCAGGGTGTCCGGGTCCACGTAGCCCGTGGCGTCCAGGGTGTCCGGGACCACGTAGCCCCTGGCGTCCAGGTCAATGTCTGAAGACATACACTGAGATACAGTCACTGTCGTTACTGTTATGTTCTAAGATATAACAAGAAGACATACTGAGCCATCCACTCACCTTACTGCTGGGTTTATTACCTGATGACAAGTCCGTATTTTGGACAGTATTAATAGCATCTAAACTATGTATTAATAGCTTTTAAAAGCCACGGTCAAGGTCATCTGTATCAATGGTCAAGGTCATCTGTATCAATTGTCAAGGTCACAGTCAAGGTCATCTGTATCAATGGTCAAGGTCATCTGTATCAATGGTCAAGGTCATCTGTATCAATGGTCAAGGTCACAGTCAAGGTTACCTGTATTAACTGTCAAGTCAAGGTTATCAAGGTGTATCAATGGTCAAGGTCATCTGTATCAATGGTCAAGGTCATCTGTGTCAATGGTCAAGGTCATCTGTATCAATGGTCAAGGTCATTTGTGTCAATGGTCACAGTCATGGTCATCTGTATCAATGGTCAAGGTCACAGTCAAGGTCATCTGTATCAATGGTCAAGGTCACCTGTATCAATGGTCAAGGTCATCTGTATTATGGTCAAGGTCACAGTCATGGTCATCTTTATCAATGGTCAAGGTCGCATTAAAAGGTCATATAAACTAAGTCAAGGTCACAGTGAAAGGTCATCTGGACCAAGTATCAAGGTCACAGGGATAGATGGGTCACCTGAATTAAGGATCAAAGTTACGGAAGGTCTAATTAACCAAGGGATCAAGGTCACAGTGAAAGGTCATCTTAAACAGGAATTAGGTCACAGTGAAAGGTCATCTTAAACAGGAATTAGGTCAGTGTGAAAGGTCATCTTGAACAGGAATTAGGTCACAGTGAAAGGTCATCTTGGACAGGAATTAGGTCACACTGAAAGGTCATCTTAAACGGGAATTAGGTCAGTGTGAAAGGTCATGTTGAACAGGAATTAGGTCACAGTGAAAGGTCATCTTGAACAGGATTTATGTCACAGTGAAATTTCATCTTGAACAAGAATTAGTTCACAGTAAAAGGTCATCTTGAACAGGAATTAGGTCACAGTGAAAGGTCATCTTCAACAGGAATTAGGTCAGTGTGAAAGGTCATCTTGAACAGGAATTAGGTCACAGTGAAAGGTCATCTTGAACAGGAATTAGGTCACAGTGAAAGGTCATCTTGAACAGGAATTAGGTCACAGTGAAAGGTCATCTTGAACAGGAATTAGGTCACAGTGAAAGGTCATCTTGAACAGGAATTAGGTCACAGTGAAAGGTCATCCTGAACAGGAATTAGGTCACAGTGAAAGGTCATCCTGAACAGGAATTAGATCTGAACAGGAATTAGGTCACAGTGAAAGGGAAGAAAATGTAGAATAGAACATCAGAGGTGCCATAGGCACAATCAGAGAACACTGTATAAACATCAGAAGTCCGCGGTTGTTCAACGTCCTCCAGCAAGCATAAGAAATATTGCCGGAACAACCGTGGACATTTTCAAGAGGAAACTAGATTTATTCCTCCAAGGAACCAACCGGGCTTAGGTCACAGCAAAAGGTCATCTTGAACAGGAATTAGGTTACAGTGAAAGGTCATCTTGAACAGGTATTAGGTCACAGTGAAAGGTCATCTTGAACAGGAATTAGGTCACAGTGAAAGGTCATCTTAAACAGGAATTAGGTCACAGTGAAAGGAGATCTGTACCACGAGTCAAAGTCAAAGTGGTAAGTCATCTGAACCAAAAGTATGGCGTCGCTAAATACTTCATGAAATTATTTATGCACAAGAATATATACAGCAGCGGAATGTTTCGAAATTTTATTATTCATGGAGTAGTCGCCCTTAATAAGTCTATATTTGTAATCAAAGTAGAAGGTTTGTCACCCTTAAGGTGACTATATTTGTAAACAATGTAAGGGGTTTGTCACTCTTAAGGTGACTATATTTGTAAACAATGTTGGGAGCTTCTCGCCCTAAGGTGACTATATTTGCCAACAATCTATGGTGTTTATCACCCTAAGTGACATTATTTGTAAACAATGTAAGGTGGTTTGTCGCTCTTAAGGTGACTATATTTGTAAACAATATAGAGGTTTATCGCCCGTTCGGGAACTATATTTGTAAGCAATGTAGAGGGTTTGTCGCTCTTAAGGTGACTATATTTGTAAACAATATAAGGTGTTTGTCGCTCATAAGGTGACTATATTTGTAAACAACATAAGGTGTTTGTCGTCCATAAGGTGACTACATTTTTGTAAACAATATAAGGTGTTGACCTCCCTTAAGGTGATTATGTTTGTAAACAATATAAGGAATCTTTCGTCCATAAGGTTGTAAACATATATGTAAACAATGTAAATCTGAATTACTATATTAAACATGACGAATGAAGCCCTTTGCGTAATTTTGGTATTAATAAATAACTCTAAAAATTATGGTGGAAAATATGAATATTTACCAAGATCATGCAGGTGAGGAAGGTGAGGCAGGTGACGGATGAGGACGGGCAGTTGGACGGGCAGTGCTGTAGTGTGAGGCACAGGCGGAGGCTCTCGAGGGTGTGAGGCAGGAGGGGTATGGCTGCCTCAGACAAGACACCAACAAACCCCTCTAAGGTACACTTACTGCCGGGGGCTGTCAGCCTCTCCAAACATTGTTTTAATTTATCAATATTTCCGTCTTTGCTGTCTAAACTATAGTCAAGATCTAAGGATATGGTTACCTTCATTTTTGCCAGCACAGACAGTGCAGACAGGCGCTGCTTTAGTTGGGATGTATCGTATATGTTTAGGTAAATGTTCTTAGGTGTCACCTTCTTAAGAACAAGCGGCAGGACAACCCACGAGTCAACACTCTCTATTCTCCACTCTTGTTCTGTACGCAGCTTCTCACACACGGCTTGGATGACGTGCTCACTCCCGCGGGACTCTGCTACATGCTTCAACAGCTCGTCAGTCTTATGTGTAACCATCTTGCACAGGTCAATTATGTGAGTAATGAACCTGTGCTCTACTCCCCGGGCACACAGCACCCCGGTAGTGCTGAGTAAAATGTTCTGCCATCTGGGGCACTCCCTAAACTCTCCCAAGGAGCGCTTTTCCTTACGTACAACATCCACCAAGAGGTCAATGATTATAGACCTTTCCCCTGACACACGGTGTGATGCTGGATCACCTCGGTCTTGCTCAGCCCTCAACAAGAGAGCGACCAGCCCCCTGCTGGCACAATACTCCTGGTACCTGGCGTGAAAATAGCCAAACACCCACACCACACTGAGGCCCCGACGGTAGCTGGTTCTTGTGAAATAGTTGGACAAGACCTCCTCCTGCGGCAGTCCCAGAGTGTCACACTTCTCCCTAATCTCTACTTCCGTCTCCGGCCAAAGGTCGTACTCCTTCCTCTGGATCCCTCTTAAACTAATCTCTTCTAAGAACCTCAAAAACTTTTTCACATTTTCGTCACATTTTCCTTTGGGTTCGGTCACGTGTTTGTCTGTGAGTCTGGACACCAGTTTACTGGTTATGAAGTCATGAATCTTCTCGTAGACTTGAGTGTTTGTGGTGAGGTTGTTAAATTCTTCTGGAGCCTCGACACACAGCAGCGCCAACAAGGTCAAGGTGAGTGGAGTGTTGAGGTACTCACCCAGGAACTGACTCATCTGCTCCAGCCGCTGGGTAAACCTCCCTGTGATGACACTCCGTTGGCACTCTTCCTCCACCAGCACCTTGATGGTTCTCTCGGCGAACTCCACGCGACGTTCTGGAGTGATGCCCAAGACGAGGATGTTGCAGCGAGGTCTGGTGTGTGGGACGAGCTGTGACAGTTGTTGGTCCCACCCCGGCCGTGTGGTTATCACCAACCTCACATCCTTGCCAGGCAGGTGCAACAGCTCCTTCACCAGCCTTCCTGAATGGTCGTTGACCTCGTCGTAGCCGTCAATCAGGACTAATATATTTAAGCTCAAGATTATCTCCTTAAACAGCTGGAAGTCAGCACCAGAATCACTAAGTGTTTGAGGCAGCAACTGGCGGAGGAGATCATCGAAGGTATTAAGATGTGAGTCCCTGCACTGTACATAGAAAACGAGGTCCACAGTGCCCAGGTGACGTATGGCAGCAGGGTCCTCTACCCACTTCTCGAGGATGAGCTTGAGTAAAGTTGTCTTGCCCATACCACCTTCCCCCGTCAGGAGGACACACTGAGGGACTCTTCCGTCCTCTCGTCTCATACTCAAGATGTCTTCATAGTTTATATCCTGACCCTTGGCAGCGTGGGAGGGTCTTGCCCCTATGACGGGATCTTCAAGGAGTCGCAGTCGTGTAAAAGCAAGACTTGGGTTGTAGTTAATGTTGAGGAGGAGCCAGGGTGCGGGAACAATCTGGTACAGCAGTTTATACCCGTCAGTTAGCTCCTGCTTGCTCATCTGCTTAACCTCTTCTGTGATGTGGCTTCTGAACATCTTAATCTGGCGGAGCTGTGGCAAGTACGCCACATCTGAGGGATCCAGCTGCTCTCTGACCTTCGCTAGCAGACCACCAATATACTTGGTGACATCTTTGGTCACGTGGTCCACATCCTGGCTGTTTGTCCTACACCGGACGCCGGCCTCAGTCAGCATCTTAGCCAATAAGTCACTGAGCTCCGTCAGTGTTGACGTAAGATCTTGCCCTGACATTCCCACATTATCATGGGCCAACGTGTTTCGGTGTTGCTTGAGGCTGTAAATGAGGTGTTCAAGTGATGGTCCCTGAGGCCCTGGAGTGGTCCACGTGGGGTCATTCATCTCAGCCAGACCACACACACGTTGCAGGAGTTTATACAACAGGGTGATGTCAAAAGTAGCCGCGTCAGAGGAAACTTCGAGTTTATCCCTCTGGTGATCATCGAAGACACGCCTGTACTGAGCATTGGTGTACCCCAAGTCCTGAGTGAGGTAAGTCACTACTGGGAAGGTGCCCCGGTACGACCACATAAACACACTTGCTAGCGCGTCTCGTCCTGCCTTAGTCACAGCCAGTCCATACCGCAGTCTGTTCACATCTTCCGGTTGGATAACAGGACTCGAGGCCGCCATATTGGGCCGTATGATTCTCACCTCACACAACTGTTGTCAAGTTTCACACAAGCAGTAAATGTCCCACGCTGGTTTTGTTATTATATTATGTTTAAAAACATAACATTGTTTCTCACTGTCGGAGACGGGCAGCTTGTTAGGCTTGTGTAGGCCTTCCTAAGCCAACGACAGACCTTCCTCAGGATGCATCCCTCAACAGTTGACTAATTTCCAGGTTAATGTTTACTGCTAGGTGAACAGAGGTATCAGGAGGCTGAGCATCTCACACTGCCAGGGAATCAAACTCGGATCTAATCGGTGATGATCCGACTGCATTAACCACAATACAGTCACTTAATTGACCAAAAATATAAGTGATTTCCAAATAAACCAAATTTTACAAAATGTGTTCACATGTTAATGCAATATTCGGTTCCAGCTTTATTTGTTATTTTCAATTTGTTCTTTAACTAGTTAATTTCTTCTGTCTTTATACTCTTCAGATTTCTGTCATCTGGAAGAACAATTTAACGTTATTAAAACAAGATGTTAGTGTTAAACATTGGGTCAGAAATACATTTTTGAGATCACTAAAACAAATAAAATTCCAAAGTCTGCCTCCTGCATTTTGTTATATTTTATAACTTAAAACTTGTCAATATTTTGACCTAACTCCTGTGATCATTGTGGTGTTGGCTTCTGGTTTAGGTAGAGTAATGGTGCTCATTTTCTCACACAGAAATATACGGTGTAGCATTTAGTAATGTTATTCTCTGCCTTTATCTTGCTCTTGTAAGGACCTATTTAGATTATGCAGTTCAGTTTGGTCAACATACAATATACTGGACATAATTTGACTTGAACCCATAAAGAGAAGAATGACAAAGTTGATCTCAGGAATTAGAAATCTCCCTTATTAAGAGAGATTAAGGAAGCTATGTTTACACATTCTTCGGAAAGTATAGTTGATATGATTGATGTTGTCAAAAGGATGAAAAGTTATATCGAAGGTAGTAATAATAAGTTGTTAACTATATCAACACAAAATAGAACAAGAAATGATAAATCTGTATTAATAAAAACTAATGTCTGCTTCTCTGTCTATGCGAGCTAGAAGACCCTACTCAGGGAGCTAGCCTCACCTAATTTCTAACAGTAATTCCTGCTGGGTATGTGCCCAACAGGGAATGGCATATATGTAGGGAGTACAACTTTAAAGAGTACCAAAGCTACCCCCTACCACGAACTTTGCTATATCATATTAATTAGGCTTTGAATTATTTATTTATTTTCTTGCAAGGGTTCCCAGCTGAGCTTCTGTGTAGATCGCCCTCTCCCCCTCCGCTCTCTTGTGGACAATATTCACAGTATAATGTTAACAACTTACATGGAGTTTACTACAAGTAAACTTCCGTCCCCTGAGAGTCTCTTATAGGAGCAACGATGGAGGGCCGCGTAGAGGCTCATCATATAAAATGGCCGCCTAGAGGCACATAAAATGGCCACCTAGAGGCACATAAAATGGCCGACTAGAGGCACATAAAATGGCCGGCTAGAGGCACATAAAATGGCCACCTAGAGGCACATAAAGTGGCCACCAAGAGGCACATAAAAGGGCCGCCTAGAGGCACATAAAGGGGCCGCCTAGAGGCACATAAAGGGGCCGCCTAGAGGCGCATAAAGAGCCGCCTAGAGGCGCATAATTGGACCACCAAGAGGCACATAAAGGGGCCGCCTAGAGGCACATAAAGGGCCGCCTAGAGGTACATAAAGGGCCGCCAAGAGGTACATAAATGGCCATAAAGGGGCCTAGAGGTACATAAAGGGCCGCCTAGAGGTACATAAAGGGCCGCCTAGAGGTACATAAAGGCCGCCTAGAGGTACATAAAGGGCCGCCTAGAGGTACATAAATGCCGCCTAGAGGCACATAAAGAGCCCCTCTAGAGGCACATAAATGTTATCGCCTAGAGGCTTTTTAAAGTCCCCGCGGCCCGCCTAGAGGCACATAAAGGAAGCCGCCTAGAGGCTGACATAAAGGGCCGCCTAGAGGCTACATAAAGGGGCCGCCTAGAGGCACATAAAGGGCCGCCTAATCGAGCGCCACATAAACGGGTCCGCCTAGAGGCACATAAAGGGCCGCCTAGAGGTGCATAAAGGGCCGCCTAGAGGCGCATAAAGGAGCCGCCTAGAGGCACATAAAGGGCCGCCTAGAGGCACATAAAGGGCCGCCTAGAGGTACATAAAGAGGCCGCCTTGAGGTACATATAGGGCCGCCTAGAGGTACATAAAGAGGCCGCCTAGAGGTACATAAAGAGGCCGCCTAGAGGTACATAAAGGGGTCGCGTAGAGGTACATAAAAGGGCCGCCTAGAGGTACATAAAGGGCCACCTTGAGGTACATAAAGAGGCCGCCTTGAGGTGCATAAAGGGCCGCCTAGAGGTACATAAAGAGGCCGCCTTGAGGTACATAAAGGGCCGCCTAGAGGTACATAAAGGGCCGCCTGGAGGTACATAAAGGGGCCGCCTAGAGGCACATAAAGGGGCCGCCTAGAGGCACATAAAGGGCCGCCTAGAGGTACATAAAGGGCCGCCTAGAGGCACATAAAGAACCGCCTAGAGGCGCATAAAGGGGTGCCTAGAGGTGTATAAAGGGCCGCCTAGAGGCACATAAAGGGCCGCCTAGAGGCACATAAAGGGCCGCCTAGAGGCACATAAAGGGCCGCCTAGAGGTACATAAAGGGGCCGCCTAGAGGTACATAAAGGGGCCGCCTAGAGGTGCATAAAGGGCCGCCTAGAGGTGTATAAAGGGCCGCCTAGAGGTACATAAAGGACCGCCTAGAGGCACATAAAGGGCCGCCTAGAGTCGTATAAAGGTCCGCCAAGAGGCACATAAAGGGCCGCCTAGAGGCACATAAAGGGCCGCCTAGAGGCACATAAAGAGTCGCCTAGAGGTACATAAAGGGCCGCCTAGAGGCACATAAAGGGCCGCCTAGAGGCACATAAAGGGCCGCCTAGAGGCACATAAAGGGGCCGCCTAGAGGCACATAAAGGGGCCGCCTAGAGGCACATAAAGGGCCGCCTAGAGGTACATAAAGGGCCGCCTAGAGGTACATAAAGGGCCGCCTAGAGGCACATGAAGGAGCTGCCTAGAGGCACATAAAGAGCCGCCTAGAGGCACATAAAGGGCCGTCTAGAGGTACATAAAGGGGCCGCTTAAAGGCACATAAAATGGCCGCCTAGAGGCACATAAAAAGGCCTCCAAGAGGTACATAAAGGCGCCGCCTAGAAGTACATAAAGGGCCGCCTAGAGGTACATAAAGGGGCCGCCTAGAGGCATATAAAGCGGTCGCCTAGAGGTACATAAAGAGGCCACATAGAGGCATATAAAGGGCCGCCTAGAGGCACATAAAGGCCCGCCTAGAGGTGCATAAAGGGCCGCCTAGAGGCACATAAAGGGCCGCCTAGAGGCACATAAAGGGCCGCCTAGAGGTACATAAAGGGCTGCCAAGAGGCGTATAAAGGGCCGCCTAGAGGCACAAAAAGGGCCACCTAGAGGCACATAAAGGGCCGCCTAGAGGCACATAAAGGGCCACCTCGAGGCACATAAAGGGCCACCTAGAGGCACATAAAGGGCCGCCTAGAGGCACATAAAGGGCCGCCTAGAGGCACATAAAGGGCCGCCTAGAGGCATATAAAGGGCCGCCTAGAAGCACATAAAGGGCCGTTTAGAGGCACATAAAGGGCCGCCTAGAGGCACATAAAGGGCCGCCTAGAGGTACATAAAGGGCCGCCTAGAGGTACATAAAGGGCCGCCTAGAGGCACATAAAGGGCCGCCTAGAGGCACATAAAGGGCCGCCTAGAGGCACATAAAGGGCCGCCTAGAGGCACATAAAGGGCCGCCTAGAGGCACATAAAGGCGCCGCCTAGAGGCACATAAAGGCGCCGCCTAGAGGCACATAAAGGGCCGCCTAGAGGCACATAAAGGGCCGCCTAGAGGCACATAAAGGGCCGCCTAGAGGCACATAAAGGGCCGCCTAGAGGCACATAAAGGGCCGCCTAGAGGCACATAAAGGGCCGCCTAGAGGTACATAAAGGGGCCGCCTAGAGGTACATAAAGGGGCCGCCTAGAGGCACATAAAGGGGCCGCCTAGAGGCACATAAAGGGCCGCCTAGAGGCACATAAAGGCGCCGCCTAGAGGCACATAAAGGGGCCGCCTAGAGGCACATAAAGGGCCGCCTAGAGGTACATAAAGGGCCGCCTAGAGGCACATAAAGGGGCCGCCTAGAGGCACATAAAGGAGCCGCCTAGAGGCACATAAAGGGCCGCCTAGAGGCACATAAAGGGCCGCCTAGAGGTACATAAAGGGCCGCCTAGAGGTGCATAAAGGGCCGCCTAGAGGCACATAAAGGGCCACCTAGAGGCACATAAAGGGCCGCCTAGAGGCACATAAAGGGCCGCCTAGAGGCACATAAAGGGCCGCCTAGAGGCACATAAAGGAGCCGCCTAGAGGCACATAAAGGGCCGCCTAGAGGCACATAAAGGGCCGCCTAGAGGCACATAAAGGGCCACCTAGAGGCACATAAAGGGCCACCTAGAGGCACATAAAGGGCCGCCTAGAGGTACATAAAGGGCTGCCTAGAGGCGCATAAAGGGCCGCCTAGAGGCACATAAAGGGCCGCCTAGAGGCATAAAGGGCATAAAAAGGGCCGCCTAGAGGCACATAAAGGGCCGCCTAGAGGCACATAAAGGGCCGCCTAGAGGCACATAAAGGTCGTCCCTTCAATTTCTAGCCGCCTAGAGGCACATAAAGGGCCGCCTAGAGGCACATAAAGGGCCGCCTAGAGGCACATAAAGGGCCGCCTAGAGGTACATAAAGGGCCGCCTAGAGGCACATAAAGGGCCGCCTAGAGGCACATAAAGGGCCGCCTAGAGGCCTAGAGGCATAAAGGGCCGCCTAGAGGCACATAAAGGGCCGCCTAGAGGCACATAAAGGGCCGCCTAGAGGCACATAAAGGGCCGCCTAGAGGCACATAAAGGGACCACCTAGAGGCACATAAAGGGCCGCCTAGAGGCACATAAAGGGCCGCCTAGAGGCACATAAAGGGCCGCCTAGAGGCACATAAAGGGCCGCCTAGAGGCACATAAAGGGCCGCCTAGAGGCACATAAAGGGCCGCCTAGAGGCACATAAAGGGCCGCCTAGAGGCACATAAAGGGCCGCCTAGAGGCACATAAAGGGCCGCCTAGAGGCACATAAAGGGCCGCCTAGAGGCACATAAAGGGCCGCCTAGAGGCACATAAAGGGCCGCCTAGAGGCACATAAAGGGCCGCCTAGAGGCACATAAAGGGCCGCCTAGAGGCACATAAAGGGCCGCCTAGAGGCACATAAAGGGCCGCCTAGAGGCACATAAAGGGCCGCCTAGAGGCACATAAAGGGCCGCCTAGAGGCACATAAAGGGCCGCCTAGAGGCACATAAAGGGCCGCCTAGAGGCACATAAAGGGCCGCCTAGAGGCACATAAAGGGCCGCCTAGAGGCACATAAAGGGCCGCCTAGAGGCACATAAAGGGCCGCCTAGAGGCACATAAAGGGCCGCCTAGAGGCACATAAAGGGCCGCCTAGAGGCACATAAAGGGCCGCCTAGAGGCACATAAAGGGCCGCCTAGAGGCACATAAAGGGCCGCCTAGAGGCCATAAAGGGCCGCCTAGAGGCACATAAAGGGCCCCCTAGAGGCACATAAAGGGCCGCCTAGAGGCACATAAAGGGCCGCCTAGAGGCACATAAAGGGCCGCCTAGAGGCACATAAAGGGCCGCCTAGAGGTACATAAAGGGCCGCCTAGAGGCACATAAAGGGCCGCCTAGAGGCACATAAAGGGCCGCCTAGAGGCACATAAAGGGCCGCCTAGAGGCACATAAAGGGCCGCCTAGAGGCACATAAAGGGCCGCCTAGAGGCACATAAAGGGCCGCCTAGAGGCACATAAAGGGCCGCCTAGAGGCACATAAAGGGCCGCCTAGAGGTACATAAAGGGCCGCCTAGAGGTACATAAAGGGCCGCCTAGAGGTACATAAAGGGCCTTGTTGACTAGAGGCACATAAAGGGCCGCCTAGAGGCACATAAAGGGCCGCCTAGAGGCACATAAAGGGGCCGCTTAGAGGCACATAAAGGGCCGCCCAGAGGCACATAAAGGGGCCGCCTAGAGGTACATAAAGGGCCGCCTAGAGGCACATAAAGGGCCGCCTAGAGGCACATAAAGGGCCGCCTAGAGGCACATAAAGGGCCGCCTAGAGGCACATAAAGGGCCGCCTAGAGGCACATAAAGGGCCGCCTAGAGGCACATAAAGGGCCGCCTAGAGGCACATAAAGGGCCGCCTAGAGGCACATAAAGGGCCGCCTAGAGGCACATAAAGGGCCACCTAGAGGCACATAAAGGGCCGCCTAGAGGCACATAAAGGGCCGCCTAGAGGCACATAAAGGGCCGCCTAGAGGCGCATAAAGGGCCGCCTAGAGGCACATAAAGGGCCGCCTAGAGGCACATAAAGGGCCGCCTAGAGGTACATAAAGGGCCGCCTAGAGGTACATAAAGGGCCGCCTAGAGGCACATAAAGGGCCGCCTAGAGGCACATAAAGGGCCGCCTAGAGGCACATAAAGGGCCGCCTAGAGGCACATAAAGGGCCGCCTAGAGGCACATAAAGGGCCGCCTAGAGGCACATAAAGGGCCGCCTAGAGGCACATAAAGGGCCGCCTAGAGGCACATAAAGGGCTGCCTAGAGGCACATAAAGGGCCGCCTAGAGGCACATAAAGGGCCGCCTAGAGGCACATAAAGGGCCGCCTAGAGGCACATAAAGGGCCGCCTAGAGGCTCATAAAGGGCCGCCTAGAGGCACATAAAGGGCCGCCTAGAGGCACATAAAGGGCCGCCTAGAGGTACATAAAGGGCCGCCTAGAGGCACATAAAGGGCCACCTAGAGGCACATAAAGGGCCGCCTAGAGGCACATAAAGGGCCGCCTAGAGGCACATAAAGGGCCGCCTAGAGGCACATAAAGGGCCGCCTAGAGGCACATAAAGGGCCGCCTAGAGGCACATAAAGGGCCGCCTAGAGGCACATAAAGGGCCGCCTAGAGGCACATAAAGGGCCGCCTAGAGGCGCATAAAGGGCCGCCTAGAGGCACATAAAGGGCCCGCCATAAAGGGGCCAGAGGCACATAAAGGGCCGCCTAGAGGCACATAAAGGGCCGCCTAGAGGCACATAAAGGGCCGCCTAGAGGCACATAAAGGGCCGCCTAGAGGCACATAAAGGGCCGCCTAGAGGCACATAAAGGGCCGCCTAGAGGCACATAAAGGTCCGCCTAGAGGCACATAAAGGGCCGCCTAGAGGCACATAAAGGGCCGCCTAGAGGCACATAAAGGGCCGCCTAGAGGCACATAAAGGGCCGCCTAGAGGCACATAAAGGGCCGCCTAGAGGCACATAAAGGGCCGCCTAGAGGCACATAAAGGGCCGCCTAGAGGCACATAAAGGGCCGCCTAGAGGCACATAAAGGGCCGCCTAGAGGCACATAAAGGGCCGCCTAGAGGCACATAAAGGGGCATAAAGGGCCGCCTAGAGGCACATAAAGGGCCGCCTAAAGAGGCACATAAAGGGCCGCCTAGAGGCACATAAAGGGCCGCCTAGAGGCACATAAAGGGCCGCCTAGAGGCACATAAAGGGCCGCCTAGAGGCACATAAAGGGCCGCCTAGAGGCACATAAAGGGCCGCCTAGAGGCACATAAAGGGCCGCCTAGAGGCACATAAAGGGCCGCCTAGAGGCACATAAAGGGCCGCCTAGAGGCACATAAGGGCTGCCTAGGGCCGCCTAGAGGCACATAAAGGGCCTAGCCTAGAGGCACATAAAGGGCCGCCTAGAGGCACATAAAGGGCCGCCTAGAGGCACATAAAGGGCCGCCTAGAGGCACATAAAGGGCCGCCTAGAGGCACATAAAGGGCCGCCTAGAGGCACATAAAGGGCCGCCTAGAGGCACATAAAGGGCCGCCTAGAGGCACATAAAGGGCTGCCTAGAGGCACATAAAGGGCCTAGCCTAGAGGGTACACATAAAGGGGCCGCCTAGAGGCACATAAAGGGCCGCCTAGAGGCACATAAAGGGCCGCCTAGAGGCACATAAAGGTCTGCCTAGAGGTACATAAAGGGCTGCCTAGAGGCACATAAAGGGGCCGCCTAGAGGCACATAAAGGGGCCGCCTAGAGGCACATTAAGGGCCGCCTAGAGGCACATAAAGGGCCGCCTAGAGGCACATAATGGGCTGCCTAGAGGCATATAAAGGGCTGCCAAGAGGCACATAAAGGGGCCGCCTAGAGGCACATAAAGGGCCGCCTAGAGGCACATAAAGGGCCGCCTAGAGGCACTTAAAGGGCCGCCTAGAGGCACATAAAGGGCCGCCTAAAGGCACATAAAGGGGCCGCCTAGAGGGACATAAAGGGGCCGCCTAGAGGCACATAAAGGGCCGCCTAGAGGCACATAAAAAGGCCGCCTAGAGGCGAAAAAAAGAGCTGCCTAGAGGCACATAAAAAGGCCGCCTAGAGGCGAATAAAAGAGCCGCCTAGAGGCACATAAAGAGCCGCCTAAATGCACATAAAGGGGCCGCCTAGAGGCACATAAAGGGCCGCCTTAAGGCACATAAAGGGGCCGCCTAGAGGCACATAAAGGGCCGCCTAGAGGCACATAAAGGGCCGCCTAGAGGTACATAAAGGGCAGCCTAAAGGCACATAAAGGGGCCGCCTAGAGGTACATAAAGGGCCGCCAAGAGGTACATAAAGGCCCGCCTAGAGGCACATAAAGGGCCGCCCAGAGGTACATAAAGGGCCGCCTAGAGGTACATAAAGGCCCGCCTAGAGGCACATAAAGGGCCGCCTAGAGGTACATAAAGGACCGCCTAGAGGCACATAAAAAGGCCGCCTAGAGGCGAATAAAAGAGCTGCCTAGAGGCACATAAAGGGCCGCCTAGAGGCACATAAAAAGGCCGCCTAGAGGCGAATAAAAGAGCTGCCTAGAGGCACATAAAGGAGCCGCCTAGAGGCACATAAAGGGCCGCCTAGAGGCACATAAAGGGCTGCCTTGAGGCACATAAAGGGCCGCCTAGAGGCACATAAAGGGCCGCCTAGAGGCACATAAAGGGCCGCCTAGAGGCACATAAAGGGCCGCCTAGAGGCACATAAAGGGCCGCCTAGAGGAACATAAAGGGCCGCCTAGAGGCACATTAAGGGCCGCCTAGAGGCACATAAAGGGCCGCCTAGAGGCACATTAAGGGCCGCCTAGAGGCACATAAAGGGCCGCCTAGAGGCACATAAAAGGCCGCCTAAAGGTACATAAAGGGCCACCTAGAGGTACATAAAGGGCCGCCTAGAGGCACATAAAGGGCCGCCAAGAGGCACATAAAGGGTCGCCTAGAGGCACATAAAAAGGCCGCCTAGAGTCGAATGAAAGAGCCGCTTAGAGGCACATAAAGGGCCGCCTAAAGGCACATAAAGGGGCCGCCTAGAGGTACATAAAGGGCCGCCTAGAGGCACATAAAGGGCTGCCTAGAGGCACATAAAGAGCCGCCTAAAGGCACATAAAGGGGCCGCCTAGAGGTACATAAAAGGCCGCCTAGAGGCACATAAAGGGCCGCCTAGAGGCACATAAAGGAGCCGCCTAGAGGCACATAAAGGAGCCCCCTAGAGGCGCATAAAAGGCCGCCTAGAGGCACATAAAGGAGCCACCTAGAGGCGCATAAAGGGCCGCCTTGAAGCACATAAAGGAGCCGCCTAGAGGCACATAAAGGGCCGCCTAGAGGCACATAAAGGAGCCGCCTAGAGGCACATAAAGGGCCGCCTAGAGGCGCATAAAGGAGCCCCCTAGAGGCGCATAAAGGGCCGCCTAGAGGCGCATAAAAGGCCGCCTAGAAGCACATAAAGGAGCCCCCTAGAGGCATATAAAGGGCTGCCTAGAGGCACATAAAGGGCCGCCTAGAGGCGCATAAAGGGCCGCCTAGAGGCACATAAAGGGCCGCCTAGAGGCACATAAAGGGGCCGCCTAGAGGCGCATTAAAGGCCGCCTAGAAGCACATAAAGGAGCCCCCTAGAGGCATATAAAGGGCCGCCTAGAGGCACATAAAGGGCCGCCTAGAGGCGCATAAAGGGCCGCCTAGAGGCGCATAAAGGGCCGCCTAGAGGCACATAAAGGGCCGCCTAGAGGCACATAAAGGGCCGCCTAGAGGCGCATAAAGGGCCGCCTAGAGGCGCATAAAGGGCCGCCTAGAGGCGCATAAAAGGCCGCCTAGAAGCACATAAAGGAGCCCCTCAGAGGCACATAAAGGGCCGCCTAGAGGCACATAAAGGGCCGCCATGAGGCACATAAAGGGCCGCCTAGAGGCACATAAAGGGCCGCCTAGAGGTACATAAAGGAGCCCCCTAGAGGCACATAAAGGGCCGCCTAGAGGCACATAAAGGGCTGCCTAGAGGCACATAAAGGGCCGCCTAAAGGCACATAAAGGGGCCGCCTAGAGGCACATAAAGGGCCGCCTAGAGGCACATAAAGGGCCGCCTAAAGGCACATAAAGGAGCCGCCTAGAGGCACATAAAGGGCCGCCTAGAGGCACATAAAGGGCCGCCTAGAGGCACATAAAGGGCCGCCTAAAGGCACATAAAGGAGCCGCCTAGAGGCACATAAAGGGCCGCCTAGAGGCACATAAAGGGGCCGCCTAGAGGTACATAAAGGGCTGCCTAGAGGCGCATAAAGGGCCGCCTAGAGGCACATAAAGGGCCACCTAGAGGCACATAAAGGGCTGCCTAGAGGTACATAAAGGGCTGCCCTAGAGGCACATAAAGGGCCGCCTAGAAGTACATAAAGGAGCCGCCTAGAGGCACATAAAGGGCCGCCTAGAGGCACATAAAGGGCCGCCTAAAGGCACATAAAGGGGCCACCTAGAGGCACATAAAGGGCCGCCTAGAGGTACATAAAGGGCTGCCTAGAGGTACATAAAGGGCTGCCTAGAGGCGCATAAAAGGCCGCCTAGAGGTACATAAAGGGCCGCCTAGAGGTACATAAAGGGCCGCCTAGAGGTACATAAAGGGCCGCCTAGAGGTACATAAAGGGCCTTGTTGACCAGACCACACACTAGAAATTGAAGGAGATTGAAGGAGATTCACTAGATTGTGAAATTCACAATCGACTTGAGAATGGTCTAGGACGGACCGAAACGTCGTCGTCCCTTCAATTTCTAGTGTGTGGTCTGGTCAACATACTTCAGCCACGTTATTGTGACTCATCGCTTGCACATAAAGGGCCGCCTAGAGGTACATAAAGGGGCCACCTAGAGGCACATAAAGGGCCGCCTAGAGGTACATAAAGGGCTGCCTAGAGGTACATAAAGGGCCACCTAGAGGCGCATAAAAGGCCGCCTAGAGGCACATAAAGGGCCGCCTAGAGGCACATAAAGGGCCGCCTAGAGGCACATAAAGGGCCGCCGAGAGGCACATAAAGGGCCGCCAAGAGGCACATAAAGGGCCGCCTTGAGGCACATAAAGGGACCACCTAGAGGCACATAAAGGGCCGCCTAGAGGCACATAAAGGCCGCCTAGAGGCACATAAAGGGCCGCCTAGAGGTACATAAAGGGCCGCCTAGAGGCACATAAAGGGGCCACCTAGTGGCACATAAAGAGCCGCCTAGAGGCACATAAAGGGCCGCCTAAAGGCACATAAAGGGCCGCCTAAAGGCACATAAAGGGCCGCCTAGAGGCACATAAAGGGCCGCCTAGAGGCACATAAAGGGCTGCCTAGAGGCACATAAAGGGCTGCCTAGAGGCACATAAAGGGCTGCCTAGAGGCGCATAAAGGGCCGCCTAGAGGCACATAAAGGGCCGCCTAGAGGCGCATAAAGGGCCGCCTAGAGGCACATAAAGGGCCGCCTAGAGGCACATAAAGGGGCCGCCTAGAGGCGCATTAAAGGCCGCCTAGAAGCACATAAAGGAGCCCCCTAGAGGCATATAAAGGGCCGCCTAGAGGCACATAAAGGGCCGCCTAGAGGCGCATAAAGGGCCGCCTAGAGGCGCATAAAGGGCCGCCTAGAGGCACATAAAGGGCCGCCTAGAGGCACATAAAGGGCCGCCTAGAGGCGCATAAAGGGCCGCCTAGAGGCGCATAAAGGGCCGCCTAGAGGCGCATAAAAGGCCGCCTAGAAGCACATAAAGGAGCCCCCTAGAGGCACATAAAGGGCCGCCTAGAGGCACATAAAGGGCCGCCAAGAGGCACATAAAGGGCCGCCTAGAGGCACATAAAGGGCCGCCTAGAGGTACATAAAGGAGCCCCCTAGAGGCACATAAAGGGCCGCCAAGAGGCACATAAAGGGCTGCCTAGAGGCACATAAAGGGCCGCCTAAAGGCACATAAAGGGGCCGCCTAGAGGCACATAAAGGGCCGCCTAGAGGCAAATAAAGGGCCGCCTAAAGGCACATAAAGGAGCCGCCTAGAGGCACATAAAGGGCCGCCTAGAGGCACATAAAGGGCCGCCTAGAGGCACATAAAGGGCCGCCTAAAGGCACATAAAGGAGCCGCCTAGAGGCACATAAAGGGCCGCCTAGAGGCACATAAAGGGGCCGCCTAGAGGTACATAAAGGGCTGCCTAGAGGCGCATAAAGGGCCGCCTAGAGGCACATAAAGGGCCACCTAGAGGCACATAAAGGGCTGCCTAGAGGTACATAAAGGGCTGCCCTAGAGGCACATAAAGGGCCGCCTAGAAGTACATAAAGGAGCCGCCTAGAGGCACATAAAGGGCCGCCTAGAGGCACATAAAGGGCCGCCTAAAGGCACATAAAGGGGCCACCTAGAGGCACATAAAGGGCCGCCTAGAGGTACATAAAGGGCTGCCTAGAGGTACATAAAGGGCTGCCTAGAGGCGCATAAAAGGCCGCCTAGAGGTACATAAAGGGCCGCCTAGAGGTACATAAAGGGCCGCCTAGAGGTACATAAAGGGCCTTGTTGACCAGACCACACACTAGAAATTGAAGGAGATTGAAGGAGATTCACTAGATTGTGAAATTCACAATCGACTTGAGAATGGTCCAGGACGGACCGAAACGTCGTCGTCCCTTCAATTTCTAGTGTGTGGTCTGGTCAACATACTTCAGCCACGTTATTGTGACTCATCGCTTGCACATAAAGGGCCGCCTAGAGGTACATAAAGGGGCCACCTAGAGGCACATAAAGGGCCGCCTAGAGGTACATAAAGGGCCACCTAAAGGCGCATAAAAGGCCGCCTAGAGGCACATAAAGGGCCGCCTAGAGGCACATAAAGGGCCGCCTAGAGGCACATAAAGGGCCGCCTAGAGGCACATAAAGGGCCGCCTAGAGGCACATAAAGGGCCGCCTAGAGGCACATAAAGGGACCACCTAGAGGCACATAAAGGGCCGCCTAGAGGCACATAAAGGCCGCCTAGAGGCACATAAAGGGCCGCCTAGAGGTACATAAAGGGCCGCCTAGAGGCACATAAAGGGGCCACCTAGTGGCACATAAAGAGCCGCCTAGAGGCACATAAAGGGCCGCCTAAAGGCACATAAAGGGCCGCCTAAAGGCACATAAAGGGCCGCCTAGAGGAACATAAAGGGCCGCCTAGAGGCACATAAAGGGCTGCCTAGAGGCACATAAAGGGCTGCCTAGAGGCACATAAAGGGCTGCCTAGAGGCGCATAAAGAGCCGCCTAGAGGCACATAAAGGGCCGCCTAGAGGCACATAAAGGGGCCACCTAGAGGCACATAAAGGGCCGCCTAGAGGCACATAAAGGGCCGCCTAAAGGCACATAAAGGGGCCACCTAGAGGCACATAAAAGGCCGCCTAGAGGCACATAAAGGGCCGCCTAGAGGCACATAAAGAGCCACCTAGAGGCACATAAAGGGCCGCCTAGAGGTACATAAAGGTCCGCCTAGAGGCACATAAAGGGGCCACCTAGAGGCACATAAAGGGCCACCTAGAGGCACATAAAGGGCCGCCTAGAGGTACATAAAGGGCTGCCTAGAGGTACATAAAGGGCCACCTAGAGGCGCATAAAAGGCCGCCTAGAGGCACATAGAGGGCCGCCTAGAGGCACATAAAGGGCCGCCTAGAGGCACATAAAGGGCCGCCGAGAGGCACATAAAAGGCCGCCTAGAGGCACATAAAGGGTCGCCTAGAGGCACATAAAGGGACCACCTAGAGGCACATAAATGGCCGCCTAGAGGCACATAAAGGCCGCCTAGAGGCACATAAAGGGCCGCCTAGAGGTACATAAAGGGCCGCCTAGAGGCACATAAAGGGGCCACCTAGTGGCACATAAAGAGCCGCCTAGAGGCACATAAAGGGCCGCCTAAAGGCACATAAAGGGCCGCCTAAAGGCACATAAAGGGCCGCCTAGAGGCACATAAAGGGCCGCCTAGAGGCACATAAAGGGCTGCCTAGAGGCACATAAAGGGCTGCCTAGAGGCACATAAAGGGCTGCCTAGAGGCGCATAAAGGGCCGCCTAGAGGCACATAAAGGGCCGCCTAGAGGCACATAAAGGGGCCACCTAGAGGCACATAAAGGGCCGCCTAGAGGCACATAAAGGGCCGCCTAAAGGCACATAATGGGGCCACCTAGAGGCACATAAAGGGCCGCCTAGAGGCACATAAAGGGCCGCCTAGAGGCACATAAAGAGCCACCTAGAGGCACATAAAGGGCCGCCTAGAGGTACATAAAGGTCCGCCTAGAGGCACATAAAGGGGCCACCTAGAGGCACATAAAGGGCCGCCAAGAGGCACATAAAGGGCCGCCTAAAGGCACATAAAGGGCTGCCTAGAGGTACATAAATGGCTGCATAGAGGCACATAAAGTGCCGCCTAGAGGCACATAAAGGGCTGCCTAGAGGTACATAAAGGGCTGCCTAGAGGCACATAAAGGGGCCGCCTAGAGGCACATAAAGGGCAGACTAGAGGCACATAAAGGGCCGCCTAGAGGAACATAAAGGGCCGCCTAGAGGCACATAAAGGGCTGCCTAGAGGTACATAAAGGGCTGCCTAGAGGAACATAAAGGGGCCGCCTAGAGGCACATAAAGGGCCGCCTAGAGGCACATAAAGGGCCGCCTAGAGGCACATAAAGGTCTGCCTAGAGGTACATAAAGGGCTGCCTAGAGGCACATAAAGGGGCCGCCTAGAGGCACATAAAGGGGCCGCCTAGAGGCACATTAAGGGCCGCCTAGAGGCACATAAAGGGCCGCCTAGAGGCACATAATGGGCTGCCTAGAGGCATATAAAGGGCTGCCAAGAGGCACATAAAGGGGCCGCCTAGAGGCACATAAAGGGCCGCCTAGAGGCACATAAAGGGCCGCCTAGAGGCACTTAAAGGGCCGCCTAGAGGCACATAAAGGGCCGCCTAAAGGCACATAAAGGGGCCGCCTAGAGGGACATAAAGGGGCCGCCTAGAGGCACATAAAGGGCCGCCTAGAGGCACATAAAAAGGCCGCCTAGAGGCGAATAAAAGAGCCGCCTAGAGGCACATAAAGAGCCGCCTAAAGGCACATAAAGGGGCCGCCTAGAGGCACATAAAGGGCCGCCTTAAGGCACATAAAGGGGCCGTAGATGTTATACTCAAATTCTGTCAGTTGAAATGTAACCAATCACAGGCAAGTAGGCCTCTGACGTCATGCCAGACAGAGGAGCATCAAGCATGCTCCCAGCAGCCTCAGTTATCCTCACAGACCCAGAGTAGGTGGACCTCGGCTGGCCAGTTATACACCTGTTTGCCTCACTCAATAAATATATACAGAAGCGACTACTGTGTCTACATTCAACCCGAACAAGGCAAACGAATACTGGTAGCAGCAGTGGGATCCAGAAATTTTTTTCTGGAAGCAAAAGTTCCAGTACCCAGCATCGCCTCGTGTTCCAGCCAAAACCGCCGCCACCGCCACCGCCATAAGCCGCCATCCTGCCACCCACGCATCAAATATTGTGCCAGACCGGGGTCCTGCCATCAACCACTACTCCAGGCTAACGTTTTAGAAGTAAGGGTCAATATTTTCCTGTGAGAACGCTCACTCATCAGTGAGGAGGAAGGAAGCTTCCCGCGCCAGCCATTTTTGAACCTCGCGCCACCACGTGGGAACCACCTATTACACCCACCACCACCACCACCGCCACCCAAGCTGACAGTATCAAGCTTCGTGAGGGTGCAAGCTACTGCAATCGTCGTCAGCCATCGTCGCAGGTATCAACTGGTTATTCCATCGTCGCAATATTGTCGTCGTCAGAATTTATCTTCGTGCCTCTAGCCTGAACAGTGTGGGGTCCCTGAGTCTCGCGCCACCGCCGCCAGGAGCGCTGCCGTCGCATCCAGTTTGTAAACACGCCTCACATGGGCCTCTTCAGATCTTCACGACGCTTCTCCTACTTTGGCTACTGGTGATCCTCATAAATTACAACCCTGAGATAAGTAATTGCTAGTTGAGAACAACGTGCCAAGTGTTAAAAAGTGACTTATGTAATAATTCCCATAATATCCTGTGAATTAACCATTCAGTGACTTGTTAAATATTGGAGCTGGTTCAGTACTGCACTCCCCACAGTTTTCCTGTGTGATTTCAACATTCCTGCTTCTTACAGTAATTTCATTGAATTTTAATTGTTCTCCTAGAGTGTTATTGGTAAATTCAAATTCCAGTGAATTAAGAAATCCTTGTTTTAGTAGCAGTTAAGGATTTGTGCAATATAATTTTTTTTAATTTCTCCAGACCTAACTTGAAATTTATCCTTTAAGCATTTTATTTTAAACTTTTACCATAGGAGTTATATACATTCCTGTGTCCAGTTTATGTGCTACATCCATATTTCTTGCATTGCCACTTGTTGTGTTGAATCTTTTTAATGAAATTTTGCAATTGCATTTCCCAGTTTTTATTCTAAATTGCTGTGCTTAGTCTGGTTTAATTAATTTACATACATCTAATTCCAGTCATTTTTTTAATGAAAGATTGCTAAATTTAGTTTACAATTGCTTGTTCTTAATTATTTTCTTGCCTAGCCCAATTTAATAATTTTATTTCTGCCATTTTTACTTTAGCCAAGTTGATATTTTTTGTGTTTATTTTTGTGTATACTATTTCTGATGCCAGGTGCACTTAATTATAATCTGCGTTCAAATATTACTTCCACGGCTGTGACAATGCCTACCACTGTTGAAACCCCTTCAGAATCAATGGGAACAGTTGCTCGTCCCAATGGCCAGAGATCAGCTCAGGAAATGGCTATTCCTCTTTTTGCTGGGGAATCGCGTTTATTAGAATCATGGTTTAGTAAGGTTGAAGCGAAAACAGTTGCACGTTTTTCTAAGCCTACTGATGCCGAATACTTAGCAATTGCACGGTCAGCCGTGGACACAACCAAAGGTGATGCACGTTTTGTTGTTGATGAGAAAGCCATTGTTAGCCTCCAGTCTTGGCCTGAATTTAAGGATTTCTTTCGCCGTCGCTTTGTTAATAAAGGAGACCTTGACCCATATAGGTTAGTCAAGAAAATTGCCAATGCCACCATGCAGCCTGGTGAATCGTTTAATGCGTTTACTAGCCGTCTCGATCAGTATCTGTATGCCTTAGTTTCTGCTATGAATAATTCAACTTGGTTAGATAAAGACAATAATCTGTCCCCTGAGGCTATGGCCAAAATGATAGCATTTGGTACTTTAATGCATTTTGCCCCCGAGCATACAAAACCAATCGTTGAGCAACAAAATTTTGGTGTTAAACATGAAATTGGTGAAGTGTTTGAGGCTATTAACAATGCCGCCGATAAACTAGCTCCCCGAAGTGCTCAACTGTTGCCACCCTCTGATGCTGTAAATGTAGTTACAAGTTCTCAGCATCCTCCCACAAATTCTCAAAACTCTTGGTCGCAGAAGCGTACCCATGCTCGTAGCCCCCAGTCAAATTCGCCGCCTCATAAAATGCCGAAACGCCATAGTCCACAACCATCCACTCCCTCATGTTGGCATTGTGGTAAGAGTAACCACCTTGCAAGGGACTGTTGGTCCGCCCCTAGATCATCACCTCCTAGACAATTCTCTCGGCCCCCTCATCAATCTAATCATTCTAGGCTTCCATATTGCACGTACCATAAACAAGTTGGTCACCACACTGCGGATTGTAGAGCTAGGCAAAGGACATCTCCACCTCGTAACTCCCATGGTCAGTCTTGGCGAGGCTCACAGCGTCCAAGACATTATCAGAACTCTCGTAATTACAACTCCCAGCCCAGCTATAATGCAACTTCAAATTATAATGCTCAGTCACAGAATGCTGGAGCTCAGAATGTTCACTCCATGTCGTCGGGAAACCCCCAAGGCCATCCGCTAACCAATTCAAGCTAGCCAATCCTAGTGCCCTCCCTGTGTATTCAGTAGCTACCCAAAATAGATTTGGACACTTGACAGAGGAGGACACTGACTCTAGACCAGTTGTAGATGTTGACGGATCCACAGTAAATTTGACACAAACAAGACGCAGATATCCCAGACAACATAAGTCAAAAATAGTAACTTGTCCAGTCTCAAGTGATGGTCCCCTTGTATCAGCCATTGTACATGGTAGAGTTTTAAAAGTTTTTCTTGACTCAGGTGCAAAAATTAATATTGTCAAGCCCTCAGCTCTTAGAGACATTGAAAGTATGCACCCTACTATTTTAAAACAGTCACACATACCTTTTCTAAGTGGTATTTCAGGAAATAAAGTAAAAGTTCAGGGTGAAATTGACCTCCCACTCAAGTTCAATGATGTCACATTGTCTATAACATGTTTAGTTGTTGACATTATTCATTTTCCTGGAGACATTCTCTTAGGTCTGTACACCATGATTGATGAAAATATTGCATTGTTTCCCCATCGTTGGAACATAAGTATCAAAGACCATGTCATACCCTTGTGTAGCATGTATCGACAGGGCCACGAGTTCAACCTTCAATCAGATTATGTTAATTTTGTTGACACCCGCCTTGCAAGCGTAGGTTTGTCAGATCATTGTCGTGGTAGCATACCCGAGAAAACAGGCACTCGATTGAAGCATAGTAGTTGTGCAGTTGTTAAGGAGAATGAGTATCGGGACTTTCTGGAAGGGGACGCCCTAACGGATTCTCGTTGTCTCGCTCGCCTGGCAGCTTCCATCTCTGAAGTCAGTGGTTCCACGGCTACTGACACTGTGCTACACCCTCATTCTCTCACCAGAATAAGAGTTAAGGTTCAGGGAGTGCCTGAGTTGTCGGATGTGATTGCGGAAAGTGAAACATGTAAAGTGAATGGTACATTTGTTGAACCCTCCTGGCACACAGTGCAGGATGGTACTGTCTCACTTTTTATCGCGAACACAAGTAATGCCGATATCCATCTCCAGTCTGGTACCCATGTTGTAGATTTTGCCCATTACTCGTTACCGGTGCGAGTTGTGGATGATGTCTCCATGGATCATACTGTTTGTACACTCACACCAGGAGAACAGGGATCTCAGCCAGAGGTGCAAGCGCAACACCTCAGTCCTACTGATTTTCCTGACTCTGTGGCTCAGCTTTTGAAAATTTTGAACAAGAATAGAGCTGTTGTTGCTCTACCAGGAGAAAAATTAGGTCTCACTCCTCTCATTACACATAAAATTCCCCTTGAACAAGGAACTACGCCTATTTATGTACCAGCTTACCGTCTTCCCCATTCTCAGAGAGCAGAAGCAGATAGACTTGTAGAAGAAATGTTACAGAGTGATGTAATTGAATCGAGTAATTCGCCATGGAACGCTCCATTGATTCTTGTACCAAAGCGAGATGGGACTTGGAGACCTGTAATCGATTATCGCAAGCTTAACAGAGTAACAATACCTGATCGTTTCCCACTTCCAGTTCTAAATGATTTGTTGCAAAGTATTGGTCGAAACAAAGTATTCTCAACGTTAGATTTGTTGCAGGGATTCTGGCAAATCCCCCTTGATGAGGAAAGTAAACAATTGACAGCCTTTAGTACTCCCAATGGTCATTTTCATTTCAAAAGAATGCCGTTTGGTTTGCGTAGTAGTCCAATAACCTTTTCACGGCTCATGACAAATCTATTTCGTAGATTGATAGGAAGTACGCTTCTAGTTTACCTTGATGATCTCATAATCATGTCGCAAGATGTTCAGACTCATTTCCAGAACCTTGAAAAAGTACTTGCAAAGCTCGCTGAAGCTAATTTAAAAATAAAGCTTGCAAAATGTTCATTTTTAAAGCAAAAGATTAATTTCCTAGGTCATACAGTTACACCTTCAGGTATTACATTGAATGAATCAAAAATTATTGCTGCCCGTGATTTTCCAACACCTCGTACCGCAGAAGCCGTAAGACAGTTCACAGGTCTTGTAGGATTTTATCGTTCATTTATTGCTGGATTCTCTATTATAGCCGCTCCGCTTTACAAGTTGCAAAGAAAAGATGAACCCTTTGTTTGGGGAGAGGCCCAGGATCAGTCATTCAAAAAACTCAAAGCAGCCTTGATTTCGTCACCTGTCCTTAGGTATCCAGATTTTTCTAAACCTTTTACGTTGGTTACAGATGCTAGTGACATAGGTCTAGGTGCTGCATTACTTCAAACAGAAGGTCACAGAGATCACGCAATAGCTTATGCTAGCCGCACATTATCCAAAGAAGAGAAAAATTATAGTGCAACAGAACGAGAAGCCTTGGCAGTTGTTTGGGCACTTAAACATTTCAAGGATACAATTTATAATTACCCAGTTCATGTTCTTACAGATCACCAACCATTAATTCCCTTGTTCAAAAATAAGAATCCAGTTGGAAAGTTTGCTAGATATTTGCTCACAATTCAAGAATTCAATCCCACATTTGGATATATTCCAGGAAAGCAAAATGTTGTAGCCGATGCGTTTTCTCGACACGTAGCTGCGATTCAGTTAAATTACCCAGCATTAGATGCTACAGTAGTAGAAACGGAACAAAGACAAGACCCCATATGGGCACCCGTCATTAAATTTTTGACTAAGCAAGACACTCGCCCGATTCATAAACCACCAGTACCATTGAAAGAACTAGTTATGTTGGACAATTTACTGTGTAGAGTAGTAAAGCTAGGGACAGCCCCGAGGAAATGTTGTCAGTTAGTTGTTCCAGCTGTCTTGGTACCAACTGTGTTAAAAATTATCCATGATGCTCCTGCAAGTGCACATCCAGGAAAGGATCGTACACTCCAACAAGGTCGATTGAAATATTTTTGGCCAAAAATGGCTAAGGAGATTGCTCATTATGTTGACAGATGTTTAACTTGTTTACAGCACAAGGGACATGTTTCAGGACCTAATCCAATTCAGGTGTACCCAGCAACTAAAGCTCCTTGGGAACGAATATCGATGGATTTATTGACAAATTTTGCGGAAACAGAGAAAGGGAACAAACATTTGCTTGTAATGGTCGATAATTTTTCACGGTTTTGCGAACTAGTTCCTATCCCGAACAAAACAGCAGAAACCATAGCCAGCGCATTCCATGACCAAATAATTTGTAGATATAGTATGCCTAAAGTAATCCTTTCAGATAATGGTCCGGAATTCAGTAATAGTATTCTAACTAGCTTGTGTGATTTATATAACATCAAAAAATGTAGCATCATGCCTTATCATCCGGCAAGTAATGGACTAGCTGAACGTACTAACAGGAAAGTGTTAGATGCCTTGAGAGTCACGTTGAATTTTGATAACAACAATTGGGATGATTTTATACCCTTAATTCAGTGTGCTATAAATTCTTCAATTAATGTTTCTACTGGTGACACACCTCACGCTATTCTTTATGGTACAGATAAGATCCTCCCTAATGAATTGATTAACGTACCTCCTACTCCCTTATATAACGTAGATGATTTTGTTCAAGTGAAGCGTAGACAAATGCAATTAGTATTCAAGAAAATACGAGAACAACTGTCCAAAGCAACAGCCGAGTTCACTCTAGCAAGGAATGCACGAGCTAAACCCAATAAAATAACTATTGGATCTGTAGTAATGATACTTAACCAACACAGGTCTGGTCCTATGTACAAGTTAACTAAGAAATTTTTGGGTCCATATAAGGTAATCGAGCTTATTAAAGGTAACAAATACAGACTTAAGAACTTGTTAACAGGAGAGTATATAAATGAACATTTAGACCACATGAAGTTAGCTAAAATGACTGTTGACGAGACTGATGAGGAAGATGACAATGAACTTACCCAGACAGATACTCCTACTCGGACACCACCTTCTGTGGTTGACAGACCACTTGATGTTCAGCAACCCCATACTAGCAATTATAATCTTAGATCTAGACCTCTCGTTTCAACCGTGCACTCACCACACGTCCATTGGCTAGATGTTAACGAGGATATCTCTCAAGATGATAGTTTGTCACATGAAGTTTCATCTGTTCCGGACCTTCAGTCAGAGCCAGAGTTGTATAGTGCTCTGGATGAGCTAGGTGTAGATATCCGCAGAATTTATAATTGAATGCACTCTGTAGTTATTCTGTTTGTTTTGAAAAAAAAAAAAAAAAAAACTCAATTGCAGTATTTCTACCACATGTGTCTTATTATTACCATTATATATAATGTATAGTTTTTCTCAACTTTATTTTGTTATGAATTAGATGCCATTGTTAAGTCTACTACCATTTGTATTTTTACAGTGCTTGTCATAAGAGTTATTATTGTTCTAGCAACCACATTGTGGCCAGTGAATCCTGACTGCTATCACGCAGATGTTAGTCTTCTTGATCCAGGTCTTGTATATGCTTGTAAATATATTGCACATTATATATATTGTACATTGGTCTTGTAAATATATTGTATATTTCGAAAAAAAAAAAAAAAAAGAGAAAAAAAAAAAAAATTATCTATCTTGAAATTCAATTGTGGTTGTTAGGTCAGAACTTTGTTCTATTAATGTAATAATTGTTTAATTTTGTATGGTTTTCAAGCACATGCCATTGACACATGTTAATAATTTTGTTTAGGCAATACCTTGAGTTGTATTGTTCATATCTGATCAGTAGACATACACATGTTCTTAATACTCTGATTTAATCAAAGCATTGTTACCATGATTTTCACCTATTATGATGAATTTTTTTTTTGGTGCATATATGCCGAGTTGTTTGTATTACGCACACCTGATCTTCTTTCAATGTTTTATTATGCAAATTTCACATGTAAGCCATTATTGTATGCCACCGAGGTCCTTTCAGTATCATTGTAACTATATAGCTAGCCAGAGCTTGTCGACAAGGGACGTCGACTTGGTAGCGTGTCCGAGCGGTGTTATACTCAAATTCTGTCAGTTGAAATGTAACCAATCACAGGCAAGTAGGCCTCTGACGTCATGCCAGACAGAGGAGCATCAAGCATGCTCCCAGCAGCCTCAGTTATCCTCACAGACCCAGAGTAGGTGGACCTCGGCTGGCCAGTTATACACCTGTTTGCCTCACTCAATAAATATATACAGAAGCGACTACTGTGTCTACATTCAACCCGAACAAGGCAAACGAATAGGCTGCCTTGAGGCACATAAAGGGCCGCCTAGAGGTACATAAAGGGCCGCCTAGAGGCACATAAAGGGGCCGCCTAGAGGCACATAAAGGGCTGCATTGAGGCAAATAAAGGGCTGCCTTGAGGCACATAAAGGGCCGCCTAGAGGCACATAAAGGGTCGCCTAGAGGCACATAAAGGGCCGCCTTGAGGCACAAAAAGGGCCGCCTAGGGGCACATAAAGGGCCGCCTAGAGGCACATAAAGGGCTGCCTTGAGGCACATAAAGGGCCGCCTAGAGGCACATAAAGGGCCGCCTAGAGGCACATAAAGGGCCGCCTAGAGGCACATAAAGGGCCACCTAGAGGCACATAAAGGGCCGCCTAGAGGTACATAAAGGGCCGCCTAGAGGCACATAAAGGGCCGCCTAGACGCACATAAAGGGCTGCCTTGAGGCACATAAAGGGCCGCCTAAAGGCACATAAAGGGGCCGCCTAGAGGTACATAAAGGGGCCGCCTAGAGGCACATAAAGGGCGGCCAGAGGCACACTAAGGGCCGCCTAAAGGCACATAAAGGGCCGCCTAGAGGCACATAAAGGGCTGCCTTGAGGCACATAAAGGGCTGCCTAGAGGCACATAAATGGCCGCTTAGAGGCACATAAAGGGCCGCCTTGAGGCACATAAAGGGCCGCTTAGAGGCACATAAAGGGCCGCCTAGAGGTACATTAAGGGCCGCCTAGAGGCACATAAAGGGCCGCTTAGAGGCACATAAAGGGCCGCCTTGAGGCACATAAAGGGCCGCTTAGAGGCACATAAAGGGCCGCCTAGAGGTACATTAAGGGCCGCCTAGAGGAACATAAAGGGCCACCTAGAGGTACATAAAGGGCCGCCAAGAGGCACATAAAGGGTCGCCTAGAGGCACATAAAGGGCCGCCTAGAGGAACATAAAGGGGCCGCCTAGAGGCACATAAAGGCCCGCCTAGAGGTGCATAAAGGGCCGCCTAGAGGCGCATAAAGGGCCGCCTAGATGCACATAAAGGCCCGCCTAGAGGCGCATAAAGGGCCGCCTAGATGCACATAAAGGGGCCGCCTAGAGGCACATAAAGGGGCCGCCTAGAGGTGCATAAAGGGCCGCCTAGAGGCGCATAAAGGGCCGCCAAGATGCACATAAAGGCCCGCCTAGAGGCACATAAAGGGGCCGCCTAGAGGTGCATAAAGGGCCGCCTAGAGGCGCATAAAGGGCCGCCTAGATGCACATAAAGGGGCCGCCTAGAGGCACATAAAGGGCCGCCTATATGCACATAAAGGAGCCGCCTAGAGGCACATAAAGGGCCGCCTAGAGGCACATAAAGGGACCGCCTAGAGGCAAATAAAGGGCCGCCTAGAGGTGCATAAAGGAGCCGCCTAGAGGTACATAAAGGAACCGCCTAGAGTCACATAAAGGGCCGCCTAGAGGCACATAAAGGGGCCACCTAGAGGCACATAAAGGGCCGCCTAGAGGCACATAAAGGGCCGCCTAAAGGCACATAAAGGGCTTCCTAGAGGTACATAAAGGGCTGCCTAGAGGCACATAAAGGGCCGCCTAGAGGCACAAAAAGGGCTGCCTAGAGGTACATAAAGGCTGCCTAGAGGCACATAAAGGGGCCGCCTAGAGGCACATAAAGGGGCCGCGTAGAGGCACATTAAGGGCCGCCTAGAGGCACATAAACGGCCGCCTAGAGGCACATAAAGGGCCGCCTAGAGGCACATAAAGGGCCGCCTAGAGGCACATAAAGGGCTGCCTAGAGGTACATAAAGGGCTGCCTAGAGGCACATAAAGGGGCCGCGTAGAGGCACATAAAGGGCCGCCTAGAGGCACATAAAGGGCCGCCTTGAGGCACATAAAGGTCTGCCGAGAGGTACATCAAGGGCTGCCTAGAGGCACATAAAGGGGCCGCCTAGAGGCACATAAAGGGGCCGCCTAGAGGCACATAAACGGCCGCCTAGAGGCACATAAAGGGCTGCCTAGAGGCACATAAAGGGCTGCCTTGAGGCACATAAAGGGGCCGCCTAGAGGCACATAAAGGGCCGCCTAGAGGCACATAAAGGGCCGCCTAGAGGCACATAAAGGGCCGCCTAGAGGCACATAAAGGGCCGCCTAAAGGCACATAAAGGGGCCGCCTAGAGGCACATAAAAAGGCCGCCTAGAGGCGAATAAAAGAGCTGCCTAGAGGTACATAAAGGGGCCGCCTAGAGGCACATAAAAAGGCCGCCTAGAGGCGAATAAAAGAGCTGCCTAGAGGCACATAAAAAGGCCGCCTAGAGGCGAATAAAAGAGCCGCCTAGAGGCACATAAAGGGCCACCTAAAGGCACATAAAGGGACCGCCTAGAGGTACATAAAGGGCTGCTTAGAGGCACATAAAGGGCTGCCTAGAGGCACATAAAGGGTCGCCTAAAGGCACATAAAGGGGCCGCCTAGAGGCACATAAAGGGCCGCCTAGAGGCACATAAAGGGCCGCCTAAAGGCACATAAAAAGGCCGCCTAGAGGCGAATAAAAGAGCTGTCTAGAGGCACATAAAGGAGCCGCCTAGAGGCACATAAAGGCCCGCCTAGAGGCCCATAAAGGGCTGCCTTGAGTCACATAAAGGGCCGCCTAGAGGCACATAAAGGGCCGCCTAGAGGAACATAAAGGGCTGCCTAGAGGTACATAAAGGGCCGCCTAGAGGTACATAAAGGGCCACCTAGAGGTACATAAAGGGCCGCCTAGATGCACATAAAGGGCCGCCAAGAGGCACATAAAGGGTCGCCTAGAGGCACATAAAAAGGCCGCCTAGAGGGGAATAAAAGAGCCGCCTAGAGGCACATAAAGGGCCGCCTAAAGGCACATAAAGGGGCCGCCTAGAGGTACATAAAGGGCCGCCTAGAGGCACATAAAGGGCTGCCTAGAGGCACATAAAGGGCCGCCTAAAGGCACATAAAGAGGCCGCCTAGAGGTACATAAAGGCCGCCTAGAGGCACATAAAGGGCCGCCTAGAGGCACATAAACTGCCGCCTAGAGGCACATAAAGGGCCGCCTAGAGGCACATAAAGGGCTGCCTTGAGGCACATAAAGGGCCGCCTTGAGGCACATAAAGGGCCGCCTAGAGGTACATAAAGGGCCGCCAAGAGGCACATAAAGGGCTGCCTAGAGGCACATAAAGGGACGCCTAGAGGCACATAAAGGGCTGCCTTGAGGCACATAAAGGGCCGCCTTGAGGCACATAAAGGGCCGCCTAGAGGCACATAAAGGGCCGCCTAGAGGCACATAAAGGGCTGCCTTGAGGCACATAAAGGGCCGCCTAGAGGCACATAAAGGGCCGCCTAGAGGCACATAAAGGGCCGCCTAGAGGCACATAAAGGGCCACCTAGAGGCACATAAAGGGCCGCCTAGAGGTACATAAAGGGCCGCCAAGAGGCACATAAAGGGCCGCCTAGAGGCACATAAAGGGCTGCCTTGAGGCACATAAAGAGCCGCCTAAAGGCACATAAATGGGCCGCCTAGAGGTACATAAAGGGCTGCCTAGAGGCACATAAAGGGCTGCCTAGAAGCACATAAAGGGCCGCCTAAAGGCACATAAAGGGGCCGCCTTGAGGTACATAAAGGGCCGCCTAGAGGCACATAAAGGGCCGCCTAGAGACACATAAAGAGCCGCCTAGAGGAACATAAAGGGCCACCTAGAGGTACATAAAGGGCCGCCAAGAGGCACATAAAGGGCCGCCTAGAGGAACATAAAGGGCCACCTAGAGGTACATAAAGGGGCGCCAAGAGGCACATAAAGGGCCGCCTAGAGGAACATAAAGGGGCCGCCTAGAGGCACATAAAGGCCCGCCTAGAGGCACATAAAGGGGCCGCCTAGAGGTGCATAAAGGGCCGCCTAGAGGCGCATAAAGGGCCGCCTAGATGCACATAAAGGCCCGCCTAGAGGCACGTAAAGGGGCCGCCTAGAGGTGCATAAAGGGCCGCCTAGAGGCGCATAAAGGGCCGCCTAGATGCACATAAAGGGGCCGCCTAGAGGCACATAAAGGGCCGCCTAGATGCACATAAAGGGGCCGCCTAGAGGCACATAAAGGGGCGCCTAGAGGCACATAAAGGGACCGCCTAGAGGCACATAAAGGGCCGCATTGAGGTGCATAAAGGAGCCGCCTAGAGGAACATAAAGGGACCGCATAGAGGCACATAAAGGGCCGCCTAGAGGCACATAAATTGCCGCCTAGAGGTGCATAAAGGGGCCACCTAGAGGTACATAAAGGGCCGCCTAGAGGCACATAAAGGGCCGCCTAGAGGCACATAAAGGGGCCGCCTAGAGGCACATAAAGGTCCGCCTAGAGGCACATAAAGGGGCCGCCTAGAGGCACATAAAGGGCCGCCTAGAGGCACATAAAGGGACCGCCTAGAGGTACATAAAGGGTTGCTTAGAGGCACATAAAGGGATGCCTAGAGGCACATAAAGGGTCGCCTAAAGGCACATAAAGGGGCCGCCTAGAGGCACATAAAGGGCCGCCTAGAGGCACATAAAGGGCCTCCTAGAGGTACATAAAGGGCCGCCTAAAGGCACATAAAGGGGCCGCCTAGAGGTACATAAAGGGCCGCCAAGAGGTACATAAAGGCCCGCCTAGAGGCACATAAAGGGCCGCCCAGAGGTACATAAAGGGCCGCCTAGAGGTACATAAAGGCCCGCCTAGAGGCACATAAAGGGCCGCCTAGAGGTACATATAGGGCCGCCTAGAGGCACATAAAAAGGCCGCCTAGAGGCGAATAAAAGAGCTGCCTAGAGGCACATAAAGGGCCGCCTAAAGGCACATAAAAAGGCCGCCTAGAGACGAATAAAAGAGCTGTCTAGAGGCACATAGAGGAGCCGCCTAGAGGCACATAAAGGCCCGCCTAGAGGCCCATAAAGGGCTGCCTTGAGTCACATAAAGGGCCGCCTAGAGGCACATAAAGGGCCGCCTAGAGGAACATAAAGGGCTGCCTTGAGGTACATAAAGGGCCGCCTAGAGGTACATAAAGGGCCACCTAGAGGTACATAAAGGGCCGCCTAGATGCACATAAAGGGCCGCCAAGAGGCACATAAAGGGTCGCCTAGAGGCACATAAAAAGGCCGCCTAGAGGCGAATAAAAGAGCCGCCTAGAGGCACATAAAGGGCCGCCTAAAGGCACATAAAGGGGCCGCCTAGAGGTACATAAAGGGCCGCCTAGAGGCACATAAAGGGCAACCCGTTCTCACACAAGACAGCACATATATGACTTAATGCTTAAAGTCAATATGTTGAATATGAATTAGTAAATATGTGATATATTCCCAGTTACTTTTTTTACCAAGGCCCAAACTCTTCCTCACGTACCAATTTACGTGTCACAGTACCCGTCCGTCAACATAGATAGCAGAATATTCGTGATTGGTTCAATTATAAGGAAAATTGTAGTTTTCAGGTCCCACATGGGTTGTGAAATTTACCTACTGTTGTCCATGCTCTTATAATATTACAGATCAGCTATATCCTATTGAAGGCTCGTAGTTTTGTTTTGAGAAATATTAGTTGTTCTTAGTAAATTATAATAAGCACTATAAATTATTACATAGAATAACAGTGCTTCACCAATCAATATTATATACCATAGTTTGGCTTTAAAACTCTTTAAAGAATGTTTTGTAGGAACGCTAACAGAAAACGATGTTACATTTGAATGTCTATGGGGTAAACTACTGCAAACAGGACGGTATTGTGTCTACTATACCAACTATAGCTAGGATGGGTATATTGTCACCTACCGCCTGTTAGGTGGGAAAGGGGTCCAATACCACCCACAGGATGAGTATGAGGGTCACATCCACCCACAGGATGAGTATGGGGATCACATCCACCCACAGGAAGGGTATGGGGTCCAATACCACCCACAGGATGAGTATGGCGTCCACTACAACCCACAGGATGGGTATGGGGCTCCAACCACCCATAGAATGGGTATGGGGCTCCAACCACAAATAAAATGGGTATAGGGTCCAATAACACCCACTGGATGTTTAAGGCGTCCATTGCCGCGCGTCGAGCTCGAAAACCGCAGCATTCATCTCAGAACCATGCCTATTTCACACAGATTCCTTAATAAACGTAAGAGTTTTATATGTCACAAGAAAGATAGAAATATAAGCTTCATTCTAAATACCTTACCATGGGCATATTTAAATTTAAAGCGAAGATACGTGTACTTTTATAATAGCCGAGCTTTAACCCCGGACAGATTGATCGACCGAGCAACTCTCTCTCAGAACAATGTTTATTTCACGTGAATTCGTTAATAAACATATATGTTTTATATGTTTCAAGAAAGGCAGACATATAAGCTTCACTTTAAACACTTTACCATAGACATATTTAAAGTTCTAATGAAGATACATGTATTTTAAAAATTACGGAGCTCCCACCCCGTACAGACTGAACGACAGAGCAACTCTCTCTCAGATCAATGTTTATTTCACGTAAATTCGTTAATAAACACAAATGTTTTATATGTCTTAAGCAAGATAGAAATAAGAGCTTCATTTTCAATACATTACAATAGACATATTTATAGCTCAAGTGAAGATACATATGTTTTTATAGTAGCGCTCAGTAGCTTGTCGGGCATGGAGTGCAGACGCCTACGCACTTGCCGATATATTGTATAATTATCAAAGATACGCTAATAAAGCCTAAAATCTTATATGCCTCCAGAAAGACCGAGATATGAACATTATTATGATTTCACCAAATGAAATATATCATGTTCGAGAACAAAGATATATCAATTTTAAATTAAGTTTCGACTCTTGCTCGGGCGAGAGAGAGGGAGCGACTCTCGCCCCATCTATTGGAGATTCTGTCCACTAAAGACCCAAAGCTACTCAAACCCTCCTAGCATTATTTAAGTAATGAAGTAATATGGTATATTTACTATAATGTGGGTGCTGAATGCAGAACATGAGAAAACATATATTTACTCCAAACTAATATAATTTCATTATGAAATAAGTAAATAAGTAGCATCAAAGGAAGTCGACGGTCCAAGCGTCAATGTTGTGGAACGACTTATCCAAGATATATCGTTGTTTGGAAAGTGTTTGTTGGCATATCCAGTTGTCGCACTTCTCTGCACAAATTATCACAAATTTAAATTATAATGTTAACAAGTAGAATACGTATTTTTAATAAAATCTAACATAGCTAGCCAGAAAACATTTAACATTTATTAAAAAAATATATGTTTGGAAGTTAAATCGACTTCATAGGACAATAGTGTTGTTATATATACTCGTTATTCGTTGACATGCGTTCGCTACTTAAACTACCATGTACTGTACTTATGTGAAATCTCCCATGTCTCTTCGCTCATCTCACCGAACCCTACAGGCTCTGTGATATACTGCTTAATTAATTGAGATTCACAAATAAAGCTTATAATTGTATATGTTATCAAAAAGGCAGAGCTTATTTTAGTTCATTTATTATGCACCCCATACCCATCCTATGGGCGATAGTGGAGTGTTACAGAGGCGCATAATGGGCTCAGGGACTGAGCCCCACAATTCATATAGCCAAGGAAGTTATAATCTTGATAAGCTAGTTACAAAAGTCAATGCACATTGTCACATCAACAATGGGCTCGAGACCGACCACAAGTACAGTTTATAATTTAAGCAACTGACATATATGGAGGGCTAGTGTCACAATTGATTTGTTTATCCTACACATAACCCCCTCTCCCCCATCCAATGGGCAGCGGTGGATAGGTTACAATCAAGTCGTTTTTTGCGTTTTATTCAGAGATTAGATCTTATTGGGTGAGGAAAGATATTCATATTTTAAAGAAGGCTTCTTGGCTGATGCTCTCCATTGATGGAAAATATACAACCTTTTGAAAATCAATGTTAGTTTGATCTAATATTGTAATTAACGCAGTTACCTGATGTTATTCTTCACCTATATCTTTTTCTGGTTAATCCCTATTTACATTATGCAGTTCAGGCTTCGTCGCCAGACTATAGTTTTTAGTTTAGTTAATTTATCACATAATGGGTTCAGGGACTGAACACACAATTTATTTATCTAAGCAAGTTACAATCTTGAGGAGCTAGCCACAAAATTCATAACACATCGTCACATCAACAACATGGGTTCGAGATCGACCACAAGTACAGTTTCTAAATTAAGCAAATGCCATAAGTGGAGAGCTAGTGTCACAATTGATATGTTTGTCCTGCACATTTCCACAGTGGTTTGCTTGGGTTCTTTTAATTATCTTAGATATCATTGAAGAGAACCTCCTAGGTACTATACTGTATATATGCTGGTAAGAAGTATAATTATCCTGAGAAATCGTGTAAATTATGTTGTACGAGTGCTTCCAGTTAAGTAACATAGTTCATTTGTGTGCGCGTGCTTGAAGAGGAAATGTTATCCCCCCCCCCCCCCCCCCAACCCCCCATTGTAAATATTTGTGGGTTTCAGACCATACGGCAACGGCTTACCCGCGCCGCGGTCGAGGGTAAGAACACCGGATGTATACCCAGTATTACAAGTAAACATTAGCAATAACAATTATGGAAAGTTCCTTCACCTATACATAGACAAGAGACTGAACTTCAGCACCCACATACAACACATAAGGGGATGCTCAGAGAGAGAGAGAGAGAGAGAGAGAGAGAGAGAGAGAGAGAGAGAGAGAGAGAGAGAGAGAGAGAGAGAGAGAGAGAGAGAGAGAGAGAGAGAGAGAGAGAGAGAGAGAGAGAGAGAGAGAGAGAGAGTAAAATTATCCACTGAGGTCTGATTAAGTCCTTTTGGGGACCTTAATCATTAGGACGTCCAATGATTAACGCAAAGTGAAGCGTATTCAGATGGTATATTGACAACATTCAGCATATCTCATAATGACCTAGTAGTACTTGGTGCACAAATACCTTTTCCATAGGAATCGCAAAACATTATTAAACACAACTGTACCGTACAGTGTTATATATTTATTTCAGTTTGAACAATTTTTAACATTAACATTCCAACATTCATTTTAGCAAGTTCTCTCATAATGACGTGTGGGTTAGCAATGTCAAAGGCTGACTTAAGATCTAGGAAAGTGGTATATGACCTATCAGTATGCAGGGTGAGGAATGTGGTAATACAGTGATGTACACTCTTTCCATGCATAAAGCCATATATCTGGGGAGACAACATATTATTAATTTTGTAAAGGAGACGGTTGAGAACCATCTTCTCAAGACACTTATAGAGACAACTAGTGAGGGAGACTGGGCATAAAGCACTCGGCTGGTGAGGTTTAGGAATGGGAATAATAACACTGTTGGTCCATGACTTAGGAAGCTCCCCAGTTACATAGCTCATATTATACAATTGAAGAAAGGTATTCCTTGGAACTAGCAGAAGCATAAGCAGTATGCCGTAAGTAACTCCATCCTCCCCGGGTGATGTAGCTTTGCCTTTATGTAGAGCAGAATCTAGTTTGTATTCAGTAAAAAGCATGTCACAGTCATCCTCTTGATGAAGCATGAAGTCAAGGAACCTTGCCCTATCAGTATATCTATCATTTAATTCATTCTGTGAGGGTAGAGGAAGACTGTCAAAGCTGAAAGTCGTGGCCCAAGCATCAACAAGATCATTTGCTCTGTGCAGAGGATTAGGGTACGAGATCTCTGCAACATTTTTCCCTTTGATCTTGTTGATATCCTTCCATGCCCGACTTAGTGGCGTGTGAGAATTGAGACCACGGACAAAAGTTTCCCAGTCTGTCTGCCTCAGTTCCACCATACGTTCCCTGGCCTCAGCCAGAGCCGCTTGAAAGAGCCGAAGCATTTCAGCAGTGCGGGTCCTTCTACAAGCTAGTCCAATTATTCTGGCAGTGCGTTTTAGTGCATGCAATTTAGAATCATTATAATAAGCATAAGTGCTATGACCAGTGTAATTTGGGTTACGTGGCCTGGACGATGAATCAAGTGATTCTATAAACTGTTCGATAGTACCTGTGAGCTCATTGTTAAAATCTTCAACTGATGAAGGCTCAGATGAACTGCACCAATCTGACACATGAGCAACAAGATTGTCTCGTTGATCGATGGGCACAGCCAGCCTCTTCCGCTTGAACACTCCACCAGGGAGGATAGAGCTTCCAATGCTTACAGTGGCTAATATGGCCAGATGATCAGACGCCATAACTGGCACTATTGACGAGGCGCACACGGTGTGGGAGACGTTGACACCGAGACATAGATCAAGAATACCTCCGTAGATATGCGTTGGTTCAAGGTCACCCACAATCTGTGCATCATCGTGGCTACCTAATAGTGACACCAGTTGGTTGCCGTTACGATTACTGAACTGCGAATTACCAATATTCCTATGGCTAGCGTTATAATCACCTTTAATGATGGTAGGCTCAAGCTGAATACAGATAGGAAGGTCAGCATAATTAATGTTACAAGGAGTTGATTATTTAGTATAGTTGTTTTTCTCTTTAACTGGATGATAGAGGGGGAGTCTTTAACGTGATTGGGAATACATACATACACACATGCATACATACATACATACATACATACATACATACATACATACATACACACATGCATACATACATACATACATACATACATACATACATACATACATACATACATACATACATACATACATACATACATACATACATACATACATACATACATACATACATACATACATACATACATACATACATACATACATACATGCATGCATACATACATACATACATACATACATACATACATACATACATACATGCATACATACATACATACATACATACATACATACATACATACACGTCCAGTCAGCATATAGCTATTTCGGGACAAAATCCAATACAGTTTATATTGGTGAGACGCCACTGTGATGAGGAGTTTAAATATCACAGGAACTGTAGGTTAATGTGTGACATAAGTGAGGTTAGATGAGGCATCTACAAGCATCAGCTGGAGGCTGATGGAGTGTTGTGGAGGCTGGTGGTACTATGTCCAGATGTTGGAGGGTGGATTTGACTCTCCCACCCTCCCTCCCCCTCCCCCCCCCACATTGACCGCAGTACGTCTAAGGTTACTTTTCACTCTCGCTTACCAAGGGTATAACCCCCGCCCCCCCCCCCCCCCAACACACACACATGCATCAGATTCTTAACTTACAATATTTATTATTTACCAATTTATGTTACTACACTGACTCTCAATTTCACAATATTGTATAAACTTTGATGAATCGCTCGTCTATGGGTCATCCAATAATGTTAGCAGACTTCTAGATGTTACCACTGCTAGGTTTAGGCTCAGCTACAAGTACCTCTGGAAGTTTGTAACATCTGATGATCTAGATTTGACTAAATGTAAACTCTGTCAGCAGAACTATTCGCATACTTTGAGTCATTATATAATGGAATGTGAAAAATAGCGGAATTTAAAGATAACAACATCAATAGTGTCCATGAAATGTGTAAGTACTTCATTCATAATGATGTGCTGCCCGAAATCTTAGCGAAGTATCCAAAATTTGCTTACTGTAGGTAATGCATACACATGACTGTAAAGCTGCCGCCCAGTTGGGTGGGTGTGGAGCACATGACTGTAAAGCTGCCGCCCAGTTGGGTGGGTGTCGAGCACATGACTGTAAAGCTGCCGCCCAGTTGGGTGGGTGTCGAGCACATGACTGTAAAGCTGCCGCCCAGTTGGGTGGGTGTGGAGCACATGACTGTAAAGCAGCCGCCCAGTTGGGTGGGTGTGGAGCACATGACTGTAAAGCTGCCGCCCAGTTGGGTGGGTGTGGAGCACATGACTGTAAAGCTGCCGCCCAGTTGGGTGGGTGTGGAGCACATGACTGTAAAGCTGCCGCCCAGTTGGGTGGGTGTGGAGCACATGACTGTAAAGCTGCCGCCCAGTTGGGTGGGTGTGGAGCACATGACTGTAAAGCTGCCGCCCAGTTGGGTGGGTGTGGAGTACATGACTGTAAAGCTGCCGCCCAGTTGGGTGGGTGTGGAGCACATGACTGTAAAGCTGCCGCCCAGTTGGGTGGGTGTGGAGTACATGACTGTAAAGCTGCCGCCCAGTTGGGTGGGTGTGGAGCACATGACTGTAAAGCTGCCGCCCAGTTGGGTGGGTGTGCAGCAAAACTAGTAACTGTGCGACTCCTCATAAATGTAAAGTGCCTTGTATAGTGACTGTTGTGAGCCTCTTGTTGAATCACTTGTGACACAAAAGATTACTGATGTGTGTATTTGTGGTGGTGATTAAATATGTATGTGTATGTATATATGTATACGTATGAATATGTACATGTATGCATAAGTATGTGTACATTAATAATTTTGTAACTAGCGTCAAAAGATTGTTATTTGCTTAGCTAAACGAACTAGAGGGTTCAGTTCCTGAACCGATTATGTGCCTCTGTAATCCTTTACACCACCGCCCACGGGATGTGTATTATGGGGTGCATAATAAAGAAAGAAAATGAATGGACCGAACCCCACAAATCATTTAGCTAAGCAAGTTACAATCTTGATGAGCTAGTTACAAAATTCACTATAAGTCGTCACATCATAAATGGGTTCGAGATGGACCACAAGTAGTGCATTACATAATTTATCAGTATTGTGCAGCCTGTGATCCCCGCCTGGCTGGATACTGATACCTAGGTAATTTTTATGTGTCCGGACACCGGCGATAAGGTGATATTATTTATTTAACTTAAGATATATATATTTTTAAATGTTGTCACATTAACGGCTACATCTTCCTTTCTTCTGACATATAGATTTTTAAGATTAATTAAAATATATGGAAACTAATTATACAATTTATTGGCTGGTGTGCAGGGCTTCACACTCTCAGAGCTAGCCATCAAGTAACTATCAAAACGCATATATCTTCATTTTCACTTCAGTTATATTTATGACAAAGGATTTTAGATGTAGCCTATATTTCTACCTTTCAGATGACATAAATACTTTCGTTAATTACAATATCTAGATCAAACTAACATTGATTTTCAAAAGGTTGTATATTTTCCATCAATGGAGAGCATCAGCCAAGAAGCCTTCTTTAAAATATGAATATCTTTCCTCACCCAATAAGATCTAATCTCTGAATAAAACGCAAAAAACGACTTGATTGTAACCTATCCACCGCTGCCCATTGGATGAGGGAGAGGGGGTTATGTGTAGGATAAACAAATCAATTGTGACACTAGCCCTCCATATATGTCAGTTGCTTAAATTATAAACTGTACTTGTGGTCGGTCTCGAGCCCATTGTTGATGTGACAATGTGCATTGACTTTTGTAACTAGCTTATCAAGATTATAACTTCCTTGGCTATATGAATTGTGGGGCTCAGTCCCTGAGCCCATTATGCGCCTCTGTAACACTCCACTATCGCCCATAGGATGGGTATGGGGTGCATAATAAATGAACTAAAATAAGCTCTGCCTTTTTGATAACATATACAATTATAAGCTTTATTTGTGAATCTCAATTAATTAAGCAATATATCACAGAGCCTGTAGGGTTCGGTGAGATGAGCGAAGAGACATGGGAGATTTCACATAAGTACAGTACATGGTAGTTTAAGTAGCGAACGCATGTCAACGAATAACGAGTATATATATAACAACACTATTGTCCTATGAAGTCGATTTAACTTCCAAACATATATTTTTTTAATAAATGTTAAATGTTTTCTGGCTAGCTATGTTAGATTTTATTAAAAATACGTATTCTACTTGTTAACATTATAATTTAAATTTGTGATAATTTGTGCAGAGAAGTGCGACAACTGGATATGCCAACAAACACTTTCCAAACAACGATATATCTTGGATAAGTCGTTCCACAACATTGACGCTTGGACCGTCGACTTCCTTTGATGCTACTTATTTACTTATTTCATAATGAAATTATATTAGTTTGGAGTAAATATATGTTTTCTCATGTTCTGCATTCAGCACCCACATTATAGTAAATATACCATATTACTTCATTACTTAAATAATGCTAGGAGGGTTTGAGTAGCTTTGGGTCTTTAGTGGACAGAATCTCCAATAGATGGGGCGAGAGTCGCTCCCTCTCTCTCGCCCGAGCAAGAGTCGAAACTTAATTTAAAATTGATATATCTTTGTTCTCGAACATGATATATTTCATTTGGTGAAATCATAATAATGTTCATATCTCGGTCTTTCTGGAGGCATATAAGATTTTAGGCTTTATTAGCGTATCTTTGATAATTATACAATATATCGGCAAGTGCGTAGGCGTCTGCACTCCATGCCCGACAAGCTACTGAGCGCTACTATAAAAACATATGTATCTTCACTTGAGCTATAAATATGTCTATTGTAATGTATTGAAAATGAAGCTCTTATTTCTATCTTGCTTAAGACATATAAAACATTTGTGTTTATTAACGAATTTACGTGAAATAAACATTGATCTGAGAGAGAGTTGCTCTGTCGTTCAGTCTGTACGGGGTGGGAGCTCCGTAATTTTTAAAATACATGTATCTTCATTAGAACTTTAAATATGTCTATGGTAAAGTGTTTAAAGTGAAGCTTATATGTCTGCCTTTCTTGAGACATATAAAACATATATGTTTATTAACGAATTCACGTGAAATAAACATTGTTCTGAGAGAGAGTTGCTCGGTCGATCAATCTGTCCGGGGTTAAAGCTCGGCTATTATAAAAGTACACGTATCTTCGCTTTAAATTTAAATATGCCCATGGTAAGGTATTTAGAATGAAGCTTATATTTCTATCTTTCTTGTGACATATAAAACTCTTACGTTTATTAAGGAATCTGTGTGAAATAGGCATGGTTCTGAGATGAATGCTGCGGTTTTCGAGCTCGACGCGCGGCAATGGACGCCTTAAACATCCAGTGGGTATTATTGGACCCTATACCCATTTTATTTGTGGTTGGAGCCCCATACCCATTCTATGGGTGGTTGGAGCCCCATACCCATCCTGTGGGTTGTAGTGGACGCCATACTCATCCTGTGGGTGGTATTGGACCCCATACCCTTCCTGTGGGTGGACATGTGATCCCCATACTCATCCTGTGGGTGGATGTGACCCTCATACTCATCCTGTGGGTGGTATTGGACCTCTTTCCCACCTAACAGGCGGTAGGTGACAATATACCCATCCTAGCTATAGTTGGTATAGTAGACACAATACCGTCCTGTTTGCAGTAGTTTACCCCATAGACATTCAAATGTAACATCGTTTTCTGTTAGCGTTCCTACAAAACATTCTTTAAAGAGTTTTAAAGCCAAACTATGGTATATAATATTGATTGGTGAAGCACTGTTATTCTATGTAATAATTTATAGTGCTTATTATAATTTACTAAGAACAACTAATATTTCTCAAAACAAAACTACGAGCCTTCAATAGGATATAGCTGATCTGTAATATTATAAGAGCATGGACAACAGTAGGTAAATTTCACAACCCATGTGGGACCTGAAAACTACAATTTTCCTTATAATTGAACCAATCACGAATATTCTGCTATCTATGTTGACGGACGGGTACTGTGACACGTAAATTGGTACGTGAGGAAGAGTTTGGGCCTTGGTAAAAAAAGTAACTGGGAATATATCACATATTTACTAATTCATATTCAACATATTGACTTTAAGCATTAAGTCATATATGTGCTGTCTTGTGTGAGAACGGGTTGATAAAGGGCTGCCTAGAGGCACATAAAGGGCCGCCTAAAGGCACATAAAGAGGCCGCCTAGAGGTACATAAAGGCCGCCTAGAGGCACATAAAGGGCCGCCTAGAGGCACATAAACTGCCGCCTAGAGGCACATAAAGGGCCGCCTAGAGGCACATAAAGGGCTGCCTTGAGGCACATAAAGGGCCGCCTTGAGGCACATAAAGGGCCGCCTAGAGGTACATAAAGGGCCGCCAAGAGGCACATAAAGGGCTGCCTAGAGGCACATAAAGGGACGCCTAGAGGCACATAAAGGGCTGCCTTGAGGCACATAAAGGGCCGCCTTGAGGCACATAAAGGGCCGCCTAGAGGCACATAAAGGGCCGCCTAGAGGCACATAAAGGGCTGCCTTGAGGCACATAAAGGGCCGCCTAGAGGCACATAAAGGGCCGCCTAGAGGCACATAAAGGGCCACCTAGAGGCACATAAAGGGCACATAAATGGGCCGCCTAGAGGTACATAAAGGGCTGCCTAGAGGCACATAAAGGGCTGCCTAGAAGCACATAAAGGGCCGCCTAAAGGCACATAAAGGGGCCGCCTTGAGGTACATAAAGGGCCGCCTAGAGGCACATAAAGGGCCGCCTAGAGACACATAAAGAGCCGCCTAGAGGAACATAAAGGGCCACCTAGAGGTACATAAAGGGCCGCCAAGAGGCACATAAAGGGCCGCCTAGAGGAACATAAAGGGCCACCTAGAGGTACATAAAGGGCCGCCAAGAGGCACATAAAGGGCCGCCTAGAGGAACATAAAGGGGCCGCCTAGAGGCACATAAAGGCCCGCCTAGAGGCACATAAAGGGGCCGCCTAGAGGTGCATAAAGGGCCGCCTAGAGGCGCATAAAGGGCCGCCTAGATGCACATAAAGGCCCGCCTAGAGGCACGTAAAGGGGCCGCCTAGAGGTGCATAAAGGGCCGCCTAGAGGCGCATAAAGGGCCGCCTAGATGCACATAAAGGGGCCGCCTAGAGGCACATAAAGGGCCGCCTAGATGCACATAAAGGGGCCGCCTAGAGGCACATAAAGGGGCGCCTAGAGGCACATAAAGGGACCGCCTAGAGGCACATAAAGGGCCGCATTGAGGTGCATAAAGGAGCCGCCTAGAGGAACATAAAGGGACCGCATAGAGGCACATAAAGGGCCGCCTAGAGGCACATAAATTGCCGCCTAGAGGTGCATAAAGGGGCCACCTAGAGGTACATAAAGGGCCGCCTAGAGGCACATAAAGGGCCGCCTAGAGGCACATAAAGGGGCCGCCTAGAGGCACATAAAGGGCCGCCTAGAGGCACATAAAGGGGCCGCCTAGAGGCACATAAAGGGCCGCCTAGAGGCACATAAAGGGGCCGCCTAGAGGCACATAAAGGGCCGCCTAGAGGCACATAAATTGCCGCCTAGAGGTGCATAAAGGGGCCACCTAAAGGTACATAAAGGGGCCGCCTAGAGGCACATAAAGAGTCGCCTAGAGGCACATAAAGGAGCCGCCTAGAGGCACATAAAGGAGCCGCCTAGAGGCACATAAAGGAGCCGCCTAGAGGCACATAAAGGAGCCGCCTAGAGGCACATAAAAGAGCCGCCTAGAGGTACATAAAGGAGCCGCCTAGAGGCACATAAAGGAACCGCCTAGAGGCACATAAAGGAGCCGCCTAGAGGCACATAAAGCAGCCGCCTAGAGGTACATAAAGAAGCCGCCTAGAGGTGCATAAAGGGGCCGCCTGTAGGTACATAAAGGGCCGCCTAGAGGTACATAAAGGGCCGCCTAGAGGTGCATAAAGGGCCGCCTAGAGGTACATAAAGGGGCCCCCTAGAGGTGCATAAAGGGCCCCCCTAGAGGTGCATAAAGAGCCGCCTAGAGGTACATAAAGGGGCCGCCTAGAGGTACATAAAGGGGCCGCCTAGAGGTACATAAAGGGCCGCCTAGAGGTATATAAAGGGGCCCCCTAGAGGTGCATAAAGAGCCGCCTAGAGGTACATAAAGGGGCCGCTTAGAGGTACATAAAGGTGCCACCTAGAGGTACATAAAGGTGCCGCCAAGAGGTACATAAAGGGGCCGCCTAGAGGTACATAAAGGAGCCGCCTAGAGGTACATAAAGAGCCGCCTAGAGGTACATAAAGGAGCCGCCTAGAGGTACATAAAGGTGCCACCTAGAGGTACATAAAGGGGCCGACTAGAGGTACATAAAGGTGCCGCCTAGAGGTACATAAAGGTGCCGCCTAGAGGTACATAAAGGGCCGCCTAGAGGTACATAAAGAGCCGCCTAGAGGTACAAAAAGGGGCCGCCTAGAGGAACATAAAGGTGCCACCTAGAGGTACATAAAGGTGCCACCTAGAGGTACATAAAGGTGCCGCCTAGAGGTACATAAAGGGGCCGCCTAGAGGCATATAAAGGTGCCACCTAGAGGTACATAAAGGTGCCACCTAGAGGTACATAAAGGGGCCGCCTAGAGGTACATAAAGGGGCCGCCTAGAGGCATATAAAGGGGCCACCTAGAGGTACATAAAGGTGCCGCCTAGAGGCATATAAAGGTGCCGCCTAGAGGTACATAAAGGGGCCACCTAGAGGTACATAAAGGTGCCGCCTAGAGGTACATAAAGGGGCCGCCTAGAGGTACATAAAGGGGCCGCCTAGAGGCATATAAAGGGGCCACCTAGAGGTACATAAAGGTGCCGCCTAGAGGCATATAAAGGGGCCACCTAGAGGTACATAAAGGGGCCACCTAGAGGTACATAAAGGTGCCGCCTAGAGGTACATAAAGGGGCCGCCTAGAGGCATATAAAGGGGCCACCTAGAGGTACATAAAGGGGCCACCTAGAGGTACATAAAGGTGCCGCCTAGAGGTACATAAAGGGGCCGCCTAGAGGTACATAAAGGGGCCGCCTAGAGGCATATAAAGGGGCCACCTAGAGGTACATAAAGGTGCCGCCTAGAGGCATATAAAGGTGCCGCCTAGAGGTACATAAAGGGGCCACCTAGAGGTACATAAAGGTGCCGCCTAGAGGTACATAAAGGGGCCGCCTAGAGGTACATAAAGGGGCCGCCTAGAGGCATATAAAGGGGCCACCTAGAGGTACATAAAGGTGCCGCCTAGAGGCATATAAAGGGACCACCTAGAGGTACATAAAGGGGCCACCTAGAGGTACATAAAGGTGCCGCCTAGAGGTACATAAAGGGGCCGCCTAGAGGCATATAAAGGGGCCACCTAGAGGTACATAAAGGGGCCACCTAGAGGTACATAAAGGTGCCGCCTAGAGGTACATAAAGGGGCCGCCTAGAGGTACATAAAGGGGCCGCCTAGAGGCATATAAAGGGGCCACCTAGAGGTACATAAAGGTGCCGCCTAGAGGCACATAAAGGTGCCGCCTAGAGGTACATAAAGGTGCCACCTAGAGGTACATAAAGGGCCGCTTAAGTAGTGGGGAAACGACTCAATGACCGGCATTTTTCCTATGCCGGTCTACGCACCCTGGGTTTTCTCGATTCAACTTGCCTAAGGATTAAAAAGCCGGTCCCTGGCATACCCAAATTTCGTCTACCCCAGTGACCCTTGCACAGACATTGCTAATGGTCAATGACGTCACCAGCTAGCCGCTCAGCGTTCCTGCACAGGCATGTTCAAGGGGATTAAAAAGCCGGTCTATGAGTCGTGTGTTTTGTGATACAACAGTGACCCTGAAACCTAATGTAAAATACCATCATCCCTAGTCTATTTTTAATTTCCTATTTACTTCCAACCATCGCCCATTACATGAATCAAAAGGGGGGAGCAGCACTGCAAGAAGTTATGTGTGTATTTTCAAGTTCTTCCCCTGCTGCCTGTATTTACCCAGGTCTTTTTCCTAAATCTAAAACTTATTCCAATTCATTCCTGTTCTGTTTCATGTTGATACGTTTAATAGGTTATTAATATTCCCCTTTACTATGACCATTCAGTCACACCTCTATCATGTCACCCCTATTTCTTCTTCGTCGTCGTTCTAGAGAATGTAATTTGAGCTTTGACAATCTTTCTTGAAGGATCGTTTATTATGCATAGGGCAAAAAATAAAATGAAAAACTGCTATCAGTCGTTTATATGAAAAAACAGAGCCCTGGGCATTGGTGATTTCAATGCGTGTTCAGTAGTAAACCAATATTGTCCTTAACCGCATACACGTCTCACATTCGCTCAAAACATACCTCCCACACCTTACTGTGGCATATAACAAATAAAAAAAAACTCATTCAGTAAAAGCAAGCCTCTCATCTTTTAAAATAAGGCCTTCTGCGGCGCGAGCCGTGCTAAATGCGGATCCCAGGAGGTTCACACATAAGTGTGAACTCTTAATCTGGCTTAATACCTCACCTATACTCTGTGCTTCATCAAAGTTGATATTCAGCTACAATAGCTCGTATTTTCTCTCATTGCTTATATTTTCTGTTATTCATAAACCCGATCAAACCATCCTAACCTAACCTAACCTATTATATATATAACAAACAAATACATTCTACAGAACAGTTATTGTTGTTGTTTAGTGACATCGTGAAAAGCGACCTCAGGTATAGGGATAAGGTATTGCTGGCCATTAGCACATAGGTGTGAAGGTATTACAGCACCTGACTGGTCAACTATGTATGACGTCACCAGACAACCAATGCGACCTTTGGCGTCCTACTGGTATATGTGTATTTGATGTTATTATTATTCAAAAATGACTAGACTAACCATCCCCACCTAACCTAATCAGAGGACTAAGAATATACATTTTAGTCATCCACAACTGTAATCATTATTCAGTGATAAGTTCAAAAGTATAACAGCAGCCCAAATGTCGTACTGCAATTTAAGCAGAATCGTACATCTGGCAGCATAGCAGGTGAGCTGAACATAAGAATAAAGGTAACTGCAGAGGTCCTATTGGCCCATACGAGGCAGCTCCTATATATTTCCACCCAATCTCATTCATGTCCACCCTATGCTTAAAACAACCAAGGGATCCCACTTAAAGTATTAGTTTACAATAATAGTTTTAATAAATAGCTCTTATTCTAGTTTTATACACAACAGCAATTATGAAACCCTATAGCTAGATATTCTACTATAATCCACAAGTAGTTACCACACATCTGGCAGTACAGCGGATTAGTGGCTGTGTTCATAGGCTAGTCAACTGTCCTCACATCCATCAAATAGATATCCAAATGTCGCACCTCAATTCATCCATCTAGCAACTCAGCTGGATGCTAGCCACTATATTCATAGGCTAATCATTTCTACACCTCAAAAAATCCTAGTCTTGCTACGCAAATCAGGTAACTTGTTTCTAAACCAACAGTCGCAAATACAAGCATACATACCTACTCATACTCCACAACCTATACATTCATAGAGAATAGCCTAGTTTTTTGCCACCATTTCCCCATTAATCAGATGCAATTTATGCCATGCACACAGAAAATACAGCATCTACACACCAAATATGCCATTTATGCACAAAATATATTATTTACACTCAAAATATGCCATCACACAAAAATATGTCATTTATAGACAAAAATATAACATTTACATGCAAAAATATGTCAGTTGGACATGAAAATGTAGCATTTACACAATATTGCATGGACACTCAGAGTATGACATTTACACAAAGTACGGTATTTTGCACAAATATATCAAAATGCTTATGCATTTAGACAATCAAAAATGCGCTTTCACTAAAATTACACAATTTCACAAACATAATTTTCACAAAATACCCACACATTGTCTCATAAACCAAAATACACTTACACCATGAAGATCTATTTTATCAGATTACAGAGCTTACACAAAATACACAATTTTCACACACAAATACAGTTGCACCAGTTCCACTTCAACAAATTAAAAACACAACTTGCATAAATGCACTATTATCACAAAAATTATTATAAAACATGGACAATTATTACACAGTTTGTGTAATTATTTTACATCTTTGCACAATTAATACAAGAAAACTTGCTATATAATTACTCAACTTGCACAATGACAATCAATACACAAAGGTATAAATAAACAATTCGTCCATATGCAATTACACAACATGCGCAATTAATACACAACTTATACAAATATTACACATCTTTCATAATTATTACACAACTTGTACAAATGCATATCTAGCACAAATACGTACAATACATAACTACCCCAAATATGAAAATACACAACTAGCATAAATACACGATTTACACAAATACAATTGCAACATTTACACAACTTGCTCAAAAATATAATCAATACACAACTTACCAAAATATGAACAATACATAACTAGCACATATTCATTAAATACACAACTAAGCAATTTCCGCAAATACACATACAAAAACATATACAATTAATACATACAACTTGCACAAAACAATACACAATTTATAGAAATATAATCAATACATAATTGCAATAATCATACAACTTATGCAAAATACATAATCTGCACAATTAATACACAAGTATATTAATTGTGCTATATATGTACAAACACAACCAACTAGGTCAAACAATACACAATTTGCATGATATTTTTCTGGGTATATTTAGGACATTAATTATAATATGCTGAGTTTAACCAACTCCCCAAAAGTCAGAATTTCACATATAAAAATGGTGCATATGACTTCCGATGAGCTCAATATATAACACATTCTTTTTCCATTAAGATATCAACATTATTAGTGCTAAACTATTCATCTAACATATGTCCACTGTTTTTATGTCTTATTAATACCTTCCTTGTTACATCCTCTCCAATCAGACCACCCATATTTATGTATTTATTCAAACCATCTAACAGACTTATTTGTTCTAGCCTTAGTTATGTTAGGGCAGGTGGGGTTAGGTGAAGTCAGTATTTTCTATGATAATTTTAGACAAATTTGCTATATCTTATCAAAATGCATCCTTGTTAAAACTTAAATTCATCTAAATCTATCAAAAATATACTTATACTACGCAAATTTGACTAAATTCAACCTAGCTAAACTAACTAAATATGAGCATCCCATATCCTCACATACAAGCCTATGTCGCCTCTGTCCATACATTATATGAGTCTGCCATATAGCTCGAACCCCAAATAGGAAAATTTACACTATTTCATAAACATGCTAGTTCATTACCCTAAGATATTATATATGTCCTTCCCTACACGACCTCACCTAACCTGACCTGGCATAATCAAACCTAGATTTAGTTCAAGTTGGTGAAATTTAAGCTATGCCACTTTAATTCGACATAATTTATGGCAATTTCCACCAAATATACCCAAATGTTGCGTAGCATAGCACTGCCAAAGCCCATTTTCTCCTATTCCATACTACCCTACACAACCTCACCTAACCTGACCTAGCATATCCAAACCTGGATTTGGTTAAAGTTGGCGAAATTTAAGCTATGCCACCTAAATTTGACCTAATTTAAGGCAATTTCCACCAAATATACCCAAATGTTGTGTATCATAGCATCGCCAAAGCCCATTTTTACCTACATTTTCTCCTATTCCATCCTACCCTACACAACCTCACCTAACCTACTCTAGCATATCCAAACCTGGATTTGGTTAAAGTCTGCTAAATTTAAGCTATCCCACATAAATTCGACCTAATTTAAGGCAATTCCCACCAAATATCCCCAAATGTTGCGTATCACAGCACTGCCAAAGCCCATTTTTACCTACATTTTCTCCTATTCCATCCTACCCTACGCAACCTTACCTAACCTATCCTAGCATATCCAAACCTAGATTTGGTTAAAGTCTGCGAAATTTAAGCTATCCCACCTAAATTCTACCTAATTTAAGGCAATTCCCACCAAATATATCCAAATGTTGTGTATCACAGCACTGCCAAAGCCCATTTTTACCTACATTTTCTCCTATTCCATCCTACCCTACGCAACCTTACCTAACCTATCCTAGCATATCCAAACCTAGATTTGGTTAAAGTCGGCGAAATTTAAGTTATCCCATATAAATTTGACCTAATTTAAGACAATTTCCACCAAATATACCCAAAAATGTTTTGGAACATAGCACGGCCAAAGCTCATTTTAGCTGAGTTTTCACCTATTCCAACCTGCCCTAGACAACCCTACCCAGCCTCTCCTGGCATATCCAAAGTCAGATTTGATTATAGTTGGCAAAATTTATGCCTTTCCCACCTAAATTTTACCTAATTTAAGACAATTTCCACCGAATATACCCAAATGTTTTGTATCTTAGCATGGCCAAAGTTCATTTTAGCCAAGTTTTCTCCTATTCCAACCTGCCCTAGACAGCCTTACCCAGCCCTCCTGGCACAAAATTTATGCCTTTCCCACCTAAATTTTACCTAATTTATGCCAATTTCCACCGAATATACCCAAATGTTTTGTATCTTAGCATGGCCAAAGCCCATTCACCCAAATTACTATTAGACCCCCTTTAAGGTTTATATATTTTCACATATAAAATATATTCCTAATTTAAATATATAGTATAATTTCGAGGTAAAGGGGGGTCTAAACCCTCTAGTTATAGGTTAGGATAAGGAAAATTGGGTAAATGGTAATTAAATAGTTTTGGTGAGTTATATCCCTTTCTAACTAAGGTTAGGTTAAGGATGGTTAAGTTGAACTGATGTAGAGAAAATTCCCATTATTATCATATTTTCCATTAACCTCCCTCCCCCAGGTAATAGAGGTTAGGTTGAGGATGGTTGAATTATGTGAAAAAAAAAATGCTACGAGTATGATGCAATATTGAACCAAGATTCGTGTATCAGAGGTTAGATCCAGGGAGGTTGGGTTGATGCATAAACAACGCCTTCTTCCCGTAAATACAATAAATTTGAAGTTAGATAAAGGGAGGTTAGGTCCAGGACGGCTGGGTTGATGCACAAACAACACGGTCCTCCCAGATTTATGATGAATTTGAAGTTAGATAAAGGGAGGTTAGGTCCATGACGGTTGGGTTGATGCACAAACAACACGTTCCTTCCATATTTACGATAAATTTGAAGTTAGATGAAGGGAGGTTAGGTCCAGGACAGTTGGGTTGATGTGTAAAAACAAAACACATACCCAACACTATATCTACAATATTGAACACAGTTCCAAGTTTTAAAGGAGAGGGGCTGTTAGGTCCATATCCAAAACATCACTTTTCTATGAATATGGTTACAATGTTCAACAAAGAACCTAGCAGGTTAGGCACAGTGCGGATAGGTTCATATCCAAAACTTCAGTTTTCGAAGAAAAATAGATAAAATATTCAACAAAGCTCCAAGACTCTTGCAGGTTAGGCACGGGCATTTAGGTTCATATCCAAAAAACATCACTTCTCTGAGTATATGTCGCATCAGAGGTTAGGTCCAGGTTTAGATGGAATGGGTGAAAATGTGGATAAAATAGGTTTTGGCTGTGCTATGATACACAACATTTAGGCATATTTGGTGGAAATTGTCTCCAATTTGATGGCGATAGCTTAAATTTCCCCAACTTTAATCAAATCTGCTAGGTCAGGGATAGGTAAGGCCATGTAGGGTAGGTTGGAATATGTGAAAACTTGGCTAAAATGGTCTTTGGCTGAGCTATGTAACAAAACATTTTGGGTATATTGGGTAGAAATTGTCTTAAATTAGGTTGAATTTAGGTGAGTAAGCATAAATTTCACGAACTCTAATCAAATCTAGCTTGGGATATGCTAGGTCAGGTTAGGTAAGGCTGTGTAAGGTAAGATGGAATAGGTGAAAACTTGGGTGAAATGAACTTTGACCATGTTAAGATACAAAACATTTGGGTATATTCGGTGGCAATTGGCATAAATTAGGTAAAATTTAGGTGGGAAAGGCATAAATTTCGCCAACTATAATCAAATCTGACTTTGGATATGCCAGGAGAGGCCGGGTAGGGTTGTCTAGGGCAGGTTGGAATAGGCGAAAACTCAGCTAAAATGAGCTTTGGCCGTGCTATGTTCCAAAACATTTTTGGGTATATTTGGTGGAAATTGTCTTAAATTAGGTCAAATTTATATGGGATAACTTAAATTTCCCCGACTTTAACCAAATCTAGGTTTGGATATGCTAGGATAGGTTAGGTAAGGTTGCGTAGGGTAGGATGGAATAGGAGCAAATGTAGGTAAAAATGGGCTTTGGCAGTGCTGTGTACAAAACATTTGGGGATATTGGTGGAAATTGTCTTAAATTAGGTCAAATTTATATGGGATAACTTAAATTTCGCTGACTTTAGCCAAATCTAGGTTTGGATATGCTATGATAGGTTAGGTAAGGTTGCGTAGGGTAGGATGGGATAGGAGCAAATGTAGGTAAAAATGGGCTTTGGCAGTGCTGTGATACGCAACATTTGGGGATATTGGTGGGAATTGCCTTAAATTAGGTTGAATTTAGGTGGGATAGCTTAAATTTCGCAGACTTTAACCAAATCCAGGTTTGGATATGCTAGGATAGGTTAGGTGAGGTTGTGTAGGGTAGGATGGAATAGGAGAAAATGTAGGTAAAAATGGGCTATGGCAATGCTATGATACACAACATTTGGGTATATTTGGTGGAAATTGCCTTAAATTAGGTCAAATTTAGGTGGCATAGCTTAAATTTCGCCAACTTTAACCAAATCCAGGTTTGGATATGCTAGGTCAGGTTAGGTGAGGTTGTGTAGGGTAGTATGGAATAGGAGAAAATGGGCTTTGGCAGTGCTATGCTACGCAACATTTGGGTATATTTGGTGGAAATTGCCATAAATTATGTCGAATTAAAGTGGCATAGCTTAAATTTCACCAACTTGAACTAAATCTAGGTTTGATTATGCCAGGTCAGGTTAGGTGAGGTCGTGTAGGGAAGGACATATATAATATCTTAGGGTAATGAACTAGCATGTTTATGAAATAGTGTAAATTTTCCTATTTGGGGTTCGAGCTATATGGCAGACTCATATAATGTATGGACAGAGGCGACATAGGCTTGTATGTGAGGATATGGGATGCTCATATTTAGTTAGTTTAGCTAGGTTGAATTTAGTCAAATTTGCGTAGTATAAGTATATTTTTGATAGATTTAGATGAATTTAAGTTTTAACAGGATGCATTTTGATAAGATATAGCAAATTTGTCTAAAATTATCATAGAAAATACTGACTTCACCTAACCCCACCTGCCCTAACATAACTAAGGCTAGAACAAATAAGTCTGTTAGATGGTTTGAATAAATACATAAATATGGGTGGTCTGATTGGAGAGGATGTAACAAGGAAGGTATTAATAAGACATAAAAACAGTGGACATATGTTAGATGAATAGTTTAGCACTAATAATGTTGATATCTTAATGGAAAAAGAATGTGTTATATATTGAGCTCATCGGAAGTCATATGCACCATTTTTATATGTGAAATTCTGACTTTTGGGGAGTTGGTTAAACTCAGCATATTATAATTAATGTCCTAAATATACCCAGAAAAATATCATGCAAATTGTGTATTGTTTGACCTAGTTGGTTGTGTTTGTACATATATAGCACAATTAATATACTTGTGTATTAATTGTGCAGATTATGTATTTTGCATAAGTTGTATGATTATTGCAATTATGTATTGATTATATTTCTATAAATTGTGTATTGTTTTGTGCAAGTTGTATGTATTAATTGTATATGTTTTTGTATGTGTATTTGCGGAAATTGCTTAGTTGTGTATTTAATGAATATGTGCTAGTTATGTATTGTTCATATTTTGGTAAGTTGTGTATTGATTATATTTTTGAGCAAGTTGTGTAAATGTCGCAATTGTATTTGTGTAAATCGTGTATTTATGCTAGTTGTGTATTTTCATATTTGGGGTAGTTATGTATTGTACGTATTTGTGCTAGATATGCATTTGTGCAAGTTGTGTAATAATTATGAAAGATGTGTAATATTTGTATAAGTTGTGTATTAATTGCGCATGTTGTGTAATTGCATATGGACGAATTGTTTATTTATACCTTTGTGTATTGATTGTCTTTGTGCAAGTTGAGTAATTATATAGCAAGTTTTCTTGTATTAATTGTGCAAAGATGTAAAATAATTACACAAACTGTGTAATAATTGTCCATGTTTTATAATAATTTTTGTGATAATAGTGCATTTATGCAAGTTGTGTTTTTAATTTGTTGAAGTGGAACTGGTGCAACTGTATTTGTGTGTGAAAATTGTGTATTTTGTGTAAGCTCTGTAATCTGATAAAATAGATCTTCATGGTGTAAGTGTATTTTGGTTTATGAGACAATGTGTGGGTATTTTGTGAAAATTATGTTTGTGAAATTGTGTAATTTTAGTGAAAGCGCATTTTTGATTGTCTAAATGCATAAGCATTTTGATATATTTGTGCAAAATACCGTACTTTGTGTAAATGTCATACTCTGAGTGTCCATGCAATATTGTGTAAATGCTACATTTTCATGTCCAACTGACATATTTTTGCATGTAAATGTTATATTTTTGTCTATAAATGACATATTTTTGTGTGATGGCATATTTTGAGTGTAAATAATATATTTTGTGCATAAATGGCATATTTGGTGTGTAGATGCTGTATTTTCTGTATGCATGGCATAAATTGCATCTGATTAATGGGGAAATGGTGGCAAAAAACTAGGCTATTCTCTATGAATGTATAGGTTGTGGAGTATGAGTAGGTATGTATGCTTGTATTTGCGACTGTTGGTTTAGAAACAAGTTACCTGATTTGCCTAGCAAGACTAGGATTTTTTGAGGTGTAGAAATGATTAGCCTATGAATATAGTGGCTAACATTCAGCTGAGTTGCTAGATGGATGAATTGAGGTGCGACATTTGGATATCTATTTGATGGATGTGAGGACAGTTGACTAGCCTATGAACACAGCCACTAATCCGCTGTACTGCCAGATGTGTGGTAACTACTTGTGGATTATAGTAGAATATCTAGCTATAGGGTTTCATAATTCCTGTTGTGTATAAAACTAGAATAAGAGCTATTTATTAAAACTATTATTGTAAACTAATACTTTAAGTGGGATCCCTTGGTTGTTTTAAGCATAGGGTGGACATGAATGAGATTGGGTGGAAATATATAGGAGCTGCCTCGTATGGGCCAATAGGACCTCTGCAGTTACCTTTATTCTTATGTTCAGCTCACCTGCTATGCTGCCAGATGTACGATTCTGCTTAAATTGCAGTACGACATTTGGGCTGCTGTTATACTTTTGAACTTATCACTGAATAATGATTACAGTTGTGGATGACTAAAATGTATATTCTTAGTCCTCTGATTAGGTTAGGTAGGGGATGGTTAGTCTAGTCATTTTTGAATAATAACATCAAATACACATGCCAGTAGGACGCCAAAGGTCGCATTGGTTGTCTGGTGACGTCATACATAGTTGACCAGTCAGGTGCTGTAATACCTTCACACCTATGTGCTAATGGCCAGCAATACCTTATCCCTATACCTGAGGTCGCTTTTCACGATGTCACTAAACAACAACAATAACTGGTCTGTAGAATGTATTTGTTTGTTATATATAATAAGTTAGGTTAGGTTAGGTTAGGATGGTTTGATCGGGTTTATGAATAACAGAAAATATAAGCAATGAGCGAAAATACGAGCTATTGTAGCTGAATATCAACTTTGATGAAGCACAGAGTACAGTTGAGGTATTATGCCAGATTAAGAGTTCACACTTATGTGTGAACCTCCTGGGATCCGCATTTAGCGCGTTGGCTCGCGCCGCAGAAGGCCTTATTTTAAAACATGAGAGGCTTGCTTTTACTGAATGAGTTTTTTTTATTTGTTATATGCCACAGTAAGGTGTGGGAGGTATGTTTTGAGCGAATGTGAGACGTGTATGCGGTTAAGGACAATATTGGTTTACTACTGAACACGCATTGAAATCACCAATGCCCAGGGCTCTGTTTTTTTTATATAAACGACTGATAGCAGTTTTTTTTTTTATTTTTTGCCCTATGCATAATAAACGATCCTTCAAGAAAGATTGTCAAAGCTCAAATTACATTCTCTAGAACGACGACGAAGAAGAAATAGGGGTGACATGATAGAGGTGTGACTGAATGGACATGATAAAGGGGGAATATTAATAACCTATTAAACGTATCAACATGAAACAGAATAGGAATGAATTGGATAAGTTTTATATTTAGGAAAAAACCTGGGTAAATACTAGTTCAGGGGACGAACTTGAAAATACACACATAACTTCTTGCAGTGCTAAGTTATGTTCTTCCCTATAATACATGATCCCCTTTGATAAATGTAATGGGCGATGGTTGGAAGTAAATATGAAATTAAAAATAGACTAGGGATGATGGTATTTTACATTAGGTTTCAAGGTCACTGTTGTATCGCAAAACACACGACTCATAGACCGGCTTTTTAATCCACTTGAACATGCTTATGCAGGAACGCTGAGCGGCTAGCTGGTGACGTCATTGACCATTAGCAATGTCTGTGCAGGGTCACTGAGCTGCGTAGACCGGCCCCGGAAAAAAAGACAAAACGCTAAAGGGCCGCCTAGAGGCGTATATGGGGGCTACCTAGCAGTAAATAGGTACTTGGGAGTTAGACAACTGTTGCTGGCTGCTGCCTGGGTGTGTGTTTGGGGGGGGGGGGAGTTAGTTAAGTAGTAACAGAGTAGTGATTGACAGTTGAGAGGCGGGCGGAAAGAGCAGAGCTCAACCCCCACAAGCACAACTAGGTCAATACAGAGAAAGAGGAAGACACATAAGTAAACACGCAGAGAGAGAGACAGACACAGATACTGATCTGGGGTATCTCACATAGTACTATATAACAACATAAGAATAACATGAACTGCATAGCACCCATTCATCCTTACCACACCGCTCCCATTTATATTCTCCCAAACTCATTCACGTGTGTCTAACCTACGCTTGAAACAATCCGCCGATCCCACACATATTGTCTTACCTGATAATTTGTACATAAATCAACAACCGTTTCCATACGAACATTGACACACGTCTTTCATGGATATAAACTTGTCCAATTTATATCCAGTGTTACCTTAATTTTTTGTATTTAAAACCTTATTTATATCCCATCTATCTATTTATATATTTCAATACTCTCGCCCCTTATTCGTCGACTTTATAGAGAATGTGAATTTAGTTTTTCTTAATCTCTCTTCATAAAGGAGGTTTCTAATTCCTGTTATTGATTGTTATTATTCTCTGAACAAGATCAAGTGAACTTATGTTCATTCTGTAATACAGAGACCAACAATGAACAGTATAATCCAACTGGGGCTCAACAAGGGCAGGAGCAAGGTGAACAATTCTATTAGATATATTGGTGCTACAACATCTAGAAATATATCCCAGAATACTCTTACCTTTATTCAATATATTTATGTACTAAACTGAAACTTCCAGTCTTTCAAGTAACTTGAATAACCAGTCTTCCTTCTGAACTAGCAACAGTCTTCCTTCTGAACTAGCAACAGTCTTCCTTCTGAACTAGCAACAGTCTTCCTTATGAACTAGCAACAGTCTTCCTTCTGAACTATCAACAGTCTTCCTTCTGAACTAGCAACAGTCTTCCTCCTGAACTAGCAACAGTCTTCCTTCTGAACTAGCAACAGTCTTCCTCCTGAACTAGCAACAGTCTTCCTTCTGAACTAGCAGCAGTCTTCCTTCTGAACTAGCAACAGTCTTCCTTCTGAACTAGCAACAGTCTTCCTTCTGAACTAGCAACAGTCTTCCTTCTGAACTAGCAACAGTCTACCTCCTGAACTAGCAACAGTGTTCCTTGTGAACCAGCAACAGTGTTCCTTGTGAACCAGCAACAGTGTTCCTTGTGAATCAGCAACAGTGTTCCTTGTGAACCAGCAACAGTGTTCCTTGTGAACCAACAACAATGTTCCTTGTGAACCAGCAACAGTGTTTCTTGTGAACCAGCAACAGTGTTCCTTGTGAATCAGCAACAGTGTTCCTTGTGAACCAGCAACAGTGTTCCTTGTGAACCAACAACAATGTTCCTTGTGAACCAGCAACAGTGTTTCTTGTGAACCAGCAACAGTGTTCCTTGTGAACCACCAACAGTGTTCCTTGTGAACCATCAACAGTGTTCTTTGTGAATCAGCAACAGTGTTCCTTGTGAACCATCAACAGTGTTCCTTGTGAACCAGCAACAGTGTTCCTTGTGAACCAGCAACAGTGTTCCTTGTGAACCAGTAACAGTGTTCCTTGTGAACCAGCAACAGTGTTCCTTGTGAACCAGCAACAGTGTTCCTTGTGAACCAGCAACAGTGTTCCTTGTGAACCAGCAACAGTGTTCCTTGTGAACCAGTAACACAGTTCAGGAGAGAACAGCCCGCCACAGTCACACAGTCAGCCCCACAACATTAGGGTTCCGGCCTCTGGACAAATACTTGGTAAACAACAATTTGAAAGCAGTTATTACGGACTGATCACAGGAATATTAACATATATTTTCTTCCCATCATCCCGAGCCCGCAGCTGCGAGAACATGTGACTTTTACAGTTGTCAAAAGACAGAGGAAGATGGAGACAGGCAGGTAGGGAGAGATGTGAAGAGGGAGGGAGAGAGAGAGAGGGGGGAGAGAGAGAGAGAGAGAGAGAGAGAGAGAGAGAGAGAGAGAGAGAGAGAGAGAGAGAGAGAGGGGGGAGAGAAAGAGATAGGGAGAGAGAAAGAGAGAGGGGGAGAGAAACAGAGCGGGAGAGAGAAAGAGAGAGAGACGGGGGAGAGAGAGAGAGAGGGAGAGAGAATGAGAGAGAGGGGAGAGAGAGAGAGAGAGAGAGAGAGAGAGAGAGAGAGAGAGAGAGAGAGAGAGAGAGAGAGAGAGAGAGAGAGAGAGAGAGAGAGAGAGGGGGAGAGAAAGAGATAGGGAGAGAGAAAGAGAGAGGGGGAGAGAAACAGAGCGGGAGAGAGAAAGAGAGAGAGACGGGGGAGAGAGAGAGAGAGAGACGGGGGAGAGAGAGAGAGAGAGAGAGAGAGAGAGAGAGAGAGAGAGAGAGAGAGAGAGAGAGAGAGAGAGAGAGAGAGAGAGAGAGAGAGAGAGAGAGAGAGAGAGAGAGAGAGAGAGAGAGAGAGAGAGAGAGAGAGACAGAGAGACCCGGGCTCCACCGGGTGTCCCTACTAGTAAATTATAAAAACATTTCAAATAAATTTACTGCCAGTAACTTAAACAATGACGATAAATATAAATATGTGAGTCACTTAACAATATTTTCCTCCATAACTTCACTACAACACTGTCCACACACCTGCCAGTCCACCATACAGCAGGGAAAGTTACACTTAACACTTTCTTCACTGATAACTTCACTACAACACTGTCCACACACCTGCCAGTCCACCATACAGCAGGGAAAGTTACACTTAACACTATCTTCACTGATAACTTCACTACAACACTGGCCACACACCTGCCAGTCCACCATACAGCAGGGAAAGTTACACTTAACACTATCTTCACTGATAACTTCACTACAACACTGTCCACACACCTGCCAGTCCACCATACAGCAGGGAAAGTTACACTTAACACTGTCTTCACTGATAACTTCACTACAACACTGTCCACACACCTGTCAGTCCACCATACAGCAGGGAAAGTTACACTTAACACTATCTTCACTGATAACTTCACTACAACACTGTCCACACACCTGCCAGTCCACCAGACAGCAGGGAAAGTTACACTTAACACTTTCTTCACTGATAACTTCACTACAACACTGTCCACACACCTGCCAGTCCACCATACAGCAGGGAAAGTTACACTTAACACTTTCTTCACTGATAACTTCACTACAACACTGTCCACACACCTGCCAGTCCACCATACAGCAGGGAAAGTTACACTTAACACTTTCTTCACTGATAACTTCACTACAACACTGTCCACACACCTGCCAGTCCACCATACAGCAGGGAAAGTTACACTTAACACTTTCTTCACTGATAACTTCACTACAACACTGTCCACACACCTGCCAGTCCACCATACAGCAGGGAAAGTTACACTTAACACTATCTTCACTGACAACTTCACTACAACACTGTCCACACACCTGTCAGTCCACCATACAGCAGAGAATCAACACACTGTACGTGTTTGTGTCTCTCCAAGAAAGTACCAATTGTATTTGGTACAATAGTACCAAGAAAGTACCAAAAGAAAGTAAATAATCACCTAAAGTTCTACACTGACACAACCCATTGTACTTTCTCGTATATAAATAAATCTGCTGACCGTTCTCAACATTTTTCACTCGTAAAAATGTTCAATAGTTTTGTTGATACGTTTACGGCGACCAGCCAGTGGTAAGGGTGTGGCGGCTGCAGGCTCCAGATACCAGTGATTGCACCATCACGCAGCCTTGTATACTCACACTCGGCCTTGTATACTTATCACAAGGAGTTATTATTATTATTATTTCACCAGGGAATATTACCACTATTTACCATTACGTGTAATATCAAACGGAAGAGAATGTACACACAGGGCCAGAGTATATTAGTGTAAGTATGAGTACACACGCCCGCTGGCTGGGAGGTCCGGGGGAACACCACCTCTACTGACACTCCCTCTGTGGGGCCTCTGCTTGGCCCCGCGCCTCCAGTGCGCATGCGTCACTTCCCGTCTCGTCTCCCCTAGTTGTGCTTGCGGGGGTTGAGCTTCGGCTCTTTGGTCCCGCCTCTCAAGTGTCAATCTACTGGTGTACAGATTCTTGATTCTTCGGCTCTATCAAATCTACATATGAAACTGTGTATGGAGTCAGCCTCCATAACATCACTGTCTAATGCATTCCATCTGTTAACTACTCTGACACTGAAAAAATATTTCTAATGTCTCTGTGGCTCATTTGGGTATTAAGTTTCTACCTGTGTCCCCTTGTTCATGTTCCACACGTGCTAATTAGTTGGACCTTGTCCCACCCTGTCAGTTCCTGAAAATTTTGTAGGTGGTGATCATGTCTCCCCTTACTCTTCCGTCATCCAGGGACGTGAGGTGTAGCTCCTGTAGCCTTTCCTCGTAGCTCATATCTCAGTTCTTGGACTAGTCTGGTAACATACCTTGAGGTTACCTTGAGGTGCTTCCGGGGCTTAGCGTCCCCGAGGCCCGGTCGTCGACCAGGCCTCCTGGTTGCTGGACTGATCAACCAGGCTGTTGGACACGGCTGCTCGCAGCCTGACGTATGAGTCACAGCCTGGTTGCCACTAATATGCACACCGTTTCATACAAGATGTGGGAAAAACACTTAAAAACTAAGACTTAAGACTAAATGAGATCAAAAGCATGAAGTGAACTGAAGTAGATGAAAGAATTACCATAATTACATGTCGAATTAACAACAACAATTGCAACAGACGAGCGGATAGTCATTTTGAGTAAATAAACTGACGGACTACAATTTTCTTAAGTTTATACATGTCAGTTATTAGCAGTTTTACAAGTTAGTCATTAATGATGTTTGATAATAGGAAGACAGTGGTTGACATTTAGGAGGTAAGGAATGTTACATGGAGTCGATTAGGTAGTACTTAGTGCTTCTCTTAAACTGGTTGAGAGATGGACAGTCTTTGACGTGATTGGAAAGGTCATTCCACATTCTGGGTCCCTTGATTTGCATAGCGTTTCTAGTTTGGTTAAGTCTCAATCTTGAATTATGAAATAGATATTTGTTTCTAGTGTGGTGCCCCCAAGAGTTCTGTTACAACCCTTTAGGAAGCGTTTAAGGTCAGGATTGGCATTACAGTTCAGAGTTTAATATATATAGAGTACACATGAGAGGATGTGCAGTGACATAATATCTAACAAATTAAAATTTTTAATAAATGTCCGAGTGCTGTCTAGAGCCAGAGTTTGTTATTGTTCTAATAGCTAATTTATATGGAGTAATTAGAGGACGAAGATAATTTTGGGTAATAGAACCCCAAGCACAAATACCATAGTTGAGATAAGGATAGATGAGAGAGTAATAGAGCGTTACAAGCAAGGCCGAGGTACATAATATCTGATTTTAGAAAGAATGCCAACTGTTTTAGAAACTTTTTTCGTTATATTTTGAATGTGGTCCTGGAAAAAAATCAGCTTGTTATCAATGAGAACACCAACAAGCTAAATTTCCAGGGTGGTCGTCACCCGGTGATGTTTGGTGAGATGTGGAGCTGCTTGTCGGCCCACCCACTTTAAGGCCCACTATAAATATACAGAATAAGGCCATTGCTGCCCTGCCGCCAACACTCACATCCACATCTCACCAAACATCACCAAGAACAGAAAACGGGACATCACCTCAGTTTCGCGAGCCGCAACAATCTTCTTGTACATCAGTTTTTGTCCTTAGGTAAAGTATACGTCAGAATGTGACGTGCTATAACGAGAACGGGTTGGGTGAAGGGTAGGGAAGGTGGTGAAGGGTAGGGAAGGTGGTGAAGGGTAGGGAAGGTGGTGAAGGGTAGGGAAGGTGGTGAAGGGTAGGGAAGGTGGTGAAGGGTAGGGAAGGTGGTGAAGGGTAGGGAAGGTGGTGAAGGGTAGGGAAGGTGGTGAAGGGTAGGGAAGGTGGTGAAGGGTAGGGAAGGTGTTGAAGGGTAGGGAAGGTGGTGAAGGGTGGGGTGGTGAAGGTGGTGAAGGGTAGGGAAAGGGTAGGGAAGGTGTTGAAGGGTGGGAAGGTGGTGAAGGGTAGGGAGGGTGAGGGTAGGGAGGTGGTGAAGGGTAGGGAAGGTGGTGAAGGGTAGGGAAGGTGGTGAAGGGTGGGGGTAGGGAAAATGAAGGTGGTGAAGGGTAGGGAAGGGTAGGGAAGGTGGTGATGTTGCAGGGTAGGGAAGGTGGTGAAGGGTAGGGAAGGTGGTGAAGGGTAGGGAAGGTGGTGAAGGGTAGGGAAGGTGGTGAAGGGTAGGGAAGGTGGTGAAAGGTAGGGAAGGTGGTGAAAGGTAGGGAAGGTGGTGAAGGGTAGGGAAGGTGCTGAAGGGTAGGGAAGGTGTTGAAGGGTAGGGAAGGTGGTGAAGGGTAGGGAAGGTGCTGAAGGGTAGGGAAGGTGTTGAAGGGTAGGAAAGGTGGTGAAGGGTAGGGAAGGTGGTGAAGGGTAGGGAAAGTGGTGAAGGGTAGGGAAGGTGGGTGAAGGGTAAGGAAGGTGGTGAAGGGTAAGGAAGGTGGGTGAAGGGTAGGGAAGGCGGTTAATGGTAGGGAAGGTGGTAAATTGAAGGTGGTGAAGGGTAGAAGAGGTGGTGAAGGGTAGTGTGAATGGCAAGTATAAACAGTGGTGTCTCCTCTGAGGAGACACCACTGTCACAGGGGCCCCACATTGCCTCTGAGAACACACCACTGTCACAGGGGCCACATTGTCTCCTCTGAGGAGACACCACTGTCACAGGGGCCACATTGTCTCCTCTGAGGAGACACCACTGTCACAGGGGCCACATTGTCTCCTCTGTGGAGACACCACTGTCACAGGGGCCCACATTGTCTCCTCTGAGGAGACACCACTGTCACAGGGGCCACATTGTCTCCTCTGAGGAGACACCACTGTCACAGGGCCCACATTGTCTCCTCTGAGGAGACACCACTGTCACAGGGCCACTTTGTCTCCTCTGAGGAGACACCACTGTCACAGGGCCCACATTGTCTCCTCTGAGGAGACACCACTGTCACAGGGCCCACATTGTCTCCTCTGAGGAGACACCACTGTCACAGGGCCCACATTGTCTCCTCTGAGGAGACACCACTGTCACAGGGGCCACATTGTCTCCTCTGAGGAGACACCACTGTCACAGGGCCCACATTGTCTCCTCTGAGGAGACACCACTGTCACAGGGGCCACATTGTCTCCTCTGAGGAGACACCACTGTCACAGGGCCCACATTGTCTCCTCTGAGGAGACACCACTGTCACAGGGGCCACATTGTCTCCTCTGAGGAGACACCACTGTCACAGGGCCCACATTGTCTCCTCTGAGGAGACACCACTGTCACAGGGGCCACATTGTCTCCTCTGAGGAGACACCACTGGTTACTGTGAGTGTGTCAGGATATCATCACCAGGACACCTGCTAGTACCGGGACACAGTCACTGGTTACAGTGAGTGTGTCAGGATATCATCACCGGGACACCTGCTAGTACCGGGACACAATCACTGGTTACTGTGAGTGTGTCAGGATATCATCACCAGGACACCTGCTAGTACCGGGACACAGTCACTGGTTACTGTGAGTGTGTCAGGATATCATCACCAGGACACCTGCTAGTACCGGGACACAGTCACTGGTTACTGTGAGTGTGTCAGGATATCATCACCAGGACACCTGCTAGTACCGGGACACAGTCACTGGTTACTGTGAGTGTGTCAGGATATCATCACCAGGACACCTGCTAGTACCGGGTCACAGTCACTGGTTACTGTGAGTGTGTCAGGATATCATCACCAGGACACCTGCTAGTACCGGGACACAGTCACTGCTTACTGTAAGTGTGTCAGGATAGCGAACATTGGACTCTGAAAGACTTCTGTAACGTGAGCGGGAGAAGCCAGCGGCCTTGAAGTAGTTCCAAGGATTCAGGAGAGTGGGACTAAACACTTCGCGCTCCCTGGAGTAAACTGTGTACTTTCTGGGTGTGGGCTGTTTGTTTTGGGCCACCAAGCGGCGACACTAAATTGTTTATAATCTTTTCGGTCTGCTCACCTTAATATTCCATGTATGTATTTAAATTTGGTATCAATTTGTTCACAAGAGAATGCTCTAGAGGAATATATATGTAAAATTTCACCAAACTCGACAGGAGACCCGCACCAAATAAAAAACAATGGCGATCGTTAGCTGGGAGCGTCAAACCGCGCTGAAATGTTTATGATCTTTTCATGTTTGTCAACCCCGGAATTGTTCTATGTCGTTAATTTTGGTATCACTGTGACCGCAATAAAATTCCCTACACGGACATATGCATATAAATGTGGAATCATGGTAGCGGCCCACCCGCAAGAGTGTGAGAAGTGGCTGAAGCGTTACCTCTTACCATATACCTGACTGCAGATAGGCGAAACACCTATTGAAAAGTGTAAATTCTTTTCACTGTCCTGACCTTAATTTTCGTAGTATGTACTTAACTTTTATACCAATGTCTTCGCAATAGAATGTTCTAGAAGAACATATGTATAAAATGTCACACAAGGATGCGTTAGACCGGCACCAAATCAAAAACTACGTCGATTACACAGGACGTGTCAACAATACAATGGTCTTACCAAGTAGATGCCGTTCTCCCAAATAGGCTATGAGGCTGTTAAAGAAAAACGAAAATTTAATGGCAAACATTTTTATACTATCCCCATGTCGATCGGATATGAATTGGATTTTATAGAAATATTTTTTTCAAATGCCGCTTGAGGTGCATTCAAGAGAAAACAAATATGTCGTGCTCAAGCGACATATCGGTGCGAAAGTGCTAAATTGTGTGTAATCTAAAGGCGCTCATTTTGAAACCATTACCAGATTGATCGGATAAAATTTAAATTTTTAACAAATATTTTAATGAACGACTCCGGACGTCGTCGCTTAAGCGGGGAAGTGCTCTAGCGACCACTAATTAATCTCTGTACTAATCCTAAGAGCCGTGATTAATCTCTGTACTATCCTAAGAGCCGTGATTAAGCTCTGTACTATCCTAAGAGCCATGATTAAGCTCTATACTATCCTAAGAGCCATGATTAAGCTCTGTACTATCCTAAGAGCCGTGATTAAGATCTGTACTATCCTAAGAGCCGTGATTAAACTCTGTACTATCCTAAGAGCCGTGATTAAGCTCTGTACTATCCTAAGAGCCGTGATTAAGCTCTATACTATCCTAAGAGCCGTGATTAATCTCTGTACTATCCTAAGAGCCGTGAATAAGCTCTGTACTATCCTAAGAGCCGTGATTAAGCTCTATACTATCCTAAGAGCCATGATTAAGCTCTGTACTATCCTAAGAGCCATGATTAAGCTCTGTACTATCCTAAGAGCCGTGATTAAGCTCTGTACTATCCTAAGAGCCGTGATTAAGCTCTGTACTATCCTAAGAGCCATGATTAAGCTCTGTACTATCCTAAGAGCCATGATTAAGCTCTATACTATCCTAAGAGCCATGATTAAGCTCTATACTATCCTAAGAGCCGTGATTAAGCTCTGTACTATCCTAAGAGCCGTGATTAAGCTCTGTACTGTCCTAAGAGCCGTGATTAAGCTCTGCACTGTCCTAAGAGCCGTGATTAAGCTCTGTACTGTCCTAAGAGCCGTGATTAAGCTCTGGACTGTCCTAAGAGCTGTGATTAAGCTCTGTACTGTCCTAAGAGCCGTGATTAAGCTCTGTACTATCCTAAGAGCCGTGATTAAGCTCTGTACTGTCCTAAGAGCCGTGATTAAGCTCTGTACTATCCTAAGAGCCGTGATTAAGCTCTGTACTATCCTAAGAGCCGTGATTAAGCTCTATACTATCCTAAGAGCCGTGATTAAGAAGTCAGTGTTTACCATGCGGGTTGAGTGTACCGGGGGAGGGGGACAACACCTGTGTGTTCGTACAGTTGTGTACACGTCTGTGTGTGTGTGTGTGTGTCAGCAAGGTGACAGGTGTACCGGGGTGTGTGTGTGTGTCAGCACGGGTGACAGGTGTACATGGGTGTGTGTGTGTGTCAGCACGGGTGACAGGTGTACCGGGGTGTGTGTGTGTCAGGCCGGGTGACAGGTGTACTGGTGTGTGTGTGTGTCAGGCCGAGTGACAGGTGTAGCGCGGTGGGTGTGTCAGGCCGGGTGACAGGTGTACAGTGTGAAGACAGGCACTTCATCTCAAGAACCACGGGACGGTAACGACCCTGTACACACCTAATTGTGATTGCTGGGGTTGGGCTTCAGCTCTTTGATCCCGCCTCTTAACCAGTGAAGCTCTTCATATAGACCAGCCATGAGTATCAAGGAAAGAATGTTAAATTGTTGGAAGCAAACCCACAGACAAGACCAACTAAAATTATACTCAAAGACAACAGTATTCATGTTGCAGTGGAATATCTCGAGGACTGTGAAGAGACTGTCTGGGTCAGGCGCAACACTGGACCAGAGGGACTGCCCAAAAATCAAACAATAACTCTTTGGAAGGGAGACCTGCCCCCAGTCATTAAATTATCACGCATGATGGCGTGCAAGGTGGAGAGGTATATTGGCAGCCCATCTTTATGTGGCAACTGTCAACGGTGGGATCACAGAACGTGGCAATGTGATCGCCCAACTAGGTGTGAGTGTTGCAGTGGCTCTCACGACACCAAGCAGTGTCTGACTAAGCTTACACCGGGTGAGGGTGGCGGGGTAATGCCTAAATGTGTCAACTGTAAGCAGCCCCCCACCATACCTGGAACAGTTATTGCACCTTGAGGCCTGATTGACGGGGCTCGAGAGGAACACCGAATCAAGCCGCAGGTGGACCAGTGAACAGAGACGGGAATGGCTTTGTGGACAGTACCGCAGCAAGCCAGGGTCCAGACCAGGACAATAGACCGGCAACCGTCTGGTGTAGTGATCAATCAGTGAATAGGAGAAATCAGGAGGGTCAGGAGAAATTGAAATTGAAATAAGTTTATTGAGGTAAAATACACACAAAGGGATGAGGTAGCTCAAGCTATTCTCACCCCATTCAGTACAACGTGTTAATATATACATAGACACACATCACAAATAAACTTATTGCCAAACATTCTGAGAGGTAAACATATACATTTCCTCCTTCACAAGTAGTATGTTATCAGACGTACACACAAATACTTTTATGACCTAGGTATACTGTATAGACAATTTGCAAGAGACATGCAGATAATTCAACAAAATATTACAATCTTGGTGCAAAATTCTTATATCTCTCAAGAATATCATCAACCTTTCCGTTGTCACACATCCAGGCTATTTGTTCAGGAACAGTCCTTATCTCAGTGTTTCTATATACATTAATCAACGGACAATCAAGAACATAATGGGCTAGGGTGTGAGACCTTAACATACCACATAGTTTACACCTCGTGTCATTATCATGAACATCTATCCCATATTCCCAGTAATATTTGTACCCAAGCCTGAGCCGCATGTACACAGAGTCACTCCAAGCATTTCTCCTTTTACCATAAGTGAAATGGGTGTTTTGACTCACATACATGTAGTGTTGCATGGTTTGACTACTCTCATACATTATCTCTCTCCTCTCCACTCCCGCCTGTGCCTGAATATTTCTGATTTTGCTTCTTATTTGTCTCATTGTGAATTCACATTCAATGTCAACTTGTGGTTTTGATGTGGCACGTTTGGCCAAGTCATCCGCCACCTCGTTGAGCACTATTCCAACATGAGATGGAATCCACATGAATTTCACACTATAACCTTTCAGCTGTATCTCAGTTATTCTTCTCTTACAGTCCTCAACTATAGACATGAAGACTGGGTTTCGACTGTTTAAGGACTCCAGTGCTCCTCGGCTATCGACAAATACAAAAACATTTTTGTCGTCATGACGTACTTCCTCCAAACACGCCAGAATGGCCTACAGTTCAGCTTGTGTGGATGATATATAATTACTAAGCCGGAGTTCAATTATCCTGTCCACAGTCCCAAACTCCGTATAATCCCTTATTAGGACACCACACCCGGCCCTGCCATCCTCCGCCACCGACCCGTCGCAATATACATGTAAACTGTTGCCTCTTGGTAACCGAGATATCATGCTTCCATACAAACACCGTAATTGTCCCGGTTCATGATGAATCTTTTTCACCTTGAGGGGTACAATTTCGACGTCTATTTTCTGTACTTTCCAGGGAGCAGACATATTACACTGTCGAGAGGGTTTACAGCAGTCAAGTACGTCGTATTCCCTGAGGTCATGAGCTAATCCCCTCGTGTAGCGTGTCTCCCTCAGTTTCCTGGAAGTGTGTACGTCACTCAAGTAGGTCTGAACGCTCTCAAACAGCTTATCCCCTCCTTTTCTCCACATGAAACGAATAGATACTCTAGTGTTAATGTCACGGACTCTATCACACACACTGTAAATTTAATTCCATTCTCATTATTTCAATCATTGCATTTCTTTGACATCCAAGAATAATCCTCATAGCCTCGTTCTGTATCAGCTCTATTTTTTGAATTCTGCCTTGGCCTGTGTAAGATAATACGGGTGCTACGTAGTCTATCAGGGACCGAACAGTACTTATGTATAACATCCGCAAGATAGGTACCCCAACACCTTTACCAGAAAAAGCCAGTGCTTTCAGAGGATGCAGACGGGCTTTACATAAGGTGCTGATATGATTTATTTCAGCATTTTTACTCTCACAAGTGTACCCAACATACATGCCCAGATACTTGTACTTCTGAACACGGCTCAGTTCCACACCATTTAGAGTAAGTGTTATATTTCTTCGTTTCCTATACTCGTATTTGGTTTTATCTGCATTTATAACTAAGCCTAACTTGTGACAGGTTGTACCAAGTATGTTAAGAGCAGTTTGAATTTTGTTCACAGAAGTGCCTTGTATAAGAATGTCATCAGCATATATGATCGTCGTGACCCCTGGAGGATACATCTCTGATGCTAATCTGTTCATTAATACATTGAATAAGGTGGGACTTAATACTCCCCTTGTGGGGTACCTAACTGAAACCTCCGTTCCTCAGACATGTATCCCTGGTAATACACCTGACCTTTTCTGCCTTGTAGATAATCCCTTATCCAGTGTAGCAATCTCCCTGTTATTCCCAGATTGGCTAATTCGTATAAGATTACTTCCCCATTGGCTTTATCAAATGCTCCTTGTAGATCAACAAAAACTCAACAATTGTCATCCACATTAGACAAACACTTTAAGAGACAATCCACAGTACTTTTGCCTTTGATAAAACCTTAGAGATTACTGGACATGTTATCACCTACAAGGTAGAGTAGCCTATTTAACAAAATCCTTTCCATCATTTTACAAAAGCAGGATATTAAGGAGACAGGTCTGTAGCCTCCGTTTGACTTAGGGATAGGAATGATGACAGCCTCTTTCCATTTTCTTGGTAACTTTCCCTCTCTATAACTCATATTAAACAAATCAAGTAAGGGACTAGGTTTCATACCGGCTAAATAATTAAGTATGTCATACGTTACTCCATCTTTTCCCGGAGCAGTAGAGCTGCCACTTTTTATAGCATCCAGTAGCTCATCGTGAGTTATCTCCGTGCATGTTATAGATCTTGTATTTAAGGCACATAAAGTTACTCCATTTCTAATATTTTCCCATGACTCAATGGTGACTCGTGTCTGTAGGTAAGGACTCCATACCAGCAGCACTTGCCCATTTATCTACTAACTCATTAGCAACTTTCCCTGGATCTGAATGAGCAATGAATTTGGTCTTACAACCCCTGACTTTGTTTATTGCTCTCCATATGTCTTTCAGGTTCTTAGTATTACCAATGGACTGAGCAAAGTCTTGCCAGTATCTGTCCCGCGCCTCCTTCCTCACCTGACTGCATTCCCTAGCCACTTCCAACATTGTATTTTTCTCTTCATCCCTCATTCCATATTTTAACCATTCTTTATGTGCACTCCGTAGCATTCTCTCCCACCCCTTGACTTGCTGATCATTGTAATATTTAAATTTCTTAGGCCATGCGTCTTGCTTCCCTTGCCCCTGTTATTTTTCCTCTGTACTAATTTCTCTATGTTCTCGACCATGTCCTCGTAAAAACTATCAACGCAGAGCTGCGTGTATTGTTGATACCAATCTCCCATATTTTGAATAAAATAATTTTTCATATCTTTATTAATATTTAGCCTTTTCCTTTGAAAGTGGATTTGTTTAGGGTCAGGAGGGCAATCAGGCATGGGCCATGGTCACGAGCAGTGTAGCCAGCCACCACCACTTCCCCATCCCTGAGGGCTTCCAACCACTTCCCCTTCCCGGGAACCCACCCACACCTCAATTTCTACCTTAATCGATACGAATTATATATAGGACAAGGTACCCCATGTGGTGAGCGGGTAAATGGGGACGGGGGGGGGGGGGGAGGGGGAGAGGAAGGGTTTTTAGGTTGAGATAAAGTGCCAGGACTAGACCCAGCTGCATGGAGTTTACGTGTTTTTATGACCGTATTAAGCAATGGAAGCAAGGAGTCGGTATTTTGTGACAACATTCCGTCTTTTCAGCGCACCCACGGAGATAGCAGCCCTCAGCTGAGTGAGTCCGGGAGGCTCACACCAGCAGAGGTTTGATCCACTAGTCAACATCGTGTCCCCCCCCCCCTCAGAGTCACTGCTAAACGGGAGTTAACACCTTCTCCTCCCCCCCCCCCCTTAGAGTCACTGCTAAACGGGAGTTAGCACCTTCTCCTCCCCCCTCCCCCTCAGAGTCACTGCTAAACGGGAGTTAGCACCTTCTCCCCCCTCCACTAAAGAGGGGGAGAAGAGTTAAGGAGTTTGGGGTAGTTAGGAGCTAGATATTTTGAGGAGTGGTTTTGGAGGTGAGTGTCATTGGAATATAGGAGCAGGGGGTGGGTCGTAGATCTGGTTTAACAGGTTGTGCATATTTCTAGATCTACTGAGGGGTGTTTCTGAGGAAAGTGTCGTAGTTGTTGTGAAACGTGTGACTTCTTGTGATCTGTTTTTCCCCATGGTGTCCCAGACCATGTTCAGTGACGGGGTGTTCGCCCATCCGTGCAGAGCTTCACTAGTGGTGAAGTCCTGCCAGTGAGTGTCGAACACCCATCTCGGGGGCCTGTTCTGGGTGCCTTGGAGTTTCTTTTATTTGTTGGTTTTGCGAGTGATAGTGGGCTGGGTGTGTATGTAAGGAGTGGGAGAATGAGTGTCTTGTGAAGGTAGAGTTTGGTGGCTTGGGAGGCGTGTCTGAGGGGGAAGAGTTTTTAGCGCTTTTGAGGATATGACTTTTTTAGATGTTATGTGTGTGTGTAAGCGGCGGTTGTGGTCTAATGTTAGGCCCAAGACTGATGTTGTTTGCTCTCATGATGTTGGCTGGGTCAGATGATTGTGAGTAAAGGTTTAGTGGGGCTGGCTCTTGTCGTTTGTTATAGAAGAAGTGGATGATTTTGGATTTGTTAGGGTTTGTTTTCATCCGCCAGTCATTTTCCCAGAAGGTTACTTTGTGTATTTCTTCCTGTGCTTTGCGGGTGAGGGTGTCAATCGAGTATCAAGAGATCAGTTGGATTACGTCGTCATCACAACAGAGGGTCATAGAGGTCCAGTATCTTGGGTTCGGAATGTCATTTATGTAGCGTATATATAGGGTCGTTGTACTGAGAGAACTGAGCCCTGGGGTACTCCAGCCTTTTGGTTGAAGTATCCTGTCAGGATCACTGTGATCCTCACTGAACTCCCAGCTAACTGTTAAACAGAAACATTAAATGGTGGAAGCTACAATAAAGAGATATTATTTATTTCAATTAAATAAAAACTTAACTTACGGCTGCTACCACCTTCCTGAACCTGAAACCTGAATGTGCCTGCATTACTGATCTCCTAGGATGGACAGAAATCAATAATTATGAACTCGAAGGGCGTAGGAATCTTGGCAATACTGCTTGGGAATTAATTTATAGAACATTCTTTACTTTACTTGTTTAGATTCAAGAGCAACTTTAATTGCCATTAAATGGAGGAGAACATAGGGGACTTCCAGTACAGCATGTAAACCAGAAATATAACGACTCAGATAAGAAACAAAAAAGGGAGTGAAAATATCTAAACACCAAAATACATTACTCAGCACTATATTTAACAAAAGACACGTATTTATATCCATGTTGTAATTAAGTCCTACGAGGCAATGGTATATCACTGATGGAACATGAGTTCTCAAGAGCACCTTACCTTATCCTGCAATTACCGGCCACAGATGTTGAATGGATCTCTCCCTCAGGTTCCTTGGACCTGTCCCCAAGACACGCTAACTTAAAATTTGTTCACAAGGTTACCATTGGAAGGATAGCTCCTCCCACAACTAATACAGCGCCTGGGCTTCTCCCATTATTTTTGGCTACTGCCAATCATTTAAAAACTAGGCCTGAGGTCTGGCTCTGAAGGGCCAGTAAGGGCTTGGCACCTATCTACAGCCAATCACCTTCCAGGTCTGCTTGAAAGATACATGAAATGCCCATAGAGTCGTGTCAGCTGTACCCAGCAGCCCGAAGGAACAAGTCCTCTTTGTAGTTGGCGACAAACACCAGACCTGGCCCACAGCGAGCTGTGTTCACAGAATTGGATGAAATAAGTTCCAGCCTGTCTTATCCAAGATACGGGAAGGGACACTTGACTCGCCTAAGGCTCCATCGGGAAGAAGGGGAGATGAGGCTACGGGGGAGGGGGAGAATGAACAAGGAAGGGGAAGGCGAACAAGGGAAAGGGGCGCAAGTACGCAAGTACTCCCTGCCCTTAAGGGAAAGGAAACGGGGCCTCATCACTTTAGTAAATAACAACATTCCCGCACAGATTATTGATGACCTCCACATAAGGAATGAATATGAATCACTAGGGGGTAACCCCTACACTTAAACAATAATGCCCTACATATAATCAACCTATATGTGCCAAAGAATAAACTTGACCTTGACACACTACCTGAATTTGTTAATGAAGGAACCTACCATGAACCGACCAGCAAGGAACCTACCTTGCTGGTCGGTGGCCTTAATGCCAGGCATCTACACTTTGGTGCCAACTGTCATCAGCCCAATGTCAATGGACGGAAACTGTTACTCTATGTTAGAAGAAATGAAAATCTTAGGGTCCTGAGAGATTAACAGCCAACCCACTTCAGATGAGGAAGATTGGACTATGCTCTTCTGCTGAATGCACAGGACACGGATGCCAGTACACAGTCTATGTAGTGACCACTGGGCACTGACTACCACCGTCGACATGATTAAGAGAAGGAAAGAGATAAATAAAAGAAAAAGGTTATCACTAGGACCGGATATGAGGCCGCACTTCATAAACAGGATGAGTGACTGGTTCACGGAATACCAAATCCCAGAAGATATTGATACAATTGTTGATAACCTTTATAACCTAATTGAGAGCTGTCTCAGAGTTCCGTGTCGTACGACTGGGCGAAGTACCCTTCAGAGGAAGAAAATACAATGATATGAGAACAATTACATAAAGATGCTCAATGCAAATGTAAGAGCATGAGTAGAGAGTAACGGAGACATCCCACTGAAAGCAACCAAGAGCTGTTTAAAACTGTGTGTCAAGTAGCCATGGAAGAGAAGATTAAAGAGCGGGAAAGACAGTGGCTTGACTTTACTAGCTCCATTGAACGAGAAACATCTGCAAGACGAGTGTGGGCAAAAATTCAGATAGGTAAGGGGGGCAGAACCCGGCTTGCGACTCACAAAGACCCCAAGGGTAAGGCTGAGGAAGTCATTCACAAGTGGAGTGATACAGCATCCTCCTCCTCCTTCCCTGCAGAAATCAGCAGGGAACAGCTCCTGCGACATAATGACAGAAGACTTAGGATAACAAGAGCACAGGCTAGCGATGATGAGTATGGGCAACCAATCACTGCCCAGGAAGTAAGGGCGCTATGAAAGAGTAAAAGTATTGCACCTGGTGAAGACGGCGTCACCTACGACATATTCAATGCACTGTGTGAAGTGACTGGGAATCCACTACTCAACCTACTTAACAAGTCATTCCTAAGTGGTGTGATGCCCACACAATGGAAACACACAATAATTGTTCCCGTACCGAAGCCCAATGACCCTGGTAATTACAGACCTATCAGTCTCATGCAATTACTTGCAAGATTACTTGCATCTCACTTGCAAGATGCTTGAAAGGATCATCCTAAACCGACTGTTGCACAAAATAGGCAGGCTAGGGGAGGGGGTCAATGGATTTGTTTTAGGGCAGAGCACAACAAATCGTATAGTTAATTACTTGGCTAATGCCACAGCTAAGTAACTCGCCTTTCGACAAACTAACACACTTCGTAGCAATCTAGTTCACACTGCTCCTCCTGCTTCTAATGCTGCTGGTGTCTACTCTATTTCCTGTTCATCTTGTCCTCTCCAATACTTTGGCGAAACTGGCCGTACACTGAATGACAGACTTAAAGAACACAAGAGAAGTGTTATGTCTGCAGACACTAACAATGCTCTCTTCTGCCATGTGAGGGATTCTAATCATCCCATTGATTGGTCTTCCTCCAAAATAATCTTTCCTGCCTCTACTCTACACAGACGCCGTCTTGTAGAATCGGCTCTTATTAACAATGTACCCAACATGAACTTGAGTCCTGGCTTTGTTGCTGTGGACTCTTCCCTTTCACAGTATATACTCAAATGCTCTAATCTTTCTAACAAACGTGACTTAACATAAGCTTTCCCCCTTCCATTTCTTTCTTTCTCTTTCCCTTTCTTTCTCTCTTCTCCCTTTTTCTGTTCATTGTCTTCTACGCTCCCTTGCTATCCTCTTCTTATTCCTATTACCATCTCCTTCGGTGGTTATAATAGGAGCTGCCTCGTATGGGCCAATAGGCCTGCTGCAGTTCTCATTACTACTATCCCCTACACCTGACTTTCCTCCTCAGCTCTCTCTTGCCTATTTAATTCCTGTCCCTACCTGTCCTCATCACAATCGACTTGAGAATGGTCCAGGACGGACCGAAACGTCGTCGTCTCTTCAATTTCTAGTGTGTGGTCTGGTCATCATACTTCAGCCACGTTATTGTGACTCATCGCCTGCACAGCTAAGTACTCTGTATTTGTTGATATCAAAGGAACCTTCGACAAAGCGCAGGGGATTGCGATCCTGGACAAGCTTGCATACATGGGTGTCAAGGGGAGACTCATGAAATGGGTTGAAGACTACCTCACAGGGAGGAAAGCCAAGGGTTGCTTCAATGGAGCAGTCTCAAGAACAATGAATATGGAACTCGGGACCCCCCTAGGCGGAGTTGTCCAACAAAAGTTGGGCAGCTTTTCAGTCCGTTAATGAATGAGTTCCATAGACTAGGTCCCTTTATTTGCATAGTGTTTACACAGATTAAGTTTGACTGTAGGGACATCAAAGAGATATTTATTTCAGGTGTGGTGATTATGGGTTTTATTACATCTTTCTAGGAAGAGTTTCAGAACAGGGTTTGCATTTAAGAACAGGGTTTTGTAAATGTAAATGGCACAAGAGAATGTGTGGAGTGATTTTATGTTTATCATGTTTAGGGATTTAAACACGGGGACGCTAGGTGTTGTCTGAGAGCACAGTTTGTTATTGTTCTGATAGAAGATTTTTGCTGAGTGATGATTGGCTTGAGGTAGTTTGCAGTGGGTGAACCCCATGCAGATACCATATGTAAGATAGGGCTAGATTAGCGCATAGTATAGTGAGAGGAGAGCAGAGTTTGGAACATAATATCTGATTTTAAAGAGAAATCCAACCGTTTTTGAGACTTTCTTGGTTATGTGTTGTATGTGGGTGCTGAAGTTGAATCTCTTGTCTAAGTATAGGCCAAGGAACTTTCCATCATTTTCATTGCTGATGTTAACATTGTCTATCTGAAGCTGAATTGCATTTGTTGATTTGCTTCCAAATTGGATGTAGTAGGTTTTTTATGTGTAGTGTGAGTTGGTCGGTTGACATCCAAAATTGGATTTTTTAATTTCATAATTTAATATGTGTGGGTTGGGGTCTGAGTAGATGAGTTGCTTTACATTCCAGTAAGTAATGCAATAGAGGCGCCTCTGCATTTGTACCACAGATATGACACTCTTTAACAATTGGGTTTATTATACCTCCCAGCAGCACTTGTAACCAAGTCTAAGTCTGTGTATGGCTACTGAAATGTCTCTGGATAATGTTTGTGAGTCGCTATGATTTTTAGCACCCCTTTATTTGTCCGTTTGGGATTTTGACGTCCAAATGCAGTGTTCCATTCGAATGAGCGAGTTGATAGTAGTAAACCCATCAGCTTGCTGACATTGTGTTAGCTTGAAATATTATTTACATATATCACTGAAGTTGTTGAATAAAGTACTGTTGTTAATTTAGAGGCTAAGATGACCCATGCGTCAGAATGAGACAACATAAGAATGTTAATGATATTAGGAAAACATTTATTACAAGGATTATAACCGAGACTAAACGAGTTGTATATCAGTGGGACCAGGTTTGTGATCGGAGACCTCTGTACTCTACCACTCAAGCAGCAAGCCAACTCGCCACCCTTCTTGGCAGTATCATCTATGGTCATATGTTTGATATGTAAGTTAACCAAGTTTTTGGTGTTGGGCTTTACACCTCTCAACCTTTGAATTGTTCTTAAACCGTGCCACAAGCTAGCTTACTGACCCACCACCAAATATAGTTAATCTTGTAGTCTTGGACTAAACTAAACTTTCTGTATGCTGTACATCTGAAATAAGTTTTTTGGTAAAGGAAATTAATTTGACTATGATCTATAACACATCTTTTAAGTGTAGGATTTTGGATAGTAGGACTAATTAATGGTAATTTGTTAAATTTGTATGAGAAAAGCTTTCAATGGTTCTCTCATTGCATCTTTGGCATTTTTATCTTTTTGTTGCTAAGTAGCTTGAACAGTGCACTGTTTGCCCAACATTGCTGCTAAAATTACTTCTTTTTTTTATATAAATTCAGCATAATATTTTTACTGTGAGACCAACGTAGGTAACTCATCTCTTTGAAAAGGAATTTCTCAAATCATAGTTAAGATCCAGACACATTTATTTAAATATTTATGCAATTGCTACTGCTGATATTCGGCTGCGTCGCGTCCATCAAGTTTCTGCTGACGTATACGCGACGCATCGTGATACTTCAGCCTGTAACTGGTGGTGCTCCTGCCATATGGCTCAGCGCTCGTGACACTTCAGCCAATAACTGTTGGGTGCTCCAGCCATATGGCTCAGTGCTCGTGATGCTTCAGCCAGCAACTGGTGGTGCTCCAGCCATATGGCTCAGCGCTCGTGACACTTCAGCCAGTAACTGGTGGTGCTCCAGCCATATGGCTCAGTACTCGTGACACTTCAGCCAATAACTGGTGGTGCTCCAGCCATATGGCTCAGCGCTTGTTGATACCTTGGCTAATGGCCGATTTTCTGCTTTCATTAAATAAATTCCTGAGATTGTGAACAAAAGACGAATAAACTAATAGTCACAAACAAAATTAATAGAAGGAGGAAAATAATTTTACACTGTCCATTAGGTTACTGTTTCACAACGCCATCCTCCAGAAATTATAGTATCTATAGCTACTGCGGATGGAATATACAAAATATAAACTGTTGTACTCAGAAAAAGTTCACATTATGTAAAATTGGAATCCTAAATGACATAACAAAAGCTGAAACAGCCTAGACTGTCCTAGGCCTTGATAAGCAATACTAGGTTGAACACAATCTTAGGCCTAGTTTAGTACACATACGTACATTACTAGAAAAAGTTAGGTTTGGTTGTGGCCAAATTTCTCGTGCCCTCTACAAAATAAATGTTACAAAACGTGGATTTTGTGTGTGTGTAACAGTTAATATTTTGTACACTCTATCTATAGCGGCTATAGATTCTATCATATTTGGATGACAGGTTGTCAGGGAGCTATACAGTGAGGCAAATTATTCAAAACAAGAATTCAGTGAAGATCAAATAGCGGCAGATCAAGGTCCATTCACGGCTGCATGTTTTTGCTGGATAGCGATAGACCATCTATCACAGCTACTTTAACTTACAGGATACATAGCTTACAGGAAGATAACTTACATGGAACATAACTTGCAAGGAGTATTACCTACAGTATATATAACTTACAGGAACGTAACTTACTGGAACGTAACTTACCGGAACGTAACTTAAAGGATGCCCAACTTACAGGAACATAACTTACAGGAACGTAACTTACTGGAACATAACTTACATGAAGGTAACTTAAAGGATACACAACCTTCAGGAACATAACTTACAAGGATTATTACCTACAGGGAACATACCTTACAAGAAACATAACTTTCAGGAACATAAATTACCTGGTACATAACTTACAGGGATCATAACTTACAGGATACATAACTTATAGGAATATAACTTAAAGGATACATAAATTAAAGTAACATAACTTACAGGGAGTATAACTTACAAGGAATTCAACTTACATGTAACATAACTTACAGGGAATATAACTTTCAGGGGACATAACTTTCAGGGAACATAACTTACAATGAACATAACTTATAGGGAGCATAACTTACAGGGAACATAACTTACATGGAATATAACTAATAGAGAGCGTAACTTAAAGGTGACATAACTTGCATGGAATATAACTTACATGGAACATAACTTACATGGAATACAACTTATAGGGAACATAGTTTACAGGTAACATAACTTGCATGGAATATAACTTACAGGGAACATAACTTACATGGAATACAACTTATAGGGAACATAACTTATTGGGAACATAACATACCGAGAACAAAATTTACGTGGAATATAACGTACAGGTAACATAAGATCCAGGTAACATAACTTACAGGTAACATAACTTACAAGTAACATAACTTACAGGTAACATAAGTAACAGGTAACATAACTTACAGGTAACATAATATACAGGGAACATAATTTACATAGAACATAACGTACAGGTAACATAACTTACAAGGACCCTAACTTGTATTGAATATAACATACAGTTAACATAAGTTACAGATAACAAAACTTACAGGTAATATAAGTTACAGGTAACATAAGTTACAGGGAACATAACTTACAGGAATATAACATACAGGTAACATACCTTATAGGAAACATAACTCAGGGAACATTACCTACAGGAACATAATTTACGGGTTACGTAACTTTGTGAACATTCATAAACAGGATTCGTCTCTTACAAGACACACAACATCCAAAAGACATTAATTGTTACCGCAAGTCAACAATACTGTTTTCATTGTTTAAATCGGTTTATTTAGTTCAGTAATTTTTTTCATGCAACCTGCAGGCAAATGCTTAGTCCCAATAAACACACAATAACTTAATTATCAATTTTCCAATTCATAATTTCACAGTCCATCCTCCAATAATGATAGTACTTATAGCAAGTATGTTTGATCAGACTTACACAAATGAACTGTTTCAGTCAACAATGTTCACATTTTGTTCTACTGATGTAAGTTTTCTTGCTTTAATACTGTGCATTAAAATATTTAAGACAGTTTTGTTGGATTGGCTGGAAATTTTCAATTATTTTAGAATTTAATTTAGAAATTATTTTAGAATTTAAAATTATTCGTAAATACAGCAGCTTAGTACAAGTTAATAATAAATTTAATAGCCTAATAGAAGTAAGTCATGTACAAAATATCTTAATACAAGTAAATCATCAATTCAAAAGCCTATTATCTGTTTTACAAAGGTGTAGGATCGGTCGAAGGAAATGTGTACTGATGAGCGCTGTTCTCTCCTTAATAGTAAACTTCCTCACCGTGTCTTCGACCAATGTGGAGACTTACATCTTTATGAGAGCACTTTTGCAGGTGGTTGGTCTTGGCTGCAACACGGGTTGCCTGCTTGTCAGTTAGTATCAAAAATACTTCTTCCATCAGTATAGTCGAGGTTACATTCTAACCCATTACATATAAATATTATCAAAGATAAAGTATGTACTAAACTTGACCAAGCAATGCATTGAGGAACATTGACGTTTGGACGTACATGGTAGGTTCATTCTTTATTCATTAAAACATGTTTTAAGAACCTAGTTTTGCCTTGGTTAGGCCTAGTTAGCTCCTATGGTTGGTGATTGTATATAGTTATGCATAAGTTGAATTACAGTATTTTACACATTGTCAAAATTATAAATCATTAATACGTACAATATTATACGTTTTCAAGTACGTAAAACATCTGATGTTCTATCTAAAGTTAATATAATTGCAAAAGTTTCCACATCCATTGTCTCAAGTGTGGCACGAACTGTGTCACGCTTGATGATATACTACAGTTATGACGGGATTCAAATATTTTGACTTCAATAATATAGATTTGTATGTAAAGCTATAGACTAAGGCAGATACCTCGTCTAAAGTAATATTACGCATTATGATATTTGAAGGAACTGAATCTAACGTTAAGGCCTAACATAAATGGATGGACCGGAGGTAACAATATATGAACTTAACTGAATACATTGATTGAATAGAACTGATTGAATGTAATATCATCAGATACGGGAAGCAAGTATTTCTACTGCCTCGCCATGCTATTTTAGCTCACGTGCCTCCATTGTTTACGTTTCTAAAAACAAACACACACACACCTGTTTCTGCCTCTGCCGGGGATCGAACCGGGACCCTTAGGACTACGACCCCAGAGTGCTGTCCACTAAGCCGTGAGGCCTATAGGTTCTGTGTGTGTGTTTGTACTCATAACTAGGTGAGTACGCGCACACACAATGAATTAGGCTGTGATGCCAGAGGCAGACTCCATACATATTTTCAAAAGTTAATATATGATAAGAGCCTAATAGGTACATGACTTCAGTTGATTAACAGGTGAGAAGCTAGACGAAAGAGCCGAAGCTCAACCCTTAATTAGGAGAGAATAGACACACACACGACGCTGGAACAATGAGAGGGACCCCGACAAGTAGACTATTCACGTGGATGAAAAAAAACTGTCAGAAAAATTAGGGCATTGATCAGATGCAGTGTAACAGACAGGCGAAATGTTACCAGTGGAGTACCATAAGGTTCAGTTCAAGAGCCAGTAATGTTCTTTGTCTATATAAACCATCTATGGGAAAGAATTCAGGTTACATGAATATGTTTGTAGATGATTCTAATTTACTACTTAGAGGCTCGAAGGCTCTAAGATGGCTATCAAGCTCTTGAAAATGACCTGGGCAAAATAAATGAATGGAGTAACACATGGCTGGTGGAATTTAATGAGGACAAATGCCACGTAATGAAATGTAGAATAAGAGAAAATAAGCAACAAACAATATATATGTTATGTGAAAAAGGTAAAGAACTGGACAAAGAGATCTACGGGTGGTTCTGGATAGTAACTGTCAACAGAGGATTACATCAAAAGCATTGTGAGAGGAGCCTACACTACACTTTTTACAATGTTCAAAATTGTTTTCATATTCATGGATGAGGAAATAATAAATGATTCGCGACATTCTTGTGAGTGAAAGTGAAGTATATAACAGTTGTATGGTGACCATATAAAAGTGGAGTATATAACAGTTGTATGGTGACCATATAAAAGTGGAGTATATAACAGTTGTATGGTGTCCATATAAAAGTGGAGTATATAACAGTTGTATGGTGACCATATAAAAGTGGAGTATATAACAGTTGTATGGTGACCATATAAAAGTGGAGTATATAACAGTTGTATGGTGTCCATATAAAAGTGGAGTATATAACAGTTGTATGGTGACCATATAAAAGTGGAGTATATAACAGTTGTATGGTGACCATATAAAAGTGGAGTATATAACAGTTGTATGGTGACCATATAAAAGTGGAGTATATAACAGTTGTATGGTGTCCATATAAAAGTGGAGTATATAACAGTTGTATGGTGACCATATAAAAGTGGAGTATATAACAGTTGTATGGTGACCATATAAAAGTGGAGTATATAACAGTTGTATGGTGTCCATATAAAAGTGGAGTATATAACAGTTGTATGGTGTCCATATAAAAGTGGAGTATATAACAGTTGTATGGTGACCATATAAAAGTGGAGTATATAACAGTTGTATGGTGTCCATATAAAAGTGGAGTATATAACAGTTGTATGGTGACCATATAAAAGTGGAGTATATAACCATATAAAAGTGGAGTATATAACAGTTGTATGGTGACCATATAAAAGTGGAGTATATAACAGTTGTATGGTGTCCATATAAAAGTGGAGTATATAACAGTTGTATGGTGACCATATAAAAGTGGAGTATATAACAGTTGTATGGTGACCATATAAAAGTGGAGTATATAACAGTTGTATGGTGACCATATAAAAGTGGAGTATATAACAGTTGTATGGTGTCCATATAAAAGTGGAGTATATAACAGTTGTATGGTGACCATATAAAAGTGGAGTAAATAACAGTTGTATGGTGAGTATATAACAGTTGTATGGTGACCATATAAAAGTGGAGTATATAACAGTTGTATGGTGACCATATAAAAGCACAACAGCAGAAAAGATGCCAAAACACGCTACTAAATGGCTTTTAAACCTAAACAAACAAATATGAGCGGTGAGGAAAAACTTGAGGTGTTAAAAGTGCAAACGCTAATACAAAGAAAAGAGGAGATATGATCACCATGTACAAAATCTCGATAGGAATGAACACGTTCACGAGGAGAAATTTTAAAAACTTGTAAAGTCTTGATCACGAAGCTTTAAACTCGAGCTTAGACAGCATCGTGGCCGGAAAATTTCCGAAATTCTCTTTTACGAACAGAGTTGTAGAATGTAAACGGAAAAAATTAGAGACGCGCGCGGTTGCTAAATCATCAGCAGTTTCAAAATCATATGAGAAAGATAGTAGGTGAGACAGGACACCAGTATTGAAGCTCTTATCCTCTAACTACATATGGTAATTACACAAATAAACATACAAACAAACATATACCAATCATGGTCTTACAGAAGACACGAAATTTCTTGATTGAAAGTGAAATCTGGCAAGTTGTGCACATGCAGCCTCCGGCAGGTACTTAACAGACAGGCGCGAGTTACAGACAGGAATCAAAGTTCTGAACACCAGCATCTGTTCCTCTTCCCTCAAGCCAACTAAATAACTCACCCTCATTCAGTGCTTTAAGTGCTATCACAACGCACATGAAACACGTGCGTTGTGTACTACATATGGACCACCACTTACCACATATGTCAGACCAATCCTGGAGTATGCGGCTCCAGCATGGAGTCCATATCTAGTCAAGCATAAGACTAAACTGGAAAAGGTTCAAAGGTTTGCCACCAGACTAGTACCCGAACTGAGGGGCATGAGCTAAGAGGAGAGACTACGGGAATTAAACCTTACGTCACTGGGAGACAGAAGAGATAGAGGGGACATGATCACCACATACAAGATTTTCAGAGGAATTGATAGGGTAGATAAAGACAGACTATTCACCACAAGGGGCACACGCACTAAGGGACACACGTGGAAATTGAGTGCCCAAATGGGCCATAGAGCCGTTAGAAAGAATATTTTCAGTGTCAGAGTAATAAACAAATGGAATGCATTAGACAGTGATGTGGTGGAGGCTGACTCCGTACACAGTTTCAAGTGTAGATATGATAGAGCCCAGTAGGTTCGGGAACCTGTACATTAGTTGATTGACAGTTGAGAGGCGGAACCAAAGAGCCAAAGCTCAACCCCCACAAGCACAATTAGGTAAGTACAAATAGGTAAGTACGTAATGTAAAGCACTACAATAAATCTGCTCAAAATGCTCTGCTCCTAGACACTTGTGGTGAAAATGTCCCCCTGCAGATCCCTCAACTGCGCCAATTGTCAAGGCCCTCACAGTGCTGTAGACAAACAATGCCCACGTAGGAAACAAGCCATGAAAGCACTTGGATCTAACCAGCATCAACATCCATCTCCCACTAACAACACAAATGCTGCACATCAACTTCCTTTCAATCAGCACACCCATCATACCTCTGTGTCCTACTCCAGTGCAGCTCAAAATCATCCTAATATTCCTTACCTACATCCCATCACTACTTTTCCCCTCTCTCCACCACCCCATACACCAACATCCATCACTCTTTACCCTCACTCTCCTCCACCCCATACACCAACATCCCATCACAGCTTACTCTCTCCCTCCTCCACCCCATACACCAACATCCCATCACTGCTTACCCTCACCCTCCACAACCCTCACCCTCCACCACCTATACACCAACATCCCATCACTGCTTACCCTCACCCTCCACCACCCCATACACCAACATCCCATCACTGCTTACCCTCACCCTCCACCACCCCATACACCAACATCCCATCACTGCTTACCCTCTCCCTCCACCACCCCATACACCAACATCTTCACTGATTGCTTTGAAATTATCACACAACGTTCTTTTCGCATCCGAGCGGGTTTATATATACATACTATATAGATGTCACGTCTGTGACGGGACAAAAACATACTTTTTTTAAAAACTGCGTTTTTCATGTGAGGTAAATCATCGAAACCTCTTTACTGATTCCTTTGAAATTTTGACACAACGTTGCATTTGAATAGGAACACGTTTTTATATACTACTATATTCATGCTTCACCTATGACAGGAAAAACATTTTTTTTTTTAAACAGCGCATCTGTTGCATATAAGAGCAACACACGCTGTAATCTCCAAAAGTTCTTCCCAGATTGCTTTGAAATTTTGACACAACGTTCCATTCGAATACATGAGTGTTTTTATATACCTACTATATAGATACCACACTTGTGACAGGTAAAAGCATTTTTTTTTTTTGGTTAAGAGCGCCACCTGTTGCTCATAATAGCAACAGAGGCTATGCTATATATGTTACGATTCCATTTCAATGTTTCCGACTGCATTGATAAATAGAATTTTCATAGATTTCGATTTATTTTCATTTTGATTTAATTATTTTCTGTGACATTGTGTTGGAATTGAGCTGTGTTGTTTCCATACCATTCATTCTGTAAGTATAAGTATAAATGCCACATATGTCACAGGTAAAACCATTCTTTTTTTTAGAAACAGCGCCATCTGTTGCACGAAAGAGCAACACCCGCTATACTATATATGTTACTATTCCATTTCAATGTTTCCAATTGCATTGACAAATTTAAATTTCATAGAATTCCATTTATTTTAATTTTGATTTAATTATTTTGTGTGATATTGCGTTGGAATTGAGCTGTATCGGACGAGAGAGTGGGGAATGGTGGGGAGGATGAGGGGACGGGAGTGGGGGATGGTGGGGAGGATGAGGGGACAGGGGAGGGGGTAATGGTGGGGAATACGAGGGGACGGGGTGAGTTGGGAATGGTGGGGACGAAGGGACAGGGGAATAAAGAATGATGCAGAGGACAAGAGGAAAGGGGAGTGAGGGATTGTGGGGAGGATGAGGGAGGGGGGAATGGAAAGGAGGATAAGGGGACGGGGGAGTGGGAGATGGTGGGGAGGACGAGGGGATGGTGGAGTGGGGAATGGTAAGGAGGATGTGGGGACACTGGAGTGGGGGATGGTGGGGAGGACAAAGGGACAGGGAAAAGGGGGAAGGGTGGGGAGGATGAGGGGATGGTGGAATGGGGAATGGTTGGGAGGACGAGAGGACGGGGGAGGGGGGGGGAATGGTGGGGAGGACTGGGAGACTGTGGAAGGTTGTTGTGCAACCCACAACACATTTATAGCTAGTGTGTTAGAGAATTGAATGTGATTCTCTTAAATCATCGGTATTCCATCTGATAATTATTTATGGATAACATAACTCCCAAATAATTCTAAATCGAGAGTTTTTAGTTACAATTGTTGTCAAGTAATAATTTTACCGTCACGCGTGAATGCCATGGAGAAAACAAAAATCTTCTCCATTTCTCGTTTACTACCTTAAGACGAGAAAACAATAATGTTTAAATCCCTAGAATCACAACCCAGTCTTTATTAAAGTATTTCAACCACAATTGCGCGAAACAATATTTTTCGTGATAAATAATTTCTGTGGTGAATGCGGGGACGCGGGTTGAGGGTGGAGAGACGCCATTGTGTGTGTGGGTGGTGAACTCGTGTTGCGGAGTGAGCAACAAAAAGTCGTGACACGTGACGTTGGGATTATCAGCAAGAATTACACTGGTACTCAACTCAGAACGAATAATTCTTCTTCTACGTGATCTGCAGTGCTCGGTCAAATAATAACGCGTCGATATTCAGGCCAAGCTCAACCACGTGTACAACATTGTGGAAGTTTGAGACTGAGACGCGGTACCAGCAGGCTTCAGCATACTTTGCACCCTTCGATAAGTATATAATTCTTTCTTGATGCATCATTAGAGATTGTATATGTCGTGGGCAGTCTGTCGTTACATCGAATGACTACAAAAAATCCAACGTTAGTACCGCACTAATCTTTATTTTATATTTCATGAATATTGAGATTTATTAAGTAGCCTAGTTCAATGCTACGTAATATCCCTTAAATTACAGCTCGTATGTGAGGAGTCAACCAGCCGTTAACTACATTCGTGTTATTCACCTCTAAGGGCTTCTACGTGGAGATCCTGAGATCACGAGGACGAGGCGTGAATGATGTCATAGAAATCGTCTTAAAGCTAAGACTTTTTGTACACATTTAATTACTCCAATTATTGCTACTTGTTCTTGATATTATCAGATTGAATACTCGTCATGTACACTGGAGATAAAGTGTGTTTATTTAGATGATTGCTTTCTAATGCTAATAATCTTTATAATTTCTATTGGTACTTGCCTATTGATTCTATAATATTTGGTCACAATATTCTTTATTAAACAATGAACTGGTGCACGAACCACACTAGTTCCTAGACGTATATGAAGTTCTAGTAATACCCCCCCAATGTAGGTGTTTGAGGCTCTGACTTTAGTTAATTAACCATATAGTCCATTATTTATCTAAGTGATTATTCTTTCTAATATTTATCCATAGACACTGGTTCTTCCTTGTGTTTCTAATGATCACTTTTATTAGTTTCCCTCTTTTCTCAAAAGTGGGTGGTCCTTCGTAATTAATTTCATTAATTTAATAATTAAATAAATTGAATCAAGCCCCAGATATCCCACACTTGTCATGAGCACCTGCATCCCTCTCATGAGCACCTGCATCACTCTCATGAGCACCTGCATCCCTCTCATGAGCACCAGCATCACTCTCATGAGCACCTGCATCCTTGTCATGAGCACCTGCATCCCTCTCATGAGCACCTGCATCCCTCTCATGAGCACCTGCATCCTTGTCATGAGCACCTGCATCCCTCTCATGAGCACCTGCATCACTCCATGAGCACCTGCATCACTCTCATGAGCACCTGCATCCTTGTCATGAGCACCTGCATCCCTCTCATGAGCACCTGCATCACTCTCATGAGCACCTGCATCCCTCTCATGAGCACCTGCATCACTCCATGAGCACCTGCATCACTCTCATGAGCACCTGCATCCTTGTCATGAGCACCTGCATCCCTCTCATGAGCACCTGCATCCCGCTCATGTGCACCTGCATCCCTCTCATGAGCACCTGCATCACTCCATGAGCACCAGCATCCCTCTCATGAGCACCAGCATCACTCTCGTGAACACCTGCATCACTCCATGAGCACCAGCATCACTCCATGAGCACCAGCATCCCTCTCATGAGCACCAGCATCACTCTCGTGAACACCTGCATCACTCCATGAGCACCAGCATCACTCCATGAGCACCAGCATCACTCTCATGAGCACCTGCATCCTTGTCATGAGCACCTGCATCCCTCTCATGAGCACCAGCATCACTCTCATGAGCACCAGCATCACTCTCATGAGCACCTGCATCACTCTCATGAGCACCTGCATCACTATCATGAGCACCTGCATCACTCTCATGAGCACCTGCATCACTATCATGAGCACCATCATCCCTCTCATGAGCACCAGTATCACTCTCATAAGATCCTGCATCCCTTTCATGAGCACCTGCATCCCTCTCATGAGCACCTGCATCACTCATGAGCACCTGCATCTCTCTTATGAGCACCTGCTTCCCTCTCATGTGCACCTGCATCCCTCCCATGAGCACCTGCATCACTGTCATGAGCACCTGCATCCCTCACATGAGCACCTGCATCACTGTCATGAGCACCTGTATCCCTCACATGAGCACCTGCATCCCTCTCATGAGCACCTGCATCCCTCTCATGAGCACCAGCATCCCTCTCATGAGCACCAGCATCCCTCTCATGAGCACCTGCATCCCTCTCATGAGCACCTGCATCCCTCACATGAGCACCTGCATCCCTCTCATGAGCACCTGCATCCCTCTCATGAGCACCTGCATCCCTCTCATGAGCACCTGCATCCCTCACATGAGCACCTGCATCCCTCTCATGAGCACCTGCATCCCTCTCATGAGCACCTGCATCCCTCACATGAGCACCTGCATCTCTCTCATGAGCACCTGCTTCCCTCTCATGTGCACCTGCATCCCTCCCATGAGCACCTGCATCACTCTCATGAGCACCTGCATCCCTCCCATGAGCACCTGCATCTCTCTCATGAGCACCTGCATCCCTCCCATGAGCTCCTGCATGAGCACCTGCGGGTAGCCTTTACGTGTATTTTATAATGTTTGTTTAAGATTTACAAATTGCTATATCAAAACCTTGTGTTCCTCCTGCAACTCTTGCTATGCCTTGTGGCCGTCAGTCTGTACCTTAATTATTGCGTCACTATTCACACTGAGTATTTCCTCAACAATCTCTTCAATAGATTCTTCTTTATTCACAGAACTTGCCGCCTCATTATTTTCATCAGCTGTTTCATTATCTCTCTTATCAATCGCTTCAGCATTATTATGGAAGTTACTTCTAAGTATCGGGAGTTTATCGTTGTAAGTGTTGCAGTAAAAGTGAAGGAGGCACTTTCCCTCGGTGTCCTCGTTGGTGTATGTCTCACACAAGGTGACCGTTGGTGTATGTCTCACACAAGGTGACCGTTGGTGTATGTCTCACACAAGGTGACCGTTGGTGTATGTCTCACACAAGGTGACCGTTGGTGTATGTCTCACACAAGGTGACCGTTGGTGTATGTCTCACACAAGGTGACCGTTGGTGTATGTCTCACACAAGGTGACCGTTGGTGTATGTCTCACACAAGGCCACCGTTGGTGTATGTCTCACACAAGGGGACCGTTGGTGTATGTCTCACACAAGGTGACCGTTGGTGTATGTCTCACACAAGGTGACCGTTGGTGTATGTCTCACACAAGGTGACCGTTGGTGTATGTCTCACACAAGGTGACCGTTGGTGTATGTCTCACACAAGGCGACCGTTGGTGTATGTCTCACACAAGGTGACCGTTGGTGTATGTCTCACACAAGGTGACCGTTGGTGTATGTCTCACACAAGGTGACCGTTGGTGTATGTCTCACACAAGGTGACCGTTGGTGTATGTCTCACACAAGGGGACCGTTGGTGTATGTCTCACACAAGGTGACCGTTGGTGTATGTCTCACACAAGGTGACCGTTGGTGTATGTCTCACACAAGGTGACCGTTGGTGTATGTCTCACACAAGGTGACCGTTGGTGTATGTCTCACACAAGGCCACCGTTGGTGTATGTCTCACACAAGGAGACCGTTGGTGTATGTCTCATACAAGGTGACCGTTGGTGTATGTCTCACACAAGGGGACCGTTGGTGTATGCCTCACACAAGGTGACCGTTGGTGTATGTCTCACACAAGATGACAGTTTGTGTATGTCTCACACAAGATGACCGTTGGCATATGTCTCAGACAAGGTGACCGTTGGTGTATGTCTCACACAAGGTGACTGTTGGTGTATGTCTCATACAAGGGGACCGTTGGTGTATGTCTCACACAAGGGGACCGTTGGTGTATGTCTCACACAAGGTGACCGTTGGTGTATGTCTCACACAAGGTGACCGTTGGTGTATGTCTCACACAAGGTGACCGTTGGTGTATGTCTCACACAAGGTGACCGTTGGTGTATGTCTCACACAAGGTGACCGTTGGTGTATGTCTCACACAAGGTGACCGTTGGTGTATGTCTCACACAAGGTGACCGTTGGTGTATGTCTCACACAAGGTGACCGTTGGTGTATGTCTCACACAAGGGGACCGTTGGTGTATGTCTCACACAAGGGGACCGTTGGTGTATGTCTCACACAAGGCGCCCGTTGGTGTATGTCTCACACAAGATGACAGTTTGTGTATGTCTCACACAAGGTGACCGTTGGTGTATGTCTCACACAAGGTGACCGTTGGTGTATGCCTCACACAAGGTGACCGTAGGTGTATGCCTCACACAAGGTGAGCGTTGGTGTATGCCTCACCCAAGGGGACCGTTGGTGTATGTCTCACACAGGGGGACCGTTGGTGTATGTCTCACACAAGGTGAGCGTTGGTGTATGCCTCACACAAGGTGACCGTTGGTGTATGTCTCACACAAGGTGACCGTTGGTGTATGCCTCACACAAGGTGACCGTTGGTGTATGTCTCACACAAGGTCACACAAGGTGACCGTTGGTGTATGCCTCACACAAGGTGACCGTTGGTGTATGTCTCACACAAGGTGACCGTTGGTGTATGTCTCACACAAGGTGACCGTTGGTGTATGTCTCACACAAGGTGACCGTTGGTGTATGTCTCACACAAGGTGACCGTTGGTGTATGGTGTATGTCTCTCACACAAGGTGACCGTTGGTGTATGTCTCACACAAGGTGACCGTTGGTGTATGTCTCACACAAGGTGACCGTTGGTGTATGTCTCACACAAGGTGACTTACTCGAGCCAAAACAAGGGCACTGTCTAGTGATGACGAGTATGAGGAACCAATCACGGCCCAAGAAGTAAGGGGCGCTATGAAGAAGGGTAAAAGTACAGCACCTGGTGAAGATGGCGTCACCTACGACATACTCAATGCACTGTGTGAAGTGTCTGGGAATCCACTACTCCACCTGTTTAACAAGTCATTCCTAAGTGGAGTGTTGCCCACACAATGGAAACACGCAATAATTGTTCCCATACCGAAGCCTAATGACCCAGGTAATTACAGACCTATCCGTCTCATGTCATGCACTTGCAAGATGCTTGAAAGGACCATCCTAAACCGACTGTTGCACAAAATAGGCAGGTTAGGGGAGGGGGTCAATGGATTTGTTAAAGGACGGAGCACAGCAAATTGTATAGTTAATTACTTGGCTAATGACACGGCTAGGTACTCTGTATTTGTTGACATCAAAGGAGCCTTCGACAAAACACAGGGGATTGCGATCCTGGACGAGCTTGCATGCATGGGTGTCAAGGAGAGACTCATGAAATGGGTTGAAGACTACCTCCCAAGGAAGGAAAGCCAAGGTTTGCTTCAATGGATTAGTCTTAAGAACAATGAATATGGAACTCGGGACCCCCCAAGGCGGAGTCTTAAGCCCTACAATATTCAATGTACTTATGAATGCCATTGCAAATATTGATTTTCCGGAAGGAACACAACAAGTGGGATATGCAGATGATGTTCTAATACAAGCTCCCACCTTGGGAAAAACTGAACAGTCCATTGAACGCCTTGGAAGGAAATGTTTTGAGCTCGGTTTCACTCTCTCCACAAACAAGACGAAGGCATACTCCCATCACAAGCGGAGAGCAAATGAAGAACTGCAAATTAATGGTGTAACACTTGAATGGGTTGACCACTATCGGTACCTTGGCGTCACTATCGGCTCTAACAAGGGAAAGAAAGAGGAGCTCAATCAACTCATAGGAACATGCAAAAGTCGACTCAGGGCACTGAAAGCTATGACCTGGAATGGACATGGAGCCTCTATTGCCGTGCTTAAAATGATGTACACAGCCTATATGCGCTCCGTCATAGACTATGCCGCACCAGTTCTGTGCACCTACTCCCAAAGCGATATGAAAAGGCTTGAAAGCATTCAAAATGAAGCCATGACAATCATTCTTGGAGTTCCAAGAACTGCCAAAACGTCTAATCTATGAGAGGAGTTGTCCCTTCCCAGTGTTAAAAGCAGAATTCAGGAGCTGAATGCTAAGCTTGCAATTAGGATAGCCAGAGATCCCCATTACAATGATATTTCTAAGAAAAAACTGAGCTCTGTGCTACTTTCAGGGGGAAACAGGAGAAGCAAAAAATGGCATCACAGAGCAGTCTGCTACCTTGAAGAGCTTCACCTGCTTGAGCAAGCCCGTGAGCTCCTGCCTGTAGAGAGGTTACCTCCTTGGGAGGATGACTCATGCAAGATCATCATCAATGAAATGGCAACGAAAAAATCCAACATGATACCACAAGAAATGAGGCACAAGTATCTCGAGGAAATTTATAAAGAAGCCGGAGATGAACTAGATCAAATCTACACTGACGGATCATCTAATCCTGTCAATGGCAGGGCTGGTGCAGCATACACGGTAATCAAGGATAATGCTTTCCAACGCAGAAATAAAAAAAAGCACGTATTGAGAACTATGCCTCTTCAACGCAAGCAGAGCTAACTGCCATTGTTATGGCGTTAAGGTTTCTTGAACGGAACACTAATCGTGCAGTGATTTGCACCGATTCAAAAGCAGCACTGCAAAGCCTATTATTCGTCGCTGAAATTAAGAGAGCTGTGAGAGTACTTACCAATCAGGGAAGAGTCATCAAGTTTCTGTGGATCCCCTCCCATGTTGGAACATGTGGGAATGAACGAGCAGATGTGCTGGCTGCTGAAGGCGCTGAAGGAGACCATATTGAATACTTCATACCCAAGACTCAACTACAAATTAGAGGTATTGTCAGGCAACATCACCGTAACAAGGTAACTGAGGAAAGGAGGATAGAAGCACAAACCAGTGAATCTATATGATGGTACAACATGGTTGCAGCTGGCAATCCCAATCATTATGGCCGAAGAGGAGGACGACGAGGGAGAGAATCAGTAATAGCGAGAATCCGTCTTGGATACAAATATCCATGGAGATATGGAATGGAAACAACAGTTGATCAGCGAAGTTGCAGAATCTGTGGTGAGAGTGATGGACACCGCCTTGACCACTATCTCCGTGAATGTGAACACCTGAGAGACATTAGGAATATGTGTAGAATAATAAACCCCACATTGTTTGAGTTAGGAAAACACAATTTGTCAAATATTGATACTGTTCTTAAAAGATTTCCCCATTTTGCACCCGCAAGATAACGTAGGCTTTTAAGGGTTGATAGATGTTAATCTTCTTATTTGAGGAGCTGTTCACTTGAGACAGTTAAGCAAGTCCCAGCTGTGTCTGGGTACAAGTGACAGGATGAACAACCCAGCTGGTTTTCTTCCTATTGGGAAGTGTTGTACATGCTGCTATGGCGGTGTGTCCACTCACAAGATGAGTGACGCTGCCCAATAAACTCGTCCCTTGGGGCAAAATTTTAATTTAAAATGTCAACTCCCAAATCCACATCTGTCACATATGTCCTCTGGCCCTCCATACAACCAGCCCTTGTGCGTTTCCGGCCACCCTGTGTCCTTGAAGTACCGTCTTCCTTATAGCAGCCATAACTGGCGGATGATTCTTAGACGGTACCGACATTCTGGCGTCCCAAATGTCTCCACTAGCTTGCTTGCACACACACACACACACACACACACACACACACACACACACACACACACACACACACACACACACACACACACACACACACACACACGAGGGGACACACTCAGATGAGTCACAGAGATGTTAGGAAGTTTTCTTTTAGCGTGAGAGTAGTAGAAAAATGGAATGCACTTGGGGAACACATATAGGTGATACACACTTCTCTTGCCCCATACTCTGAAAGAGATTTTCGAATTTATTCATGTGTAACAAACTAGGTTGTAGGAATTATTCAGTATGGTTTCTCATAGACTAAGGGGGGCTTGGAAAGTTTGGAGTCAGGTAGTTTGACCTGACCCAAGCACAGGGTCATCTCTCCTGGGATTAGCAGTTTAGGTCACAAAATGGCTGGCGCATTTGTCTTAAGCAACGTATAATGAATTATTTTACAGAATTCAGTAATTTAGAGAAATTCAAGTCTTCATCCAAATTGTATTCAATAGTATTCCTGGTTAAAGTATCAAGAGTATCCTCAATTGTCTGAATAATGAGTAAGTCACCATCAGTGACGTCACTAGCCGGGACTAGCCTCGGTCGCGGAGCTATTTGTGCGACCGAGGGTCACAGGTCACCAAAGCCTTCCACTTTGCCTGTGCAATTACCTTCAGTTTAAAAGAGTTCAACCATCTGGGTTGTTCAGTGCAACAGAGATTAGTTGTTATATATGGTAGAATACTAGAATGGATCAAACAATTATTAAAACAAAGAAAGCAAAGTGTCGTCCTAAACGGAAATATCTCTGACTGGAGAAATGTGGTGAGTGGAGTACCGCAAGGTTCCATTTTGGGGCTAACCCTTTTTGTCATATACATCAATGACATAGAATAGAATATCACAAACCATATCATCAAAATTGAAGATGACGCTAAGATTTATGGTAAAGTATGGAGTGAACATAATATTGAGGCCTTACAAAGCGATCTACATGAACTCCACAAGTGTCGGACGATTTGCAGATGCTCTTTAACTTCGAAAAATACAAAGACCTTGCATGTGGGGCATAACATTGCACATCACAACTATCAAATAAAAAATATTACCTTGCAGGAGGTTGATGAAGAAGGACCTTGGAGTCAGGATCCACAAATGAAATCAAAAGTTGCTCAACAAGTGGAAGCTGCAGTAAAAGAAGCCAACCATATCCGAGGAATAGTCAGACGTAACTTTGATTTAATTGAAAATAGAGTAGCTATTTTTTTTCAACAGTATAAATCTCTGGTGCTTGTATTATTGTATCGAAGCATGAAGACCTCAGCTTCAGAAAGGTACATCTGCTTAAGGAAAAGTTCAACACCGGGCGAGAAAAATCATTCCTGAACTAAGTGGGCTCTTTTTTTTCTTTTCTCTGATGTCCAAAGGGTTTGGAAAGGTTGGGAAAGATAGAGGGTATGGGGGTTATCTTGAGATTCTTGAAATGATTTCGGGGCTTTAGTGTCCCCGCGGCCCGGTCCTCGACCAGGCCTCCACCCCCAGGAAGCTGCCCATGACAGCTGACTAACTCCCAGCTACCTATTTTACTGCTAGGTAACAGGGGCATAGAGTGAAAAAAACTCTGCCCATTGTTTCTCGCCGGCGCCCGGGATCGAACCCGGGACCACAGGATCACAAGTCCAGTGTGCTGTCCGCTCGGCCGACCGGCTCCTGTTGAGAGAGAGGAGGTTAGAAAGTTCGGTAGCCTGTCCACCATGGGTTGACATGTGAGTGTCGTTTGTTTGGGTTTGTGGTGTGTTGGGTTGCCAGTACTTTGGCTGGGTGGCTAGTGTTTGTGTCCTAGCTGGTGTCTGGAAGCCCTAGGTGGAGTTGGCTGCAAGAGTTTAATCTTAGCAACATCAGGGTAGTTACTCTTCTGGTAGCACAAAAGAGGTTTTGGTTGTTATCTATTTTTTTAATTTTTTATTTATTTATACATTTTTTTTATTTTTTTATTTTTTTTTTATTCTTTATTAGGTATAGATTGGGTCCCGGATGGGCCACTCATCTAGGTCGTCTAGTAGGCCACTTAATATTTGAGGTGGAAGGCCTGATCATGGACGTGTCTCACTTTTTGTTAGAAAGTTATTCTTCTGGTCCTGTGTGGTGGTTCATGGATCTCGTAGTCACTGGTGGTGTTTATTGCTTCGTAGGGATCTTCGGGGTCTGGGACGTACATGTGCTTCATGCGGTACAGCTGCCTTCTGGCCAGGTAGCTGAGCCTGATGTTCATTGGCATCATGTTGAGTGTCTCATGGATTTGGTCTGTTCTTACCATATTCATCAGTGACAGGCCCTCTGCAAAGCGATGTGCTTTATTTTGTACCCGTTGGATCTTCAGCATGTTGGTTTTGTTGGTAAGATTCAGAGGAACGTAAAGGTACTCCAGGCTAGGCCTTATTATCATTCTGTACAGGTGGAGCTAGATGTGGGATGGGGCTTGCCTAGAGCGGATGAGCCTCAACAGGGAATCCCTAACCATCGCTGTCTTCTGGGAGACGTACTGGGTGGAGTTGAGTTGACTGTTAAAGTTGTATCCGAGCACTGTGTTGGAGTTTGAGATGGGTATGGGTTCACCCCTGATCCTTATCCCCCCTCGTTTTCAATTGAGAAAGCCATACATCTGACAGTGCTTATTTGGATCTTTTCTGGGTTAGTGGTGATCCTCCATTTTCTTTCCCAGTTAGCAGTCCTGGCTAGTTCTACGTTCGCCTTACGGGTTACAGTTGCATGCTTGGCTGCTTGGCTGCTTGGGTTAGATGTTATTACGTGTGTTTCGTCGTCCGCAAATAGGACAATAATGGTGTCCCTGTTCTCCGGTTGGGGCAGGTCATTTACAAAAATGTTGAAGAGGACAGGGCTCAGACACGACCCTTGGTGGACTCCAGCTGTTGGGGCGACGACTGCTGCAACTTTCGCCTTGAAGCTGGGAGTAACTTGTCTGTTCTTCAGGAAGTTTCTGATCAGCCTAAGGAGGGTCCAGTTTTGCGCTGGTAATTCTGCTAATTTGTACACCAGACCATCGTGCCATAGGCTGTCGAAGACCTTGTGGACGTCCCTCGTCCCAATCAGGGCTACCTGTTTTTGCTGGCGAATTGATCTCCAGCATCGTAGATTATGTTTATTGCGTGCTGAATTGACCTTTGTGCTCGAAAGCCAAACTGTTTTTCTGTGAAGAGGTTGTTGTACTCCATGTAGTAGTTGAGACGGTTGGACATGATTTTTTCAAAGCACTTGCCTATTGTGTCTAAGAGGGAGATTGGACGGTAGTTGCCAGGCTGGTGGGGGTCTTTCTTGGGTTTGGGAATGAATATCATCTTGGCCGATTTGAAAGCTAAGGGAATGTGACCAGAAGCCAACATGGCATTGAATAGGTTGAGTAGGGATTGCAGAAAATTGCCTGCTAGGAATTTGATCTGCTTTGCTTTGATCCCCGATGGTCCTGGGGCCTTATCTTGGATGTTTTTAATGACTCCTCTCATCTGTACCATAGTTATGGGTCTTGTTAGTGGGTGGTCGTCTTGGAGGGTTGTCAGATCTATCAAAGGGGGTGCTGAGAAGGAAGGCGGCGTTTTCTGTTGTCCATTGGTTGACACGGATGAAGTGAATGTTGTTGAAGGCTCTGCAGTTTTAAGCCGTGAATGTCTTTTTTTCCATACTGCACTGATGAGGTCAGCCTGTTCTTGTGCGTCTTCATTTTTTTCCTGTTGTTCCTCGTCATCATCATCCAGGAATGTGTGTATGAGGTGGGTGAGGCTGGGGTTAGCCGATCCCAAGAGCTGTCTGATCTTACACCAGAAGGCTCCCGGCTCCTTTTTGTACTGGTTGGCCTGTCTCACAAGGGTTCCCCATATGTGGCTCTTATGAGTTAGCATTAGGCCTAAGGTTCCCCTTCTGAGTGTTTGTAGGAACAACACTGGTGGCTGGCCAGTTTGGTAGTGGCTTTGACAGGCTCGTTGGTACTCATTCATTTTACCTCTGATTTCTTGGGCCGGTTTATATTGGTGGTGGATCTTTCACAGGTGGCCTCAGTTGCAAGCTGGATGCGGTTGTGGATGGTGTTTACTGCTTGGTCTATTGTTTGGGTGGGTAGGTTGTCAAACTCGATGATGGGGTCGTCGGTGAGGAAGGTGTCATAGTCCCAGGCTCGCATGGTTTCCAGTCTGGGCCTGGGAGGTGTCACAAACCAGAAGGGGGTAGCATGGAGGGTGGTGACCACAGGGCTGTGATCCCATCCCACATTCTTGCCTGGGGTCACTCTGCAGTGGAACAGGTCACAGACTCTGTTGGTCATTAATATGTCAGGGGTGCCCCTCACATTGCCAGCAAAGAATGTCTTGAAGTGGAGGCCTTCGAAGGAGAGCTCTCTGTTTTGCATTAAATTGAAGAATTGTCTGCCCTTAGGTCTGTTCTGGTAGGAGCGTTGAATAGGGCTTGGTGGTAAGCAAGTCTAGGGGGTAGATATGTAGTGCAGACGATTAGGGGGCCGTGTGAGGTGGTGAATTCTACTGCAAGGTAGTGGTCATCTTCTATGAAGATGGGCGGTAGAAAAGCCATCTCGTTATTAGGATTGCAACCCCACTGTGCATCCCCCCTGTTGACTTCCCTAGTAGAATATCCCCAAAGTGAGGTGTGCTGGTCCTGTCTAGCCGCTGTTTCATTGAGTAAGATAATATCTGGGTTAAGTCTGACTACCTCCAGGGTGAGGAGGTATCTGTTGTTGAAGTAGTGTCTGATATTCACTTGAAGAATGGTGATCCCCGTTGTTGGTTGTGAGTCGTATGTGTTTGTTTGGGTCGAGTGCCAGTGTTGTTAACTTCGGTTTGGCTTCTGATGTGTGTGTAGGTGGAGGATAGGTCATTTGGGCCAGGGATCATGTTCATGGTTCCAGCCGGGGGGGTTGGATGAGGTTTTCCACACGTTGCTGTACAATTGAGGGGTCTTTGTTGTCGCTACTGTTCTCGATATCCACGTCTGTAGTGCTAGAGTCACTCACAGATGGAGTATTAGGGGGACTGCTTGCCCTTACCCTGTCTTCAGGGGATGAGCTTCGGCTGCTAGAGTTGGCCCTGAGCCTCTTAGAACAGTGGTGTGTGGAACTGCGGTGTGTGAGGCGCTGATTGCGTCTAGGGTTTCTTATGGCAAGGGTGCTTGTGAGGGCATTGAGTATAATCCTGTCTGGGACTACTGTAGGAATGGTGGACCTGGGTGCTTGCTAGTTTGTCGGGGTGGAGGGTCCGGGGTTGTTATGGTTTTGGTCAGACAAACAATCTTCGTCCACATGGTTTTTATTCTCCGCCAGTAACAACAACAAAACATTATCAGGTCCATGAAATATTATTAACAAGATCATAAACAAAAGAGCATCTGCTCCAAACATGCTACCTCCAACATCTGTAGTACTCAATCCCAACAGGGGTGATTCTGGGAGTTTGGTGTCTCTTGAGCGTTGGATGAGGCCTGGGGGCGGAGAGTACTTGGGTTAGGGTTGTTAGGTTTTGCTTGGGCCTGCCCGGCGGCTGTTGTGTTGTTAGGAGACAGGTAGGCCAGCGAGTCCTTGGACATATGGACAGGGGACAGGCCATTGTCCATCCTGAGTGAGTTCCAGAAATCCAGAAGCTTCACCGGGTTGTTTGGAAATGTAATTTGGGCAAATGTTAGGAGTTCAGCTCCTAAGCTTTGCCTAGGATCGGGGTTTGTTGCGAGAAGGTTAGATGTTGAGGCCTGTTGTGGATGGTTCTGGGTTTGCCCTGGTATAACTGTAGAGTTATTGAGGTGTTGGTTCCTTTGGTGTTTCCCTTGGGCGACCGACTGGGCCTGCAACCCTGGGAATTGGGCCTGTTGTTGGTTGGGGTTACCCCAGGCGTTTACTGGTGGTGGAGGGGCAGGAATGGTGATTGCTGCTTGTTGACGGGCTGTTGTCACCGTTTCCCTTGCTTGCTTGATTGTATCCTGTCTATGAGGACACAAATAAGAGATAGCAATGTGTGCACCATTACATTGTGCACACTTGGGTGTTGGGCTTGTGCATTCCATGTAATTGTGTTCCCCTACCCACCTGCTGCACTTGGGGATTTAAATGTTGCATGCACTAGAATAGTGGTCATACTGGAGGCATTGTTTGAGCTTGTGAAACCTCTGTAAGGTGATTTGGTCAGGGCCAGACTTGATGCCAAATGCAGAAAAGCCAAGGTAGCAGACTTGTGCTGCTTGCTCCGGTGAAGCCAGAAATAGCTTCAGTACTTGGTTGTCGTGGGATTGAGTTGTAAACCAGTGGGCCTAATTTAATTTAATATCCTTGTTTTTTCTCCAGATTTCTGCAGATATCTCGTCAACTGAGTGATCCATGATGATGTCATGGATCCTATGTACAAAAATGGTGCGTTTGGCTTGAAATTCGGCAGGGCGATAGACCGTGATCCACCTTCTCCAATAGTTTGTTCAGACTGTGGGTCGAAAGGAGTTCTGGAAGGTCTGCATTGTGTACCAACAAGATGGCTCCAGTTGTTATTTTGAACACATTTTTTGTAGGTAATCTGGGTGATCTCATGAATTACTTCAAGTAGTTGGGCTGGAGAACGAATCTGGCCAAATTCGTCAGTGAAACTGACTTTGGCCGCCATGACCTTGTGGGGCCAGGAAGCCTAGTCTAATCTGTACTAAGGTGGATGTTTGTGTTGTGTCTTGGTAGACTAAGTGGTTGGTGGGTGTTAGTTCGGCCGAGGCCGCTAAGTTCTGGTTGTTAGGCAACTAGAGCTACTTGAATAGTTGGTAATTGAACCTATCGATAGCCTAAGCCTGCTACAGGGTTGTTAGTTGCCCGATCAAACCTTCGCAAGAATTTCAGGAACCCAGTTTTGTCTACCGCTCGGGAATGATCGTTTGGAATGGCGAAAAGCAAGAGGTAGAAACAGTTTAGAAAGACAGCCTTATTCACATCTTAATTCTATGATTAGTAGGTTGTGCATTGTATATTGTGTGAGTGTGTGTGTGTGGAGTGTTGTGGTACAGGCAGGGAGACAATGAGGAGGAGGTGGAGGGGGGAAGGATGAGGATGGGTTTATTTGGACATCATTTTGCTGTAAGGTCAGGTTCAGTCTCGTGTCCTGTATACAGCGCTGCTGTATAGTGTAGAATACTTATCTCTGAAAGTATTACATGTAATACAGGCCCAAATGAATCTTCAACGACGTTCCTTTCTCTCTCATAATTTTATAATTTTATCACGAAATTCATAAACCGTTTTGTCTTTAAAGGCAATCAGAAATCCTTTGATTGTAAAATATTTGTTTTGTCTTAAATCCTGTTGATAATATGATGGTTAGAGCACTAGTTCTTGGTCTGGTCTGGGACAGGCAGACGTCTCTGGGACACCCAGCATCTTGCCACAGGGTATCCCAGCCATCTCTGGGACACCCAGCATCTTGCCACAGGGTATCCCAGCCATCTCTGGGGCACCCAGCAACTTGCCACAGAGTATCCCAACCATCTCTGGGACACCCAGCATCTTGCCACAGAGTATCCCAGCCATCTCTGGGGCACCCAGCATCTTGCCACAGAGTATCCCAGCCATCTCTGGGGCACCCAGCATATCCCAGCCATCTCTGGGGCACCCACTGGGTAGCATCTTGCCACAGGGTATCCCAGCCATCTCTGGGGCACCTAGCATCTTACCACAGGATATTCCAGTCATCTCTGGGGCACCTAGCATCTTGCCACAGAGTATCCCAGCCGTCTCTGGGACACCCAGCATCATGCCACAGAGTATCGCAGCCATCTCCGGGGCACCCAGCATCTTGCCACAGTGTATCCCAGCCATCTCTGGGGCACCCAGCATCTTGCCACAGAGCATCCCAGCCATCTCTGGGGCACCCAGCATCTTGTCACAGAGTATCCCAGCCATCTCTGGGACACCCAGCATCTTGCCACAGAGTATCCCAGCCATCTCTGGGGCACCCAGCATCTTGCCACAGAGTATCCCAGCCATCTCTGGGACACCCAGCATCTTGCCACAGGGTATCCCAGCCATCTCTGGGGCACCCAGCATCTTACCACAGAGTATCCCAACCATCTCTGGGACACCCAACATCTTGCCACAGAGTATCCCAGCCATCTCTGGGGCACCCAGCATCTTGCCACAGAGTATCCCAGCCATCTCTGGGGCACCCAGCATCTTGCCACAGAGTATCCCAGCCATCTCTGGGACACCCAGCATCTTGCCACAGGGTACCCCAGCCATCTCTGGGACACACAGCATCTTGCCACAGAGTATCCAAACCATCTCTGGGGCACCCAGCATCTTGCCACAGAGTATCCCAACCATCTCTGGGACACCCAGCATCTTGCCACAGAGTATCCCAATAATAGATGTAATTTGGAATGCTTTAACGTGACAATTCGAACCAGACATAACTTCTTCTATTAGTTTTTTAGAAGGATTCTCTCTCCCCTTCCTTAACCAGCACTGACATAACAGATGAAAAAAAAAGAGTAATTGAAACTGTTTTGATAGATATTACACTGAAGATTTGTGTTGACAGTTGCAATAATTGATATATGAATATTATCAAGTTTTCTGTTAAACAGACACTAAGCTTTTTTAGGTCAGCAATAGTGGCTTTCTCCCAGTTTAAATGTTTTAAGGTTGGTTACTGTTCTCACTGTCAGCAGCAACAGTTTGATAGTGAGGTATAATGACGGTGAAGAATTTGAGAAAATTATCAAAACGAGACTTTCCTCTCCAGTCATTTAAAGGAAAGTCAACGTAATATTAAACTGAGCATAAACAGTTTTGACCAGCACATGCAAAAGTTTTGTTAAATTTTAAAAGCCTAAGTCTTCTTGTATCGTATTAAGTTTTTCTTAATTTATTAAGAAAATTAATTTATTTTTTATCAACATGGTTTATATATACGGTAAACAAGACAGGTCTCAGGCCAGAGTCCTGAGGACCATTGGCAACGTTTACCACTCGGATTTGTCTTACTCTGTTTCTGTTGAAAAAGTCATATCATATACCACTAGCAAGTTAATACCTCCAAACAACAGGCCTCAGAAAATGAGGGCAAATAAAAGTGTTTATATTGTTTAAAGTTATATGTTACTGTATTTCAAATAATGCATGTATTGACTTTAATAGTTGTAATACTTTACTATATAAAATATAGTACAGTACTACTTACAGTATCAAAGCAGGCGTACATATGGTAGTTTCTTTACTAAAGAAATTGTTCATTTAAGTGTGCAGAAGGACACTTACTGTATTAAACTACTTGAACAGTAAGCTGCTTACTGTACAAAAGATCTTGTACAGTACGTTACTTACTGTAATAAAGTAAGTGCCCAAAAGGCTTCCTACAGTATTAGAGCAAGTTTACAATAGGATACTGATAATATGAGAGTACATATACGGTAAGCTGCTTAATGCATAATTGTAAGTTACAGTCGGCAACTTACTGTATTTAGTTGTACATTAAGCAACTTACAATAACACAGGTGTATATATGCTCCTGCTTGATCTTGAGGATAATAAGGTTAAGACAGACTAAAGTCAGCCAAAAATTCCCAAATGTCTAAAATCCCTAAAATGTTACAATAACTAAGATCTCGTAACAAATAAAGACCCAAAACTAATAATAGTGATCCAATAAACAATAGTAAAGAAAGTCATATTGATAATAAAGTGTAGAAAATGCTAATATATCAATTACATACCAAAACTTATTCATAAAATCAGGAGACAAATGCTTATCTAGACCTTCCTCTACAGACTGGAAGGCTGCTTATCTATACCTTCCACTACAGACTGGAAGGCTGCTTATCTATACCTTCCTCTACAGACTGGAAGGCTGCTTATCTATACCTTCCACTACAGACTGGAAGGCTGCTTATCTATACCTTCCACTACAGACTGGAATGCTGCTTATCTATACCTTCCACTACAGACTGGAAGGTTGCTTATCTATACCTTCCACTACAGACTGGAAGGCTGCTTATCTATACCTTCCACTACAGACTGGAAGGCTGCTTATCTATACCTTCCACTACAGACTGGAATGCTGCTTATCTATACCTTTCACAACAGACTGGAAGGCTGCTTATATATACCTTCCAATACAAACTGGAATGCTGCTTATCTATACCTTTCACAACAGACTGGAAGGCTGCTTATCTATACCTTCCACTACAGACTTGAAGGCTGCTTATCTATACCTTCCACTACAGACTGGAAGGCTGCTTATCTATACCTTCCACTACAGACTGGAAGGCTGCTTATCTATACCTTCCACTTCAGACTGGAAGGCTGCTTATCTATACCTTCCACTACAGACTGGAAGGCTGCTTATCTATACCTTCCACTACACATAAAGGGTATAACTACCCGATCTCTCACAGTGTTCAAGAGAGAACTTGATAAGTTCTGATCAACCAGGCTGTGATTCATACGACAGTCTGCTAGCAGCCGCGTCCAAGAGCCTGGTTAACCTGTCCAGCAACGAGGAGGCCTGGTCGAGGACCGGGCCGCGGGGATGGTAAGGCCCTAAACGGCCTCAAGGTAACCTCAAGGAAGGTACCACCAGCACAATAAAATACATTCATACCTCCAACATGCCAAAACTCATACAAACAACGTATACCAAAACTCATTCTCACTATCATCAAAACAAAAACTCATTCATTCCACCAGCATACAAAAACTCATTCATACCACCAGCATACAAAAACTCATTCATACCACCAGCATACAGAAACTCATTCATTCCACCAGCATACAGAAACTCATTCATTCCACCAGCATACAAAAATGCAAACACTCGAACATCAAGGCCGTTGGGTACTGTCAGATGTAATCTGTAGATTACTGTACATCTGCACATGTACATCTAATACTTGATGAGATGTAATCATCTCATTGAGAGATGTACATCATAATCATTGTTATATAATGTAAATCTACATTGGTCTCGTGAGGCAGGTCTCAACAACCAGCTCCTCGTAGATGTGTCCTTGTACATTATTGGTCTCGTGAGGCTGGTCTCAACAACCAGCTCCTCGTAGATGTGTCCTTGTACATTATTGGTCTCGTGAGGCTGGTCTCAACAACCAGCTCCTCGTAGATGTGTCCTTGTACATTATTGGTCTCGTGAGGCTGGTCTCAACAACCAGCTCCTCGTAGATGTGTCCTTGTACATTATTGGTCTCGTGAGGCTGGTCTCAACAACCAGCTCCTCGTAGATGTGTCCTTGTACATTATTGGTCTCGTGAGGCAGGTCTCAACAACCAGCTCCTCGTAGATGTGTCCTTGTACATTATTGGTCTCGTGAGGCAGGTCTCAACAACCAGCTCCTCGTAGATGTGTCCTTGTACATTATTGGTCTCGTGAGGCTGGTCTCAACAACCAGCTCCTCGTAGATGTGTCCTTGTACATTATTGGTCACGTGAGGCTGGTCTCAACAACCAGCTCCTCGTAGATGTGTCCTTGTACATTATTGTTAAGCGAAGCACCAACCAGCTCCTCGTAGATGTGTACATCATTGGTCTCCTGAGGCTGGTCTCAACAATCTAACATGTATCAACATTATTAAAATTGTTAAGCGACGCACTGAGCTCTTGGAGGTACTTCTTGTTCTCCTCACTGTCCTGGATCCCAATCGCAAGGAAGCGACCAGTGACGCCCCTCCGGTGAAGTCCTCGCAGGAGTCTCTCCACACCCACACCTGTAGATGAGAGGGAACATTGAAGTCCACACCTGGCAACTCTCCACACCCACACCTGTAGATGAGAGGGAACATTGAAGTCCACACCTGGCAACTCTCCCCACCCACACCTGTAGATGAGAGGGAACATTGCAGCTCACACCTGGCAATTCTCCACACCCACACCTGTAGATGAGAGGGAACATTGCAGCTCACACCTGGCAACTCTCCACGCCCACATCTGTAGATGAGAGGGAACATTGCAGCTCACACCTGGCCACTCTCCACACCCACACCTGTAGATGAGAGGGAACATTGCAGCCCACACATGGCTACTCTCCCCACCCACACCTGTAGATGAAACTCTCCACCACCACACACACCACTCTCCACCACTGTCACACACCACTCTCCACCACTGTCACACACCACTCTCCACCACTGTGAGAGGGACACACACACTCTCCACCACTGCAGACCACTGACACACCACTCTCCACCACTGTCACACACCACTCTCCACCACTGTCACACACCACTCTCCACCACTGTCACACACCACTCTCCACCACTGTCACACACCACTCTCCACCACTGTCACACACCACTCTCCACCACTGGCACACACCACTCTCCACCACTGTCACACACCACTCTCCACCACTGTCACACACCACTCTCCCACCACTGTCCACACACACACTCTCCACCACTGTCACACACCACTCTCCACCACTGTCACACACACCACTCTCCACCACTGTCACACACCACTCTCCACCACTGCCACACACCACTCTCCACCACTGTCACACACCACTCTCCACCACTGCCACACACCACTCTCCACCACTGTCACACACCACTCTCCACCACTGTCACACACCACTCTCCACCACTGTCACACACCACTCTCCACCACTGTCACACACCACTCTCCACCACTGTCACACACCACACTCCACTCTCCACCACTGTCACACACCACTCTCCACCACTGTCACACACCACTCTCCACCACTGTCACACACCACTCTCCACCACTGTCACACACCACTCTCCACCACTGTCACACACACCACTCTCCACCACTGTCACACACCACTCTCCACCACTGTCACACACCACTCTCCACCACTGTCACACACCACTCTCCACCACTGTCACACACCACTCTCCACCACTGTCACACACCACTCTCCACCACTGTCCACACACCACTCTCCACCACTGTCACACACCACCACTCCACCACTGTCACACACCACTCTCCACCACTGTCACACACCACTCTCCACCACTGTCACACACCACTCTCCACCACTGTCACACACCACTCTCCACCACTGTCACACACCACTCTCCACCACTGTCACACACCACTCTCCACCACTGTCACACACCACTCTCCACCACTGTCACACACCACTCTCCACCACTGTCACACACCACTCTCCACCACTGTCACACACCACTCTCCACCACTGTCACACACCACTCTCCACCACTGTCACACACCACTCTCCACCACTGTCACACACCACTCTCCACCACTGTCACACACCACTCTCCACCACTGTCACACACCACTCTCCACCACTGTCACACACCACTCTCCACCACTGTCACACACCACTCTCCACCACTGTCACACACCACCACTCTCCACCACTGTCACACACCACTCTCCACCACTGTCACACACCACTCTCCACTCTCCACCACTGTCACACACCACTCTCCACCACTGCCACACACCACTCTCCACCACTGTCACACACCACTCTCCACCACTGTCCACACACCACTCTCCACCACTGTCACACACCACTCTCCACCACTGCCACACACCACTCTCCACCACTGTCACACACCACTCTCCACCACTGCCACACACCACTCTCCACCACTGCCACACACCACTCTCCACCACTGTCACACACACCACTCTCCACCACTGTCACACACCACTCTCCACCACTGCCACACACCACTCTCTACCACTGTCACACACCACTCTCCACCACTGCCACACACCACTCTCCACCACTGTCACACACCACTCTCCACCACTGTCACACACCACTCTCCACCACTGTCACACACCACTCTCCACCACTGTCACACACCACTCTCCACCACTGTCACACACCACTCTCCACCACTGCCACACACCACTCTCCACCACTGCCACACACCACTCTCCACCACTGTCACACACCACTCTCCACCACTGTCACACACCACTCTCCACCACTGTCACACACCACTCTCCACCACTGTCACACACCACTCTCCACCACTGTCACACACCACTCTCCACCACTGTCACACACCACTCTCCACCACTGTCACACACCACTCTCCACCACCACTGTCACACACCACTCTCCACCACTGTCACACACCACTCTCCACCACTGTCACACACCACTCTCCACCACTGTCACACACCACTCTCCACCACTGTCACACACCACTCTCCACCACTGTCACACACCACTCTCCACCACTGTCACACACCACTCTCCACCACTGTCACACACCACTCTCCACCACTGTCACACACCACTCTCCACCACTGTCACACACCACTCTCCACCACTGTCACACACCACTCTCCACCACTGTCACACACCACTCTCCACCACTGTCACACACCACTCTCCACCACTGCCACACACCACTCTCCACCACTGCCACACACCACTCTCCACCACTGTCACACACCACTCTCCACCACTGTCACACACTCTCCACACACTGTCACACACCACTCTCCACCACTGTCACACACCACTCTCCACCACTGCCACACACCACTCTCCACCACTGTCACACACCACTCTCCACCACTGTCACACACCACTCTCCACCACTGTCACACACCACTCTCCACCACTGCCACACACCACTCTCCACCACTGCCACACACCACTCTCCACCACTGTCCACACACCACTCTCCACCACTGCCACACACCACTCTCCACCACTGTCACACACCACTCTCCACCTCTGTCACACACCACTCTCCACCACTGTCACACACCACTCTCCACCACTGTCACACACCACTCTCCACCACTGTCACACACCACTCTCCACCACTGCCACACACCACTCTCCACCACTGTCACACACCACTCTCCACCACTGCCACACACCACTCTCCACCACTGTCACACACCACTCTCCACCACTGTCACACACACCACACTCTCCACCACTGTCACCACACCACTCTCCACCACTGCCACACACCACTCTCCACCACTGTCACACACCACTCTCCACCACTGTCACACACCACTCTCCACCACTGTCACACACCACTCTCCACCACTGTCACACACCACTCTCCACCACTGTCACACACCACTCTCCACCACTGTCACACACCACTCTCCACCACTGTCACACACCACTCTCCACCACTGTCACACACCACTCTCCACCACTGTCACACACCACTCTCCACCACTGCCACACACCACTCTCCACCACTGTCACACACCACTCTCCACCACTGTCACACACCACTCTCCACCACTGTCACACACCACTCTCCACCACTGTCACACACCACTCTCCACCACTGTCACACACCACTCTCCACCACTGTCACACACCACTCTCCACCACTGTCACACACCACTCTCCACCACTGTCACACACCACTCTCCACCACTGTCACACACCACTCTCCACCACTGTCACACACCACTCTCCACCACTGTCACACACCACTCTCCACCACTGTCACACACCACTCTCCACCACTGTCACACACCACTCTCCACCACTGTCACACACCACTCTCCACCACTGTCACACACCACTCTCCACCACTGTCACACACCACTCTCCACCACTGCCACACACCACTCTCCACCACTGTCACACACCACTCTCCACCACTGTCACACACCACTCTCCACCACTGTCACACACCACTCTCCACCACTGTCACACACCACTCTCCACCACTGTCACACACCACTCTCCACCACTGTCACACACCACTCTCTCCACCACTGTCACACACTGTCACACTCTCCACCACTGTCACACACCACTCTCCACCACTGTCACACACCACTCTCCACCACTGCCACACACCACTCTCCACCACTGTCACCACTCTCACCACTGTCCACCACTCCACCACTGCCACACACCACTCTCCACCACTGCCACACACCACTCTCCACCACTGTCACACACCACTCTCCACCACTGCCACACACCACTCTCCACCACTGTCACACACCACTCTCCACCACTGCCACACACCACTCTCCACCACTGTCCACACACCACTCTCCACCACTGTCACACACCACTCTCCACCACTGTCACACACCACTCTCCACCACTGTCACACACCACTCTCCACCACTGTCACACACACTCACTCTCCACCACTGTCCACACACCACTCTCCACCACTGCCACACACCACTCTCCACCACTGTCACACACCACTCTCCACCACTGTCACACACCACTCTCCACCACTGTCACACACCACTCTCCACCACTGCCACACACCACTCTCCACCACTGCCACACACCACTCTCCACCACTGTCACACACCACTCTCCACCACTTCCACACACCACTCTCCACCACTGTCACACACCACTCTCCACCACTGTCACACACCACTCTCCACCACTGTCACACACCACTCTCCACCACTGTCACACACCACTCTCCACCACTGTCCACACACCACTCTCCACCACTGTCACACACCACTCTCCACCACTGTCACACACCACTCTCCACCACTGTCACACACCACTCTCCACCACTGTCACACACCACTCTCCACCACTGTCACACACCACTCTCCACCACTGTCACACACCACTCTCCACCACTGTCACACACCACTCTCCACCACTGTCACACACACCACTCTCCACCACTGTCACACACCACTCTCCACCACTGTCACACACCACTCTCCACCACTGTCACACACCACTCTCCACCACTGTCACTGTCCACACTGTCACACACTCTCCACCACTGTCACACACCACTCTCCACCACTGTCACACACACTCTCCACCACTGTCACACACCACTCTCCACCACTGCTCACACCACTCTCCACCACTGTCACACACCACTCTCCACCACTGTCACACACCACTCTCCACCACTGTCACACACCACTCTCCACCACTGTCACACACCACTGTCACACACCACTCTCCACCACTGTCACACACCACTCTCCACCACTGCCACACACCACTCTCCACCACTGTCACACACCACTCTCCACCACTGTCACACACCACTCTCCACCACTGTCACACACCACTCTCCACCACTGCCACACACCACTCTCCACCACTGTCACACACCACTCTCCACCACTGTCACACACCACTCTCCACCACTGTCACACACCACCACTCCACCACTGTCACACACCACTCTCCACCACTGCCTCTCCACCACTGTCACACACCACTCTCCACCACTGCCACACACCACTCTCCACCACTGTCACACACCACTCTCCACCACTGTCCACACACCACTCTCCACCACTGTCACACACCACTCTCCACCACTGTCACACACCACTCTCCACCACTGCCACACACCACCACTGTCACACACCACTGTCCACACACCACACTCTCCACCACTGCCACACACCACTCTCCACCACTGTCACACACCACTCTCCACCACTGCCACACCACCACTCACACCACTCTCCACACACCACTCTCCACCACTGTCACACACCACTCTCCACCACTGTCACACACCACTCTCCACCACTGCCACACACCACTCTCCACCACTGCCACACACCACTCTCCACCACTGTCACACACCACTCTCCACCACTGCCACACACCACTCTCCACCACTGTCACACACCACTCTCCACCACTGTCACACACCACTCTCCACCACTGTCACACACCACTCTCCACCACTGTCACACACCACTCTCCACCACTGTCACACACCACTGTCACACACCACTCTCCACCACTGTCACACACCACTCTCCACCACTGTCTCACACACCACTCTCCACCACTGCCACACACCACTCTCCACCACTGTCACACACCACTCTCCACCACTGTCACACACACCACTCTCCACCACTGTCACACACCACTCTCCACCACTGTCCCACACACCACTCTCCACCACTGTCACACACCACTCTCCACCACTGCCACACACCACTCTCCACCACTGTCCACACCACTCTCCACCACTGTCACTCACCACTCTCCACCACTGTCACACACCACTCTCCACCACTGTCACACACCACTCCACCAATGCCACACACCACTCTCCACCACTGTCACACACCACTCTCCACCACTGTCACACACCACTCTCCACCACTGTCACACACCACTCTCCACCACTGCCACACACCACTCTCCACCACTGTCACACACCACTCTCCACCACTGTCACACACCACTCTCCACCACTGTCACACACCACTCTCCACCACTGTCACACACCACTCTCCACCACTGTCACACACCACTCTCCACCACTGTCACACACCACTCTCCACCACTGTCACACACCACTCTCCACCACTCCACACACTGTCACACACCACTCTCCACCACTGCCACACACCACTCTCCACCACTGTCACACACACACTCTCCACCACTGTCACACACCCACTCTCCACCACTGTCACACACCACTCTCCACCACTGTCACACCACCACTCTCCACCACTGTCACACACCACTCTCCACCACTGTCACACACCACTCTCCACCACTGTCACACACCACTCTCCACCACTGTCACACACTCTCCACCACTGTCACACACCACTCTCCACCACTGTCACACACCACTCTCCACCACTGTCACACACCACTCTCCACCACTGCCACACACCACTCTCCACCACTGTCACACACCACTCTCCACCACTGTCACACACCACTCTCCACCACTGTCACACACACCACTCTCCACCACTGTCACACACCACTCTCCACCACTGTCACACACCACTCTCCACCACTGTCACACACCACTCTCCACCACTGTCACACACCACTCTCCACCACTGTCACACACCACTCTCCACCACTGTCACACACCACTCTCCACCACTGTCACACACCACTCTCCACCACTGTCACACACCACTCTCCACCACTGTCACACACCACTCTCCACCACTGTCACACACCACTCTCCACCACTGTCACACACCACTCTCCACCACTGCCACACACCACTCTCCACCACTGTCACACACCTCCACCACTGTCACACACCACTCTCCACCACTGCCACACACCACTCTCCACCACTGCACTCTCTCCACCACTGTCACACACCACTCTCCACCACTGTCACACACCACTCTCCACCACTGTCACACACAACACTCTCCACCACTGTCACACACCACTCTCCACCACTGTCACACACCACTCTCCACCACTGTCACACACCACTCTCCACCACTGTCACACACCACTCTCCACCACTGTCACACACCACTCTCCACCACTGTCACACACCACTCTCCACCACTGTCACACACCACTCTCCACCACTGTCACACACCACTCTCCACCACTGCCACACACCACTCTCCACCACTGTCACACACCACTCTCCACCACTGCCACACACCACTCTCCACCACTGTCACACACCACTCTCCACCACTGTCACACACCACTCTCCACCACTGTCACACACCACTCTCCACCACTGTCACACACACCACTCTCCACCACTGCCACACACCACTCTCCACCACTGCCACACACACTCTCCACCACTGTCTCCACTCTCCACTGTCACACACCACTCTCCACCACTGTCACACACCACTCTCCACCACTGTCACACACTCTCCACCACTGCCACACACCACTCTCCACCACTGTCACACACCACTCTCCACCACTGTCACACACCACTCTCCACCACTGTCACACACCACTCTCCACCACTGTCACACACACCACTCTCCACCACTGCCACACACCACTCTCCACCACTGTCACACACCACTCTCCACCACTGTCACACACCACTCTCCACCACTGCCACACACCACTCTCCACCACTGTCACACACCACTCTCCACCACTGTCACACACCACTCTCCACCACTGCCACACACCACTCTCCACCACTGTCACACACCACTCTCCACCACTGTCACACACCACTCTCCACACTGTCACACACCACTCTCACTCTCTCCACCACTGTCACACACCACTCTCCACCACTGCCACACACCACTCTCCACAACTGTCACACACCACTCTCCACCACTGTCACACACCACTCTCCACCACTGTCACACACCACTCTCCACCACTGCCACACACCACTCTCCACCACTGTCACACACCACTCTCCACCACTGTCCACACCACCTCCACTCTCTCCACCACTGTCACACACCACTCTCCACCACTGTCACACACCACTCTCCACCACTGCCACACACCACTCTCCACCACTGCCACATACCACTCTCCACCACTGCCACACACCACTGCCACACACCACTCTCCACCACTGTCACACACCACTCTCCACCACTGCCACACACCACTCTCCACCACTGTCACACACCACTCTCCACCACTGTCACACACCACTCTCCACCACTGTCACACACCACTCTCCACCACTGTCACACACCACTCTCCACCACTGTCCACACACCACTCTCCACCACTGTCACACACCACTCTCCACCACTGTCACACACCACTCTCCACCACTGTCACACACCACTCTCCACCACTGTCACACACCACTCTCTCACACCACTGTCCACACACACACTCTCCACCACTGTCACACACCACTCTCCACCACTGTCACACACCACTCTCCACCACTGTCACACACCACTCTCCACCACTGTCACACACCACTCTCCACCACTGTCACACACCACTCTCCACCACTGTCACACACCACTCTCCACCACTGTCACACACCACTCTCCACCACTGTCACACACCACTCTCCACCACTGTCACACACCACTCTCCACCACTGTCACACACCACTCTCCACCACTGTCACACACCACTCTCCACCACTGTCACACCACTCTCCACCACTGTCACTGTCTCCACCACTGTCACACACCACTCTCCACCACTGTCGCACACCACTCTCCACCACTGTCACACACCACTCTCCACCACTGTCACACACCACTCTCCACCACTGTCGCACACCACTCTCCACCACTGTTGCACACCACTATCCACCACTGTCACACACCACTCTCCACCGCTGTCACTCCACCACTGTCACACACCACTCTCCACCACTGTCACACACCACTCTCCACCCCTGCCACACACCACTCTCCACCACTGTCACACACCACTCTCCACCACTGTCACACACACTCCCACCACTCTCACCACTCCACCACTGTCACACACCACTCTCCACCACTGTCCACACACCACTCTCCACCACTGTCACTCCACCACTGTCACACACCACTCTCCACCACTGTCACACACCACTCTCCACCACTGCCACACACCACTCTCCACCACTGTCACACACCACTCTCCACCACTGCCACACACCACTCTCCACCACTGTCACACACCACTCTCCACCACTGTCACACACCACTCTCCACCACTGTCACACACCACTCTCCACCACTGCCACACACCACTCTCCACCACTGTCACACACCACTCTCCACCACTGTCACACACCACTCTCCACCACTGTCACACACCCACTCTCCACCACTGTCACACACCACTCTCCACCACTGTCACACACCACTCTCCACCACTGTCACACCACTCTCCACCACTGTCTCACACCACTCTCCACCACTGCCACACCACTCTCCACCACTGTCACACACCACTCTCCACCACTGTCACACACCACTCTCCACCACTGTCACACACCACTCTCCACCACTGTCACACACCACTCTCCACCACTGTCACACACCACTCTCCACCACTGTCACACACCACTCTCCACCACTGTCACACACCACTCTCCACCACTGTCACACACCACTCTCCACCACTGTCACACACCACTCTCCACCACTGTCACACACCACTCTCCACCACTGTCACACACACCACTCTCCACCACTGTCACACACACCACTCTCCACCACTGTCACACACACCACTCTCCACCACTGTCACACACCACTCTCCACCACTGTCACACACCACTCTCCACCACTGTCACACACCACTCTCCACCACTGTCACACACCACTCTCCACCACTGTCACACACCACTCTCCACCACTGTCACACACCACTCTCCACCACTGTCACACACCATTCTCCACCACTCTCCACCACTGTCACACACCACTCTAGCCACCACTGTCACACACCACTCTCCACCACTGTCACACACCACTCTCCACCACTGTCAAACACCACTCTCCACCACTGTCACACACCACTCTCCACCACTGTCACACACCACTCTCCACCACTGTCACACACCACTCTCCACCACTGTCACACACCACTCTCCACCACTGTCACACACCACTCCATCACTGTCACACACCACTCTCCACCACTGTCACACACCACTCTCCACCACTGTCACACACCACTCTCCACCACTGTCACACACCACTCTCCACCACTGTCACACACCACTCTCCACCACTGTCACACACCACTCTCCACCACTGTCACACACCACTCTCCACCACTGTCACACACCACTCTCCACCACTGTCACACACCACTCTCCACCACTGTCACACACCACTCTCCACCACTGCCACACACCACTCTCCACCACTGTCACACACCACTCTCCACCACTGTCACACACCACTCTCCACCACTGTCACACACCACTCTCCACCACTGTCCACACACCACTCTCCACCACTGTCACACACCACTCTCCACCACTGTCACACACCACTCTCCACCACTGTCACACACCACTCTCCACCACTGTCACACACCACTCTCCACCACTGTCACACACCACTCTCCACCACTGCCACACACCACTCTCCACCACTGTCACACACCACTCTCCACCACTGTCACACACACCACTGTCCACCACTGCCACACACCACTCTCCACCACTGTCACACACCACTCTCCACCACTGTCACACACCACTCTCCACCACTGTCATACACCACTCTCCACCACTGTCACACACCACTGTCACACACCACTCTCCACCACTGCCACACACCACTCTCCACCACTGTCACACACCACTCTCCACCACTGTCACACTCCACTCTCCACCACTGTCACACACCACTCTCCACCACTGCCACACACCACTCTCCACCACTGTCACACACCACTCTCCACCACTGTCACACACCACTCTCCACCACTGCCACACACCACTCTCCACCACTGCCACACACCACTCTCCACCACTGTCACACACCACTCTCCACCACTGCCACACACCACTCTCCACCACTGTCACACACCACTCTCCACCACTGCCACACACCACTCTCCACCACTGTCACACACCACTCTCCACCACTGCCACACACCACTCTCCACCACTGCCACACACCACTCTCCACCACTGCCACACACCACTCACTCTCACTGCCACACACCACTCTCCACCACTGCCACACACCACTCTCCACCACTGCCACACACCACTCTCCACCACTGCCACACACCACTCTCCACCACTGCCACACACCACTCTCCACCACTGTCACACACCACTCTCCACCACTGTCACACACCACTCTCCACCACTGCACACACCACTCTCCACCACTGCCACACACCACTCTCCACCACTGCCACACACCACTCTCCACCACTGTCACACACCACTCTCCACCACTGCCACACACCACTCTCCACCACTGCCACACACCACTCTCCACCACTGCCACACACCACTCTCCACCACTGTCACACACCACTCTCCACCACTGTCACACACCACTCTCCACCACTGTCATACACACTCTCCACCACTCACACACCACAGTCACACACCACTGTCCACCACTGTCACACACCACTCTCCACCACTGCCACACACCACTCTCCACCACTGCCACACACCACTCTCCACCACTGTCACACACCACTCTCCACCACTGTCACACACCACTCTCCACCACTGCCACACACCACTCTCCACCACTGTCACACACCACTCTCCACCACTGTCACACACCACTCTCCACCACTGTCACACACCACTCTCCACCACTGTCACACACCACTCTCCACCACTGTCACACACCACTCTCCACCACTGTCACACACACCACTCTCCACCACTGTCACACACCACTCTCCACCACTGTCACACACCACTCTCCACCACTGCCACACACCACTCTCCACCACTGTCACACACCACTCTCCACCACTGTCACACACCACTCTCCACCACTGTCACACACCACTCTCCACCACTGTCACACACCACTCTCCACCACTGTCACACACCACTCTCCACCACTGTCACACACCACTCTCCACCACTGTCACACACCACTCTCCACCACTGTCACACACCACTCTCCACCACTGTCACACACCACTCTCCACCACTGTCACACACCACTCTCCACCACTGTCACACACCACTCTCCACCACTGTCACACACCACTCTCCACCACTGTCACACACCACTCTCCACCACTGTCACACACCACTCTCCACCACTGTCACACACCACTCTCCACCACTGTCACACACCACTCTCCACCACTGTCACACACCACTCTCCACCACTGTCACACACCACTCTCCACCACTGTCACACACCACTCTCCACCACTGTCACACACCACTCTCCACCACTGTCACACACCACTCTCCACCACTGTCACACACCACTCTCCACCACTGTCACACACCACTCTCCACCACTGTCACACACCACTCTCCACCACTGTCACACACCACTCTCCACCACTGTCCACACACCACTCTCCACCACTGTCACACACCACTCTCCACCACTGTCACACACCACTCTCCACCACTGTCACACACCACTCTCCACCACTGTCACACACCACTCTCCACCACTGTCACACACCACTCTCCACCACTGTCACACACCACTCTCCACCACTGTCACACACCACTCTCCACCACTGTCACACACCACTCTCCACCACTGTCACACACCACTCTCCACCACTCCACCACTGTCACACACCACTCTCCACCACTGTCACACACCACTCTCCACCACTGTCACACACCACTCTCCACCACTGTCACACACCACTCTCCACCACTGTCACACACCACTCTCCACCACTGTCACACACCACTCTCCACCACTGTCACACACCACTCTCCACCACTGCCACACACCACTCTCCACCACTGTCACACACCACTCTCCACCACTGTCCACACCACCACTCTCCACCACTGTCACACACCACTCTCCACCACTGTCACACACCACTCTCCACCACTGTCACACACCACTCTCCACCACTGTCACACACCACTCTCCACCACTGTCACACACCACTCTCCACCACTGCCACACACCACTCTCCACCACTGTCACACACCACTCTCCACCACTGTCACACACCACTCTCCACCACTGTCACACACCACTCTCCACCACTGTCACACACCACTCTCCACCACTGTCACACACCACTCTCCACCACTGTCACACACCACTCTCCACCACTGTCACACACCACTCTCCACCACTGTCACACACCACTCTCCACCACTGTCCACACACCACTCTCCACCACTGTCACACACCACTCTCCACCACTGTCACACACCACTCTCCACCACTGTCACACACCACTCTCCACCACTGTCACACACCACTCTCCACCACTGTCACACACCACTCTCCACCACTGTCACACACCACTCTCCACCACTGTCACACACCACTCTCCACCACTGTCACACACCACTCTCCACCACTGTCACACACCACTCTCCACCACTGTCACACACCACTCTCCACCACTGTCACACACCACTCTCCACCACTGTCACACACCACTCTCCACCACTGTCACACACCACTCTCCACCACTGTCACACACCACTCTCCACCACTGTCACACACCACTCTCCACCACTGCCACACACCACTCTCCACCACTGTCCACACACCACTCTCCACCACTGTCACACACCACTCTCCACCACTGTCACACACCACTCTCCACCACTGTCACTCACCACTGTCACACCACCACTGCCACACACCACTCTCCTTCCACTGCCACACTTCCTTCTCTCCACCACTTCCACCTTCCGTAATCTTCCTACTCCTACCTTAAACTTCCTTCTCGTTCCTGCCTTCCTTATTTTTCCTAATCCTTCTATGTTCTTCAACCATCAATATCCACTAACAACAACCAACAGCCACCACCAACACCTTCTCCTCCTCGACCTTCTCATTCTTCCTCCTCGACCTTCTCCTCTTTCTTCCTTGACCTTCTCCTTCCTCCTCGACCTTCTCCTTCCTCCTCGACCTTCTCCTTCCTCCTCGACCTTCTCCTTCCTCCTCGACCTTCTCCTTCCTCCTCGACCTTCTCCTTCCTCCTCGACCTTCTCCTTCTTCTCCTCCTTCCTTCTCTCTTCCTCCTCGACCTTCTCCTCTTTCCTCCTACCTCCTCCTTCGACCTCTCCTCCCTCCTTCCTCCTCTTTCCTCGACCTCCTCCTCTAACTACAACAACCAACCACCATTACTATCAGTGCTCAACTGCAGGCCATTCTGGCGTGTTTGGAGGAAGTACGTCATGACGACAAAGATGTTTTTGTATTTGTCGATAGCCGAGGAGCACTTGAGTCCTTAAACAGTCGAAATCCAGTCTTCATGTCCATAGTTGAGGATTGTAAGAAAAGGATAACTGAGATACAGCTGAAAGGTCACAATGTGAAATTCATGTGGATTCCATCTCATGTTGGAATAGTGCTCAACGAGGTGGCGGATGACTTGGCCAAACGTGCCACATTAAAACCACAAGTTGACATCGAATGTGAATTCACAATGAGACAAATAAGAAGCAAAATCAGAAATATTCAGGCACAGGCAGAAGTGGCGAGGAGAGGTATAATGTATGAGGGAAGTCAAACCATGCAACACTACATGTGTGTGAGTCAAAACACCCATTTCACTTATGGTAAAAGGAGAAATGCTTGGAGTGACTGTGCACATGCGGCTCAGGCTTGGGTACAAATATTACTGGGAATATGGGATAGGTGTTCATGATAATGACACGAAGTGTAAACTATGTGGTATGTTAAGGTCTCACACCCTTGCCCATTATGTTCTTGATTGTCCGTTGATTAATGTATATAGAAACACTGAGATAAGGACTGTTCCTGAACAAATAGCCTGGATGTGTCACAACGGAAAGGTTGATGATATTCTGGAGAGATATAAGAATTTTGCACCAAGACTGTAATCTTTTGTTGAATTATCTGCATGTCTCTTGCAAATTGTCTATACAGTATACCTAAGTCATAAAAGTATTTGTGTGTACGTCTGATACCATACTACTTGTGTAAAGGAGGAAATGTATATGTTTATCTCTCAGAATGTTCGGTAATATGTTTATTGTTTGTGATGTGTGTCTATATATGTATGAACACGTTGTACTGAACGGGGTGAGAATAGCTTGAGCTACCTCATCCCTTTGTGAGTATTTTACCTCAATAAACTTATTTCAATTTCAATTTCAACTATCAATAACCATAACCATCAATAACCCATCAACCTAAACAATCATCAACCACCTCAATCATCAACAACCACAACAATCAACCACCACTACTATCAACAACAACCATAAACCAACACCAACCACAACAATCAACCACCCCTACCACCAACAACAATCAACCACCACTACTGCCAAATATAATCAACCACCACTACCACAAAATACAACAATCAACCACCAATATCACGAACCTCAACAACTACCAGTACAGTCAACCACAAACGACCACAACCACCATCTACCACTGCCCTCAACCACTACTATCAACAACCACTACCATTAACCACAACTATCAACCACCAACAACCATAAACCACCACCAACAACCTCAACAATCAACCACCACTACCACCAACAATCAACCACCACTACCACCAACAATCAACCACCACTACCACCAAACAACACAATAAACCACCACCCACGCGAACTATAACCAACAATCGCCACTACATAAAGTACAACAATCAACCACTACCATCACGAACCACAACAACCACCACTGCAATTAACCCCCCAACCACACCCATCAACCACCACAACCATCAACCACCACACCCATCAACCTCCACAACCATCAACCACCACAACAATCAACCACCACAACCCTCAACCACCACAACCATCAACCACCACAACAATCAACCACCACAACCATTAACCACCACAACAATCAACCACCACAACCATCAACCACCACAACAATCAACCACCACAACCATCAACCACCACAACAATCAACCACCACAACCATCAACCACCACAACCATCAACCACCACAACAATCAACCACCACAACAATCAACCACCACAACCATCAACCACCACAACAATCAACCACCACAACCATACTCAACCACAACAATCAACCACCACAACAATTAACCACCACAACCATCAACCACCACAACCATCAACCACCACAACAATCAACCACCACAACAATTAACCACCACAACCATCAACCACCACAACCATCAACCACCACAACCATCAACCACCACAACCATCAACAAACACTACCATCAACCACCACAATCATTAACTACCACCACCATCAACCACCTTAGCCATCAACCATCACAGACATCAACCACCAGAGCTATCAACCACCAATACCATAAACCACCACAACCTCAACCATCATTAACATTAACCACCACTACCACTAATCACAACCATCAGATACCACAATTACCAACCACAGCAATCAACTACCACCACTAGAACCAACCACTACCACCAACAATAAACATCACCCACCACTGCCACCAACCACAACCTACCACCACAGCCACCAACCACAACCCAGCAACAATTCCACCACCACTACCATGGATTCTCCATTAAGTGAAAGTAATGAATAAAATATTTTTAACCTGCCTTTTATTATGGTTCAGTTTTATTTCTAGTATATGTAGAAATATATTTTTAAAATATTTCTACATTTTTTATATATATTCCATCAATCAGGAAAACGATTTTTATGCAACATTTAAGGTTGCGACACGGTCTCAAAATTGTTTAGCCAAAGTTGTGCAGTAAGTTGTGGCAACTTATTTACAACCACACAATAACGTAGCTAATACATGAAAACAAACGTTGTCACACCTGGCTACTCTCCCCACCCACACCTGCAGAAGAAGGGCCACACCAGCATATTCTCCTCATCCAAACCTGCCTCACACCTGGCCCACTAGATGAGACGGAACAGTCTCCCTTCACACCTGACTACTTTCCCACTCACACCTGTAGATGAGAGGGAACACGGAAGCCCACACCTGGTAACTCTCCACCCCACACTTGCACATGAGAGGGGACACTGATGCCCACACCTGCTACTCTCCCTCCCAACACCTGCAGATGGGAAGGAACACGGAAGCCCACACCTGGCTACTCTCCCGACCCACACCTGCACATGAGAGGGAACACTAAAGCCCACACCTGGCTACTCTCCCTCCCCACACCTGCACATGAGAGGGAACACTAAAGCCCACACCTGGCTACTCTCCTGACCCACACCTGCACATGAGAGGGAACACTAAAGCCCACACCTGGCTACTCTCCCCACCCACACCTGTCTATGTCACACACTCATGCCAAAGAAAACTTATATCAAGTAAATCTAGCTTGTATTAAGCAAGACAATGTTGGGCTAAATATTGATCAGTGTTATCTTATAAGCAGTGAAGCTTGCTTAATGAATATTCTTGGTCGCTAAACGGTGCTCAAAGTTACTCAAGAAGCCTTATAAGTTCTCTAATTCATGACTTTTAATGTAAAAATATTTTTGAAACCACTGGAAGCACTGTGAATTAAACAACTGAGTTACAGATATTCACGTGTTAAAATGTCGTCAATACGTACTGGTGAGACGCGTGTTAAAGAAGTACAGGAGACTATACCCTCCTCTTGAGGGAGGACACAGCTGAGCCGCCAGGTGGCAGCACCAGTCTATGGCGGGGTCGTCATCAGTGAGGACCCGCCTGATGGTCAGGCGGAGCTCCCTTCCCTGGTACGGCAGAGTGTCCAGGGTGTCCGGGTCCACGTAGCCCGTGGCGTCCAGGGTGTCCGGGTCCACGTAGCCCGTGGCGTCCAGGGTGTCCGGGTCCACGTAGCCTGTGTCGTCCAGGGTAATGTCTGAAGACATACACTGAGATACAGTCACTGTCGTTACTGGTATGTTCTAAGATATAACAAGAAGACATACTGAGCCATCCACTCACCTTACTGCTGGGTTTATTACCTGATGACAAGTCCGTATTTTGGACAGTATTAATAGCATCTAAACTATGTATTAATAGCTTTTAAAAGCCACGGTCAAGGTCATCTGTATCAATGGTCAAGGTCACAGTCAAGGTGTATCAATGGTCAAGGTCACAGTCAAGGTCATCTGTATCAATGGTCAAGGTCATCTGTATCAATGTCAAGGTCATCTGTATCAATGGTCAAGGTCATCTGTATCAATGGTCAATCAATGGTCAAGTCATCAATCAATGGTCAAGGTCATCTGTATCAATGGTCAAGGTCATCTGTATCAATGGTCAAGGTCATCTGTATCATGGTCAAGGTCATCTGTAAACACAGTCAAGGTCATCTTCAAATGGTCAAGGTCATTAGAAGGTCATATAAACTAAGTCAAGGTCACAGTGAAAGGTCATCTGGACCAAGTATCAAGGTCACAGGGATAGATGGGTCACCTGAATTAAGGATCAAAGTTACGGAAGGTCTAATTAACCAAGGGATCAAGGTCACAGTGAAAGGTCATCTTAAACAGGAATTAGGTCACAGTGAAAGGTCAATTAGGTCACAGTGAAAGGTCATCTTAGGTCAACTGAAAGGTCATCTTGAACAGGAATTAGGTCACAGTGAAAGGTCATCTTGAACAGGAATTAGGTCACAGTGAAAGGTCATCTTGAACAGGAATTAGGTCACAGTGAAAGGTCATCTTGAACAGGAATTAGGTCACAGTGAAAGGTCATCTTGAACAGGAATTAGGTCACAGTGAAAGGTCATCTTGAACAGGAAGTGAAAGGTCACAGTGAAAAGTGAAAGGTCATCTTGAACAGGAATTAGGTCACAGTGAAAGGTCATCTTGAACAGGAATTAGGGAATTAGGTCACAGTGAAAGGTCATCTTGAACAGGAATTAGGTCACAGTGAAAGGTCATCTTGAACAGGAATTAGGTCACAGTGAAAGGTCATCTTGAACAGGAATTAGGTCACAGTGAAAGGTCATCCTGAACAGGAATTAGGTCACAGTGAAAGGTCATCCTGAACAGGAATTAGGTCACAGTGAAAGGAGATCTGTACCACGAGTCAAAGTCAAAGTGGTAAGTCATCTGAACCAAAAGTTTGGCGTCGCTAAATACTTCATGAAATTATTTATGCACAAGAATATATACAGCAGCGGAATGTTTCGAAAATTTATTATTCATGGAGTAGTCGCCCTTAATAAGTCTATATTTGTAATCAAAGTAGAAGGTTTGTCACCCTTAAGGTGACTATATTTGTAAACAATATAAGGTGTTTGTCACCCTTAAGGTGACTATATTTGTAAACAATATAAGGTGTTTGTCGCTCTTAAGGTGACTATATTTGTAAACAATATAGGTGTTTGTCGCCCTTAAGGTGACTATATTTGTAAACAATATAAGGTGTTTGTCACCCTTAAGGTGACTATATTTGTAAACAATATAAGGTGTTTGTCACCCTTAAGGTGACTATATTTGTAAACAATATAAGGTGTTTGTCACCCTTAAGGTGACTATATTTGTAAACAATATAAGGTGTTTGTCGCTCTTAAGGTGACTATATTTGTAAACAATATCAGGTGTTTGTCGCTCTTAAGGTGACGATATTTGTAAACAATATAAGGTGTTTGACTCCCTTAAGGTGACTATATTTGTAAACAATGATGGAAGCTTCTCGCCCTAAGGTAACTATATTTGTACACAATATAAGGTGTTTGTCTCCCTTAAGGTGACTATATTTGTAAACAATATAAGGTGTTTGTCGTCCATAAGATGAATATATTTGTAAACAATATAAGGTGTTTGTCTCCCATAAGGTGATTATGTTTGTAAACAATATAAGGAATCTTTCGTCCATAAGGTTGTAAACATATATGTAAACAATGTAAATCTGAATTACTATATTAAACATGACGAATGAAGCCCTTTGCGTAATTTTGGTATTAATAAATAACCCTAAAATTATGGTGGAAAATATGAATATTTACCAAGACGCTGCAGGTGAGGAAGGTGAGGCAGGTGACGGATGAGGACGGGCAGTTGGTGTAGTGTGAGGTACAGGTCGAGGCTCTCGAGGGTGTGAGGCAGGAGGGGTATGGCTGCCTCAGACAAGACACCAACAAACTCCTCTAAGGTACACTTACTGCCGGGGGCTGTCAGCCTCTCCAAACATTGTTTTGTTATAAAACTACTCTCTTTGCTGTGTATACTATTGCCAAGATCTAAGGATATGGTTACCTTCATTTTTGCCAGCACTGACAGTGTAGACAGGCGCTGCTTTAGTTGGGATGGATCGTTTATGATTAGGTAAATGTTCTTAGGTGTCACCTTCTTAAGAACAAGCGGCAGGACAACCCACGAGTCAACACTCTCTATTCTCCACCAGTGTTCTGTACGCAGCTTCTCACACACGGCTTGGATGACGTGCTCACTCCCGCGGGACTCTGCTACATGCTTCAACAGCTCGTCAGTCTCAGGTGTAACCATCTTACACAGGTCAATTATGTGAGTAATGAACCTGTGCTCTACTCCCCGGGCACACAGCACCCCGGTAGTGCTGACTAAAATGTTCTGCCATCTGGGGCGCACCCAAAGCTCATGTCGCACGTCGCTAATATCAAACTTTGACCCTCTCAGGTGATCTCCCAAGGAGCGTTTTTCCTTACGTACATCCACCAAGAGGTCATTGATTAAAGACCTTATCCTTGACACACAGTGTGATGCTTGATCACCTCGGTCTTGCTCAGCCCTCAACAAGAGAGCGACCAGCCTCCTGCTGGCACAATACTCCTGGTACCTGGCGTGAAAATAGCCAAACACCCACACCACATTGAGGCCCCGACGGTAGCTGGTTCTTGTGAAATAGTTGGACAAGACCTCCTCCTGCGGCAGTCCCAGAGTGTCACACTTCTCCCTAATCTCCGCTTCCGTCTCCGACCAAAGGTCGTACTCCTGCCTCTGGATCCCTCTTAAACTAATCTCTTCAAAGAACAACAGAAACTGGTCACATTTTCCTTTGGGGTCCTCCACATGTTTGGCTGTGAGTCTGGACACCAGTTTACTGGTTATGAAGTCATGAATCTTCTCGTAGACTTGAGTGTTTGTGGTGAGGTTGTTAAATTCTTCTGGAGCCTCGACACACAGCAGCGCCAACAAGGTCAAGGTGAGTGGAGTGTTGAGGTACTCACCCAGGAACTCACTCATCTCCTCCAGCCGCTGGGTAAACCTCCCTGTGATGACACTCCGTTGGCTCTCTTCCTCCACCAGCACCTTGATGGTTCTCTCGGCGAACTCCACGCGACGTTCTGGAGTGATGCCCAAGACGAGGATGTTGCAGCGAGGTCTGGTGTGTGGGACGAGCTGTGACAGTTGTTGGTCCCACCCCGGCCGTGTGGTTATCACCAACCTCACATCCTTGCCAGGCAGGTGCAACAGCTCCTTCACCAGCCTTCCTGAATGGTCGTTGACCTCGTCGTAGCCGTCAATCAGGACTAATATATTTAAGCTCAAGATTATCTCCTTAAACAGCTGGAAGTCAGCGTCAGAAGCACTAAGTGTTTGAGGCAGCAATTGACGAAGGAGATCATCGAAGGTATTAAGATGTGAGTCCCTGCACTGTACATAGAAAACGAGGTCCACAGTGCCCAGGTGACATATGGCAGCAGGGTCCTCTACCCACTTCTCGAGGATGAGCTTGAGTAAAGTTGTCTTGCCCATACCACCTTCCCCCATCAGGAGGACACACTCAGGGACTCTTCCGTCCTCTCGTCTCATACTCAAGATGTCTTCATAGTTTATATCTTGCCCCTTGGCAGCGTGGGAGGGTCTTATGCCATCCTGACCCTTGGCCGCGTGGGAGGGTCTTGCCCCTATGACGGGATCTTCAAGGAGTCGCAGTCGTGTAAAAGCAAGACTTGGGTTGTGGTCAATGTTGAGGAGGAGCCAGGGTGCGGGAACAATCTGGTACAGCAGTTTATACCCGTCAGTTAGCTCCTGCTTGCTCATCTGCTTAACCTCTTCTGTGATGTGGCTTTTGAACACCTTAATATCTTGGTGGAGCTGAGCTAAATAATCCACCTCTGAGGGATCCAGCGGCTCTCTGATCTTTGCTCGCAGTCCATCAATATACTCTGTGGCATCTCTGCTCGCCAGGTCCACATCCTGGCGGTCTATCCTCCACTTGTTGCCAGCCTCAACCAACATCTTCGTCATTAAATCAGTGAGATCCGTCAGCTTATTCTTCAGGTCTTGCTCCGTTATCACATTATGGGCCAACGTGTTTCGGTGTTGCTTCAGGCTGTAAATGAGGTGTTCAAGTGATGGTCCCTGAGGCCCTGGAGTGGTCCACGTGGGGTCATTCTTCACAGCCAGACCACACACACGTTGCAGGAGTTTATACAACAGGGTGATGTCAAAAGTTGCCGCGTCAGAGGAAGCTTCGAGTTTATCCCTCTGGTGAGCATCGAAGACACGCCTGTACTGAGCATTGGTGTACCCCAAGTCCTGAGTGAGGTAAGTCACTACTGGGAAGGTGCCCCGGTACGACCACATAAACACACTTGCTAGCGCGTCTCGTCCTGCCTTAGTCACAGCCAGTTCATACCGCAGTCTGTTAAAATCTACTGGCATTGTGGAGGACATATTGAGCTTTATGGTTCACTCTTCACACTACGTTGGTCAAGTTTAACAACAGCAGTCAGAAGCCAACGGTAAGTTTCTTTTACTAAAACATTAACCATGTGGGTTCACAGTTGACAACATAATTTATTGACAAGAATTGTGTCAGGCTTTGTTACACTATTCATATATGAGCGAGATATTTAATTAAAATCTCCACACCTTAATCATTTCCCAAAAATTCTTCTCCACTTGTTTATATTACAATACACATTTAATCACATTCCAGGCCAGACAATAACTTAGTCGTGACTTTATCCTTGTTGGATGTGAGCATTATTGCTTCCCAGTTTTATTGGTTATTTTATTTAATTTTGTTTTCAGGTCCTTGATTATTAATAAATAATACGAAGTTATTTATGTCTTAGTTTTTCTATTATTAAAGACTTTCTACGATTTCCATCTGTCTTTAAAACTTCGTCGGGTTTTCGTCACCTGGAAATACAAAACATACAAAATTTACTTTATCAACACAAGTTGTATTTGTTAAATAGTGAAATAAATAAATTTTGTGACTGAAAACTAATAATAAATTCATTTTTGGGTTATTCCTCATCTTTCCCGTTTTGTTTTATAACATAAAACTTGTCTATATTTTAATATAAGTCAAGTAATCAATGTCGTGTTGACTTTTGGGTTATGGTGCGTGAACACGGCTTATTTTCTCATATGGAAACTGTATTGTGCAGAGATTGTTCACTTCTGGAGCCGTATTAGCCAATTATGTACAAAATTGACATCTGTGTCTTTGACAATACCATGAAGCCAACAGTATGGTGTTGATACTTTATTATATATTTTCTTAGTCGAATATACAGAATATCTAACAGAAGTGCAGCACATAACGGTTCAGACAATCTTTCCTGGAATTCAGAATTAAGTATAACCAACAATTTCACTCCTGGACACTGCTGACACCTTCCAAGATCACAAACTTATACCCACAATTTACCATAAACCAATAGTTTTGGAATGGGAATTATTTCACAAAAAATAATTCTGAATAAAACTAATAAATATTTTCATATCCAACCTTCATTTAGATTTGATTTTGAAGAAACTCTAGAGCCAGAAACCACAATCACAGGTCACAAACCCGATTAAAACTATCCCAACAACATATTTAAGAGAGACTGTCTGTTTGTCTGTGTATCCAATGTTGGCGGCCAGATGCTTGGCGCCAGCCGCACCCAACCTTGCAGGGGAAATGGTCTGAGGTACGGGACGGACATAGGCTGGTCGGGGGTTGGCCTAAGTTAAATACTCCAAAGAAACCACGTACGATTTCTATTGGGTAAATTGCGAAATATTTGGTGTGCTCCACCTAGAGTTTTCAGTGGAAAGTAATTTTTTGACAGAAGAGGTGACGAGGGGAATGAGGGTAGGAACCAAGTGGGGGACCAATGGGAGTGGGATGATGGGGGAGAAAATGGAAAGAGGTAAGAAACCGGGTTAACCGGGAAAAGGTAAGGGTTAACGCTGACGAGCCGGAGGAGGGCAGGTAGGGTGAACCTGGCCAGGTGTGGGAGGGCAGGTAGGGTGAACACTGGCCAGGTGTGGGAGGGCAGGTAGGGTGAACACTGGCCAGGTGTGGGAGGGCAGGTAGGGTGAACACTGGCCAGGTGTGGGAGGGCAGGTAGGGTGAACACTGGCCAGGTGTGGGAGGGCAGGTAGGGTGAACACTGGCCAGGTGTGGGAGGGCAGGTAGGGTGAACACTGGCCAGGTGTGGGAGGGCAGGTAGGGTGAACACTGGCCAGGTGTGGGAGGGCAGGTAGGGTGAACACTGGCCAGGTGTGGGAGGGCAGGTAGGGTGAACACTGGCCAGGTGTGGGAGGGCAGGTAGGGTGAACACTGGCCAGGTGTGGGAGGGCAGGTAGGGTGAACACTGGCCAGGTGTGGGAGGGCAGGTAGGGTGAACACTGGCCAGGTGTGGGAGGGCAGGTAGGGTGAACACTGGCCAGGTGTGGGAGGGCAGGTAGGGTGAACACTGGCCAGGTGTGGGAGGGCAGGTAGGGTGAACACTGGCCAGGTGTGGGAGGGCAGGTAGGGTGAACACTGGCCAGGTGTGGGAGGGCAGGTAGGGTGAACACTGGCCAGGTGTGGGAGGGCAGGTAGGGTGAACACTGGCCAGGTGTGGGAGGGCAGGTAGGGTGAACACTGGCCAGGTGTGGGAGGGCAGGTAGGGTGAACACTGGCCAGGTGTGGGAGGGCAGGTAGGGTGAACACTGGCCAGGTGTGGGAGGGCAGGTAGGGTGAACACTGGCCAGGTGTGGGAGGGCAGGTAGGGTGAACACTGGCCAGGTGTGGGAGGGCAGGTAGGGTGAACACTGGCCAGGTGTGGGAGGGCAGGTAGGGTGAACACTGGCCAGGTGTGGGAGGGCAGGTAGGGTGAACACTGGCCAGGTGTGGGAGGGCAGGTAGGGTGAACACTGGCCAGGTGTGGGAGGGCAGGTAGGGTGAACACTGGCCAGGTGTGGGAGGGCAGGTAGGGTGAACACTGGCCAGGTGTGGGAGGGCAGGTAGGGTGAACACTGGCCAGGTGTGGGAGGGCAGGTAGGGTGAACACTGGCCAGGTGTGGGAGGGCAGGTAGGGTGAACACTGGCCAGGTGTGGGAGGGCAGGTAGGGTGAACACTGGCCAGGTGTGGGAGGGCAGGTAGGGTGAACACTGGCCAGGTGTGGGAGGGCAGGTAGGGTGAACACTGGCCAGGTGTGGGAGGGCAGGTAGGGTGAACACTGGCCAGGTGTGGGAGGGCAGGTAGGGTGAACACTGGCCAGGTGTGGGAGGGCAGGTAGGGTGAACACTGGCCAGGTGTGGGAGGGCAGGTAGGGTGAACACTGGCCAGGTGTGGGAGGGCAGGTAGGGTGAACACTGGCCAGGTGTGGGAGGGCAGGTAGGGTGAACACTGGCCAGGTGTGGGAGGGCAGGTAGGGTGAACACTGGCCAGGTGTGGGAGGGCAGGTAGGGTGAACACTGGCCAGAACCCCTCATCCCACCTCTCAGACGCAGTGTCATTGTTACAACACTGGTGTATAGGCATTTAAAACCTAACGGCAAGCAGGAAAGTGAAGTCTATTGTAAAGGAGAGATGTAAAATAGAGTGGAAAAAGCTAGAACTAGAGAGAGAAAGGGAACAGAAAGAAAGAGAAAAAAGAAGAGAAAGAGAAGAGAAGTTGCGAGAAAGAGAAGTGAGGGAAATGGAAATAAAACGTGAGATTGAATTGAAACGTTTGGAGAAAGAAAGAGAAGAAGAGGAAGAGAAGAGAGGGAAATGGAAATGAAACATTTTGAAATAGAAGAAAATGAGAGAGAAAGGCAACACGAATTGGGAAGGCTAAGATTAAGTGATAGAAGGAAATCCAGTGGTTTTGACCTATTGCAGAGCATTAAAATGGTGCCTAAATTCATTGAGAGGAGGTATCAAAGTTCTTTGCTGCCTTTGAAAAAGTAGCTGCATCATTAGATTGGCCAAGAGAGAATTGGGCAATTATGATCCAATCGGTGCTGACTGGAAAAGCCCAATCCGCGTACTCCACACAGTCAGTAGATGACTCTAGTGATTACGACGCTGTCAAGAAGTTGGTGCTGATAGTTTACCAGCTGGTGCCTGAAGCATATTGGCAGAATTTTTTGCAAGCTTAAGAAGACGTCAGAGCACACCTTTACCGAGTTCGTGTGTATTAAGGAGCGGCTGTTTTATGAATGGTGCGCATCTTGGAAGGTGGAGACCAAAGAACAACTGGAACAACTCGTCTTATTAGAAGATTTCAAAGAATGTTTGTCCGGTGATCTGAAGACATACTTGGAGGAACAGCAAGTTGAGACCTTGGGTGCTGCAGCAACGTTGGCTGAAGAATATATTCTAACCCATAGGCCCTCTACCAGGTACGTTCTGAAGAGCTACTCAAATCATTTTTAAAGTATAAGCCGGAAGAGGAGAGAACCGTTCCACATAGTGCCGTGAAGGCACCCCCCCCCCTAAGAAGTCCAAGTAGTCCAAAACGAACTAGTCCTAGGAGGAACATAGTGTGTTGGACCTGCAGGCAGAAGGGCACATATCTGCTAAGTGTATAAGCAGGACAGGTATAAGCAGACCTGCATAGGAAGGCTATGCTGGTGAGTTGTGTGACACCACCAGTAGATGCCCAGTCTCTAGGGATGAATAGAGAGAAACCAGGATTTTTTGTCCCTTTACACTTTGCAAGGGTATGTATCGAGTGACCAGACTGGCAGGTCTGTAGTGATTCTCAGGGATAGTGGAGCAGCCCAATCTCTGATTCTGAGGAGCTCGTTACCCGAGACAGTGCCTACCGCTGGGAAACAATGTGTGATTTTGGATGTGTTTTCCTCAACGTGGTACGTTGCCCCCTTAGTAGAAGTACAGTTGGAATGGTCATATTTCAATGGCAAGTGAACTTTGGCAGTAGTGGATCGTCTTCCTATAGAGGCGATAGAGATCATACTGACCAACGACTTAGCTTTGGGTTTGGAGAGTAACCATCCCATGATTGTGGAAGATCCGGTTAACGAAGTAGTAAAACCTGTAGTAGCAATGCAAACCAGATCCCAAGCACAGTCGCAGTTGAGATTAAATGACTTGTTTGACCCCAAATCTACCCCGCATGTTGCTGAGAGCACTCCATCAAACACCCTAGACTACTCCAGAACCGAGGCATAGGTTGGCTGTAGTACCCTCAATGTTCTGAACCAGGCTGAAGGAAACAGCCCATTATGGACATTGCAGGCTTGTGAAGGTTTTTCATCATTTAGCCAAATGGTTCTTAGGGGTATTTTGTATTTTCCTCATGTTTGCAATGAGAGTGATACCCAAAGACGCTTTGGGACTATCTCTAGTTGGGATGGCATGTCGTCAGACGGTGAGAGGACCATTAGAGGTGACCAAGGACCAGTGGACGGACAAGCAGATGATAATACATAGTGGAGCTATACCGGGTACAGGACATTCGCCCAGTTTTTTTATTATTATTATTATTATTTTCTACCACAAACGTGGTGATGATGGTTGTGGCAAGAAGACAGGGCCAAGAGGTGATTGAGGATGTTGGTAGCCACGGTCGTCCACTTCCTGTACTCCAGAATCTCCCTGGGAACAATCAGAACTGCACAAGGAATGCCTTCTTCAACCAGCTACTAGGAACGGCTCAAGCCACCAGCAGTACCGTTGCTCAAGGAGGTTTTGGCAGCTCGCCTTAGCTTACTGATTTTCCTCAGGGCCTCAGTACTTACATTAACCACAGCGTACAAGGTGGCCCCACTCCTGACAGGCACATCAGTCGAATCATTGCCTGTGATCGGGGTGTTCACTCTGTTCAAGGCATCCCTATTGGTACAGCTTCTGGAGCAGGAATTTCTCCTGACATTGGTAGTCGTAATGTATAAGTCTGATGTGATTTATTTAAAAATACTATTTGGTTTATTTTCTTTTTAGAAACCAAACCAAATTCTTTTTGATGTGGAGGTGTTACGGTATCAACACTGTTGTTGGGGCGAGAAGTGGCGATTTCGGCGCCATCTCCAAGGCATTAGGTGAGACACAGACAACACCATCTCTTGGCAGAGGTGTGGCGTCAATGAAAGGCTCCTGTTTCTTACTTCAGTTAGAAGGTGAGGTCGATGTTGATGACTTCTGGTGAGTGACGTAACAATATCAACGCCATCTAAATTACACATTCGATTACATTTCACAGTTCCCTGCTGAAAGGGTGCCATCCCATGTTCCCCTAGTATACTTTCTGTCTGCCTAATGACTTTTGTTCACAGAGGTGATGTGAAGGGTCTATTATGCTGTGTTAATCAGTTAAACTCGGGCAGTCCTGAATTCCTGACTTATTCCTGTGAGAGGACAAGTGGACACCGTCAGTAGTAAGTAGTGTATTAACTGTTGTACTTATGCAGTGTTGTATAGACCAACGTACCCGGGAATTGGCCAAGAGGAGTTACGAGACGACAGTAGTGTCCGTCTGCTGAGAAGTGCTGCTAGTGTGTTGCTAGAGACGAGCGTTTGCCAGGGTGTTAGAGACCCCTGGAAGTGATTATTTGTGACCACTCTCAATTTGTTGCTGAAGCCCTCTGCCAGTGTGTGCAGATGTGCATACTGCTAGTGATTTTGTTAATGGGTATGCATTATAATGGGTATTTATTAAAGATGGGGTATTTAAGCATTTCGAAGGAAGTAATATATTGGTGTTTCCTTATTTCAATGGTTAATTGCTCAAATGGGTGTTTATGCATTTCAAGGGTTACTTGATACAGATTGGATATTTAAGCATTTCAAAGGAATTGTTATACATAGGTACTTGTTCAGTTTAAGGGGTATTTATTAAAGATGGGGTATTTAAGCACTTTGTACATTTTAAGTTCATCAAGTTGCTCTAAGTTATATTTATTATATTTGATATAATTTGTTCTTATTCTTAGCCCTTTAATCTAACGTCTTTTTTTATCTTAGGGTATTTATTTATTTATTGTGTTGGATATAATTTGCTCTTATTCTTTGTCTTTCACCTAACCTTTCAGATATAATTTATTTGTTTTGTTTATTGTGTTGGACATATTTGTTGAATATATTATCCTTAACATAACCTTACAGGTATAGTTGTTTTTATCCTTATAGTTATATTTTATCTATAAGGATAAAACAACTATACCTGGTTTGGCGCCCTGGTGAGGGCCACTCCAGACCGACAACCAGAGCGCAACTCCATAGTCTCCTGAGACTGATGGATGCCTACTACTACTACTATATTTTATCCTTATATCCTTATTGAAGGACAGATTTACGAAGAAGGAAAGATTGGGGAAGATGAAGACCAGAGCTAACAGAAGAAAAGGGAACCCAGTTCGGTAGCAACCTGCAAAGGGTCCGCCACAAGAGTACCACGGAGGTGAAGGACCGGTGAAACATAAGGAACGAACTTACCCGCTATTTTGCGGATACGCTTCCAGATCTGTGGCAGAGGAGGTTTCGGACGTAATGGTGGAGACATAAGATGCCCAACATTCACGTTTAGCCATACGGATGGCCCTACGGGCCACCGCACTTGCCTTCCAAAAGAAAAGAAAAAAATTGGCCGTCTACCGACAGCGGTGTCTCTTCCAGGCTGCATGCTTACAGTGGACAGCCCAAGCAGAGTCTGCATTTCACCAGGGCACGCCCTTCCGTGGACCCTGAGAGGAAGAGCGAGGAATAGAGCAGAGGGCAGCTTCGAAGACAGTGTCATGAAAAAAGAGGAGAGAGCGAGGGAGAGGCAGAAGGGAGAGGTCAGAGAGATCAGCACTGAGGGTAAATAGGTTCCAGTCCGCTTTAGCAAACTGCCACCTAGGGAAGGAGAGGGGAGGGTGAAAAGAAAAAAAAGTAACAAGGATGGGGAAATGGTCACTGCTATGGAGGTCATCAAGAACCTGCCACGTGAAATCCAAGTAAAGAGAAGACGAGCAAAGAGAAAGATCAAGACAGGAAAGGGTACGAGTCCGAGAGTTCAAATGCGCGGGTTCACGAGAATTCAGAAGAGACAGGGAAGAACAGAGGATAAACGGCTCAAAAAGGCGACCTCGGGTGTTCGTCAGAACATCACCCCAAAGGGAATGACGACAATTGAAATCACCCAGCAGAAGCACATGCTCCGGCAAGGAGTCCAGTATGTGTTTCAGATCAGGAAGAGAAAGCGGGACACTCGGAGGGGAGATAAATGGAACAAACAGTGTACCATTTCACCACAAAGATACGGGCAGCAGAACAATGGAGAGACGAAGAAAAAAGTAAGGGGACAAAGGGAAAATCAGAACGAATCAAGAGAGCAGAATAGTTAGGAGCCCCAGCAACAGCAGGGGGGGGGGGGGAGAGAAAGGAATAGCCACGAAAGCGACCAGGACGAGCACCAAGCATCGGCTCCTGGAGACAGACACAAAGGGGCGAAAACCGCGAAATCAGAAGTTGGAGTTCGAGGAAATTGGCGTAATAACCTCGAACGTTCCATTGAAGAATAGACATCGACGAGAAGAGAAAGGACAGCAACAGAGAACAAGGAAGAAACAAAGGCGAAAGAGCAACATAGCACGTTAAAGAAGATCAGGGTCAGCAAAGTCAGGGTTAGGGGGGCATGGGTAAACTGAGCAAAGACAGAGGGAAGGAAGCGGGAGAACAGACCAGAGGCGGACGGGCGGGGTCCGGAGGAAGAGGAGGAGACAACCGAGAGGAGCAGTCAAGGACAGCAGCAGGAAGAGGGGGAGGAGAAAGAGGGGAGCGCACTTCAGCAAGGGCAGCAACCGAGAGGGAAGCGGGGGTCAAAGAAACCTCCATAGCAGGAACAGGGGGCGCAACCACCAAAATGGGAAGGGAAGGAGTGATAGAATCAGAAGTAGGGGCCGAGGAAGAAAGCGAAGCCTTCTTACCTGCCGGGGAGGAGGAAGGAGAGGAGCCAGGCTTACGCTTCTGACTTAAAGAGACAGGTGTCCCAGCAACTACGTACTGGACAACGGATTCCAGCATCTCAACAGAAGCTGAACGAGAGCACACACGACGGCCATTAGGAGAGCGATGGACATCAGCCCGCACTGACAGGTGGCGGGGAGAGTCAATAGACGGAGGAGAAGGATGGGAAGGAGGATCGGAGGGAGACGAGGAAGAAAACATAGGAGACATGACAGACCGGGCAGAAAGAAGGGGAACCCCAGACAGAGGACCCGGAGGGGGACCCTTCGGGACAGAACTCAAAGGAACAGAGGAGGGGGCAGTGGGCGTATCAGGGTCCAAGGCCCGGAAACGGTTGTAAGTCTGAGGAAGGAGGGAAGGACGAGGAGCGCAACACGTGAGCATAAGAGACGTTAGCATAAGGCGGGAGCAGGCAAACCTGGCACCTCGCGTCAGGAAAAGACAAACGCTCCCGGTGCTTCAAGTTGAGGACGGCTGCCTCAAGCTTGTAATGGATACACGCACGGGAGAAGGTAGGATGGGCCTCACTGCAGTTGAGGCAACGAGCCTGGGGAGAAGTGCACTCCGACTTAGAGTGAACTTTGCCCCCACACAAAGGACAGAGAGAGACAGTCCCAGAGCAGCGGAGGGCACCATGCCCAAACCTCCAGCACTTGTTACAGAGCCTAGGAAAAGGAATGTACTCCTGAACAGAGCACCTGGCACCAGCAAGAATGACAGAGGGTGGAAGGGTCCAACCATCAAAGGTAATCTTCACAACCCGAAGGGGTTGACAGCGATGACCACGAGGGGGACGAGTAAACGAGTCTACCTGTAGGACAGAATGGCCTTGGACCTCAAGGATATGCCGAATATCATCGTGATAGTCCTGCAGATTCCGAACACCGGTCGCAATATGGGGCGGGAGGAGAATAGTGCCAACACTGTCATTCAACACTGGCCTTTTGTGCCTCTAGGCGGCCTTTTTATGGGCCTCTTGGCGTCCCCTTTATGCGCCTCTAGGCGGCCACTTTATGTGCTCTAGGCGACCCTTTTATGTGCCTCTAGGCTGCCACTTTATGTGCCTCTAGGTGGCCCCTTTATGTGCCTCTAAGCAGCCTCTTTATGTGCCTCTAGGCGGCCCCTTTATTAGCCTCTAGGCGGCCTTTTATGAACCTCGAGGCGGCTCCTTTATCTGCTTCTAAGTTGCCTCTATTTTGCCTCATGGCGGCCCCTTTTTGTACCTCTAGGTGATCTCTTTATGGGCCTCGAGGCGGCCTCTTTATGTGCCTCTAGGGTGCTCCTTTATGTGCCTCTATGCGGCCCTTTATGTGCCTCTAGGCGGCTCTTTATGTGCTTCTAGGCTGCCCCTTTAAGTGCCTCTAGGCGGCCTCTTTATGTGCCTCTAGGCTGCCCCTTTATGTGCCTCTAGGCTGCCCCTTTATGTGCCTCTAGGCTGCTCCTTTATGTGCCTCTTGGCGGCCTCTTTATGTGCCTCTAGGTGGCCCCTTTATGTGCCTCTAGGCGGCCCCTTTATGTGCCTCTAGGTGGCTCCTTTATGTGCCTCTAGGCGGCCTCTTTATGTGCCTCATGGCGGCCCCCTTTATGTGCCTCTAGGTGGCCCCTTTATGTGCCTCTAGGCGGCCCTTTATGTGTCTCTTGGCGGCCTCTTTATGTGCCTCTAGGCGGCCCTTTATGTGCCTCTTGGCGGCCTCTTTATGTGCCTCTAAGTGGCCTCTTTATGTGCCTCTTGGCGGCCTCTTTATGTGCCTCTAGGCGGCCCTTTATGTGCCTCTTGGCGGCCTCTTTATGTGCCTCTAAGTGGCCTCTTTATGTGCCTCTTGGCGGCCTCTTTATGTGCCTCTAGGCGGCCCCTTTATGTTCCTCTAGGTGGCCTCTTTATGTGCCTCTAGGCGGCCCCTTTATGTGCCTCTAGGCGGCCTCTTTGTGTGCCTCTAGGTGGCCTTTTTTGTTCCTCTAGGTGGCCTCTTTATGTGCCTCTAGGTGGCCTCTTTGTGTGCCTCTAGGTGGCCTTTTTTGTTCCTCTAGGTGGCCTCTTTATGTGCCTCTAGGTGGCCTCTTTGTGTGCCTCTAGGTGGCCTCTTTATGTGCCTCTTGGCGGCCTCTTTATGTGCCTCTAGGTGGCCTATTTATGTGCCTCTAGGTGGCCTCTTTGTGTGCCTCAAGGTGGCCTCTTTATGTGCCTCTAGGCGGCCCCTTTATGTGCCTCTAGGTGGCCTCTTTATGTGCCTCTAGGCGGCCCCTTTATGTTCCTCTAGGTGGCCTCTTTATGTGCCTCTAGGTGGCCCCTTTATGTGCCTCTAGGCGGCCCTTTATGTGTCTCTTGGCGGCCTCTTTATGTGCCTCGAGGAGGCCCCTTTATGTGCCTCTAGGTGGCCCTCTTTATGTGCCTCTTGGCGGCCTCTTTATGTACCTCTAGGCGGCCCTTTATGTGCCTCTAGGCGGCCCCTTTATGTGCCTCTTGGCGGCCTCTTTATTTGCCTCTAGGCGGCCTTTTATGTGCCTCTAGGCGGCCCCTTTATGTGCCTCTAGGTGGCCCCTTTATGTGCCTCTAGGTGGCCTCTTTATGTGCCTCTTGGCGGCCCTTTTATGTGCCTCTTGGCGGCCTCTTTATGTGCCTCTTGGCGGCCCCTTTATGTGCCTTTTGGCGGCCTCTTTATGTGCCTCTAGGCGGCCCCTTTATGTGCCTCGAGGCGGCCCCTTTATGTGCCTCTAGGTGGCCTTTTTTTTGGGCCTCTTGGCGTCCCCTTTATGTGCCTCATGGCGGCCCCTTTATGTGCCTCTTGGCGGCCTTTTATGGACCTCTAGGCGGCCTCATTTTGGGCCTCTAGGCGGCCCGTTTATGGACTTCTTAGCGGCCTCTTTATGTGCCTCTAGGCTGCCTCTTTATGTGCTTCTAGGTGCCCCTTTATGTGCCTCTAGGCGGCCCCTTTATGTGCCTCTAGGCGGCCCTTTATGTGCCTCCTGGCGGCCATTTTATGTGCCTCTAGGCGGCCATTTTATGTGCCTCTAGGCGGCCATTTTATGTGCCTCCAGTCAGCCATTTTATGTGCCTCTAGGCGGCCATTTTATGTGCCTCTAGGCGGCCATTTTATGTCTCTAGGCGGCCATTTTATGTGCCTCTAGGCGGCCATTTTATGTCTCTAGGCGGCCATTTTATGTGCCTCTAGTCAGCCATTTTATGTCCCTCAAGGCGACCATTTTATGTGCCTCTAGGCGGCCATTTTATGTGCCTCTAGGCGGCCATTTTATATGATGAGCCTCTACGCGGCCCGCCATCATTGCTCCTATAAGAGACTCTCAGGGGACGGAAGTTTACTTGTAGTAAACTCCATGTAAGTTGTTAACATTATACTGTGAATATTGTCCACAAGAGAGCGGAGGGGGAGAGGGCGATCTACACAGAAGCTCAGCTGGGAACCCTTGCAAGAAAATAAATAAATAATTCAAAGCCTAATTAATATGATATAGCAAAGTTCGTGGTAGGGGGGTAGCTTTGGTACTCTTTAAAGTTGTACTCCCTACATATATGCCATTCCCTGTTGGGCACATACCCAGCAGGAATTACTGTTAGAAATTAGGTGAGGCTAGCTCCCTGAGTAGGGTCTTCTAGCTCGCATAGACAGAGAAGCAGACATTATTGTTATTGATACAGAATTATCATTTCTTGTTCTATTTTGTGTTGATATAGTTAACAACTTATTTTTACTACCTTCGATATAACTTTTCATCCTTTTGACAACATCAATAATATCAACTATACTTTCCGAAGAATGTGTAAACATAGCTTCCTTAATCTCTCTTAATAAGGGAGATTTCTAATTCCTGAGATCAACTTTGTCATTCTTCTCTTTACGGGTTCAAGTTAAATTATGTCCAGTATATTGTATGTTGACCAAACTGAACTGCATAATCTAAATAGGTCCTTACAAGAGCAAGATAAAGGCAGAGAATAACATTACTAAATGCTACACCATATATTTCTGTGTGAGAAAATGAGCACCATTACTCTACCTAAACCAGAAGCCAACACCACAATGATCACAGGAGTTATGTCAAAATATTGACAAGTTTTAAGTTATAAAATATAACAAAATGCAGGAGGCAGACTTTGGAATTTTATTTGTTTTAGTGATCTCAAAAATGTATTTCTGGCCCAATGTTTAACACTAACATCTTGTTTTAATTAGGGGCCGCCTAGAGGCACATATAGAGGTCGTCTAGAAGTTCTTAAAGGGGCCGCCTAGAGGCACATATAGAGGTCGTCTAGTGGTACATAAAGGGGCCGCTTAAAGGCACATAAAATGGCCGCCTAGAGGCACATAAAGAGGCCGCCAAGAGGTACATAAAGGGGCCGCCTCGAGGCACATAAGAAGGCCACCTAGAGGCACATAAAGAGGCCACATAGAGGCGCACAAAGTGGCCACCTAGAGGTATATAAAGGGGCCGCCTAGAGGTACATAAAGGGCCGCCTAGAGGCACATAAAGGGGCAGCCTATAGGCACTTAAAGAGACAGCCTTAAGGCAAATAAAGGGGTCGCCTAGAGGCACATAAAGGGGCCGCTTAAAGGCACACAAGGAACATAGCCTAGAGGAAGCCTAGAGGAACATAATGGGTCACCTGGAGGTACATAAAGAGCCGCCTAGAGGTGCATAAAGGGCCGCCTAGAGGCACATAAAGGGGTCGCCTAGAAGTACATAAAGAGGCCACATAGAGGCACATAAAGGGGCCGCCTAGAGGTACATAAAGAGGCCACATAGAGGCACATAAAGGGGCCGCCTAGAGGCACATAAAGGGGTCGCCTAGAGGCACATAAAGGGGCCACCTAGTGGCACCTAATGTGGCCACCTAAAGGTGCATAAAGAGGCTGCCTAGAGCAACATAAATGGGCCGCATAGAGGCGCATATAGGAACCGCATAGAGGCATATAAAGGGGATGACTAGAGACACATAAAGGGGCCGACTAAAGGCGCACAAGGAAACCGTCTAGAGGCGCATAAAGGGGCCGCCTAAAGGCGCATAAAGAGGCCTCCTAGAGACACATAAGCGGGCCGCCTAGAAGCAAATAAAGGGGCTGCCTAGAAGCACATAAAAGGGCCGCCTAGAGGCACATAAAGGGGCCGCCTAGAGGTACATAAAAGGGCCGCCTAGAGGTACATAAAGGGACGCCTAGAGGTTCATAAATGGCCACCTGGAGGTACATAAAGGGGCCGCCTAGAGGTACATAAAGGGACGCCTAGAGGTTCATAAATGGCCACCTGGAGGTACATAAAGGGGCCGCCTAGAGGTGCATAAAGGGACCGCCTAGAGGCACATAAAGGGGCCGCCTAGAGGCACATAAAAGGGCAGCCTAGAGGTACATAAAGGGGCCGCCTAGAGGTACATAAAGGGACGCCTAGAGGTTCATAAATGGCCACCTGGAGGTACATAAAGGGGCCGCCTAGAGGTACATAAAGGGGCCGCCTAGAGGCACATAAAGGGGCCGCCTAGAGGTACATAAAGGGGCCGCCTAGAGGCACATAAAGGGGCCGCCTAGAGGTACATAAAGGGGCCGCCTAGAGGTACATAGAGGGCCGCCTATAGGCACGTAAAGGGGCCCTCTAGAGGCACATAAAGGGCCACCTAGAGGTACAAAATGGGTCGCCTGGAGGTATATAAAGGGGCCGCCTAGAGGCACATAAAGGGGCCGCCTAGAGGCACATAAAATGGGTGCCTAGAGGCCCAAAAAAGGGCCGGCTTGAGGCACATAAAATGGCCGCATTTAGGCCCATAAATGGGCTGCCTTGTAGGACATAAAATGGCCCACCAGAAGCTCATAAATGGAGCGCCTAGAGGCACATAAAAAGATCGCCTAGAAGCCCGAAAAAGGGCCGCCTAGAGGTGCATAAAGGAGCCGCCTAGAGGTGTATAAAGGTCCGCCAAGAGGCACATAAAGGGCCGCCTAGAGGCACATAAAGGGGCCGCCGAGAGGTGTATAAAGGGCCGCCTAGAGGTACATAAAGGGCCGCCTAGAGGTACATAAAGGGCCGCCTAGAGGTACATAAAGGGCTGCCTAGAGGTACATAAAAGGGCCGCCTAGAGGTACATAAAGGGGCAGCCTAGAGGTGCATAAATGGGCCGCCTAGAGGTACATAAAGGGGCAGCCTAGAGGTACATAAAGGGCTGCCTAGAGGTACATAAAGGGCAGCCTAGAGGTGCATAAAGGGACCGCCTAGTGTCACATAAAGGGCCGCCTAGGGTCACATAAAGGGCCGCCTAGAGGTGCATGAAGGGCCGCGTAAAGACACAAAAAGGGCCTGGTTGATACCTGGTTACCTGGGTAATGGGGTTCTGGGAGTTCTTATACTCCCCAAGCCAGGCCCGAGGCCAGGCTCGACTTGTGAGAGTCTGGTCCACCTGGCTGTTGCTTGGAGCGACCCGCAGGCCCACATACCCACCACAGCCCGACTGATCCGGAACATCTCTTAGAAAACCGTCCAGTTTTCTCTTGAAAATGTCCACGGTTGTTCCGGCAATATTTCTTATAGTCGCTGGGAGGACGTTGAACAACCGTGGACCTCTGATGTATATACAGTGATCTCTGATTGTGCCTATGGCACCTCTGCTTTTCACTGGTTCAATCTTCTATTTTCTTCCATGTCATTCACTCCAGTACGTTGTTATTTTACTGTGTAGATTTGGGACCTGACCCTCCAGTATTTTCCATATGGATATTATTTGGTATCTCTCTCGTCTCCTTTCTAGAGAGTACATTTGGAGAGCTTTCAGACGATCCCAATAATTTAGGTGTTTTATCTCGTTTATGCATATGTTCTTTGTATTCCCTCTATTTCAGCAATCTCTCCTGCTCTGAAGGGGAAAGTGAGTACTGAGCAGTACTCGAGGCGGGACAACACAAGTGACTTGAAGAGTACAACCATTGTGATGGGATCCCTGGATTTGAAAGTTCTTGTAATCCATCTGATCAATTTTCTGGCTGGCGCGATATTTGCTTGGTTATGCTCCCTAAACGTTAGACCGTCGGACATCATTATTCCCAAATCCATGACATGCTGTTTTTCTACTGTGGGAAGATTCGATTGTGTTTTGTACCTTGTATTATGTTTCAGATCCGCCGTACCTGAGTACCTGAAATTTATCACTGTTAAACATCATGTTATTTTCTGCTGCCCAATCGAAAACTTTGTTGACATCTGCTTGTAGTTTTTCAATGTCTTCAGCAGAGGTAATTTTCATGCTGATTTTTGTGTCATCTGCAAAGGACGACACGAAGCTGTGACGTGTATTTTTGTCTATATCAGACATGAGAGTAAGGAACAGTAGCGGTGCAGGGACTGTACCTTGAGGTACAGAGCTTTTTACATTGCTTGTCGCGTAGAGGCACATAAAGGGACCCCATAGAGATCACATAAGGGGCCGCCTAGAGGCACATAAAGGGCCGCTTAGAGGCACATAAAAGGCCGCCTAGAGGCACATAAAGTGGCCGCCTAAAGGCACATAAAGGGCCGCCTAGAGGCACATAAAGGGCCGCCTAGAGGCACATAAAGGGGCCGCCTAGAAGCACTTGGACGCCTAGAGGCACATAAAGGGCCGCCTAGAGGCACATAAAGGGGCCGCCTAGAAGCACTTGGACGCCTAGAGGCACATAAAGGGCCGCTTAGAGGCACATAAAAGGCCGCCTAGAGGCACATAAAGGGCCGCCTAGAGGCACATAAAGGGCCGCCTAGAGGCACATAAAGAGCCGCCTATAGGCACGTAAAGAGGCCACCATGAGGAACATAAAGGGGCCGCCTATACGCACATAAAGGGCCGCCTAGAGGCACATAAAGGGCCGCCTAGAGGCACATAAAGGGGCCGCCAAGAGGCACATAATGGGGCCGCCTAGAGGCACGTAAAGAGGCCACCATGAGGCACATAAAGGGCCGCCTAGAGGCACATAAAGTGGCCGCCTAGAGGCACATAAAGGGCCGCCTAGAGGCACATAAAGGGGCCGCCTAGAGGCCCAAAAAAGGGCCGCCTAGAGGCACATAAAATGACCGCCTTTAGGCCCATAAAATGGTCGCTTATTAGCTCATAAAAGGACGGCCTAGTGGGACATAAAAAATCTGCCTAGAGGCCCATACATTACCACCTGAAAGCACATAAAATGGACGCAAAGAAGCCCCAAAAAAAGCCGTCTAGAGGCAAATAAACGTGCCGCCTAGAGGCACATAAAAGGGCCGCCTAGAGGCACATAAAAGGGACGCCTAGAGGCACATAAAGGGCCGCCTAGAGGCACATAAAGGGTCGCCTAGAGGCACATAAAAGGGACGCCTAGAGGCACATAAAGGGTCGCCTAGAGGCACATAAAAGGGACGCCTAGAGGCACATAAAAGGGACGCCTAGAGGCACATAAAGGGCCGCTTAGAAGCAAATAAAGGGCCGCCTAGAGGAACATAAAGGGGGCCGCCTAGACGTACATAAAGGGCCGCCTAGAGGCACATAAAGGGCCGCCTTGAGGAACATAATGGGTCGCCTGGAGGTATATAAAGGTTCCGCCTAGAGGCACATAAAGGGGCCGCCTAGAGGCACATAAAATGGGTGCCTAGAGGCCCAAAAAAGGGCCGGCTTGAGGTACATAAAATGGCCGCATTTAGGCCCATAAATGGGCTGCCTTGTAGGACATAAAATGGCCCACCAGAAGCTCATAAATGGAGCGCCTAGAGGCACATAAAAAGATCGCCTAGAAGCCCGAAAAAGGGCCGCCTAGAGGTGCATAAAGGAGGCGCCTAGAGGTGTATAATGGACCGCCAAGAGGCACATAAAGGGCCGCCTAGAGGCACATAAAGGGGCCGCCTAGAGGCACATAAAGGGCAGCCTAGAGACACATAAAGAGTCGCCTAGAGACACATAAAGGAGCTGCCTAGAGGCACATAAAGGGCCGACTAAAGATACATAAAGGAGCCGCCTAGAGGTACATAAAAGGCCGCCTAGAGAGGTGCATAAAGGGCCGCCTAGAGGCACAAAAAGGGCCGCCTAGAGGAACATAATGGGTCGCCTAGAGGTACATGAAGGGCCGCCTAGAGGTACATAAAAGGGCCGCCTAGAGGTACATAAAGAGGCCGCCTAGAGGTGCATAAAGGGGCAGCCTAGAGGTGCATAAAAGGACCGCCTAGAGGTACATAAAGGGCCGCCTAGAGGTGCATAAAGGGCCGCCTAGAGGTACATAAAGGGCAGCCTAGAGGTGCATAAAGGGACCGCCAAGTGTCACATAAAGGGCCGCCTAGAAGTGCATGAAGGGCCGCGTAAAGACACAAAAAGGGCCTGGTTGATACCTGGTTTCCTGGTTAATGGGGTTCTGGGAGTTCTTATACTCCCCAAGCCAGGCCCGAGGCCAGGCTCGACTTGTGAGAGTCTGGTCCACCTGGCTGTTGCTTGGAGCGACCCGCAGGCCCACATACCCACCACAGCCCGACTGATCCGGAACATCTCTTAGAAAACCGTCCAGTTTTCTCTAGAAAATGTCCACGGTTGTTCCGGCAATATTTCTTATAGTCGCTGGGAGGACGTTGAACAACCGTGGACCTCTGATGTATATACAGTGTTCTCTGATTGTGACTATGGCACCTCTGCTTTTCACTGGTTCAATCTTCTATTTTCTTCCATGTCATTCACTCCAGTACGTTGTTATTTTACTGTGTAGATTTGGGACCTGACCCTCCAGTATTTTCCATGTGTATATTATTTGGTATCTCTCTAGTCTCCTTTCTAGAGAGTACATTTGGAGAGCTTTGAGACGATCCCAATAATTTAGGTGTTTTATCTCGTTTATGCATGCCGTATATGTTCTCTGTATTCCCTCTATTTCAGCAATCTCTCCTGCTCTGAAGTGGGAAGTGAGTACTGAGCAGTACTCGAGACGGAACAACACAAGTGACTTGAAGAGTACAACCATTGTGATGGGATCCCTGGATTTGAAAGATCTTGTAATCCATCTGATCAATTTTCTGGCTGGCGCAATATTTGCTTGGTTATACTCCCTAAACGTTAGATCGACGGACATCATTATTCCCAAATCCATGACATGCTGTTTTTCTACTGTGGAAAGATTCGATTGTGTTTTGTACCTTGTATTATGTTTCAGATCCTCCGTACCTGAGTACCTGAAATTTATCACTGTTAAACATCATGTTATTTTCTGCTGCCCAATCGAAAACTTTGTTGACATCTGCTTGTAGTTTTTCAATGTCTTCAGCAGAGGTAATTTTCATGCTGATTTTTGTGTCATCTGCAAAAGACGACACGAAGCTGTGACGTGTATTTTTGTCTATATCAGATATGAGAGTAAGGAACAGTAGCGGTGCAGGGACTGTACCTTGAGGTACAGAGCTTTTAACATTGCTTGCCGCGTAGAGGCACATAAAGGGACCCCATAGAGTCACATAAGGGGCCGCCTATAGGCACATAAAGGGCCGCTTAGAGGCACATAAAGGGCCGCCTAGAGGCACATAAAGGGGCCGCCTAAAGGCACATAGAGGGCCGCCTAGAGGCACATAAAGGGGCCGTCTGGAGGCACATAAAGGGCCGCCTAGAGGCACATACTGGGTCTCCTACAGGGTCAAAAATGGGCCGCCTAGAAGCACATACAGGGCCGCCTAGAAGCACATACAGGGCCGCTTAGAGGCACATAAAGGGCCGCCTAGAAGCACATAAACGGGCCGCCTAGAGGCCCAAAAAAGGGCCGCCTAGAGGCACATAAAATGACCGCCTTTAGGCCCATAAAATGGTCGCTTATAAGCTCATAAAAGGACGGCCTAGTGGGACATAAAAAATCTGCCTAGAGGCCCATACATTACCACCTGAAAGCACATAAAATGGACGCAAAGAAGCCCCAAAAAAAGCCGTCTAGAGGCAAATAAACGTGCCGCCTAGAGGCACATAAAGGGTCGCCTAGAGGCACATAAAGGGCCGCTTAGAAGCAAATAAAGGGCCGCCTAGAGGAACATAAAGGGGGCCGCCTAGAGGTACATAAAGGGCCGCCTAGAGGCACATAAAAAGCCGCTTAGAGGCACATAAAGGGCCGCCTAGAGGCACATAAAGGGGGCCGCCTAGAGGTACATAAAGGGGGCCGCCTAGAGGTACATAAAGGGCCGCCTAGAGGCACATAAAGGGCCGCCTAGAGGTACATAAAGGGGCCGCCTAGAGGCACATAAAGGGTCCGCCTAGAGACGCATAAAGAGGCCACCTAGAGGCACATAAAGAGGCCGCCTAGAGGTACATAAAGGGGGCCGCCTAAAGGCACATAAAGGAGCCGCCTAGAGGCACATAAAGGGGCCGCCTAGAGGCACATAAAGGAGCCGCCTAGAGGCACATAAAGGGCCGCCAAGAGGCACATAAAGGGGCCGCCTAGAGGCACATAAAGGGCCGCCTAGAGGCACATAAAGGGGCCGCCTAGAGGCACATAAAGGGCCGCCTAGAGGCACATAAAGGGGCCGCCTAGAGGCACATAAAGGGGCAGCCTAGAGGCACATAAAGGGCCGCCTAGAGGCACATAAACGGGCCTCCTAGAGGCACATAAAGGGCCTCCTAGAGGCACATAAAGAGCCGCCTAGAGGCTCATAAAGAGCCGCCTAGAGGCATACAAAAGGCCGCCAGGAGGCACATAAAAGGGCAGCCTAGAGGCATATAAAGGGGCCGCCTAGAGGCACATAAGAGGCGCCATCTAGAGGCACATAAAAGGGCCGCCAGGAGGCACATAAAGGGCCGCCTAGAGGCACATAAAGGGCCGCCTAGAGGCACATAAAGGCCCGCCTAGAGGCACATAAAGGGGCCGCCTAAAGGCACATAAAGGGGCCGCCTAGAGGCACATAAGAGGCGCCATCTAGAGGCACATAAAAGGGCCGCCAGGAGGCACATAAAAGGGCCGCCTAGAGGCACATAAAGGGCCGCCTAGAGGCACATAAAGGGCCGCCAAGAGGTACATAAAGGCCCGCCTAGAGGCACATAAAGGGGCCGCCTAAAGGCACATAAAGGCCCGCCTAGAGGCACATAAAGGGCCGCCTAGAGGCACATAAAGGGGCCGCCTAGAGGTACATAAAGGGCCGCCTAGAGGCACATAAAGGGGCCGCCTAGAGGTACATAAAGGCCCGCCTAGAGACACATAAAGGCCCGCCTAGAGGCACATAAAGGGGCTGCTTAGAGGTACATAAAGGCCCGCCTAGAGGCACATAAAGGCCCGCCTAGAGGCACATAAAGGCCCGCCTAGAGGTACATAAAGGCCCGCCTAGAGGTACATAAAGGGCCGCCTAGAGGCACATAAAGGGGCCGCCTAGAGGTACATAAAGGCCCGCCTAGAGGCACATAAAGGGCCGCCTAGAGGCACATAAAGGGCCGCCTAGAGGCACATAAAGGGGCCGCCTAGAGGCACATAAAGGAGCCGCCTAGAGGCACATAAAGGGGCCGCCTAGAGGCACATAAAGGGCCGCCTAGAGGTACATAAAGGCCCGCCTAGAGGCACATAAAGGCCCGCCTAGAGGCACATAAAGGGGCCGCCTAGAGGCACATAAAGGCGCCGCCTAGAGGCACATAAAGGGGCCGCCTAGAGGTACATAAAGGCCCGCCTAGAGGCACATAAAGGCCCGCCTAGAGGCACATAAAGGGCCGCCTAGAGGCACATAAAGGCGCCGCCTAGAGGTACATAAAGGCCCGCCTAGAGGTACATAAAGGCCCGCCTAGAGGCACATAAAGGGGCCGCCTAGAGGCACATAAAGGCGCCGCCTAGAGGCACATAAAGGGGCCGCCTAGAGGCACATAAAGGGGCCGCCTAGAGGTACATAAAGGGCCGCCTAGAGGCACATAAAGGGCCGCCTAGAGGTACATAAAGGCCCGCCTAGAGGCACATAAAGGCCCGCCTTTAGGCACATAAAGGGGCCGCCTAAAGGCACATAAGAGGCGCCATCTAGAGGCACATAAAGGGGCCGCCTAGAGGCACATAAAAGGGCCTCCTAGAGGCACATAAAGGGGCCACCTAGAGGCACATAAAGGGGCCGCCTAGAGGCACATAAAAGGGCCGCCTAGAGGCACATAAAGGGGCCGCCTAGAGGCACATAAAAGGGCCTCCTAGAGGCACATAAAGGGCCGCCTAAAGGCACATAAAGGAGCCGCATAGAGGCACATAAAGGGTCCGCCTAGAGACGCATAAAGAGGCCACCTAGAGGCACATAAAGAGGCCGCCTAGAAGTATATAAAGGGGGCCGCCTAGAAGTATATAAAGGGGGCCGCCTAGAGGTACATAAAGGGGACCGCGTAGAGGTACATAAAGGGGCGCCTAGAGGCACATAAAGGCGCCGCCTAGAGGCACATAAAGGGCCGCCTAGAGGCGTATATGGGGGCTACCTAGCAGTAAATAGGTACTTGGGAGTTAGACGACTGTTGCTGGCTGCTGCCTGGGTGTGTGTGTGGGGGGGGGAGGGGGGGGAGTTAGTTAGGTAGTAACAGTTGAGTGATTGACAGTTGAGAGGCGGGCGGAAAGAGCAGAGCTCAACCCCCACAAGCACAACTAGGTCAATACAGAGAAAGAGGAAGACACATAAGTAAACACGCAGAGAGAGAGACAGACACAGATACTGATCTGGGGTATCTCACATAGTACTATATAACAACATAAGAATAAGATGAACTGCATAGCACCCATTCTTCCTTACCACACCGCTCCCATTTATATTCTCCCAAACTCATTCACGTGTGTCTAACCTACGCTTGAAACAATCAACCGATCCCACACCTATTGTCTTACCTGATAATTTGTACATAAATCAACAATCGTTTCCATACGAACATTGACACAGGTCTTTCATGGATATAAACTTGTCCAATTTATATCCAGTGTTACCTTAATTTTTTGTATTTAAAACCTTATTTATATCCCATCTATCTATTTATATATTTCAATAATCTCGCCCCTTATTCGTCGACTTTATAGAGAATGTGAATTTAGTTTTTCTTAATCTCTCTTCATAAAGGAGGTTTCTAATTCCTGTTATTGATTGTTATTATTCTCTGAACAAGACCAAGTGAACTTATGTTCATTCTGTAATACAGAGACCAACAATGAACAGTATAATCCAACTGGGGCTCAACAAGGGCAGGAGCAAGGTGAACAATTCTATTAGATATATTGGTGCTACAACATCTAGAAATATATCCCAGAATACTCTTACCTTTATTCAATATATTTATGTACTAAACTGAAACTTCCAGTCTTTCAAGTAACTTGAATAACCTGTCTTCCTTCTGAACTAGCAACAGTCTTCCTTCTGAACTAGCAACAGTCTTCCTTCTGAACTAGCAACAGTCTTCCTTCTGAACTAGCAACAGTCTTCCTTCTGAACTAGCAAACGTCTTCCTTCTGAACTAGCAACAGTCTTCCTTCTGAACTAGCAACAGTCTTCCTTCTGAACTAGCACCAGTCTTCCTTCTGAACTAGCAACAGTCTTCCTTCTGAACTAGCAACAGTCTTCCTTCTGAACTAGCAACAGTCTTCCTTCTGAACTAGCAACATTCTTCCTTCTGAACTAGCAACAGTCTTCCTTCTGAACTAGCAACAGTCTTCCTTCTGAACTAGCAACATTCTTCCTTCTGAACTAGCAACAGTCTTCCTTCTGAACTAGCAACAGTCTTCCTTCTGAACTAGCAACAGTCTTCCTTCTGAACTAGCAACAGTCTTCCTTCTGAACTAGCAACAGTCTTCCTTCTGAACTAGCACCAGTCTTCCTCCTGAACTAGCACCAGTCTTCCTTCTGAACTAGCAACAGTCTTCCTTCTGAACTAGCAACAGTCTTCCTTCTGAACTAGCAAACGTCTTCCTTCTGAACTAGCCACAGTCTTCATTCTGAACTAGCAACAGTCTTCCTTCTGAACTAGCACCAGTCTTCCTCCTGAACTAGCAACAGTCTTCCTTCTGAACAAGCAACAGTCTTCCTTCTGAACTAGCAACAGTCTTCCTCCTGAACTAGCAACAGTCTTCCTTCTGAACTAGCAACAGTCTTCCTTCTGAACTAGCAACAGTCTTCCTTCTGAACTAGCAACAGTCTTCCTTCTGAACTAGCACCAGTCTTCCTTCTGAACTAGCAACAGTCTTCCTTCTGAACTAGCAACAGTCTTCCTTCTGAACTAGAAACAGTCTTCCTTCTGAACTAGCAACAGTCTTCCTTCTGAACAAGCAACAGTCTTCCTTCTGAACTAGCAACAGTCTTCCTTCTGAACTAGCAACAGTCTTCCTTCTGAACTAGCAACAGTCTTCCTTCTGAACTAGCACCAGTCTTCCTCCTGAACTAGCAACAGTCTTCCTTCTGAACAAGCAACAGTCTTCCTTCTGAACTAGCAACAGTCTTCCTCCTGAACTAGCAACAGTCTTCCTTCTGAACTAGCAACAGTCTTCCTTCTGAACTAGCAACAGTCTTCCTTCTGAACTAGCAACAGTCTTCCTCCTGAACTAGCAACAGTCTTCCTTCTGAACTAGCAACAGTCTTCCTTCTGAACTAGCAACAGTCTTCCTTCTGAACTAGCAACAGTCTTCCTTCTGAACTAGCAACAGTCTTCCTTCTGAACTAGCAACAGTCTTCCTTCTGAACCAGCAACAGTCTTCCTTCTGAACTAGCAACAGTCTTCCTTCTGAACTAGCAACAGTCTTCCTCCTGAACTAGCAACAGTCTTCCTCCTGAACTAGCAACAGTCTTCCTTCTGAACAAGCAACAGTCTTCCTTCTGAACTAGCAACAGTCTTCCTCCTGAACTAGCAACAGTCTTCCTTCTGAACTAGCAACAGTCTTCCTTCTGAACTAGCAACAGTCTTCCTTCTGAACTAGCAACAGTCTTCCTTCTGAACTAGCAACAGTCTTCCTTCTGAACTAGCAACAGTCTTCCTTCTGAACCAGCAACAGTCTTCCTTCTGAACTAGCAACAGTCTTCCTTCTGAACTAGCAACAGTCTTCCTTCTGAACTAGCAACAGTCTTCCTTCTGAACTAGCAACAGTCTTCCTTCTGGACTAGCAACAGTCTTCCTTCTGAACTAGCAACAGTCTTCCTTCTGAACTAGCAACAGTCTTCCTTCTGAACTAGCAACAGTCTTCCTTCTGAACTAGCAACAGTCTTCCTTCTGAACTAGCAACAGTCTTCCTTCTGAACTAGCACCAGTCTTCCTTCTTAACTAGCAACAGTCTTCCTTCTGAACTAGCAACAGTCTTCCTTCTGAACTAGCAACAGTCTTCCTCCTGAACTAGCAACAGTCTTCCTTCTGAACTAGCAACAGTCTTCCGTCTGAACTAGCAACAGTCTTCCTTCTGAACTAGCAAGAGTGTTCCTTGTGAACCAGCAACAGTCTTCCTTCTGAACTAGCAAAAGTCTTCCTTCTGAACTAGCAACAGTCTTCCTCCTGAACTAGCAACAGTCTTCCTTCTGAACTAGCAACAGTCTTCCTTCTGAACTAGCAACAGTCTTCCTTCTGAACTAGCAACAGTCTTCCTCCTGAACTAGCAACAGTCTTTCTTCTGAACTAGCAAGAGTGTTCCATGTGAACCAGCAACAGGGTTCCTTGTGAACCAGCAACAGTGTTCCATGTGAACCAGTAACAGTGTTCCTTGTGAACCAGCAAGAGTGTTCCTTGTGAACCAGCAACAGTGTTCCTTGTGAACCACCAACCAGTGTTCCTTGTGAACCAGCAACAGTGTTCTTTGTGAACCAGCAACAGTGTTCCTTGTGAACCAGCAACAGTGTTCTTTGTGAACCAGCACCAGTGTTCCTTGTGAACCAGCAACAGTGTTCCTTGTGAACCAGCAAGAGTGTTCCTTGTGAACCAGCAAGAGTGTTCCTTGTGAACCATCAACAGTGTTCCTTGTGAACCAGCAACAGTGTTCCTTGTGAACCAGCAACAGTGTTCCTTGTGAACCAGCAACAGTGTTCCTTGTGAACCAGCAAGAGTGTTCCTTGTGAACCAGCAACAGTGTTCCTTGTGAACCAGCAAGAGTGTTCCTTGTGAACCAGCAACAGTGTTCCTTGTGAACCAGCAAGAGTGTTCCTTGTGAACCAGCAACAGTGTTCCTTGTGAACCAGCAAGAGTGTTCCTTGTGAACCAGCAACAGTGTTCCTTGTGAACCAGCAAGAGTGTTCCTTGTGAACCAGCAAGAGTGTTCCTTGTGAACCAGCACCAGTGTTTCTTGTGAACCAGCAACAGTGTTCCTTGTGAACCAGCAACAGTGTTCCTTGTGAACCAGCAACAGTGTTCATTGTGAACCAGCAAGAGTGTTCCTTGTGAACCAGCACCAGTGTTCCTTGTGAACCAGCAAGAGTGTTCCTTGTGAACCAGCAACAGTGTTCCTTGTGAACCAGCAAGAGTGTTCCTTGTGAACCAGCAAGAGTGTTCCTTGTGAACCAGCACCAGTGTTCCTTGTGAACCAGCAAGAGTGATCCTTGTGAACCAGCAACAGTGTTCCTTGTGAACCAGCAACAGTGTTCCTTGTGAACCAGCAACAGTGTTCCTTGTGAACCAGCAACAGTGTTCCTTGTGAACCAGCAAGAGTGTTCCTTGTGAACCAGCAATAGTGTTCCTTGTGAACCAGCACCAGTGTTCCTTGTGAACCAGCAACAGTGTTCCTTGTGAACCAGCAACAGTGTTCCTTGTGAACCAGCAACAGTGTTCCTTGTGAACCAGCACCAGTGTTCCTTGTGAACCAGCAACAGTGTTTCTTGTGAACCAGCACCAGTGTTCCTTGTGAACCAGCAACAGTGTTCCTTGTGAACTAGCAACAGTCTTCCTTGTGAACCAGCAACAGTGTTCCTTGTGAACCAGCAACAGTGTTCCTTGTGAACCAGCAACAGTGTTCCTTGTGAACCAGCAACAGTGTTCCTTGTGAACCAGCAACAGTGTTCCTTGTGAACCATCAACAGTGTTCCGTGTGAACCATCAACAGTGTTCCTTGTGAACCAGCAACAGTGTTCCTTGTGAACCAGCAACAGCGTTCCTTGTGAACCAGCAACAGAGTTCCTTGTGAACCAGCAACAGTGTTCCTTGTGAACCATCAACAGTGTTCCGTGTGAACCAGCAACAGTGTTCCTTGTGAACCAGCAAGAGTGTTCCTTGTGAACCAGCAAGAGTGTTCCTTGTGAACCATCAACAGTGTTCCTTGTGAACCAGCAACAGTGTTCCTTGTGAACCAGCAACAGTGTTCCGTGTGAACCAGCAACAGTGTTCCTTGTGAACCATCAACAGTGTTCCTTGTGAACCATCAACAGTGTTCCTTGTGAACCATCAACAGTGTTCCGTGTGAACCAGCATGAGTGTTCCTTGTGAACCAGCAACAGTGTTCCTTGTGAACCAGCAACAGTGTTCCTTGTACTCACCTAATTGTGCTTGCGGGGGTTGAGCTTTGGCTCTTTGGTCCCGCCTCTCAACTGTCAATCAACTGGTAACCAGCAACAGTGTTCCATGTGAACCAGCAACAGTGTTCCCTGTGAACCAGCAGGAGTGTTCCTTGTGAACCAGCAACAGTGTTCCTTGTGAACCATCAACAGTGTGTAACAAACTAGGCTGTTGTAAGAATTATTCCAGAAGGTTCCAGAAGTTCGAGTAGGGACCTGACCTCTCAACAACGCCCAGTCCCCTGGGAATTAGCAGGTCTGAGTCACAAATGGCGGGCATCTTTGTTCATAGCTGCGTATCCCATAGTATTCAGTAATTTAGAGAAAATTAGCCTTTATTCATCTTGCATTAAAATTGTATTGTATAATAGTACTGGATACAATATCAAGAGTATTCTAATTATTGAGTTTAAGTCACCATCAGTGACGTCACGAATCAGATCTAACTTTTAAGGCGGAGTGACCGGCGGTCATAGGTCATCAGGGTTGACATGTCTAGTATTTCTCAAAGTTCAATTAACCATTTTGGGGATCGGAAACAGCTCTGCCGTTAGATGTTTGTAATTTAATTCAGTAAAATAATTCAACCAGTCTGGATCAATTCAGTATAAACAGAGGATAATTGTTATAACTTAACCTTGCTAAAGTAACTGGGTAAGCGATGCGGAACAATACAATGTTCTAGTCTGGGCGAGATCAGACGAGGACAGATCAGTGTGAATACGGGAGCAGCTGGGAGAGGTCAAACATCTTACCTCTCCCCAAGACCAGACAACAGCTAGAGCTGGTCGGCAGAGGCGACTCTAGGGTTTTGCTCAACGCCTAGGTCACGTCATACTGGGTGTAGAATCCTAAGTCGGTCAATCGTCTTAGGACCACGTGGCGTGGAGTTGGCGTTGTTAAAAGTTTTGAAGTCCCTTGGTTTAGAAATAAAAGTAAGAATACGGGTAGAGGGAGTAGAAGGTAGGAAGTAAAGAGAGCGAGGAACCCGAACCCGGGTTACAAGTGTTCCGTGTGAACCATCAACAGTGTTCCTTGTGAACCAGCAACAGTGTTCCTTGTGAACCATGAACAGTGTTCCTTGTGAACCATCAACAGTGTTCCGTGTGAACCATCAACAGTGTTCCTTGTGAACCAGCAACAGTGTTCCTTGTGAACCATGAACAGTGTTCCTTGTGAACCAGCAACAGTGTTCCTTGTGAACCAGCAACAGCGTTCCTTGTGAACCAGCAACAGTGTTCCTTGTGAACCAACAGTGTTCAACAGTGTTTCCTTGTGAACCATCAACAGTGTTCCTTGTGAACCAGCAACAGTGTTCCTTGTGAACCAGCAACAGTGTTCCTTGTGAACCATCAACAGTGTTCCTTGTGAACCAGCAACAGTGTTCCTTGTGAACCAGCAACAGTGTTCCTTGTGAACCAGCAAGAGTGTTCCTTGTGAACCAGCAACAGTGTTCCTTGTGAACCATCAACAGTGTTCCGTGTGAACCATCAACAGTGTTCCTTGTGAACCAGCAACAGTGTTCCTTGTGAACCATGAACAGTGTTCCTTGTGAACCATCAACAGTGTTCCTTGTGAACCATCAACAGTGTTCCTTGTGAACCAGCAACAGTGTTCCTTGTGAACCAGCAACAGTGTTCCTTGTGAACCAGCAACAGTGTTCCTTGTGAACCATTAACAGTGTTCCTTGTGAACCAGCAACAGTGTTCCTTGTGAACCAGCAACAGTGTTCCTTGTGAACCAGCAACAGTGTTCCTTGTGAACCAGCAACAGTGTTCCTTGTGAACCAGCAACAGTGTTCCTTGTGAACCAGCAACAGTGTTCCTTGTGAACCAGCAACAGTGTTCCTTGTGAACCATCAACAGTGTTCCTTGTGAACCAGCAACAGTGTTCCTTGTGAACCAGCAACAGTGTTCCTTGTGAACCAGCAACAGTGTTCCTTGTGAACCAGCAACAGTGTTCCTTGTGAACCAGCAACAGTGTTCCTTGTGAACCAGCAACAGTGTTCCTTGTGAACCAGCAAGAGTGTTCCTTGTGAACCAGCAAGAGTGTTCCTTGTGAACCAGCAAGAGTGTTCCTTGTGAACCAGCAAGAGTGTTCCTTGTGAACCAGCAACAGTGTTCCTTGTGAACCAGCAAGAGTGTTCCTTGTGAACCAGCAACAGTGTTCCTTGTGAACCAGCAACAGTGTTCCTTGTGAACCAGCAACAGTGTTCCTTGTGAACCAGCAAGAGTGTTCCTTGTGAACCAGCAAGAGTGTTCCTTGTGAACCAGCAACAGTGTTCCTTGTGAACCAGCAACAGTGTTCCTTGTGAACCAGCAACAGTGTTCCTTGTGAACCAGCAACAGTGTTCCTTGTGAACCAGCAACAGTGTTCCTTGTGAACCAGCAACAGTGTTCCTTGTGAACCAGCAACAGTGTTCCTTGTGAACCAGCAAGAGTGTTCCTTGTGAACCAGCAAGAGTGTTCCTTGTGAACCAGCAAGAGTGTTCCTTGTGAACCAGCAAGAGTGTTCCTTGTGAACCAGCAACAGTGTTCCTTGTGAACCAGCAAGAGTGTTCCTTGTGAACCAGCAACAGTGTTCCTTGTGAACCAGCAACAGTGTTCCTTGTGAACCAGCAACAGTGTTCCTTGTGAACCAGCAAGAGTGTTCCTTGTGAACCAGCAAGAGTGTTCCTTGTGAACCAGCAACAGTGTTCCTTGTGAACCAGCAACAGTGTTCCTTGTGAACCAGCAACAGTGTTCCTTGTGAACCAGCAACAGTGTTCCTTGTGAACCAGCAACAGTGTTCCTTGTGAACCAGCAAGAGTGTTCCTTGTGAACCAGCAAGAGTGTTCCTTGTGAACCAGCAAGAGTGTTCCTTGTGAACCAGCAACAGTGTTCCTTGTGAACCAGCAACAGTGTTCCTTGTGAACCAGCAAGAGTGTTCCTTGTGAACCAGCAACAGTGTTCCTTGTGAACCAGCAAGAGTGTTCCTTGTGAACCAGCAACAGTGTTCCTTGTGAACCAGCAACAGTGTTCCTTGTGAACCAGCAACAGTGTTCCTTGTGAACCAGCAACAGTGTTCCTTGTGAACCAGCAAGAGTGTTCCTTGTGAACCAGCAACAGTGTTCCTTGTGAGTGTTCCTTGTGAACCAGCAACAGTGTTCCTTGTGAACCAGCAACAGTGTTCCTTGTGAACCAGCAACAGTGTTCCTTGTGAACCAGCAACAGTGTTCCTTGTGAACCAGCAACAGTGTTCCTTGTGAACCAGCAACAGTGTTCCTTGTGAACCAGCAACAGTGTTCCTTGTGAACCAGCAACAGTGTTCCTTGTGAACCAGCAACAGTGTTCCTTGTGAACCAGCAACAGTGTTCCTTGTGAACCAGCAACAGTGTTCCTTGTGAACCAGCAACAGTGTTCCTTGTGAACCAGCAACAGTGTTCCTTGTGAACCAGCAACAGTGTTCCTTGTGAACCAGCAACAGTGTTCCTTGTGAACCAGCAGTGTTCCTTGTGAACAGTGTTCCTTGTGAACCAGCAACAGTGTTCCTTGTGAACCAGCAACAGTGTTCCTTGTGAACCAGCAACAGTGTTCCTTGTGAACCAGCAACAGTGTTCCTTGTGAACCAGCAACAGTGTTCCTTGTGAACCATCAACAGTGTTCCTTGTGAACCAGCAACAGTGTTCCTTGTGAACCAGTAACAGTGTTCCTTGTGAACCAGCAACAGTGTTCCTTGTGAACCAGCAACAGTGTTCCTTGTGAACCAGCAACAGTGTTCCTTGTGAACCAGCAACAGTGTTCCTTGTGAACCAGCAACAGTGTTCCTTGTGAACCAGCAAGAGTGTTCCTTGTGAACCAGCAAGAGTGTTCCTTGTGAACCAGCAAGAGTGTTCCTTGTGAACCAGCAACAGTGTTCCTTGTGAACCAGCAAGAGTGTTCCTTGTGAACCAGCAACAGTGTTCCTTGTGAACCAGCAAGAGTGTTCCTTGTGAACCAGCAACAGTGTTCCTTGTGAACCAGCAAGAGTGTTCCTTGTGAACCAGCAAGAGTGTTCCTTGTGAACCAGCACCAGTGTTCCTTGTGAACCAGCAACAGTGTTCCTTGTGAACCAGCAACAGTGTTCCTTGTGAACCAGCAACAGTGTTCCTTGTGAACCAGCAACAGTGTTCCTTGTGAACCAGCAAGAGTGTTCCTTGTGAACCAGCACCAGTGTTCCTTGTGAACCAGCAAGAGTGTTCCTTGTGAACCAGCAACAGTGTTCCTTGTGAACCAGCAAGAGTGTTCCTTGTGAACCAGCAAGAGTGTTCCTTGTGAACCAGCACCAGTGTTCCTTGTGAACCAGCAAGAGTGTTCCTTGTGAACCAGCAACAGTGTTCCTTGTGAACCAGCAACAGTGTTCCTTGTGAACCAGCAACAGTGTTCCTTGTGAACCAGCAACAGTGTTCCTTGTGAACCAGCAAGAGTGTTCCTTGTGAACCAGCAATAGTGTTCCTTGTGAACCAGCACCAGTGTTCCTTGTGAACCAGCAACAGTGTTCCTTGTGAACCAGCAACAGTGTTCCTTGTGAACCAGCAACAGTGTTCCTTGTGAACCAGCACCAGTGTTCCTTGTGAACCAGCAACAGTGTTCCTTGTGAACCAGCACCAGTGTTCCTTGTGAACCAGCAACAGTGTTCCTTGTGAACCAGCAACAGTGTTCCTTGTGAACCAGCAACAGTGTTCCTTGTGAACCAGCAACAGTGTTCCTTGTGAACCAGCAACAGTGTTCCTTGTGAACCAGCAACAGTGTTCCTTGTGAACCAGCAACAGTGTTCCTTGTGAACCAGCAACAGTGTTCCTTGTGAACCAGCAACAGTGTTCCTTGTGAACCAGCAACAGTGTTCCTTGTGAACCAGCAACAGTGTTCCTTGTGAACCAGCAACAGTGTTCCTTGTGAACCAGCAACAGTGTTCCTTGTGAACCAGCAACAGTGTTCCTTGTGAACCAGCAACAGTGTTCCTTGTGAACCAGCAACAGTGTTCCTTGTGAACCAGCAACAGTGTTCCTTGTGAACCAGCAACAGTGTTCCTTGTGAACCAGCAACAGTGTTCCTTGTGAACCATCAACAGTGTTCCTTGTGAACCAGCAACAGTGTTCCTTGTGAACCAGCAACAGTGTTCCTTGTGAACCAGCAACAGTGTTCCTTGTGAACCAGCAACAGTGTTCCTTGTGAACCAGCAACAGTGTTCCTTGTGAACCAGCAACAGTGTTCCTTGTGAACCAGCAACAGTGTTCCTTGTGAACCAGCAACAGTGTTCCTTGTGAACCAGCAACAGTGTTCCTTGTGAACCAGCAACAGTGTTCCTTGTGAACCAGCAACAGTGTTCCGTGTGAACCAGCAACAGTGTTCCTTGTGAACCAGCAACAGTGTTCCTTGTGAACCAGCAACAGTGTTCCTTGTGAACCAGCAACAGTGTTCCTTGTGAACCAGCAACAGTGTTCCGTGTGAACCATCAACAGTGTTCCTTGTGAACCAGCAACAGTGTTCCATGTGAACCATGAACAGTGTTCCTTGTGAACCATCAACAGTGTTCCGTGTGAACCAGCAACAGTGTTCCTTGTGAACCAGCAACAGTGTTCCTTGTGAACCAGCAAGAGTGTTCCTTGTGAACCAGCAACAGTGTTCCTTGTGAACCAGCAAGAGTGTTCCTTGTGAACCAGCAAGAGTGTTCCTTGTGAACCAGCAACAGTGTTCCTTGTGAACCAGCAACAGTGTTCCTTGTGAACCAGCAACAGTGTTCCTTGTGAACCAGCAACAGTGTTCCTTGTGAACCAGCAACAGTGTTCCTTGTGAACCAGCAAGAGTGTTCCTTGTGAACCAGCAACAGTGTTCCTTGTGAACCAGCAAGAGTGTTCCTTGTGAACCAGCAACAGTGTTCCTTGTGAACCAGCAAGAGTGTTCCTTGTGAACCAGCAAGAGTGTTCCTTGTGAACCAGCACCAGTGTTCCTTGTGAACCAGCAAGAGTGTTCCTTGTGAACCAGCAACAGTGTTCCTTGTGAACCAGCAACAGTGTTCCTTGTGAACCAGCAACAGTGTTCCTTGTGAACCAGCAACAGTGTTCCTTGTGAACCAGCAAGAGTGTTCCTTGTGAACCAGCAATAGTGTTCCTTGTGAACCAGCAACAGTGTTCCTTGTGAACCAGCAACAGTGTTCCTTGTGAACCAGCAACAGTGTTCCTTGTGAACCAGCAACAGTGTTCCTTGTGAACCAGCACCAGTGTTCCTTGTGAACCAGCAACAGTGTTCCTTGTGAACCAGCAACAGTGTTCCTTGTGAACCAGCAACAGTGTTCCTTGTGAACCAGCAACAGTGTTCCTTGTGAACCAGCAACAGTGTTCCTTGTGAACCAGCAACAGTGTTCCTTGTGAACCAGCAACAGTGTTCCTTGTGAACCAGCAACAGTGTTCCTTGTGAACCATCAACAGTGTTCCGTGTGAACCATCAACAGTGTTCCTTGTGAACCAGCAACAGTGTTCCTTGTGAACCAGCAACAGTGTTCCTTGTGAACCAGCAACAGTGTTCCTTGTGAACCAGCAACAGTGTTCCTTGTGAACCAGCAACAGTGTTCCTTGTGAACCAGCAACAGTGTTCCTTGTGAACCAGCAACAGTGTTCCTTGTGAACCAGCAACAGTGTTCCTTGTGAACCAGTAAGAGTGTTCCTTGTGAACCATCAACAGTGTTCCTTGTGAACCAGCAACAGTGTTCCTTGTGAACCAGTAACAGTGTTCCTTGTGAACCAGCAACAGTGTTCCTTGTGAACCAGCAACAGTGTTCCTTGTGAACCAGCAACAGTGTTCCTTGTGAACCAGCAACAGTGTTCCTTGTGAACCAGCAACAGTGTTCCTTGTGAACCAGCAACAGTGTTCCTTGTGAACCAGCAACAGTGTTCCTTGTGAACCAGCAACAGTGTTCCTTGTGAACCAGCAAGAGTGTTCCTTGTGAACCAGCAACAGTGTTCCTTGTGAACCAGCAACAGTGTTCCTTGTGAACCAGCAACAGTGTTCCTTGTGAACCAGCAACAGTGTTCCTTGTGAACCAGCAACAGTGTTCCTTGTGAACCAGCAACAGTGTTCCTTGTGAACCAGCAAGAGTGTTCCTTGTGAACCAGCAACAGTGTTCCTTGTGAACCAGCAACAGTGTTCCTTGTGAACCAGCAACAGTGTTCCTTGTGAACCAGCAACAGTGTTCCTTGTGAACCAGCAACAGTGTTCCTTGTGAACCAGCAAGAGTGTTCCTTGTGAACCAGCAACAGTGTTCCTTGTGAACCAGCAAGAGTGTTCCTTGTGAACCAGCAACAGTGTTCCTTGTGAACCAGCAAGAGTGTTCCTTGTGAACCAGCAACAGTGTTCCTTGTGAACCAGCAAGAGTGTTCCTTGTGAACCAGCAAGAGTGTTCCTTGTGAACCAGCAACAGTGTTCCTTGTGAACCAGCAACAGTGTTCCTTGTGAACCAGCAACAGTGTTCCTTGTGAACCAGCAACAGTGTTCCTTGTGAACCAGCAACAGTGTTCCTTGTGAACCAGCAAGAGTGTTCCTTGTGAACCAGCAACAGTGTTCCTTGTGAACCAGCAACAGTGTTCCTTGTGAACCAGCAACAGTGTTCCTTGTGAACCAGCAACAGTGTTCCTTGTGAACCAGCACCAGTGTTCCTTGTGAACCAGCAACAGTGTTTCCTTGTGAACCAGCAACAGTGTTCCTTGTGAACCAGCAACAGTGTTCCTTGTGAACCAGCAACAGTGTTCCTTGTGAACCAGCAACAGTGTTCCTTGTGAACCAGCAACAGTGTTCCTTGTGAACCAGCAACAGTGTTCCTTGTGAACCAGCAACAGTGTTCCTTGTGAACCAGCAACAGTGTTCCTTGTGAACCAGCAACAGTGTTCCTTGTGAACCAGCAACAGTGTTCCTTGTGAACCAGCAACAGTGTTCCTTGTGAACCAGCAACAGTGTTCCTTGTGAACCAGCAACAGTGTTCCTTGTGAACCAGCAACAGTGTTCCTTGTGAACCAGCAACAGTGTTCCTTGTGAACCAGCAACAGTGTTCCTTGTGAACCAGCAACAGTGTTCCTTGTGAACCAGTGTTCCTTGTGAACCAGCAACAGTGTTCCTTGTGAACCAGCAACAGTGTTCCTTGTGAACCAGCAACAGTGTTCCTTGTGAACCAGCAACAGTGTTCCTTGTGAACCAGCAACAGTGTTCCTTGTGAACCATCAACAGTGTTCCTTGTGAACCAGCAACAGTGTTCCTTGTGAACCAGCAACAGTGTTCCTTGTGAACCAGCAACAGTGTTCCTTGTGAACCAGCAACAGTGTTCCTTGTGAACCAGCAACAGTGTTCCTTGTGAACCAGCAACAGTGTTCCTTGTGAACCAGCAACAGTGTTCCTTGTGAACCAGCAACAGTGTTCCTTGTGAACCATCAACAGTGTTCCTTGTGAACCAGCAACAGTGTTCCTTGTGAACCAGCAACAGTGTTCCTTGTGAACCAGCAACAGTGTTCCTTGTGAACCATCAACAGTGTTCCTTGTGAACCAGCAACAGTGTTCCTTGTGAACCATGAACAGTGTTCCTTGTGAACCAGCAACAGTGTTCCTTGTGAACCAGCAACAGTGTTCCTTGTGAACCAGCAACAGTGTTCCTTGTGAACCAGCAACAGTGTTCCTTGTGAACCAGCAACAGTGTTCCTTGTGAACCAGCAACAGTGTTCCTTGTGAACCAGCAACAGTGTTCCTTGTGAACCAGCAACAGTGTTCCTTGTGAACCAGCAACAGTGTTCCTTGTGAACCAGCAACAGTGTTCCTTGTGAACCAGCAACAGTGTTCCTTGTGAACCAGCAACAGTGTTCCTTGTGAACCAGCAACAGTGTTCCTTGTGAACCAGCAACAGTGTTCCTTGTGAACCAGCAACAGTGTTCCTTGTGAACCAGCAACAGTGTTCCTTGTGAACCAGCAACAGTGTTCCTTGTGAACCAGCAACAGTGTTCCTTGTGAACCAGCAAGAGTGTTCCTTGTGAACCAGCAACAGTGTTCCTTGTGAACCAGCAACAGTGTTCCTTGTGAACCAGCAACAGTGTTCCTTGTGAACCAGCAACAGTGTTCCTTGTGAACCAGCAACAGTGTTCCTTGTGAACCACAGTGTTCCTTGTGAACCAGCAACACTGTTCCTTGTGAACCAGCAACAGTGTTCCTTGTGAACCAGCAACAGTGTTCCTTGTGAACCAGCAACACAGTTCAGGAGAGAACAGCCCGCCACAGTCGCACAGTCAGTTAGGGTTCCGGCCTCCGGACAAATGAAACACAATTTGAAAGCAGTTATTACGGACTGATCACAGGAATATTAACATATATTTTCTTCCCATCATCCCGAGCCCGCAGCTGCGAGAACATGTGACTTTTACAGTTGTCAAAAGACAGAGGAAGATGGAGACAGAGGCAGGTAGGGAGAAATGTGAAGAGGGAGGGAGAGAGAGAGAGAGAGAGAGAGAGAGAGAGAGAGAGAGAGAGAGAGAGAGAGAGAGAGAGAGAGAGAGAGAGAGAGAGAGAGGGGGGGAGGGGGGAGAGAGAGAGGGGGGAGGGGAGAGAGAGAGAGAGGGGGAGGGGGAGAGAGAGAGAGGGGGAGAGGGAGAGAGAGAGAGAGAGAGAGAGAGAGAGAGAGAGAGAGAGAGAGAGAGAGAGAGAGAGAGAGAGAGAGAGAGAGAGAGAGAGAGAGAGAGAGAGAGAGAGAGGAGAGAGAGAGAGAGAGAGAGAGAGAGAGAGAGAGAGAGAGAGAGAGAGAGAGAGAGAGAGAGAGAGAGAGAGAGAGAGAGAGAGAGAGAGAGAGAGAGAGAGAGAGAGAGGGGAGAGAGGGAGAGAGGGGAGAGAGAGAGAGAGAGAGAGAGAGAGAGAGAGAGAGAGAGAGAGAGAGAGAGAGAGAGAGAGAGAGAGAGAGAGAGAGAGAGAGAGAGAGAGAGAGAGAGAGAGAGAGAGAGAGAGAGAGAGAGAGAGAGAGAGAGAGAGAGAGAGAGAGAGAGAGAGAGAGAGAGAGAGAGAGAGAGAGAGAGAGAGAGAGAGAGAGAGAGAGAGAGAGAGAGAGAGGAGAGAGAGAGAGAGAGAGAGAGAGAGAGAGAGAGAGAGAGAGAGAGAGAGAGAGAGAGAGAGAGAGAGAGAGAGAGAGAGAGAGAGAGAGAGAGAGGAGGGGGGGGGGAAGAGAAACGGGGATAAGGGAGAGACAGTTAATTGTGAGAGAGATAGAGAGAGAGAGACCCGGGCTCCACCGGGTGTCCCTACTAGTAAATTATAAAACCATTTCAAATAAATTTACTGCCAGTAACTTAAACAATGACGATAAATATAAATATGTGAGTCACTTAACAATATTTTCCTCCGTAACTTCACTACAACATTGTCCACACACCTGCCAGTCCACCATACAGCAGGGAATTTTACACTTAACACTTTCTTCACTGATAACTTCACTACAACACTGTCCACACACCTGCCAGTCCACCATACAGCAGGGAATTTTACACATAACACTTTCTTCACTGATAACTTCACTACAACACTGTCCACACACCTGCCAGTCCACCATACAGCAGAGAATCAACACACTGTACGTGTTTGTGTCTCTCCAAGAAAGTACCAATTGTACTTGGTACAATAGTACCAAGAAAGTACCAAAAGAAAGTAAATAATCACTTAAAGTTCTACACTGACACAACCCATTGTACTTTCTCGTATATAAATAAATCTGCTGCCCGTTCTCAACATTTTTCACTCGTAAAAATGTTCAATAGTTTTGTGATACGTTTACGGCGACCAGCCAGGATATGACGGCTCAAGGCTCCACATACCAGTGATTGCACCATCACACGGCCTTGTATACTCTCACTCGGCCTTGTATACTTATCACAAGGAATTATTATTATTATTATTTCACCAGGGAATATTACCACTATTTACCATTACGTGTAATATCAAACGGAAGAGAATGTACACACAGGGCCAGAGTATATTAGTGTAAGTATGAGTACACACGCCCGCTGGCTGGGAGGTCCGGGGGAACACCACCTCTACTGACACTCCCTCTGTGGGGCCCCTGCTTGGCCCCGCGCCTCCAGTGCGCATGCGTCACTTCCCGTCTCGTCTCTCCTAGTTGTGCTTGCGGGGGTTGAGCTTCGGCTCTTTGGTCCCGCCTCTCAAGTGTCAATCTACTGGTGTACAGATTCTTGATTCTTCGGCTCTATCAAATCTACGTATGAAACTGTGTATGGAGTCAGTCTCCACCACATCACTGTCTAATGCATTCCATCTGTTAACTACTCTGATACTGAAAAAATATTTTTAATGTCTCTGTGGCTCATTTGGGTATTAAGTTTCTACCTGTGTCCCTTGTTCATGTTCCACACGTGCTAATTAGTTGGACATTGTCCCACCCTGTCAGTTCCTGAAAATTTTGTAGGTGGTGATTATGTCTCCCGTTACTCTTCCGTCATCCAGGGACGTGAGGTGTAGCTCCTGTAGCCTTTCCTCGTAGCTCATATCTCAGTTCTTGGACTAGTCTGGTAACATACCTTGAGGTTACCTTGAGGTGCTTCCGGGGCTTAGCGTCCCCGAGGCCCGGTCTTCGACCAGGCCTCCTGGTTGCTGGACTGATCAACCAGGCAGTTGGACACGGCTGCTCGCAGCCTGACGTATGAGTGTAACACGGGTTTGGGTTCCTCTCTCTTTACTTCCTTCTTTCTACTCCCTCTACCCGTATTCTTACTTTTATTTCTAAACCAAGGGACTCCAAAACTTTTACCAAAGCCAACTCCACGCCACGTGGTCCTAAGACGATTGACCGACTTAGGATTCTACACCCAGTATGACGTGACCTAAGCTCTGAACAAAACCCTAGAGTCACCTCTGCTGCCACCACCAGACCAGTAATACAAGAGCAATGATCGAGGTCTGGATCGATCACGCTAATTAATCAACCTAGGGGCTTGATCCCCACTATAAACGATGACCTTGAGTGTGGAATAAATTACACGGTAATGATAATTCCGATTCGATGTTGGAATCGGCGCCCAATGCAACTCTGCCTCGTGTGGACCACGTGACCAGGACAAGTATACACATAAAACACATGGAAACAATAAAATGCAAATTAATAACAAATTTAATTTATTAAAAGAAAACTAAAACAAAATCTAAAAATGTTCACTCCCTATCACTTTAACACTCCCTACTTGACCTGAGTGGCAAATGAGACTATTTCTATACTTAACAATAGCAACTATACCTTGGGCGACCAGCTAGATGTCTTGGCTGGTGGGGAGAGGTAAGATGTTTGACCTCTCCCAGCTGCTTCCGTATTCACACTGCTTTGTCCTCGTCTGGCCTAGCCCAGACTAGAACCTTGTATCCTTCCGCCTAGTCAAAGTTCTACCCAGTTCCTAGCCAGGTTTAAGTTATAACAATTAACCTCTGTTGTACTTAATTGATCCAGACTGGTTGAATTATTTTACTGAATTGAATTACAAACATCTAACGGCAGAGTTGTTCCCGATCCCCAAAATGGTTAATTGAACTTTGAGAAATACTAGACATGTCAACCCTGCTGACATATGCCCGCCGGTCACTCCGCCTTAAAAGTTAGATCCGATTCGTGACGTCACTGATGGTGACTTAAACTCAATAATTAGAATACTCTTGATATTGTATCCAGTACTATTATACAATACAATTTTAATGCAAAATGAATAAAGGCTAATTTTCTCTAATTTACTGAATACTATAGGATGATTCATTATACGCAGTTATGAACAACGCGTCGGTTATTTCCACCGCGAATCCCCCTGGGGGTCAGGTCACCATGCGGCTCAGCTTCCCATTCTCTTTTGTCGATAAACCACTCTGGATAATTCTTACAACAGCCTAGTTTGTTACATGAGTCACAGCCTGGTCGCCACTAATATGCACACCGTTTCATACAAGATGTGGGAAAAACACTTAAAAACTAAGACCTAAGACTAAATGAGATCAAAAGCATGAAGTGAACTGAAGTAGAAGAAAGAATTACCATAATTACATGTTGAATTAACAACAACAATTGCAACTGACGAGCGATAGTAATTTTGAGTAAATAAACTGACGGACTACAATTTTCTTAAGTTTATACATGTCAGTTATTAGCAGTTTTACAAGTTAGTCATTAATGATGTTTGATAATAGGAAGACATAGGTTGACATTTAGGAGGTAAAGAATGTTACATGGAGTCGATTAGGTAGTACTTAGTGCTTCTCTTAAACTGGTTGAGAGATGACAGTCTTTGACGAGATTGGGAAGGTCATTCCACATTCTGGGTCCCTTGATTTGCATAGCGTTTCTAGTTTGGTTAAGTCGCAATCTTGAATTATGAAATAGATATTTGTTTCTAGTGTGGTGCCCCCAAGAGTTCTGTTACAACCCTTTAGGAAGCGTTTAAGGTCAGGATTGGCATTACAGTTCAGAGTTTAATATATATAGAGTACACATGAGAGGATGTGCAGTGACATAATATCTAACAAATTAAAAATTTAAAAATGTCAGGGTGCTGTCTAGAGCCAGAGTTTGTTATTGTTCTAATAGCTAATTTATATGGAGTAATTAGAGGACGAAGATAATTTTGGGTAATAGAACCCCAAGCACATATACCATTGTTGAGATAAGGATAGATAAGAGAGTAATAGAGCGTTACAAGCAAGGCCGAGGTACATAATATCTGATTTTAGAAAGAATGCCAACTGTTTTAGAAACTTTTTCTTTTGAATAAGGCACTGGAAAAAAAACCGACTTGTTATCAATGGAAACACCAACAAGCTAAATTTCCAGGGTGGTGGTCACCCGGTGATGTTTGGTGAGATGTGGAGCTGCTTGTCGGCCCACCCACTTTAAGGCCCACTATAAATATACAGAATAAGGCCATTGCTGCCCTGCCGCCAACACTCACATCCACATCTCACCAAACATCACCAAGAACAGAAAACGGGACATCACCTCAGTTTCGCGAGCCGCAACAATCTTCTTGTACATCAGTTTTTGTCCTTAGGTAAAGTATACGTCAGAATGTGACGTGCTATAACGAGAACGGGTTGGGTGAAGGGTAGGGCAGGTGGTGAAGGGTAGGGAAGGTGGTGAAGGGTAGGGAAGGTGGTGAAGGGTAGGGAAGGTGGTGAAGGGTAGGGAAGGTGGTGAAGGGTAGGGAAGGTGGTGAAGGGTAGGGAAGGTGTTGAAGCGTAGGGAAGGTGGTGAAGGGTAGGGAAGGTGGTGAAGGGTAGGGAAGGTGGTGAAGGGTAGACAAGGTGGTGAAGGGTAGGGAAGGTGATGAAGGGTAGGGAAGGTGGTGAAGGGTAGGGAAGGTGTTGAAGCGTAGGGAAGGTGGTGAAGGGTAGGGAAGGTGGTGAAGGGTAGGGAAGGTGATGAAGGGTAGGGAAGGTGTTGAAGGGTAGGGAAGGTGGTGAAGGGTAGGGAAGGTGGTGAGGGTAGGAAAAGTGTTGAAGGGTAGGGAAGGTGGTGATGGGTAGGGAAGGTGGTGAAGGGTAGGGAAGGTGGTGAAGGGTAGGGAAGGTGTTGAAGGATAGGGAAGGTGATGAAGGGTAGGGAAGGTGGTGAAGGGTAGGGAAGGTGGTGAAGGGTAGGGAAGGTGTTGAAGGATAGGGAAGGTGATGAAGGGTAGGGAAGGTGGTGAAGGGTAGGGAAGGTGGTGAAGGGTAGGGAAGGTGGTGAAGGGTAGGGAAGGTGTTGAAGCGTAGGGAAGGTGGTGAAGGGTAGGGAAGGTGTTGAAGCGTAGGGAAGGTGGTGAAGGGTAGGGAAGGTGGTGAAGGGTAGGGAAGGTGTTGAAGGGTAGGGAAGGTGGTGAAGGGTAGGGAAGGTGGTGAAGGGTAGGGAAGGTGGTGAAGGATAGGGAAGGTGATGAAGGGTAGGGAAGGTGGTGAAGGGTAGGGAAGGTGGTGAAGGGTAGGGAAGGTGTTGAAGGATAGGGAAGGTGATGAAGGGTAGGGAAGGTGGTGAAGGGTAGGGAAGGTGGTGAAGGGTAGGGAAGGTGGTGAAGGGTAGGGAAGGTGGTGAAGGGTAGGGAAGGTGGTGAAGGGTAGGGAAGGTGGTGAAGGGTAGGGAAGGTGTTGAAGGATAGGGAAGGTGATGAAGGGTAGGGAAGGTGGTGAAGGGTAGGGAAGGTGGTGAAGGGTAGGGAAGGTGTTGAAGGATAGGGAAGGTGATGAAGGGTAGGGAAGGTGGTGAAGGGTAGGGAAGGTGGTGAAGGGTAGGGAAGGTGGTGAAGGGTAGGGAAGGTGTTGAAGCGTAGGGAAGGTGGTGAAGGGTAGGGAAGGTGTTGAAGCGTAGGGAAGGTGGTGAAGGGTAGGGAAGGTGGTGAAGGGTAGGGAAGGTGGTGAAGGGTGGGGAAGGTGGTGAAGGGTTGGGAAGGTGGTGAAGGGTAGGGAAGGTGGTGAAGGGTAGGGAAGGTGGTGAAGGGTAGGGAAGGTGTTGAAGGGTAGGGAAGGTGGTGAAGGGTAGGGAAGGTGGTGAAGGTAGGAAAAGTGTTGAAGGGTAGGGAAGGTGGTGATGGGTAGGGAAGGTGGTGAAGGGTAGGGAAGGTGGTGAAGGGTAGGGAAGGTGTTGAAGCGTAGGGAAGGTGGTGAAGGGTAGGGAAGGTGGTGATGGGTAGGGAAGGTGGTGAAGGGTATGGAAGGTGGTGAAGGGTAGGGAAGGTGGTGAAGGGTAGGGAAGGTGGTGATGAATAGGGAAGGTGGTGAAGGGGAGGGAAGGTGGTGAAGGGTAGGGAGGGTGGTGAAGGGTAGTGTTGAATGGTAAGTATAAACAGTGGTGTCTCCTCTGAGGAGACACCACTGTCACAAGGGCCCCACATTGCCTCTGAGGAGACACCACTGTCACAGGGGCCACATTGTCTCCTCTGAGGAGACACCACTGTCACAGGGGCCAACATTGTCTCCTCTGAGGAGACACCACTGTCACAGGGCCCACATTGTCTCCACTGAGGAGACACCACTGTCACAGGGCCCACATTGTCTCTTCTGAGGAGACACCACTGTCACAGGGGCCAACATTGTCTCCTCTGAGGAGACACCACTGTCACAGGGGCCAACATTGTCTCCTCTGAGGAGACACCACTGTCACAGGGCCCACATTGTCTCCTCTGAGGAGACACCACTGTCACAGGAGCCAACATTGTCTCCTCTGAGGAGACACCACTGTCACAGGGCCCACATTGTCTCCTCTGAGGAGACACCACTGTCACAGGGGCCCACATTGTCTCCACTGAGGAGACACCACTGTCACAGGGCCCACATTGTCTCCTCTGAGGAGACACCACTGTCACAGGGGCCACATTGTCTCCTCTGAGGAGACACCACTGTCACAGGGGCCCACATTGTCTCCTCTGAGGAGACACCACTGTCACAGGGGCTACATTGTCTCCTCTGAGGAGACACCACTGTCACAGTGGCCCACATTGTCTCCTCTGAGGAGACACCACTGTCACAGGGCCCACATTTTCTCCTCTGAGGAGACACCACTGTCACAGGGGCCACATTGTCCCCTCTGAGGAGACACCACTGTCACAGGGACCACATTGTCTCCTCTGAGGAGACACCACTGTCACAGGGCCTACATTGTCTCCTTTGAGGAGACACCACTGTCACAGGGGCCACATTGTCTCCTCTGAGGAGACACCACTGTCACAGGGCCCACATTGTCTCCTCTGAGGAGAGACCACTGTCACAGGACCCACATTGTCTCCTCTGAGGAGACACCACTGTCACAGGGCCCACATTGTCTCCTCTGAGGAGACACCACTGTCAAAGGGCCTACATTGTCTCCTCTGAGGAGACACCACTGTCACAGGGGCCACATTGTCTCCTCTGAGGAGACACTACTGTCACAGGGCCCACATTGTCTCTCTGAGGAGACACCACTGTCACAGGGCCCACATTGTCTCCTCTGAGGAGACACCACTGTCACAGGGCCCACAGTGTCTCCTCTGAGGAGACACCACTGTCACAGGGCCCACATTGTCTCCTCTGAGGAGAGACCACTGTCACAGGACCCACATTGTCTCCTCTGAGGAGACACCACTGTCACAGGGCCCACATTGTCTCCTCTGAGGAGACACCACTGTCACAGGGGCCACATTGTCTCCTCTGAGGAGACACCACTATCACAGGGGCCACATTGTCTCCTCTGAGGAGACACCACTGTCACAGGGCCCACATTGTCTCCTCTGAGGAGACACCACTGTCACAGGGCCCACATTGTCTCCTCTGAGGAGACACCACTGTCAAAAGGCCCACATTGTCTCCTCTGAGAAGACACCACTGTCACAGGGGCCCACATTGTCTCCTCTGAGGAGACACCACTGTCACAGGGGCCCACATTGTCTCCTCTGAGGAGACACCACTGTCACAGGGCCCACATTGTCTCCTCTGAGGAGACACCACTGTCACAGGGGCCCACATTGTCTCCTCTGAGGAGACACCACTGTCACAGGGCCCACATTGTCTCCTCTGAGGAGACACCACTGACACAGGGGCCCACATTGTCTCCTCTGAGGAGACACCACTGACACAGGGGCCCACATTGTCTCCTCTGAGGAGACACCACTGTCACAGGGGCCACATTTGTATAACGGTGGTATTGCCTCCTCTGAGGGGGGGGGAGGATGTAGGCGTTTTCCTGGACAGTTAACATCATAGAAAAGTTAGCAGATTAGAGGCCCTCGAGTATCAGGACCCAATCACTGGTTACTGTGAGTGTGTCAGGATATCATCACCGGGACACCTGCTAGTACCGGGACACAGTCACTGGTTACTGTGAGTGTGTCAGGATATCATCACCAGGACACCTGCTAGTACTGGGACACAGTCACTGGTTACTGTGAGTGTGTCAGGATATCATCACCAGGACACCTGCTAGTACTGGGACACAGTCACTGGTTACTGTGAGTGTGTCAGGATATCATCACCAGGACACCTGCTAGTACTGGGACACAGTCACTGGTTACTGTGAGTGTGTCAGGATATCATCGCCAGGACACCTGCTAGTACTGGGACACAGTCACTGGTTACTGTGAGTGTGTCAGGATATCATCACCAGGACACCTGCTAGTACTGGGACACAGTCACTGGTTACTGTGAGTGTGTCAGGATATCATCACCAGGACACCTGCTAGTACTGGGACACAGTCACTGGTTATTGTGAGTGTGTCAGGATATCATCACCAGGACACCTGCTAGTACTGGGACACAGTCACTGGTTACTGTGAGTGTGTCAGGATATCATCACCAGGACACCTGCTAGTACTGGGACACAATCACTGGTTACTGTGAGTGTGTCAGGATATCATCACCAGGACACCTGCTAGTACTGGGACACAGTCACTGGTTACTGTGTGTGTCAGGATATCATCACCAGGACACCTGCTAGTACCGGGACACAGTCACCGGTTACTGTGAGTGTGTCAGGATATCATCACCGGGACATCTGCTAGTACCGGGACACAGTCACTGGTTACTGTGAGTGTGTCAGGATATCATCACCAGGACACCTGCTAGTACTGGGACACAGTCACTGGTTACTGTGAGTGTGTCAGGATATCATCACCAGGACATCTGCTAGTACCGGGACACAGTCACTGGTTACTGTGAGTGTGTCAGGATATCATCACCAGGACACCTGCTAGTACCGGGACACAATCACTGGTTACTGTGAGTGTGTCAGGATATCATCACCAGGACACCTGCTAGTACCGGGACACAGTCACTGGTTACTGTGAGTGTGTCAGGATAGCGAACATTGGACTCTGAAAGACTTCTGTAACGTGAGCGGGAGAAGCCAGCGGCCTTGAAGTAGTGCCAAGGATTCAGGAGAGTGGGACTAAAGATAGACCAGTTGCACTAACATCGCACATCATAAAAGTATTTGTGAGAGTGATTAGGAGTCAGGTCACCAATTTCATGGAGACGAATGACCTTCACAACCCAGGCCAACATGGATTTCGAGCGGGAAGATCGTGCCTCTCACAGCTACTTGAGCACTACGACAAAGTCACTGAGGCATTAGAAGAGAAACGGAATGGTGATGTGATATACACGGACTTCGCAAAGGCTTTCGATAAATGTGACCATGGCGTGATAGCACACAAAATGAAGTCAATGGGAATAACCGGTAAAGTTGGACGCTGGATACTCAGTTTTCTGTCAAACAGGACTCAGCGAGTAACGGTCAACCATATCAAATCTAGTCCAAGTGCAGTTAAAAGCTCTGTACCTCAGGGTACAGTCCTTGCACCGCTGCTTTTCCTTATTCTCATATCAGATATAGACAAAAATACAAGTCACAGCTTCGTATCATCCTTTGCAGATGACACAAAAATCAGTATGAAAATTACCTCGGCTGAAGACTTTGAAAAACTTCAAGCTGATATTAATAAAGTTTTCGACTGGGCATCAGAAAATAACATGATGTTTAACAGTGATAAATTCCAGGTACTCAGGTACGGTAAAAATGAGGACCTTAAACATAATACAGAGTACAAAACACAATCAAATGTACCCATAGTAGGAAAACAGCATGTAAAGGATTTGGGAATAATAATGTCTGACGACCTAACGTTTAAGGAGCATAACCAAGCAAATATTGCGACAGCCAGAAAAATGATAGAATGGATTACGAGAACTTTCAAATCCAGGGATCCCAGCACAATGGTTGTACTCTTCAAGGCACTTGTGTTGTCCCGTCTTGAGTACTGCTCAGTACTCACTTCCCCCTTCGGAGCAGGAGAGATTGCTGAAATAGAGGGAATACAGAGAACATATACGGCACGCATAGACGCAATAAAGCACCTAAATTATTGGGATCGTCTCAAAACCCTCCAAATGTACTCACTAGAAAGAAGACGAGAGAGATATCAAATAATATACACCTGGAAGATACTGGAGGGCCAAGTATCAAATCTACACAGAAAAATAACAACGTACTGGAGTGAACGATATGGAAGAAAATGTAGAATAGAACCAGTGAAGAGCAGAGGTGCCATAGGCACAGTTAGAGAACACTGTATAGACATCAGAGGTCCGCGGTTGTTCAACGTCCTCCCAGCAAGCATAAGAAATATTGCCGGAACAACCGTGGACATCTTCAAGAGAAAACTAGATTTATTTCTCCAAGGAGTGCCGGACCAACCGGGCTGTGGTGGGTATGTGGGCCTGCGGGCCACTCTAAGCAACAGCCTATTGGACCAAACTCTCACAAGTCAAGCCTGCCCTCGGGCCGGGCTTGGGGAGTAGAAGAACTCCCAGAACCCCATCAAGCAGGTAACACGGTATCAACCAGGTAACTTCGCGCTCCCTGGAGTAAACTGTATACTTTCTGGGTGTGGGCTGTTCGTTTCGGGTGACCGGGCGGCGACACTAAATTGTTTATAATCTTTGCTGTCTGCTCACCTTAATATTCCATGTATGTATTTAAATTTAGTATCAATTTGTTCACAAGAGAATGCTCTAGAGGAATATATATGTAAAATTTCACCAAACTCGACATGAGACCCGCACCAAATAAAAAACTATTGCGATCGTTAGCCGAGAGCGTCAAACCGCACTGAAATGTTTATGATCTTTTCATGTTTGTCAACCCCGGAATTGTTCTGTCGTTAACTTTGCTATCACTGTGACCGCAATAAAATTCCCTACACGGACATATGCATATAAATGTAGAATCATGATCGCGACCCACTCTCAAGAGTGTGGGAAGTGGCTGAAGTATTATCTCTTACCACACACCCGACGGCAGATTGGCGAAACACCTATTGAAATGTGTATACTCTTTCACTGTCCTGACCTTAATTATTGATGTACGTTTTTCATTTTTGTACCAATGTGTTCGCAATAGAATGTTATAGAAGAACACAAGTATAAAATGTGATCAAAGCATGAATTAGACCAGCACCAAATAAAGAACTACGTCGATCACTAGCCATGAGCCCCAAACAGCGACGAAATGTTTCTATTCTCTTCAGGGTTGTCAACTCCACACTTGTCCTACAGCGTTAAATTTGGTATCACTGAGATCGCAATAAAATTCCCTACACGGACATATGCATATAAATGTAGAATCATGGTAGCGGCCCACCCGCAAGAGTGTGGAAAGTGGCTGAAGTGTTACCCCTTACCACATACCTGACTGCAGATAGGCGAAACACCTATTGAAAAGTGTAAATTCTTTTCACTGTCCTGACCTTAATTTTTGTAGTATGTAGATAATTTTTGCACCAATGTCTTTGCAATAGAATGTTCTAGAAGAACATATGTATAAAATGTCACACAAGGATGCGTTAGACCGGCACCAAATCAAAAACTACGTCGATTACACTGGTCGTGTCAACAATACAATGGTCTTACCACGTAGATACAGTTCTCCCAAATAGGCTATGAGGCTGTTAAAAAAAAACGAAAATTTAATGGCAAACATTTTTATACTATCCACAAGTCGATCGGATATGAATTGGATTTTATAGAAATATTTTTTTCAAATGCCGCTTGAGGTGCATTCAAGAGAAAAAAAATAAGTCGTGCTCAAGCGACATATCGGTGCGAAAGTGCTAAATTGTGTGCAATCTAAAGGCGCTCATTTTGAAACCATTACCAGATTGATCGGATAAAATTTAAATTTTTAACAAATATTTTAATGAACGACTCCGGACGTCGTCGCTAAAGCGGGGAAGTGCTCTAGCGACCACTAATTAATCTCTGTACTAATCCTAAGAGCCGTGATTAATCTCTGTACTATCCTAAGAGCCGTGATTAAGCTCTATACTATCCTAAGAGCCGTGATTAAGCTCTGTACTATCCTAAGAGCCGTGATTAAGCTCTGTACTATCCTAAGAGCCGTGATTAATCTCTGTACTATCCTAAGAGCCGTGATTAAGCTCTGTACTATCCTAAGAGCCGTGATTAAGCTCTGTACTATCCTAAGAGCCGTGATTAAGCTCTGTACTATCCTAAGAGCCGTGATTAAGAAGTCAGTGTTTACCATGCGGGTTGAGTGTACCGGGGGAGGGGGACAACACCTGTGTGTTCGTACAGTTGTGTACACGTCTGTGTGTGTGTGTGTCAGCACGGGTGACAGATGTACCGGGGTGTGTGTGTGTGTGTGTCAGCACGGGTGACAGGTGTACCGGGGTGTGTGTGTGTCAGCACGGGTGACAGGTGTACCGGGGTGTGTGTGTGTCAGCACGGGAGACAGGTGTACCGGGGTGTGTGTGTGTGTGTCAGCACGGGAGACAGGTGTACCGGGGTGTGTGTGTGTCAGCACGGGTGACAGGTGTACCAGGGTGTGTGTGTCAGCACGGGTGACAGGTGTACCGGGGTGTGTGCGTGTCAGCACGGGTGACAGGTGTACCGGGGTGTGTGTGTGTGTGTGTCAGCACGGGTGACAGGTGTACCAGGGTGTGTGTGTGTCAGCACGGGAGACAGGTGTACCAGGGTGTGTGTGTGTCAGCACGGGAGACAGGTGTACCAGGGTGTGTGTGTGTCAGCACGGGTGACAGGTGTACCAGGGTGTGTGTGTGTCAGCACGGGTGACAGATGTACCGGTGTGTGTGTGTGTCAGCACGGGTGACAGATGTACCGGGGTGTGTGTGTGTCAGCACGGGTGACAGGTGTACCGGGTGTGTGTGTGTGTCAGCACGGGTGACAGGTGTACCGGGGTGTGTGTGTGTGTGTCAGCACGGGTGACAGGTGTACCGGGGTGTGTGTGTGTGTGTCAGCACGGGAGACAGGTGTACCGGGGTGTGTGTGTGTCTGCACGGGTGACAGGTGTACCGGGGTGTGTGTGTGTGTGTCAGCACGGGAGACAGGTGTACCGGGGTGTGTGTGTGTCAGCACGGGTGACAGGTGTACCAGGGTGTGTGTGTGTCAGCACGGGAGACAGGTGTACCCGGGTGTGTGTGTGTGTCAGCACGGGTGACAGGTGTACCAGGGTGTGTGTGTGTCAGCACGGGTGACAGGTGTACCGGGGTGTGTGTGTGTCAGCACGGGTGACAGGTGTACCGGGGTGTGTGTGTGTGTCAGCACGGGTGACAGGTGTACCAGGGTGTGTGTGTGTCAGCACGGGAGACAGGTGTACCGGGGTGTGTGTGTGTCAGCACGGGTGACAGGTGTACCGGGGTGTGTGTGTGTCAGCACGGGTGACAGGTGTACCAGGGTGTGTGTGTGTCAGCACGGGTGACAGGTGTACCGGGGTGTGTGTGTGTGTCAGCACGGGTGACAGGTGTACCAGGGTGTGTGTGTGTGTCAGCACGGGTGACAGGTGTACCAGGGTGTGTGTGTGTGTCAGCACGGGTGACAGGTGTACCAGGGTGTGTGTGTGTGTCAGCACGGGTGACAAGTGTACCAGGGTGTGTGTGTGTCAGCACGGGTGACAGGTGTACCAGGGTGTGTGTGTCAGCACGGGTGACAAGTGTACCAGGGTGTGTGTGTGTGTCAGCACGGGTGACAGGTGTACCGGGGTGTGTGTGTCAGCACGGGTGACAGGTGTACCAGGGTGTGTGTGTGTGTCAGCACGGGTGACAAGTGTACCAGTGTGTGTGTGTGTCAGCACGGGTGACAAGTGTACCGGGGTGTGTGTGTGTCAGCACGGGTGACAGGTGTACCAGGGTGTGTGTGTGTGTCAGCACGGGTGACAAGTGTACCAGGGTGTGTGTGTGTCAGCACGGGTGACAGGTGTACCAGGGTGTGTGTGTGTGTCAGCACGGGTGACAAGTGTACCGGGGTGTGTGTGTGTCAGCACGGGTGACAGGTGTACCGGGGTGTGTGTGTGTCAGCACGGGTGACAGGTGTACCAGGGTGTGTGTGTGTGTCAGCACGGGTGACAGGTGTACCGGGGTGTGTGTGTGTCAGCACGGGTGACAGATGTACCGGTGTGTGTGTGTGTGTCAGCACGGGTGACAGGTGTACCGGGGTGTGTGTGTCAGCATGGGTGACAGGTGTACCGGGGTGTGTGTGTGTGTCAGCACGGGTGACAGGTGTACCGGGGTGTGTGTGTGTGTGTCAGCACGGGTGACAGGTGTACCAGGGTGTGTGTGTGTGTCAGCACGGGTGACAAGTGTACCAGGGTGTGTGTGTGTCAGCACGGGAGACAGATGTACCGGTGTGTGTGTGTGTCAGCACGGGTGACAGATGTACCGGGGTGTGTGTGTGTCAGCACGGGTGACAGATGTACCGGGGTGTGTGTGTGTCAGCACGGGTGACAGGTGTACCGGGGTGTGTGTGTGTCAGCACGGGTGACAGGTGTACCGGGGTGTGTGTGTGTGTGTCAGCACGGGTGACAGGTGTACCGGGGTGTGTGTGTGTGTGTCAGCACGGGAGACAGGTGTACCGGGGTGTGTGTGTGTCAGCACGGGTGACAGGTGTACCGGGGTGTGTGTGTGTGTGTCAGCACGGGAGACAGGTGTACCGGGGTGTGTGTGTGTGTCAGCACGGGTGACAGGTGTACCAGGGTGTGTGTGTGTGTCAGCACGGGTGACAGGTGTACCAGGGTGTGTGTGTGTCAGCACGGGTGACAGGTGTACCAGGGTGTGTGTGTGTCAGCACGGGTGACAGGTGTACCGGGGTGTGTGTGTGTGTCAGCACGGGTGACAGGTGTACCAGGGTGTGTGTGTGTCAGCACGGGAGACAGGTGTACCGGGGTGTGTGTGTGTCAGCACGGGTGACAGGTGTACCGGGGTGTGTGTGTGTCAGCACGGGTGACAGGTGTACAGGGGTGTGTGTGTGTCAGCACGGGTGACAGGTGTACCGGGGTGTGTGTGTCAGCACGGGTGACAGGTGTACCGGGGTGTGTGTGTCAGCACGGGTGACAGATGTACCGGTGTGTGTGTGTGTCAGCACGGGTGACAGGTGTACCAGGGTGTGTGTGTGTCAGCACGGGTGACAGATGTACCGGGGTGTGTGTGTCAGCACGGGTGACAGGTGTACCGGGGTGTGTGTGTGTCAGCACGGGTGACAGGTGTACCAGGGTGTGTGTGTCAGCACGGGTGACAGGTGTACCGGGGTGTGTGTGTGTCAGCACGGGTGACAGGTGTACCGGGGTGTGTGTGTGTCAGCACGGGTGACAGGTGTACCGGGGTGTGTGTGTGTGTCAGCACGGGTGACAGGTGTACCAGGGTGTGTGTGTGTCAGCACGGGTGACAGGTGTACCAGGGTGTGTGTGTGTGTCAGCACGGGAGACAGGTGTACCGGGGTGTGTGTGTGTCAGCACGGGTGACAGGTGTACCAGGGTGTGTGTGTCAGCACGGGTGACAGGTGTACCGGGGTGTGTGTGTGTCAGCACGGGTGACAGGTGTACCAGGGTGTGTGTGTGTCAGCACGGGTGACAGGTGTACCAGGGTGTGTGTCAGCACGGGTGACAGGTGTACCAGGGTGTGTGTGTCAGCACGGGTGACAGGTGTACCGGGGTGTGTGTGTCAGCACGGGAGACAGGTGTACCGGGGTGTGTGTGTGTCAGCACGGGTGACAGGTGTACCGGGGTGTGTGTGTGTCAGCACGGGTGACAGGTGTACCGGGGTGTGTGTGTGTCAGCACGGGTGACAGGTGTACCGGGGTGTGTGTGTGTCAGCACGGGTGACAGGTGTACCGGGGTGTGTGTGTGTCAGCACGGGTGACAGGTGTACCGGGGTGTGTGTGTCAGCACGGGTGACAGGTGTACCAGGGTGTGTGTGTGTCAGCACGGGTGACAGGTGTACCAAGGTGTGTGTGTGTCAGCACGGGTGACAGGTGTACCGGGGTGTGTGTGTCAGCACGGGTGACAGGTGTACCGGGGTGTGTGTGTCAGCACGGGTGACAGGTGTACCGGGGTGTGTGTGTCAGCACGGGTGACAGGTGTACCGGGGTGTGTGTGTGTCAGCACGGGAGACAGGTGTACTGGTGTGTGTGTGTGTGTCAGCACGGGTGACAGGTGTACCGCGGTGGGTGTGTCAGGCCGGGTGACAGGTGTACCGCGGTGGGTGTGTCAGGCCGGGTGACAGGTGTACAGTGTGAAGACAGGCACTTCATCTCAAGAACCACGGGACGGTAACGACCCTGTACACACCTAATTGTGATTGCTGGGGTTGGGCTTCAGCTCTTTGAACCCGCCTCTTAACCAGTGAAGCTCTTCATATAGACCAGCCATGAGTATCAAGGAAAGAATGTTAAATTGTTGGAAGCAAACCCACAGACAAGACCAACTAAAATTATACTCAAAGACAACAGTATTCATGTTGCAGTGGAATATCTCGAGGACTGTGAAGAGACTGTCTGGGTCAGGCGCAACACTGGACCAGAAGGACTGCCCAAAAATCAAACAATAACTCTTTGGAAGGGAGACCTACCCCCAGTCATTAAATTATCAGGCATGATGGCGTGCAAGGTGGAGAGGTATATTGGCAGCCCATCTTTATGTGGCAACTGTCAACGGTGGGATCACAGAACGTGGCAATGTGATCGCCCAACTAGGTGTGAGTGTTGAAGTGTTCCAAAACCTGTTTGCGCTGCCACCAAATATGTCGTGTACCAATTCCCTAACATCCCCTCACCAACAAAACCAGGAACACTATGAAGGGACACATGGAAGTATTTAAAGGCCGTCGGGTTTTGTCATTTAATTACAAAGAATAGACTCTGACAAATAATAACATATTAACATACTCTATTAGGTCAATACACTTCCAATACCCCTAGACCACTTGACCTCCGCGATCACCACCCACACTCGTAACTTCCGCCTAAGTCCCTAATACGGAATGATTACTACAACGCTCCACACCCGGTTAGTCTTTCATTCAATACTCACATACTGCAGACTTAACTTCGTCACTATGATCACATCAGGTTCTCGCATAGCTGTCTGCTACACTTCGCTGCTGCCGCAAACGGGGATCCAAAGGACTTGCCAGTTCAACTCCCACAATCAGACTGACTCTCGCCAACCATGGCCTCAACCATTTCACCACTCCTCTCAAGGAAGGTATAAACCAATAACCTTATCCCTAGAGCGGTAACCTTGATCCTAGAAGCCTGACGAAGAATAATTCCTCTTTCCAGGAATTATTAATTTGGCTAAACAGCTTCGGTCTTAATCCATTGACCTTTCTTAGATATGTGATCCATAGTCTGTCTACTTACATGTACTTCCAATCATCATTCGTTAAGTGTTGTAGTAATGATCCTCTAGCTAATAACTCCTACTAACTTGTGGATTACAACAAACTTACAGGGATCATAACTTACAGAATACATAACTTACAGTATTATAACTTAAAGGATACATAAATTACAGTAACATAACTTACAAGAAATTTAACTTACATGTAACATAACTTACAGGGAATATAACTTTCAGGGAACATAACTTACAATGAACATAACTTACATGGAATATTACTTATAGAGAGCATAATTTAAAGGTGACATAACTTGCATGGAATATAACTTACATGGAACATAACTTACAGGGAACATAACTTACAGGTAACATAACTTACATGGAATATAACTTACAGGTAACATAACGTACAAGGAATACAACTTATAGGGAACATAACATATTGGGAACATAACATACCGAGAACAGAATTTACGTGGAATATAACGTACAGGTAACATAAGATCCAGGTAACATAACTTACAGGTAACATAATATACAGGGAACATAATTTACATGGAATATAACGTACAGGTTACATAACTTACAAGGACCCTAACGTATTGAATATAACATACAGTTAACATAAGTTACAGGTAACAAAACTTACAGGTAATATAAGTTACAGGTAACATAAGTTACAGGGAACATAACTTAAAGGAATATAACATACAGGTAACATACCTTATAGGAAACATAACTCAGGGAACATTACCTACAGGAACATAATTTACGTGTTACGTAAGTTTGTGAACATTCATAAACAGGATTCGTCTCTTACAGGACACACAACATCCAAAAGACATTAATTGTTACCGCAAGTCAACAATACTGTTTTCATTGTTTAAATCGGTTTATTTAGTTCAGTAATTTTTTTCATGCAACCTGCAGGCAAATGCTTAGTCCCAATAAACACACAATAACTTAATTATCAATTTTCCTAATGCATAATTTCACAGTCCATTCTCCAATAATGATAGTACTTATAGCAAGTATGTTTGATCAGACTTACACAAATGAACTGTTTCAGTCAACAATGTTCACATTTTGTTCTACTGATGTAAGTTTTCTTGCTTTAATACTGTGCATTAAAATATTTAGAACCGTTTTGTTGGATTGACTGGAAATTTTAAACCACAAAGCACTCTGAACAATTATACGAGATTCAGGATCATTAATTATTTTGAAAGATTATTTGTATTTTAAAACTTTTGTTAAAACATGTCTGTCAGCACATATATAATTAACAAAATATATTTGTAGTGTTGCAGCAAAGAGATTGTAAGTGTTGTTCCCTTTATCTCATTAATGTTGTTCCCATTATTATTTTAGAATTTAAAATTATTCGTAAATACAGCAGCTTAGTACAAGTTAATAATAAATTTAATAGCCTAATAGAAGTAAGTCATGTACAAAATATCTTAATACAAGTAAATCATCAATTCAAAAGCCTATTATCTGTTTTACAAGGTGTAGGATCGGTCGAAGGAAATGTGTACTGATGAGCGCTGTTCTCTCCTTAATAGTAAGCTTCCTCACCGTGTCTTCGACCAATGTGGAGACTTACATCTTTATGAGAGCACTTTTGCAGGTGGTTGGTCTTGGCTGCAACACGGGTTGCCTGCTTGTCAGTAAGTATAAAAAATACTTCTTGCATCAGTATAGTCGAGGTCACATTCTAACCCATTACAAAAAATATAATCCAAGGTATAGTATGTACTAAACTTGACCAAGCAATGCATTGAGGAACATTGACGTTTGGACGTACATGGTAGGTTCATGCTTTATTTATTAAAACATGTTTTAAGTACCTAGTTTCGCCTTGGTTAGGCCTAGTTAGCTCCTATGGTTGGTGATTGTATATAGTTATGCATAAGTTGAATTACAGTACTTTACACATTGTCAAAATTATAAATCATTAATACGTACAATATTATACGTTTTCAAGTACGTAAAACATCTGATGTTCTATCTAAAGTTAATATAATTGCAAAAGTTTCCACATCCATTGTCTCAAGTGTGGCACGAACTGTGTCACGCTTGATGATATACTAAAGTTATGAAGGGATTCAAATATTTTGACTGTAATAATATAGATTTGTATGTAAAGCTATAGACTAAGGCAGATACCTCGTCTAAAGTAATATTACGCATTGTGATATTTGAAGGAACTGAATCTAACGTTAAGGTCTAACATAAATGGATGGACCGGAGGTAACAATATATGAACTTAACTGAATATATTGATTGAATAGAACTGATTGAATGTAATATCATCAGATACGGGAAGCAAGTATTTCTACTGCCTCGCCATGCTATTTTAGCTCACGTGCCTCCATTGTTTACGTTTCTAAAAACAAATACACACACCTGTTTCTGCCTCTGCCGGGGATCGAACCCGGACCCTTAGGACTACGACCCCAGAGTGCTGTCCACTAAGCCGTGAGGCCCCATAGGTTCTGTGTGTGTGTTTGTACTCACAACTAGGTGAGTACGCGCACACACAATGAATTAGGCTGTGATGCCAGAGGCAGACTCCATACATATTTTCAGAAGTAGATATGATAAGAGCCCAATAGGTACATGACTTCAGTTGATTAATAGGTGAGAGGCGAGACCAAAGAGCCGAAGCTCAACCCTTAATAGGAGAGAATAGACACACACACGAAGCTGGAACAATGAGAGGGACCCCGACAAGTAGACTATTCACGTGGATGAAAAACCTGTCAGAAAAATTAGGGCATTGATCAGATGCAGTGTAACAGACAGGCGAAATGTTACCAGTGGAGTACCATAAGGTTCAGTTCAAGAGCCAGTAATGTTCTTTGTCTATATAAACCTTCTATGGGAAGGAATTCAGGTTACATGAATATGTTTGTAGATGATTCTAACTTACTACTTAGAGGCTCTAAGGCTCTAAGATGGCTATCAAGCTCTTGAAAATGACCTAGGCAAAATAAGTGAATGGAGTAACACATGGCTGGTGGAATTTAATGAGGACAAATGCCACGTAATGAAATGTAGAATAAGAGAAAATAAGCAACAAACAATCTATATGTTATGTGAAAAAGTTAAAGAACTGGACCAAGAGATCTAAGGGTGGTTCTGGATAGTAACTGTCAAACAGAGGATTACATCAAAAGCATTGTGAGAGGAGCCTACACTACACTTTTTACAATGTTCAAAATTGTTTTCATATTCATGGATGAGGAAATAATAAATGATTCGCGACATTCTTGTGAGTGAAAGTGGAGTATATAACAGTTGTATGGAGACCATATAAAAGTGGAGTATATAACAGTTGTATGGTGTCCATATAAAGTGGAGAATATAACAGTTGTATGGTGACCATATAAAAGTGGAGTATATAACAGTTGTATGGTGACCATATAAAAGTGGAGTATATAACAGTTGTATGGTGACCATATAAAAGTGGAGTATATAACAGTTGTATGGTGACCATATAAAAGTGGAGTATATAACAGTTGTATGGTGACCATATAAAAGTGGAGTATATAACAGTTGTATGGTGACCATATAAAAGTGGAGTATATAAACAGTTGTATGGTGTCCATATAAAAGTGGAGAATATAACAGTTGTATGGTGTCCATATAAAAGTGGAGTATATAACAGTTGTATGGTGTCCATATAAAAGTGGAGTATATAACAGTTGTATGGTGACCATATAAAAGTGGAGTATATAACAGTTGTATGGTGTCCATATACAGTGGAGTATATAACAGTTGTATGGTGTCCATATAAAAGTGGAGTATATAACAGTTGTATGGTGACCATATAAAAGTGGAGTATATAACAGTTGTATGGTGACCATATAAAAGTGGAGTATATAACAGTTGTATGGTGACCATATAAAAGTGGAGTATATAACAGTTGTATGGTGACCATATAAAAGTGGAGTATATAACAGTTGTATGGTGTCCATATAAAAGTGGAGTATATAACAGTTGTATGGCCATATAAAAGTGGAGTATATAACAGTTGTATGGTGACCATATAAAAGTGGAGTATATAACAGTTGTATGGTGACCATATAAAAGTGGAGTATATAACAGTTGTATGGTGACCATATAAAAGTGGAGTATATAACAGTTTATGGTGACCATATAAAAGTGGAGTATATACAGTTGTATGGTGACCATATAAAAGTGGAGTATATAACAGTTGTATGGTGACCATATAAAAGTGGAGTATATAACAGTTGTATGGTGACCATATAAAAGTGGGTATATAACAGTTGTATGGTGACCATATAAAAGTGGAGTATATAACAGTTGTATGGTGTCCATATAAAAGTGGAGTATATAATATTATTTACATATATCACTGAAGTTGTTGAATAAAGTACTGTTGTTAATTTAGAGGCTAAGATGACCCATGCGTCAGAATGAGACAACATAAGAATGTCAAGGATATTAGGAATACATTTATTACAAGGATTATAACCGAGACTAAACGAGTTGTATATCAGTGGGACCAGGTTTGTGATCGGAGACCTCTGTACTTTACCACTCAAGCAGCAAGCCAACTCGCCACCCTTCTTGGCAGTATCATCTATGGTCATATGTTTGATATGTAAGTTAACCAAGTTTTTGGTGTTGGGCTTTACACCTAACAACCTTTGGATTGTTCTTAAACCGTCCCACAAGCTAGCTTACTGACCCACCACCAAATATAGTTAGTCTTGTAGTCTTGGACTAAACTAAACTTTCTGTATGCTGAACATCTGAACTAAGTTTTTTAATGAAGGAAATTAATTTGACTATGATCTATAACACATCTTTTAAGTGTAGGATTTTGGATAGTAGGACTAATTAATGGTAATTTGTTAAATTTGTATGAGAAAAGCTGTCAATGGTTCTCTCATTGCATCTTTGGCATTTTTATCTTTTTGTTCCTAAGTAGCTTGAACAATGCACTATTTGCCCAACATTGATGCTAAAATTACTTCTTCTTTTTTTATATAAACTCAGCATAATACTTTTACTGTGAGACCAACGTAGGTAACTCATCTCTTTGAAAAGGAGTTTCTCAAATCATAGTTAAGATCCAGACACATTTATTTAAATATTTATGCAATTGCTACTGCTCATATTCGGCTGCGTCGCGTCCATCAAGTTTCTTCTGACGTATACGCGACGCATCGTGATGCTTCAGCCAGTAACTGGTGGTGCTCCAGCCATATGGCTCAGTGATCGTGATACTTCAGCCAGTAACTGGTGGTGCTCCAGCCAGTAACTGGTGGTGTTCCAACCATATGGCTCAGTGCTCATGATACTTCAGCCAGTAACTGGTGGTGCTCCAGCCATATGGCTCAGTGCTCGTGATGCTTCAGCCAGTAACTGGTGGTGCTCCAGCCATATGGCTCAGCGCTTGTTGATACGTTGGCTAATGGCCAATTTTCTGCTTTCATTAAATAAATTCCTGAGATTGTGAACAAAAGACGAATAAACTAATAGTTTATTCGTCTATTAGTTTAATTAGTATTAATAATAGTAAACAAACAAAATTAATAGAAGGAGGACAATAATTTTACACTGTCCATTAGGTTACTGTTTCACAACGCCATCCTCCAGAAATTATAGTATCTATAGCTACTGCGGATGGAATATACAAAATATAAACTGTTGTACTCAGAAAAAGTTCACATTATGTAAAATTGGAATCCTAAATGACATAACAAAAACTGAAACAGCCTAGACTGTCCTAGGCCTTGATAAGCACTACTAGGTTGAACACAATCTTAGGCCTAGTTTAGTACACATATGTACATTACTAGAAAAAGTTAGGTTTGGTTGTGGCCAAATTTCTCGTGCCCTCTACAAAATAAATGTTACAAAACGGTGATTTTGTGTGTGTGTAACAGTTAATATTTTGTACACTCTATCTATAGCGGCTATAGATTCTCTCATATTTGGATGACAGGTTGTCAGGGAGCTATACAGTGAGGCAAATTATTCAAAACAAGAATTCAGTGAAGATCAAATAGCAGTAGATCAAGGTCCATTCACGGCTGCATGTTTTTGCTGGATAGCGATAGATCATCTATCACAGCTACTTTAACTTACAGGATACATAACTTACAGGAAGATAACTTACATGGAACATAACTTACAGGAACATAACTTACTGGAACGTAACTTACAGGAACGTAACTTAAAGGATGCCCAACTTACAGGAACGTAACTTACAGGAACATAACTTACCGGAACGTAACTTAAAGGATGCCCAACTTAAAGGAACATTACTTACAGGAACGTAACTTACTGGAACATAACTTACATGAACGTAACTTAAAGGATACACAACCTTCAGGAACATAACTTACAAGGATTATTACCTACAGGATACATACCTTACAGGGAACATACCTTACAAGAAACATAACTTTCAGGAACATAACTTACAAGGAGCATTACCTGCTGGATACATACCTTACAGGGAACATAACTTACAGGAACATAAATTACCTGGTACATAACTTGTGACGCTGAACCCCGGTTCATTCCGAACACAGCGATTACACAACACATAACACCTTGCCTCAGCGACCGTTACTACCACCTATACTCCTACACACACCAGACCCTTGAGGCGTACCACTAGGTTTGTACTGGAACACAATGAATGAACATATGGAAGGTATTTAAAGGCCGTCGGGTTTTTTCATTTAATTACAAAGAATAGACTCTGACAAATAATAACATATTAACATACTATATTAGGTCAATACACTTCCAATACCCCTAGACCACTTGACCTCCGCGATCACCACCCACACTCGTAACTTCCGCCTAAGTCCCTAATACGGAATGATTACTACAATGCTCCACACCCGGTTAGTCTTTCATTCAATACTCACATACTGCAGACTTAACTTAGTCACTATGAACACATCAGGTTTTCGCATAGCTGTCTGCTACACTTCGCTGCTGCCGCAAACGGGGATCCAAAGGACTTGCCAGTTCAACTCCCACAATCAGACTGACTCTCGCCAACCATGGCCTCAACCATTTCACCACTCCTCTCAAGGAAGGTATAATCCGATTAACCTTATCCCTAGAGCGGTAACCTTGATCCTAGAAGCCTGACGAAGAATAATTCCTCTTTCCAGGAATTATTAATTTGGCTAAACAGCTTCGGTCTTAATCCATTAACCTTTCTTAGATATGTGATCCATAGTCTGTCTACTTACATGTACTTCCAATCATCATTCGTTAAGTGTTGAGTATTGATCCTCTAGCTAATAATTCCTACTAACTTGTGGATTACAACACCACTCCCCTCCTTAAACACGCATATGTCCCCATATGCATCATTGCAATGGTTTCATTAGTGCAAGGACCTAGAGGATGTACCCACCATATGAGTACAACTAAGAAATCATCCAATAAGTTCATCATACACACGATGAAATAAATTAAAATTTTCCCCAACATGACTCACAACACTTCTCCAACATATACATTATATTCACATCATAGCACAGGTAAAATAGTCTGTAATAATTTTTCCCATCTCCAACAATGCACATATACCTAAACTGCTGACATATAATTACATACAAACATAACCATAAAATTACATTGACTAGAATGCTGGCACTTAAACAGAAATGACACTAGTCATTAATATATACACAACACATGTATATCTAAGGTTCTTCATCCTTAGTAATAAGTTAATTATAATTTAACATCTTGCCCTGTACTGTTGACATAAGGGCTTACAATGATCACACAATGTTTCACTGGCCTCCTCCACAATTGGCAGCATCATTTCTCTTGTCTTAATGTCCCATGGTTGCTAGGTCATAGATCCTCCATGACCCAGACAAAACCCAGGCTGTCCAGCCTGGTGAATGTTGTCAATGTCCCATCCTTGCTCTGAGCTAACGTGATCCTGGCCTCCAGAGCAACGGAGATTCCTACCCCAGGGTCATGTTCCCTCGGTCTGTGCTGACGTCTCGTTCCAGGGCACCAATCCCAGAACGCTGTAGATACCTCACAGCTCTCTGGTCATCCTTCCTTGCTGTGCTCACCACAGCTGTAGCACATTACTCTAGGCCCATCCGCCCAGAGTGTGTCCACCTGTATTCACACCTTCCCGACCGCTGTACCTGCAAAATATTCCCTCGGAGCCCCCTGGCTCGATCCCATTATTACATAACCCCCTCGGCTCCTTACTCTCTCCCCGTACATAGCCTGAGCGCAGCTGCAAAACCATTGCAGCTGGCCCTTATCCCTGCTTGATGTCAGGGGGCGAATTTCGCCTATAACGTCACGTTGGCTTCACTTCCTCCCCCTTTTTTTTCTAGAATTACTGAATGTAGCCTCATAACTTCCCTTCTACTCTACCTGAAGCTCTGTGACATGATCCCGGCGGACCTTCTCAAGCCTAACACTCAGTAATGGTGCCGATGAGATAATATACAGTATATACATACACATATATTATCACAATAATTACTTCATTAAATTAATTTCACAACTAATGTTACTAAAGCATCATACTGCCACTGGCTCGCCTCCAGCGAGATTCCCGTAACAATTTAATTAATGAGACATTAGTATATCTACTTGGCTCGCCCACGGCAACCACCAACACCTGAAATTTTGAAATTCTACATTGTAATCTTATCCATAAGACTTACCCACTCCGACTTAATTAATGAAAATATTGAATATTTATTAGTCTTTTATGAGTCTTGCTAGATATATCGACTTAGCTCGCCTAGTGCAGCCACCAACTCCTGCAATTATTCACATTTCATCTTATCCATAAGACTTACCCACTCCGACACACCATTACCTCTGGTCATCCCAACCACTGATGACCTCATTATAACGCCACACATCCCCACAACCACTTCCTGCGTCCTAACGCACTGACCTTGCCACGCCAATACTCACCTTACCGACCACTACATGGCGCCCCTGCGCCACCATATACACCACAACACCACACTCCATACCAGGCGTCCAAAAGCCACTACACTACACCACCCAATGGCGTCCCCAACGCCCTCAACACAACACCCGGCGTCCCCCACGCCCTCAACACAACACACGGCGTCCCCAACGCCCTCAACACAACGCACGGCGTCCCCAACACAACACCCGGCGTCCAAACGCCCTCAACACAACACCCGGCGTCCCCAACGCCCTCAACACAACACACGGCGTCCCCAACGCCCTCAACACAACACACGGCGTCCCCAACGCCCTCAACACAACACACGGCGTCCCCAACGCCCTCAACACAACACACGGCGTCCCCCAACACCATTACCACCACAGGCATATGCCTTGCGCCAGAGCGCATCAAAACACCACGAGACGTCACCACCAATAAGTAATCAGACGCCACACACACTCCCTTTTCTCTCGTAATCCGTTAATTACCTGACCAACACTCGTCAGGCATAATTTCTTGTGTAGTGGCCACCCGCCACACACTACCACCTGCGTTAACATACTTCAACGCTAATGTCTACAATACACCCAGTGCTACAACAACCAGTTATGCTACACATGCTACACCTTGGCGCTACAATGCCACCAATGTCATGCACTATACTACATCCATAATATCAACAGTCAAAACATGCACATTTCACTACAGTAAATACTATGCATTACGCTGGCGTTTAATAAGCCACTACACGTGCATTACACTACAAAACCCTGCGTACTAATGCCAATACACAACCATGCACTACACTCGGCGTACAAGCGCCAATCCACAGCCATGCACTACTCCCGGCGTCCAAACGCCAATACACACTGCGTCGCCATGTCCCAACGTCACACACCCCCACCAACGGGACACGCTCCCCGTGTCCCACGGTAATATTCTCCATAATGCTACCTGCACCCACAAAAAATCTCCATGGACCTCTCCAGGGTACGCTTGACGTCGAACCCCTGACGTCAAATTATGCGTCGCTCGCTTTGCCCAGGCGTCCATAATTCACTGCGCTTATTTTTTGTATCTTCGTCTGACAACACCAAAAATCGCTCAATATTTTATTATCTTTAAAATATTCGATTTACACTTTACATGAAATTTAATTAACTTCAAATTACGTAGTTTCCACGCTTAATTTCACCTTAGGAACGGTTTCTCACTATTTACGCCTTACCAACGATATAAAACAGCTCCAAGGTGCGGCTAGCTTGGCCCACCCATCGCTTGGCCCGCACATGGCCACACATGGCCCACGCTGGCCCACATTCACCCGCGCTAGTTTACCTCGCCACTCTGTATAATCCGCACTACGAACACTGTATAATCCGCACTACGAACACTGTATAATCCGCACTACGAACACTGCACTTGTTTTGGATCCCGATGCATCAGTGGTCCAGACTTGCAGCTTAGCCGTTTCTCATTGCGGGAATCTGGAAAGAAAGAAATAAACCCCACATGTGCCCCACAATGGCCTAGTCCCTTTAATTTACTAACTCCTCTGACCTGGTCTCACCTGACCCTCCTTTCCTCTGTCTAGTAACCACCATTCTCACCATAACCCGACGTCTACCATTTCCCGAACATTCCCTCACCAACTAAACCAGAAACACACTTCCTTCATCTTGCAAAGTGTTCCAAAACCTGTTTGCGCTGCCACCAAATATGTCGTGTACCAATTCCCTAACATTCCCTCACCAACAAAACCAGGAACACTATGAAGGGACACATGGAAGTATTTAAAGGCCGTCGGGTTTTGTCATTTAATTGCAAAGAATAGACTCTGACAAATAATAACATATTAACATACTATATTAGGTCAATACACTTCCAATACCCCTAGACCACTTGACCTCCGCGATCACCACCCACACTCGTAACTTCCGCCTAAGTCCCTAATACGGAATGATTACTACAACGCTCCACACCCGGTTAGTCTTTCATTCAATACTCACATACTGCAGACTTAACTTCGTCACTATGATCACATCAGGTTTTCGCATAGCTGTCTGCTACACTTCGCTGCTGCCGCAAACGGGGATCCAAAGGACTTGCTAGTTCAACTCCCACAATCAGACTGACTCTCGCCAACCATGGCCTCAACCATTTCACCACTCCTCTCAAGGAAGGTATAATCCGATTAACCTTATCCCTAGAGCGGTAACCTTGATCCTAGAAGCCTGACGAAGAATAATTCCTCTTTCCAGGAATTATTAATTTGGCTAAACAGCTTCGGTCTTAATCCATTAACCTTTCTTAGATATGTGATCCATAGTCTGTCTACTTACATGTACTTCCAATCATCATTCGTTAAGTGTTGAGTAATGATCCTCTAGCTAATAATTCCTACTAACTTGTGGATTACAACACCACTCCCCTCCTTAAACACGCATATGTCCCCATATGCATCATTGCAATGGTTTCATTAGTGCAAGGACCTGGAGGATGTACCCACCATATGAGTACAACTAAGAAATCATCCAATAAGTTCATCATACACACGATGAAATAAATTAAAATTTTCCCCAACATGACTCACAACACTTCTCCAACATATACATTATATTCACATCATAGCACAGGTAAAATAGTCTGTAATAATTTTTCCCATCTCCAACAATGCACATATACCTAAACTGCTGACATATAATTACATACAAACATAACCATAAAATTACATTGACCAGAATGCTGGCACTTAAACAGAAATGACACTAGTCATTAATATATACACAACACATGTATATCTAAGGTTCTTCATCCTTAGTAATAAGTTAATTATAATTTAACATCTTGCCCTGTACTGTTGACATAAGGGCTTACAATGATCACACAATGTTTCACTGGCCTCCTCCACAATTGGCAGCATCATTTCTCTTGTCTTCGTGTCCCATGGTTGCTAGGTCATAGATCCTCCATGACCCAGACAAAACCCAGGCTGTCCAGCCTGGTGAATTTTGTCAATGTCCCATCCTTGCTCTGAGCTAACGTGATCCTGGCCTCCAGAGCAACGGAGATTCCTACCCCAGGGTCATGTTCCCTCGGTCTGTGCTGACGTCTCGTTCCAGGGCACCAATCCCAGAACGCTGTAGATACCTCACAGCTCTCTGGTCATCCTTCCTTGCTGTGCTCACCACAGCTGTAGCACATTACTCTAGGCCCATCCGCCCAGAGTGTGTCCACCTGTATTCACACCTTCCCGACCGCTGTACCTGCAAAATATTCCCTCGGAGCCCCCTGGCTCGATCCCATTATTACATAACCCCCTCGGCTCCTTACTCTCTCCCCGTATATAGCCTGAGCGCAGCTGCAAAACCATTGCAGCTGGCCCTTATCCCTGCTTGATGTCAGGGGGCGAATTTCGCCTATAACGTCACGTTGGCTTCACTTCCTCCCCCTTTTTTTTCTAGAATTACTGAATGTAGCCTCATAGCTTCCCTTCTACTCTACCTGAAGCTCTGTGACATGATCCCGGCGGACCTTCTCAAGCCTAACACTCAGTAATGGTGCCGATGAGGTAATATACAGTATATACATACACATATATTATCACAATAATTACTTCATTAAATTAATTTCACAACTAATGTTACTAAAGCATCATACTGCCACTGGCTCGCCTCCAGCGAGATTCCCGTAACAACTTAATTAATGAGACATTAGTATATCTACTTGGCTCGCCCACGGCAACCACCAACACCTGAAATTTTGAAATTCTACATTGTAATCTTATCCATAAGACTTACCCACTCCGACTTAATTAATGAAAATATTGAATTTTTATTTGTCTTTTATGAATCTTGCTAGATATATCGACTTAGCTCGCCTAGTGCAGCCACCAACTCCTGCAATTATTCACATTTCATCTTATCCATAAGACTTACCCACTCCTACACACCATTACCTCTGGTCATCCCAACCGCTGATGACCTCATTATAACGCCACACATCCCCACAACCACTTCCTGCGTCCTAACGCACTGACCTTGCCACGCCAATACTCACCTTACCGACCACTACATGGCGCCCCTGCGCCACCATATACACCACATTCCATACCAGGCGTCCAAACGCCACTACACTACACCACCCAATGGCGTCCCCAACGCCCTCAACACAACACACGGCGTCCCCAACGCCCTCAACACAACACACGGCGTCCCCCACGCCCTCAACACAATACCCGGCGTCCCCAACGCCCTTAACACAACACACGGCGTCCCCAACGCCCTCAACACAACACACAGCGTCCCCAACGCCCTCAACACAACACACGGCGTCCCCAACGCCCTCAACACAACACACGGCGTCCCCAACGCCCTCAACACAACACACGGCGTCCCCAACGCCCTCAACACAACACACGGCGTCCCCAACGCCCTCAACACAACACACGGCGTCCCCCAACACCATTACCACCACAGGCATATGCCTTGCGCCAGAGCGCATCAAAACACCACGAGACGTCACCACCAATAAGTAATCAGACGCCACACACACTCCCTTTTCTCTCGTAATCCGTTAATTACCTGACCAACACTCGTCAGGCATAATTTCTTGTGTAGTGGCCACCCGCCACACACTACCACCTGCGTTAACATACTTCAACGTTAATGTCTACAATACACCCAGTGCTACAACAACCAGTTATGCTACACATGCTACACCTTGGCGCTACAATGCCAACAATGTCATGCACTATACTACATCCATAATATCAACAGTCAAAACATGCACATTTCATTACAGTAAATACTATGCATTACGCTGGCGTTTAATAAGCCACTACACGTGCATTACACTACAAAACCCGGCGTACTAATGCCAATACACAACCATGCACTACACTCGGCGTACAAACGCCAATCCACAGCCATGCACTACTCCCGGCGTCCAAACGCCAATACACACTGCGTCGCCACGTCCCAACGTCACACACCCCCACCAACGGAACACGCTCCCCGTGTCCCACGGTAATATTCTCCATAATGCTACCTGCACCCACAAAAAATCTCCATGGACCTCTCCAGGGTACGCTTGACGTCGAACCCCTGACGTCAAATTATGCGTCGCTCGCTTTGCCCAGGCGTCCACAATTCACTGCGCTTATTTTTTGTATCTTCGTCTGACAACACCAAAATTCGCTCAATATTTTATTATCTTTAAAATATTCGATTTACACTTTACATGAAATTTAATTAACTTCAAATTACGTAGTTTCCACGCTTAATTTCACCTTAGGAACGGTTTCTCACTATTTCCGCCTTACCAACGATATAAAACAGCTCCAAGGTGCGGCTAGCTTGGCCCACCCATCGCTTGGCCCGCACATGGCCGCACATGGCCCACGCTGGCCCACATTCACCCGCGCTAGTTTACCTCGCCACTCTGTATACTCCGCACTACGAACACTATATAATGCGCACTACGAACACTGTATAATCCGCACTACGAACACTGTATAATCCGCACTACGAACACTGCACTTGTTTTGGATCCCGATGCTTCAGTGGTCCAGACTTGCATCTAAGCCGTCTCTCGTTGCGGGAATCTGGAAAGAAAGAAATAAACCCCACATGTGCCCCACAATGGCCTAGTCCCTTTAATTAACTAACTCCTCTGACCTGGTCTCACCTGACCCTCCTTTCCTCTGTCTAGTAACCACCATTCTCACCACAACCCGACGTCTACCATTTCCCGAACATTCCCTCACCAACTAAACCAGAAACACACTTCCTTCATCTCGCAAAGTGTTCCAAAACCTGTTTGCGCTGCCACCAAATATGTCGTGTACCAATTCCCTAACATCCCCTCACCAACAAAACCAGGAACACTATGAAGGGACACATGGAAGTATTTAAAGGCCGTCGGGTTTTGTCATTTAATTACAAAGAATAGACTCTGACAAATAATAACATATTAACATACTCTATTAGGTCAATACACTTCCAATACCCCTAGACCACTTGACCTCCGCGATCACCACCCACACTCGTAACTTCCGCCTAAGTCCCTAATACGGAATGATTACTACAACGCTCCACACCCGGTTAGTCTTTCATTCAATACTCACATACTGCAGACTTAACTTCGTCACTATGATCACATCAGGTTCTCGCATAGCTGTCTGCTACACTTCGCTGCTGCCGCAAACGGGGATCCAAAGGACTTGCCAGTTCAACTCCCACAATCAGACTGACTCTCGCCAACCATGGCCTCAACCATTTCACCACTCCTCTCAAGGAAGGTATAAACCAATTAACCTTATCCCTAGAGCGGTAACCTTGATCCTAGAAGCCTGACGAAGAATAATTCCTCTTTCCAGGAATTATTAATTTGGCTAAACAGCTTCGGTCTTAATCCATTGACCTTTCTTAGATATGTGATCCATAGTCTGTCTACTTACATGTACTTCCAATCATCATTCGTTAAGTGTTGTAGTAATGATCCTCTAGCTAATAACTCCTACTAACTTGTGGATTACAACAAACTTACAGGGATCATAACTTACAGAATACATAACTTACAGTATTATAACTTAAAGGATACATAAATTACAGTAACATAACTTACAAGAAATTTAACTTACATGTAACATAACTTACAGGGAATATAACTTTCAGGGAACATAACTTACAATGAACATAACTTACATGGAATATTACTTATAGAGAGCATAATTTAAAGGTGACATAACTTGCATGGAATATAACTTACATGGAACATAACTTACAGGGAACATAACTTACAGGTAACATAACTTACATGGAATATAACTTACAGGTAACATAACGTACAAGGAATACAACTTATAGGGAACATAACATATTGGGAACATAACATACCGAGAACAGAATTTACGTGGAATATAACGTACAGGTAACATAAGATCCAGGTAACATAACTTACAGGTAACATAATATACAGGGAACATAATTTACATGGAATATAACGTACAGGTTACATAACTTACAAGGACCCTAACGTATTGAATATAACATACAGTTAACATAAGTTACAGGTAACAAAACTTACAGGTAATATAAGTTACAGGTAACATAAGTTACAGGGAACATAACTTAAAGGAATATAACATACAGGTAACATACCTTATAGGAAACATAACTCAGGGAACATTACCTACAGGAACATAATTTACGTGTTACGTAAGTTTGTGAACATTCATAAACAGGATTCGTCTCTTACAGGACACACAACATCCAAAAGACATTAATTGTTACCGCAAGTCAACAATACTGTTTTCATTGTTTAAATCGGTTTATTTAGTTCAGTAATTTTTTTTCATGCAACCTGCAGGCAAATGCTTAGTCCCAATAAACACACAATAACTTAATTATCAATTTTCCTAATGCATAATTTCACAGTCCATTCTCCAATAATGATAGTACTTATAGCAAGTATGTTTGATCAGACTTACACAAATGAACTGTTTCAGTCAACAATGTTCACATTTTGTTCTACTGATGTAAGTTTTCTTGCTTTAATACTGTGCATTAAAATATTTAGAACCGTTTTGTTGGATTGACTGGAAATTTTAAACCACAAAGCACTCTGAACAATTATACGAGATTCAGGATCATTAATTATTTTGAAAGATTATTTGTATTTTAAAACTTTTGTTAAAACATGTCTGTCAGCACATATATAATTAACAAAATATATTTGTAGTGTTGCAGCAAAGAGATTGTAAGTGTTGTTCCCTTTATCTCATTAATGTTGTTCCCATTATTATTTTAGAATTTAAAATTATTCGTAAATACAGCAGCTTAGTACAAGTTAATAATAAATTTAATAGCCTAATAGAAGTAAGTCATGTACAAAATATCTTAATACAAGTAAATCATCAATTCAAAAGCCTATTATCTGTTTTACAAAGGTGTAGGATCGGTCGAAGGAAATGTGTACTGATGAGCGCTGTTCTCTCCTTAATAGTAAGCTTCCTCACCGTGTCTTCGACCAATGTGGAGACTTACATCTTTATGAGAGCACTTTTGCAGGTGGTTGGTCTTGGCTGCAACACGGGTTGCCTGCTTGTCAGTAAGTATAAAAAATACTTCTTGCATCAGTATAGTCGAGGTCACATTCTAACCCATTACAAAAAAATATAATCCAAGGTATAGTATGTACTAAACTTGACCAAGCAATGCATTGAGGAACATTGACGTTTGGACGTACATGGTAGGTTCATGCTTTATTTATTAAAACATGTTTTAAGTACCTAGTTTCGCCTTGGTTAGGCCTAGTTAGCTCCTATGGTTGGTGATTGTATATAGTTATGCATAAGTTGAATTACAGTACTTTACACATTGTCAAAATTATAAATCATTAATACGTACAATATTATACGTTTTCAAGTACGTAAAACATCTGATGTTCTATCTAAAGTTAATATAATTGCAAAAGTTTCCACATCCATTGTCTCAAGTGTGGCACGAACTGTGTCACGCTTGATGATATACTAAAGTTATGAAGGGATTCAAATATTTTGACTGTAATAATATAGATTTGTATGTAAAGCTATAGACTAAGGCAGATACCTCGTCTAAAGTAATATTACGCATTGTGATATTTGAAGGAACTGAATCTAACGTTAAGGTCTAACATAAATGGATGGACCGGAGGTAACAATATATGAACTTAACTGAATATATTGATTGAATAGAACTGATTGAATGTAATATCATCAGATACGGGAAGCAAGTATTTCTACTGCCTCGCCATGCTATTTTAGCTCACGTGCCTCCATTGTTTACGTTTCTAAAAACAAATACACACACCTGTTTCTGCCTCTGCCGGGGATCGAACCCGGACCCTTAGGACTACGACCCCAGAGTGCTGTCCACTAAGCCGTGAGGCCCCATAGGTTCTGTGTGTGTGTTTGTACTCACAACTAGGTGAGTACGCGCACACACAATGAATTAGGCTGTGATGCCAGAGGCAGACTCCATACATATTTTCAGAAGTAGATATGATAAGAGCCCAATAGGTACATGACTTCAGTTGATTAATAGGTGAGAGGCGAGACCAAAGAGCCGAAGCTCAACCCTTAATTAGGAGAGAATAGACACACACACGAAGCTGGAACAATGAGAGGGACCCCGACAAGTAGACTATTCACGTGGATGAAAAAACCTGTCAGAAAAATTAGGGCATTGATCAGATGCAGTGTAACAGACAGGCGAAATGTTACCAGTGGAGTACCATAAGGTTCAGTTCAAGAGCCAGTAATGTTCTTTGTCTATATAAACCTTCTATGGGAAGGAATTCAGGTTACATGAATATGTTTGTAGATGATTCTAACTTACTACTTAGAGGCTCTAAGGCTCTAAGATGGCTATCAAGCTCTTGAAAATGACCTAGGCAAAATAAGTGAATGGAGTAACACATGGCTGGTGGAATTTAATGAGGACAAATGCCACGTAATGAAATGTAGAATAAGAGAAAATAAGCAACAAACAATCTATATGTTATGTGAAAAAGTTAAAGAACTGGACCAAGAGATCTAAGGGTGGTTCTGGATAGTAACTGTCAACAGAGGATTACATCAAAAGCATTGTGAGAGGAGCCTACACTACACTTTTTACAATGTTCAAAATTGTTTTCATATTCATGGATGAGGAAATAATAAATGATTCGCGACATTCTTGTGAGTGAAAGTGGAGTATATAACAGTTGTATGGAGACCATATAAAAGTGGAGTATATAACAGTTGTATGGTGTCCATATAAAAGTGGAGAATATAACAGTTGTATGGTGACCATATAAAAGTGGAGTATATAACAGTTGTATGGTGACCATATAAAAGTGGAGTATATAACAGTTGTATGGTGACCATATAAAAGTGGAGTATATAACAGTTGTATGGTGACCATATAAAAGTGGAGTATATAACAGTTGTATGGTGACCATATAAAAGTGGAGTATATAACAGTTGTATGGTGACCATATAAAAGTGGAGTATATAACAGTTGTATGGTGTCCATATAAAAGTGGAGTATATAACAGTTGTATGGTGTCCATATAAAAGTGGAGTATATAACAGTTGTATGGTGTCCATATAAAAGTGGAGTATATAACAGTTGTATGGTGACCATATAAAAGTGGAGTATATAACAGTTGTATGGTGTCCATATAAAAGTGGAGTATATAACAGTTGTATGGTGTCCATATAAAAGTGGAGTATATAACAGTTGTATGGTGACCATATAAAAGTGGAGTATATAACAGTTGTATGGTGACCATATAAAAGTGGAGTATATAACAGTTGTATGGTGACCATATAAAAGTGGAGTATATAACAGTTGTATGGTGACCATATAAAAGTGGAGTATATAACAGTTGTATGGTGTCCATATAAAAGTGGAGTATATAACAGTTGTATGGTGTCCATATAAAAGTGGAGTATATAACAGTTGTATGGTGACCATATAAAAGTGGAGTATATAACAGTTGTATGGTGACCATATAAAAGTGGAGTATATAACAGTTGTATGGTGACCATATAAAAGTGGAGTATATAACAGTTGTATGGTGACCATATAAAAGTGGAGTATATAACAGTTGTATGGTGACCATATAAAAGTGGAGTATATAACAGTTGTATGGTGACCATATAAAAGTGGAGTATATAACAGTTGTATGGTGACCATATAAAAGTGGAGTATATAACAGTTGTATGGTGACCATATAAAAGTGGAGTATATAACAGTTGTATGGTGTCCATATAAAAGTGGAGTATATAACAGTTGTATGGTGACCATATAAAAGCACAACAGCAGAAAAGATGCCAAAACACGCTACTAAATGGCTTTCAAACCTAAACAAAAAAATATGAGCGGTGAGGAAAAACTTGAGGCGTTAAAAGTGCAAACTCTAATACAAAGAAAAGAGGAGATATGATCACCATGTACAAAATCTTGATAGGAATGAACACGTTCACGAGGAGAAATTTTAAAAACTTGCAAAGTCTTGATCAAGAGGCTACAAACTCCAGCTTAGAAAGCATCGTTGCCGGAAATTTTCCGAAATTCTCTTTTACGAACAGAGTTGTAGAATGTAAACGAAAAAAATTAGAGACGCGCGCGGTTGCTAAATCACCAGCAGTTTCAAAATCATATGAGAAAGATAGTAGGTGAGACAGGACACCAGTATTGAAGCTCTTATCCTCTAACTACATATGGGTAATTACACAAATAAACATACAAACAAACATATACCAATCATGGCCTTACAGAAGACACGAAATTTCAAGATTGAAAGTGAAATCTGGCAAGTTGTGCACATGCAGCCTCCGGCAGGTACTTAACAGACAGGCGCGAGTTACAGACAGGAATCAAAGTTCTGAACACCAACATCTGTTCCTCTTCCCTCAAGCCAACTAAATAACTCACCCTCATTCAGTGCTTTAAGTGCTATCACAACGCACATGAAACACGTGCGTTGTGTACTACATATGGACCACCACTTATCACATATGTCAGACCAATCCTGGAGTATGCGGCTCCAGCATGGAGTCCATATCTAGTCAAGCATAAGACTAAACTGAAAAAGGTTCAAAGGTTTGCCACCAGACTAGTAACCGAACTGAGGGGCATGAGCTAAGAGGAGAGACTACGGGAATTAAACCTCACGTCACTGGGAGACAGAAGAGTTAGAGAGGACATAATCACCACATACAAGATTCTCAGAGGAATTGATAGGGTAGATAAAGATAGACTATTCACCACAAGGGGCACACGCACTAAGGGACACATGTGGAAATTGAGTGCCCAAATGAGCTATAGAGACGTTAGAAAGAATATTTTCAGTGTCAGAGTAATAGACAAATGGAATGCATTAGACAGTGATGTGGTGGAGGCTGACTCCGTACACAGATTTAAGTGCAGATATGATAGAGCCCAGTAGACACGGGAACCTGTACATTAGTTGATTGACAGTTGAAAGGCGGAACCAAAGAGCCAGAGCTCAACCCCAGCAAGCACAATTAGGTAAGTACAAATAGGTAAGTACGTAATGTAAAGCACTACAATAAATCTGCTCAAAATGCTCTGCTCCTAGACACTTGTGGTGAAAATGTCCCCCTGCAGATCCCTCAACTGCGCCAATTGTCAAGGCCCTCACAGTGCTGTAGACAAACAATGCCCACGTAGGAAACAAGCCATGAAAGCACTTGGATCTAACCAGCATCAACATCCATCTCCCACTAACAACACAAACGCTGCTCATCAACTTCCTTTCAATCAGCACACCCATCATACCTCTGTGTCCTACTCCAGTGCAGCTAAATTAAATTTAAATTTTGCCCCGAGGGGCGAGTTTATTGGGCAGCGCCACTCATCTTGTGAGTGAACATACCGCCATAGCAGAATGTACAACACTCCCCAATAGGAAGAAAACCCTCAAAATCATCCTAATATTCCTTACCTACATCCTATCACTACTTTTCCCCTCTCTCCACCACCCCATACACCAACATCCATCACTCTTTACCCTCACTCTCCTCCACCCCATACACCAACATCCCATCACTGCTTACCCTAACTCTCCTCCACCCCATACACCAACATCCCATCACTGCTAACCCTCACCCTCGACCACCCCATACACCAACATCCCATCACTGCTTACCCTCACCCTCGACCACCCCATACACCAACATCCCATCACTGCTTACCCTCTCCCTCCTCCACCCCATACACCAACATCCCATCACTGCTTACCCTCACCCTCCTCCACCCCATACACCAACATCCCATCACTGCTTACCCTCATCCTCCACCACCCCATACACCAACATCCCATCACTGCTTACCCTCATCCTCCACCACCCCATACACCAACATCCCAATTCTAACTCTATAATCAGGAGTATGGCATAATTGCAAAAGTTAAGGCTTGGATCCTCTATAATAATAATAATAATAATAATAATAATAATAATAATAATAATGATAATAATAATAATAATAATAATAATAATAATAATAATGATAATAATAATAATAATAATAATAATCTATATAAATAAAATGGAAATGTTCGTTTGTTCAAAATCGCTAATCTCTGAAAGCTCTTCACCGATTGCTTTAAAAATTATCACACAACGTTCCCTTCGCATCCGAGCGGGTTTATATAAACATACTATATAGATGTCACTGGAGTGGGGGATGGTGGGGAGGACGAGGGGACAGGGAAAAGGGGGAAGGGTGGGGAGGACGAGGGGATGGGGGAATGGGGAATGGTTGGGAGGATGAAGGGACAGGGAATGATTGGGAGGATGAGGGGACGGGGGAGAGGGGATGGTGGGGAGGACTGGGAGACAGGGGAAGGTTGCTGTGCTCAGCAATGCACATGTGTTGCAGAGCCACAGTAACGCGTGGCCGGGTACAGCTAGTTATAACAATAATAATAATAATAATAATAATAATAATAATAATAATAATAATAATAATAATAATAATAATAATAATTAATAACAACAATAATAATAATAATAATAATAATAATAATAATAATAATAATAATAATAATAATAATAATAATAATAATAATAATAATAATAGTAGTAGTTTATTTTAGGAAAAGTCCATACAAACAAAATGAGTTACAAGCAGAATGTTTGATATCTAGATAGAGCTACTATATAATATGCCTAAAGTGGTAAGAACTCTATACATGTAAGATGTAAAGCCATAATAAGCACAGTGTTTCTGAGAACTCTGCCATGTTCCATTGCCAAGGAAACATCCGTGTATTTGTTGAAAATGTTCCAATGTATCTTGAACACCAGAAGCTCTCTGTCATCCATGTTCCACCTTCACTCATAGGGGCTCCCCCAGTATTTGTACCATGGAACACTCCTCACTTTTACCATATCATTCAGCAGGTACATCTTCCATAGTTCCCCTGCCTACGCGGAGGGTTCTCTGCACACCACCACAGAAATCGTTTTGACAACAGGCAATTCTCACACAGGACTATGCTACTCGAGATCACCAGTTCTATCTACACCTGCTGCTCCTGTCCACCCACCCTTTACCACCTCATCATGCACTGGCATCGACAGAAACACGCCTCTCATGCCATTCAACCTAGATACATTTCCACCACAATCACCCTTACACCTGAGCCAGCCCTTTTCCTTAAAAGATCCCAGAGGTCAGAATCATCATCAACCTCTTTACCCCCATTCTGAGTGGTCCTTCACCTCATCCCTCTCATGAGCACCTGCATCCCTCTCATGAGCACCTGCATCTCTCTCATGAGCACCAGCATCCCTCTCATGATCACCTGCATCCCTCCCATGAGCACCTGCATCCCTCCCATGAGCACCTGCATCCCTCCCATGAGCACCTGCATCCCTCTCATGAGCACCAGCATCCCTCCCATTGTAATGACCGCTTACCCTGTCGTAATAACCGCGGCCTCTATTGTAATAACCCAATGTTCCCCAGTATTAATCCTGTTATCTTGTGATCTCTCATAATCGTACTATACGCTCTCTGTTGTAATTCTCTGTCTCTCTTCACTCAATACCCTAGCTTAACACTGTTACAGTCCAGCATGACCCCCTCACTGGACTGCCACGTATATAAGAGGAATATTAAATGAGGAAGATACACCAAGGACAAGGGTTATTCGCTTATTACTAATTATAAAATAAAAACCATTAAAGCACTGCCACCACCTTCCCGACCAACCATACCTGAATGTGTCTTATCACCGATCCCCCAGGAAGGCAAGGAATCAGTAACCATGGGACTCCGGGTAATATGAATTTCAGTAATAAATTTTGGAAAATTAGTTTGTGTAATTTACGTTACTTATTTGAATCCAAGGGCAACTTTAGTATCTATTAATAGTAGGAGAACCTGGGGGCTTCCAATACAACACCTAAAAATGACAAAGTAGCAAAATATATCAAAGGGGAGTTAAGTGAATACCACTGGACAAGCTATACAATTTATTTTATGAAACATGTAAATTAAGACAATTTGAACACATCACCTATTCTATTTCCCCAGAGGCACAATGCATATTTATTGAGGGCACGAAACTCGAGTGCTACTACACCTTAAATACCCGCACCACGGCCAAGATATTGATGGCTGCCCTCAGCCCCGAGGATACGGGCTTGCGGCCCTGTTCCTAATACACTCCCAAGACACACTAAAGAAATTTAGTTTTTCCAACTTATTGCTGGGAAGGATTACTCCTCCCACCATCTACTACAGCCCCAGGGCTCCACCCATTATTTTGGCAATGGCCAACCATTTAACACGTAGGCCTGAGGTCTGGCTCTCTAGGGCCAATAAGGACTTGGCCCTTATCTCAGGCCAATCACCTTCACTGATCTGCCGTGGAAAGCTACATGAATTCCTGAAGATTGAGTCAGCTCTCCCCAGCTAAGAGAAGGGGGACAAGGCGCCTCTATGGGGCCCCAGTACACCTGCGAGCAATGTTTACAAAACTGATAATTTATGTTCAAGCCTGTCTCCTCTAAGATCAAGGGTAGGGACATTTGACTCTGCCTGGTATGGGGAAGAAGCTGGTGAGAGGGGATGAGAGGGGGTGGAGAGGGAAATATCTGAGTGGGAGAAGCCAAGGTATCCACGACCACCCTACCCTCAGGTCAACCTCTTGACCCTGACAAATGGGCGACAGGGGGGGGGGAAGAGGAGGAGACGAATGACGGCCAAGGGGAGGGGAGAAGGAAGGAGGGGAGAGGGAGAAGGAAAGGAGGGGAGAAGGAGAGGGAAAAGAGGGGAGAAGGGAGAACCAATGAGCTGAGCCCCAGATCATTACAACTCCCCCTCCTCGGAAATTAAGAAATTTGTGTGTAAAGCAAGTTACACACTTTTCTTATCCAGAAATCCTGCCCTACCCTAACCATTAACTCCAAAAACAACATTTTTAACCCAACACTATTTTCAACCAATGCCTCAAAACAAAAGAAATGATCTAATCCTAACTAATTCCATACAATCCTCCAACAACAATAACGGCACACCCAAAAGGTGCGCCCCAGCATGTATTTATACCTATCAACACAACAGTAATAATACATAAACCATAAGGGCAGAGACCGTCCCTATAATCCTGGCTGTCCACTTGGATGCAGCCACGTACCCTTCCAACTACCTGGAAGACAAAATATCATATACCTGTCTTGATATAGTAACAAATAACTGGAGAAATCCCAACCTAACAATTACTAACTAGCTAAAATCAGCTGATAGCTTTCAGCTATCCCAGTATTCCACCCGGAATAAAGATCAAACACATCACACAAAACATTAAATAAAAAAAATCAATGTCATTAAAAAAAATTAACAAAATTATAAAATTATATCAACATAGAAGAACACTACCTCTCAGGGACCTAGTGTTCCACTCCACACCTGTGGCAACTGTCCACCACAGCGCATCCCAATCCTAAAATCTAAAGAAAATACAGAAATATTTTTATTATTAAAAAAAATTCAATGTCCACAGACATGTCCCTCAACCAACAACAACACCCTGGATGTAAGTTCCTCACCTCCTAATATCCCAGAGTTCATATTCAAGTCCACAACAACAGCGGGTGAACACATGTGTCAGACTGTGTACCACACCCTTATTGTTCAGTAAACCAAAAAAAAATTAAAACAAATATATGTATAACTATCAGTATCTAGGATCTAGAAAAATCTAGATAAAGTTCCCCACTGATCAACGTTTCTAGAGACCCTACTAGCTGGTTCTCAAACCCATTCACTCATACAACTTATCTAGAGACAGGGTCATTTTCTAATGTTCACTTTCTAGATTTATTTCTCTATTTCACTAGTACTAGTTTTCAACATTTAATACTGTTCCAGAGAACTTTCTGAAGGTGTATAGGTGCTTACTATCAGAAGGAAAATTAAAAGTTGAACTGTTCCGAGTTACAACAGTTTACTATATTAATAGCGTTTATTTTTATATGAAACTTTTCTATAAATATTTTCTCTCGTTCGTTCCTGTTGACATTTCGTTGCTGTAGATTCCGGCGACTACCTCATGTTGCTTGAAGATCCTGGTCGTCTGGAAGTTCCATTTCCGGCCCCGGCCAACTACGGACAGTACAGGGGGTCTCGTACTACCCGCACCTGACTTGAGTGACAGCTGACAGCTGGCGGCGGTCAGCTCAGGTGGACCCCGCTAACAGGAACCCGGGTTCACCTCTTCTTATCGCTCCCCAGTCTTGATGGATTGTTGTTAACCATGGCTGCCACAGTAGAGCACAGCTTCGACGTGTCACGATGTCTCGCGTTGGTAGTGAGGTTCGAGTGGCGTTGAAGAGGATGGCATGGTGACAGGACAGGTGGGCCCTGCCTCAGCTCCTGGGCGACGTCATCTACCGGCGTTTACTTGTTATCCCGGTACTACTGGGCCGGTACACCTTTCGTGCAACCCCTCGTGCAGCTGAACTTGGGCCGAGGTACAGGATTGTACCTCATCTGGCAATTCCGCAAGCACTCTGTAGGGGTAGTGCTGTTCGTACCTGAGACCACCGCATTGCATCTTGATTTCCACAGACGACGCAACCGCAGGTTTTGAGAGAGCTGACAAGTCCTTTCAATTAGCGTTCTTGTTCGTAGACCACTCGTCTTCCACTTCCGGTTTTCCCGCAGTCTTGACTACGCGGCTGGTGGGCTTGGTTGGTGACCTTGAGACAGCTAGCCCACGGTTGTAATGGTGACTGGACTCTGCTCCGTGAAGACAGCATGGCTGGACTGGGACAACCTCGTTAGTGACGTGAGGTGTCGGCCGGGTGACTGTACGCCAGTCACCCCTTCCGGATAACCAATTGACGAGTTACCGGGCACAAGGGGGGAGGGCTTTATGTAACGTGCCTCAGACCCCGATCTTATCAGCCAGGTGGGTCATCCCCAGACCTGCTGATCTCGATCCTTGGTTCACGTGTGACTGGGAGGCTGGAACTGGTGTACCATAAGACCTGAGAAAGACAGACAACAACAAATGGCGGAAGCATGGATATTACTCTGAGGTATAGGAAGTTGAAAACCCCAGAGCAAGGCAAGTATGCTACCTGAGCCATGTACATCAGTAAATACACACCAGTGCCTCTACAGGATAATTATTATGAAATTTCTAAACCTGACTAGGGGAGATCATTAACAATTTACTGTACAGCTCGCGATCTTGTTACCATGGGGTGACAAGATTGAACTTGACTACTGATGAGATCTGACAGAAGGTCATCCTCATCATCTGACTCAGCACTTGGATCATTAGACAGGTCAGGAATTAGACTTGCTGAAGGCAGCTCTAGTTCCTCCCTCGCGTGATAAGGTTTTAACTTATTAATGTGAATCGTTCTCTCAACTTGGTCTTCAAAAATACCTTTAATAACAAAATTAACCGGACCTTTTCTTTCAATTACTCGGTAAGGGCCCCGCCATCTAGGTGCAAGTTTCCTACTCTGATTGGCAGGGGCCACATTGTCTCCTCTGAGGAGACACCACTGTCACAGGGGCCCACATTGTCTCCTCTGAGGAGACACCACTGTCACAGGGCCCACATTGTCTCCTCTGAGGAGACACCACTGTCACAGGGCCCACATTGTCTCTTCTGAGGAGACACCACTGTCACAGGGGCCACATTGTCTCCTCTGAGGAGACACCACTGTCACAGGGGCCACATTGCCCCCTCTGAGGAGACACCACTGTCACAGGGGCCCACATTGTCTCCTCTGAGGAGACACCACTGTCTCAGGGCCCACATTGTCTCCTCTGAGGACACACCACTGTCACAGGGTCAACATTGTCTCCTCTGAGGAGACACCACTGTCACAGGGGCCACATTGTCACCTCTGAGGAGACACCACTGTCACAGGGGCCACATTGTCTCCTCTGAGGAGACACCACTGTCTCAGGGCCCACATTGTCTCCTCTGAGGAGACACCACTGTCACAGGGGCCACATTGTCTCCTCTGAGGAGACACCACTGTCACAGGGCCCACATTGTCTCCTCTGAGGAGACACCACTGTCACAGGGGTCCACATTGTCTCCTCTGAGGAGACACCACTGTCACAGGGGCCACATTGTCTCCTCTGAGGAGACACCACTGTCACAGGGGCCACATTGTCTCCTCTGAGGAGACACCACTGTCACAGGGGCCACATTGCCCCCTCTGAGGAGACACCACTGTCACAGGGGCCCACATTAAAGAGGGGAGAAGGGAGAACCAATGAGCTGAGCCCCAGATCATTACAACTCCCCCTCCTCGGAAATTAAGAAATTTGTGTGTAAAGCAAGTTACACACTTTTCTTATCCAGAAATCCTGCCCTACCCTAACCATTAACTCCAAAAACAACATTTTTAACCCAACACTATTTTCAACCAATGCCTCAAAACAAAAGAAATGATCTAATCCTAACTAATTCCATACAATCCTCCAACAACAATAACGGCACACCCAAAAGGTGCGCCCCAGCATGTATTTATACCTATCAACACAACAGTAATAATACATAAACCATAAGGGCAGAGACCGTCCCTATAATCCTGGCTGTCCACTTGGATGCAGCCACGTACCCTTCCAACTACCTGGAAGACAAAATATCATATACCTGTCTTGATATAGTAACAAATAACTGGAGAAATCCCAACCTAACAATTACTAACTAGCTAAAATCAGCTGATAGCTTTCAGCTATCCCAGTATTCCACCCGGAATAAAGATCAAACACATCACACAAAACATTAAATAAAAAAATCAATGTCATTAAAAAAAATTAACAAAATTATAAAATTATATCAACATAGAAGAACACTACCTCTCAGGGACCTAGTGTTCCACTCCACACCTGTGGCAACTGTCCACCACAGCGCATCCCAATCCTAAAATCTAAAGAAAATACAGAAATATTTTTATTATTAAAAAAAATTCAATGTCCACAGACATGTCCCTCAACCAACAACAACACCCTGGATGTAGTTCCTCACCTCCTATTATCCCAGAGTTCATATTCAAGTCCCACAACAACAGCGGTGAAACATTGTGTCAACTGTGTACCACACCCTTATTTTTCAGTAAACCAAAAAAAACATTAAACACAAATATATGTATAACTATCAGTATCTAGGATCTAGAAAAATCTAGATAAAGTTCCCCACTGATCAACGTTTTCTAGAGACCCTACTAGCTGGTTCTCAAACCCATTCACTCATACAACTTATCTAGAGACAGGGTCATTTTCTAATGTTCACTTTCTAGATTTATTTCTCTATTCCACTAGTACTAGTTTTCCAACATTTAATACTGTTCCAGAGAACTTTCTGAAGGTGTATAGGTGCTTACTATCAGAAGGAAAATTAAAAGTTGAACTGTTCCGAGTTACAACAGTTTACTATATTAATAGCGTTTATTTTTATATGAAACTACTTTCTATAAATATTTTCTCTCGTTCGTTCCTGTTGACATTTCGTTGCTGTAGATTCCGGCGACTACCCTCATGTTGCTTGAAGATCCTGGTCGTCTGGAAGTTCCATTTTCCGGCCCCGGCCAACTACGGACAGTACAGGGGGTCTCGTACTACCCCCGCCCTGACTTGAGTGACAGCTGACAGCTGGCGGCGCGTCAGCTCAGGTGGACCCCGCTAACAGGAACCCGGGTTCACCCACTCTTTCTTATCGCGCCTCCCCAGTCTTGATGGATTGTTGTTAACCATGGCTGCCCACAGTAGAGCACAGCTTCGACGTGTCACGATGTCTCGCGTTGGTAGTGAGGTTCGAGTGGCGTTGAAGAGGATGGCATGGTGACAGGACAGGTGGGCCCTGCCTCAGCTCCTGGGCGACGTCATCTACCGGCGTTTACTTTGTTATCCCGGTACTACTGGGCCGGTACACCTTTCGTGCAACCCCTCGTGCAGCTGAACTTGGGCCGAGGTACAGGATTGTACCTCATCTGGCAATTCCGCAAGCACTCTGTAGGGGTAGTGCTGGTTCGTACCTGAGACCACCGCATTGCATCTTGATTTCCCACAGACGACGCAACCGCAGGTTTTGAGAGAGCTGACAAGTCCTTTCAATTAGCGTTCTTGTTCGTAGAACACTCGTCTTCCACTTCCGGTTTTCCCGCAGTCTTGACTACGCGGCTGGTGGGCTTGGTTGGTGACCTTGAGACAGCTAGCCCACGGTTGTAATGGTGACTGGACTCTGCCTCACAGGGGCCACATTGTCTCCTCTGAGGAGACACCACTGTCACAGGGGCCACATTGTCTCCTCTGAGGAGACACCACTGTCACAGGGGCCACATTGTCTCCTCTGAGGAGACACCACTGTCACAGGGGCCACATTGTCTCCTCTGAGGAGACACCACTGTCACAGGGGCCACATTGTCTCCTCTGAGGAGACACCACTGTCACAGGGGCCACATTGTCTCCTCTGAGGAGACACCACTGTCACAGGGGCCACATTGTCTCCTCTGAGGAGACACCACTGTCACAGGGGCCACATTGTCTCCTCTGAGGAGACACCACTGTCACAGGGCCCACATTGTCTCCTCTGAGGAGACACCACTGTCACAGGGGCCACATTGTCTCCTCTGAGGAGACACCACTGTCACAGGGGCCACATTGTCTCCTCTGAGGAGACACCACTGTCACAGGGCCCACATTGTCTCCTCTGAGGAGACACCACTGTCACAGGGGCCACATTGTCTCCTCTGAGGAGACACCACTGTCACAGGGGCCACATTGTCTCCTCTGAGGAGACACCACTGTCACAGGGGCCACATTGTCTCCTCTGAGGAGACACCACTGTCACAGGGGCCACATTGTCTCCTCTGAGGAGACACCACTGTCACAGGGGCCCACATTGTCTCCTCTGAGGAGACACCACTGTCACAGGGGCCACATTGTCTCCTCTGAGGAGACACCACTGTCACAGGGGCCACATTGTCTCCTCTGAGGAGACACCACTGTCACAGGGGCCACATTGTCTCCTCTGAGGAGACACCACTGTCACAGGGGCCACATTGTCTCCTCTGAGGAGACACCACTGTCACAGGGGCCACATTGTCTCCTCTGAGGAGACACCACTGTCACAGGGGCCACATTGTCTCCTCTGAGGAGACACCACTGTCACAGGGGCCACATTGTCTCCTCTGAGGAGACACCACTGTCACAGGGGCCACATTGTCTCCTCTGAGGAGACACCACTGTCACAGGGCCCACATTGTCTCCTCTGAGGAGACACCACTGTCACAGGGGCCACATTGTCTCCTCTGAGGAGACACCACTGTCACAGTGGCCACATTGTCTCCTCTGAGGAGACACCACTGTCACAGGGGCCACATTGTCTCCTCTGAGGAGACACCACTGTCACAGGGGCCACATTGTCTCCTCTGAGGAGACACCACTGTCACAGGGGCCACATTGTCTCCTCTGAGGAGACACCACTGTCACAGGGGCCACATTGTCTCCTCTGAGGAGACACCACTGTCACAGGGCCACATTGTCTCCTCTGAGGAGACACCACTGTCACAGGGGCCACATTGTCTCCTCTGAGGAGATACCACTGTCACAGGGGCCCACATTGTCTCCTCTGAGGAGACACCACTGTCACAGGGGTCCACATTGTCTCCTCTGAGGAGACACCACTGTCACAGGAGCCACATTGTCTTCTCTGAGGAGACACCACTGTCACAGGGGCCACATTGTCTCCTCTGAGGAGACACCACTGTCACAGGGCCCACATTGTCTCCTCTGAGGAGACACCACTGTCACAGGGGCCACATTGTCTCCTCTGAGGAGACACCACTGTCACAGGGGCCCACATTGTCTCCTCTGAGGAGACACCACTGTCACAGGGGCCACATTGTCTCCTCTGAGGAGACACCACTGTCACAGGGGCCACATTGTCTCCTCTGAGGAGACACCACTGTCACAGGGGCCCACATTGTCTCCTCTGAGGAGACACCACTGTCACAGGGGCCACATTGTCTCCTCTGAGGAGACACCACTGTCACAGGGGCCACATTGTCTCCTCTGAGGAGACACCACTGTCACAGGGGCCACATTGTCTCCTCTGAGGAGACACCACTGTCACAGGGGCCCACATTGTCTCCTCTGAGGAGACACCACTGTCACAGGGGCCACATTGTCTCCTCTGAGGAGACACCACTGTCACAGGGCCCACATTGTCTCCTCTGAGGAGACACCACTGTCACAGGGGCCACATTGTCTCCTCTGAGGAGACACCACTGTCACAGGGGCCACATTGTCTCCTCTGAGGAGACACCACTGTCACAGGGGTCCACATTGTCTCCTCTGAGGAGACACCACTGTCACAGGGGCCACATTGTCTCCTCTGAGGAGACACCACTGTCACAGGGGCCACATTGTCTCCTCTGAGGAGACACCACTGTCACAGGGCCACATTGTCTCCTCTGAGGAGACACCACTGTCACAGGGCCCACATTGTCTCCTCTGAGGAGACACCACTGTCACAGGGGCCCACATTGTCTCCTCTGAGGAGACACCACTGTCACAGGGGCCACATTGTCTCCTCTGAGGAGACACCACTGTCACAGGGGCCCACATTGTCTCCTCTGAGGAGACACCACTGTCACAGGGGCCACATTGTCTCCTCTGAGGAGACACCACTGTCACAGGGGCCACATTGTCTCCTCTGAGGAGACACCACTGTCACAGGGGCCACATTGTCTCCTCTGAGGAGACACCACTGTCACAGGGGCCACATTGTCTCCTCTGAGGAGACACCACTGTCACAGGGCCCACATTGTCTCCTCTGAGGAGACACCACTGTCACAGGGGCCACATTGTCTCCTCTGAGGAGACACCACTGTCACAGGGGCCACATTGTCTCCTCTGAGGAGACACCACTGTCACAGGGGCCACATGTCTCCTCTGAGGAGACACCACTGGGGGCCACATTGTCTCCTCTGAGGAGACACCACTGTCACAGGGGCCACATTGTCTCCTCTGAGGAGACACCACTGTCACAGGGGCCACATTGTCTCCTCTGAGGAGACACCACTGTCACAGGGGCCACATTGTCTCCTCTGAGGAGACACCACTGTCACAGGGGCCCACATTGTCTCCTCTGAGGAGACACCACTGTCACAGGGGCCCACATTGTCTCCTCTGAGGAGACACCACTGTCACAGGGGCCCACATTGTCTCCTCTGAGGAGACACCACTGTCACAGGGGCCACATTGTCTCCTCTGAGGAGACACCACTGTCACAGGGGCCACATTGTCTCCTCTGAGGAGACACCACTGTCACAGGGGCCACATTGTCTCCTCTGAGGAGACACCACTGTCACAGGGGCCACATTGTCTCCTCTGAGGAGACACCACTGTCACAGGGGCCACATTGTCTCCTCTGAGGAGACACCACTGTCACAGGGGCCCACATTGTCTCCTCTGAGGAGACACCACTGTCACAGGGGCCACATTGTCTCCTCTGAGGAGACACCACTGTCACAGGGGCCACATTGTCTCCTCTGAGGAGACACCACTGTCACAGGGGCCACATTGTCTCCTCTGAGGAGACACCACTGTCACAGGGGCCACATTGTCTCCTCTGAGGAGACACCACTGTCACAGGGGCCACATTGTCTCCTCTGAGGAGACACCACTGTCACAGGGGCCACATTGTCTCCTCTGAGGAGACACCACTGTCACAGGGGCCACATTGTCTCCTCTGAGGAGACACCACTGTCACAGGGGCCACATTGTCTCCTCTGAGGAGACACCACTGTCACAGGGGCCACATTGTCTCCTCTGAGGAGACACCACTGTCACAGGGGGCCACATTGTCTCCTCTGAGGAGACACCACTGTCACAGGGGCCACATTGTCTCCTCTGAGGAGACACCACTGTCACAGGGCCCACATTGTCTCCTCTGAGGAGACACCACTGTCACAGGGGCCCACATTGTCTCCTCTGAGGAGACACCACTGTCACAGGGGCCCACATTGTCTCCTCTGAGGAGACACCACTGTCACAGGGGCCCACATTGTCTCCTCTGAGGAGACACCACTGTCACAGGGGCCACATTGTCTCCTCTGAGGAGACACCACTGTCACAGGGGCCACATTGTCTCCTCTGAGGAGACACCACTGTCACAGGGGCCACATTGTCTCCTCTGAGGAGACACCACTGTCACAGGGGCCACATTGTCTCCTCTGAGGAGACACCACTGTCACAGGGGCCACATTGTCTCCTCTGAGGAGACACCACTGTCACAGGGGCCACATTGTCTCCTCTGAGGAGACACCACTGTCACAGGGGCCCACATTGTCTCCTCTGAGGAGACACCACTGTCACAGGGGCCACATTGTCTCCTCTGAGGAGACACCACTGTCACAGGGGCCCACATTGTCTCCTCTGAGGAGACACCACTGTCACAGGGGCCCACATTGTCTCCTCTGAGGAGACACCACTGTCACAGGGGCCACATTGTCTCCTCTGAGGAGACACCACTGTCACAGGGGCCACATTGTCTCCTCTGAGGAGACACCACTGTCACAGGGGCCACATTGTCTCCTCTGAGGAGACACCACTGTCACAGGGGCCACATTGTCTCCTCTGAGGAGACACCACTGTCACAGGGGCCACATTGTCTCCTCTGAGGAGACACCACTGTCACAGGGGCCACATTGTCTCCTCTGAGGAGACACCACTGTCACAGGGGCCACATTGTCTCCTCTGAGGAGACACCACTGTCACAGGGGCCACATTGTCTCCTCTGAGGAGACACCACTGTCACAGGGGCCACATTGTCTCCTCTGAGGAGACACCACTGTCACAGGGGCCACATTGTCTCCTCTGAGGAGACACCACTGTCACAGGGGCCCACATTGTCTCCTCTGAGGAGACACCACTGTCACAGGGGCCACATTGTCTCCTCTGAGGAGACACCACTGTCACAGGGGCCACATTGTCTCCTCTGAGGAGACACCACTGTCACAGGGGCCACATTGTCTCCTCTGAGGAGACACCACTGTCACAGGGGCCACATTGTCTCCTCTGAGGAGACACCACTGTCACAGGGGCCCACATTGTCTCCTCTGAGGAGACACCACTGTCACAGGGCCCACATTGTCTCCTCTGAGGAGACACCACTGTCACAGGGGCCACATTGTCTCCTCTGAGGAGACACCACTGTCACAGGGGCCACATTGTCTCCTCTGAGGAGACACCACTGTCACAGGGGCCACATTGTCTCCTCTGAGGAGACACCACTGTCACAGGGGCCACATTGTCTCCTCTGAGGAGACACCACTGTCACAGGGGCCACATTGTCTCCTCTGAGGAGACACCACTGTCACAGGGGCCACATTGTCTCCTCTGAGGAGACACCACTGTCACAGGGGCCACATTGTCTCCTCTGAGGAGACACCACTGTCACAGGGGCCACATTGTCTCCTCTGAGGAGACACCACTGTCACAGGGGCCACATTGTCTCCTCTGAGGAGACACCACTGTCACAGGGGCCACATTGTCTCCTCTGAGGAGACACCACTGTCACAGGGGCCCACATTGTCTCCTCTGAGGAGACACCACTGTCACAGGGGCCACATTGTCTCCTCTGAGGAGACACCACTGTCACAGGGCCCACATTGTCTCCTCTGAGGAGACACCACTGTCACAGGGGCCACATTGTCTCCTCTGAGGAGACACCACTGTCACAGGGGCCACATTGTCTCCTCTGAGGAGACACCACTGTCACAGGGCCCACATTGTCTCCTCTGAGGAGACACCACTGTCACAGGGGCCACATTGTCTCCTCTGAGGAGACACCACTGTCACAGGGGCCACATTGTCTCCTCTGAGGAGACACCACTGTCACAGGGGCCACATTGTCTCCTCTGAGGAGACACCACTGTCACAGGGCCCACATTGTCTCCTCTGAGGAGACACCACTGTCACAGGGGCCACATCACAGGGGCCACATTGTCTCCTCTGAGGAGACACCACTGTCACAGGGGCCACATTGTCTCCTCTGAGGAGACACCACTGTCACAGGGGCCCACATTGTCTCCTCTGAGGAGACACCACTGTCACAGGGGCCACATTGTCTCCTCTGAGGAGACACCACTGTCACAGGGGCCCACATTGTCTCCTCTGAGGAGACACCACTGTCACAGGGGCCACATTGTCTCCTCTGAGGAGACACCACTGTCACAGGGGCCACATTGTCTCCTCTGAGGAGACACCACTGTCACAGGGGCCACATTGTCTCCTCTGAGGAGACACCACTGTCACAGGGGCCACATTGTCTCCTCTGAGGAGACACCACTGTCACAGGGGCCCACATTGTCTCCTCTGAGGAGACACCACTGTCACAGGGGCCACATTGTCTCCTCTGAGGAGACACCACTGTCACAGGGGCCACATTGTCTCCTCTGAGGAGACACCACTGTCACAGGGGCCACATTGTCTCCTCTGAGGAGACACCACTGTCACAGGGGCCCACATTGTCTCCTCTGAGGAGACACCACTGTCACAGGGGCCACATTGTCTCCTCTGAGGAGACACCACTGTCACAGGGGCCACATTGTCTCCTCTGAGGAGACACCACTGTCACAGGGGCCCACATTGTCTCCTCTGAGGAGACACCACTGTCACAGGGGCCACATTGTCTCCTCTGAGGAGACACCACTGTCACAGGGGCCACATTGTCTCCTCTGAGGAGACACCACTGTCACAGGGGCCACATTGTCTCCTCTGAGGAGACACCACTGTCACAGGGGCCACATTGTCTCCTCTGAGGAGACACCACTGTCACAGGGGCCACATTGTCTCCTCTGAGGAGACACCACTGTCACAGGGGCCACATTGTCTCCTCTGAGGAGACACCACTGTCACAGGGGCCACATTGTCTCCTCTGAGGAGACACCACTGTCACAGGGGCCACATTGTCTCCTCTGAGGAGACACCACTGTCACAGGGGCCACATTGTCTCCTCTGAGGAGACACCACTGTCACAGGGGCCCACATTGTCTCCTCTGAGGAGACACCACTGTCACAGGGCCCACATTGTCTCCTCTGAGGAGACACCACTGTCACAGGGGCCACATTGTCTCCTCTGAGGAGACACCACTGTCACAGGGCCCACATTGTCTCCTCTGAGGAGACACCACTGTCACAGGGGCCCACATTGTCTCCTCTGAGGAGACACCACTGTCACAGGGGCCCACATTGTCTCCTCTGAGGAGACACCACTGTCACAGGGGCCCACATTGTCTCCTCTGAGGAGACACCACTGTCACAGGGGCCACATTGTCTCCTCTGAGGAGACACCACTGTCACAGGGGCCACATTGTCTCCTCTGAGGAGACACCACTGTCACAGGGGCCACATTGTCTCCTCTGAGGAGACACCACTGTCACAGGGGTCCACATTGTCTCCTCTGAGGAGACACCACTGTCACAGGGGCCACATTGTCTCCTCTGAGGAGACACCACTGTCACAGGGGCCACATTGTCTCCTCTGAGGAGACACCACTGTCACAGGGGCCACATTGTCTCCTCTGAGGAGACACCACTGTCACAGGGGCCACATTGTCTCCTCTGAGGAGACACCACTGTCACAGGGCCCACATTGTCTCCTCTGAGGAGACACCACTGTCACAGGGCCCACATTGTCTCCTCTGAGGAGACACCACTGTCACAGGGGCCACATTGTCTCCTCTGAGGAGACACCACTGTCACAGGGGCCCACATTGTCTCCTCTGAGGAGACACCACTGTCTCAGGGCCCACATTTTCTCCTCTGAGCAGACACCACTGTCACAGGGCCCACATTGTCTCCTCTGAGGAGACACCACTGTCACAGGGGCCACATTGTCCCCTCTGAGGAGACACCACTGTCACAGGGGCCACATTGTCTCCTCTGAGGAGACACCACTGTCACAGGGGTCCACATTGTCTCCTCTGAGGAGACACCACTGTCACAGGGGCCACATTGTCTCCTCTGAGGAGACACCACTGTCACAGGGGCCCACATTGTCTCCTCTGAGGAGACACCACTGTCACAGGGGCCACATTGTCTCCTCTGAGGAGACACCACTGTCACAGGGGCCCACATTGTCTCCTCTGAGGAGACACCACTGTCACAGGGCCCACATTGTCTCCTCTGAGGAGACACCACTGTCACAGGGCCCATTGTCTCCTCTGACATTGTCTCCTCTGAGGAGACACCACTGTCACAGGGCCCACATTGTCTCCTCTGAGGAGACACCACTGTCACAGGTCACCCACATTGTCTCCTCTGAGGAGACACCACTGTCACAGGGCCCACATTGTCTCCTCTGAGGAGACACCACTGTCACAGGGGCCACATTGTCTCCTCTGAGGAGACACCACTGTCACAGGGGCCACATTGTCTCCTCTGAGGAGACACCACTGTCACAGGGGCCACATTGTCTCCTCTGAGGAGACACCACTGTCACAGGGGCCACATTGTCTCCTCTGAGGAGACACCACTGTCACAGGGGCCACATTGTCTCCTCTGAGGAGACACCACTGTCACAGGGGCCACATTGTCTCCTCTGAGGAGACACCACTGTCACAGGGGCCCACATTGTCTCCTCTGAGGAGACACCACTGTCACAGGGGCCACATTGTCTCCTCTGAGGAGACACCACTGTCACAGGGGCCCACATTGTCTCCTCTGAGGAGACACCACTGTCACAGGGGCCACATTGTCTCCTCTGAGGAGACACCACTGTCACAGGGGCCACATTGTCTCCTCTGAGGAGACACCACTGTCACAGGGGCCACATTGTCTCCTCTGAGGAGACACCACTGTCACAGGGCCCACATTGTCTCCTCTGAGGAGACACCACTGTCACAGGGCCCACATTGTCTCCTCTGAGGAGACACCACTGTCACAGGGGCCACATTGTCTCCTCTGAGGAGACACCACTGTCACAGGGGCCACATTGTCTCCTCTGAGGAGACACCACTGTCACAGGGGCCACATTGTCTCCTCTGAGGAGACACCACTGTCACAGGGGCCACATTGTCTCCTCTGAGGAGACACCACTGTCACAGGGCCCACATTGTCTCCTCTGAGGAGACACCACTGTCACAGGGGCCACATTGTCTCCTCTGAGGAGACACCACTGTCACAGGGGCCACATTGTCTCCTCTGAGGAGACACCACTGTCACAGGGGCCACATTGTCTCCTCTGAGGAGACACCACTGTCACAGGGCCCACATTGTCTCCTCTGAGGAGACACCACTGTCACAGGGCCCACATTGTCTCCTCTGAGGAGACACCACTGTCACAGGGGCCACATTGTCTCCTCTGAGGAGACACCACTGTCACAGGGGCCACATTGTCTCCTCTGAGGAGACACCACTGTCACAGGGGCCACATTGTCTCCTCTGAGGAGACACCACTGTCACAGGGGCCAACATTGTCTCCTCTGAGGAGACACCACTGTCACAGGGGCCACATTGTCTCCTCTGAGGAGACACCACTGTCACAGGGGCCACATTGTCTCCTCTGAGGAGACACCACTGTCACAGGGGCCACATTGTCTCCTCTGAGGAGACACCACTGTCACAGGGCCCACATTGTCTCCTCTGAGGAGACACCACTGTCACAGGGCCCACATTGTCTCCTCTGAGGAGACACCACTGTCACAGGGGCCACATTGTCTCCTCTGAGGAGACACCACTGTCACAGGGGCCACATTGTCTTCTCTGAGGGGACCCCACTGTCACAGGGGGCCACATTGTCTCCTCTGAGGAGACACCACTGGCACAGGGGCCACATTGACTCCTCTGAGGAGACACCACTGTCACAGGGCCCACATTGTCTCCTCTGAGGAGACACCACTGTCACAGGGGCCACATTGTCTCCTCTGAGGAGACACCACTGTCACAGGGGCCACATTGTCTCCTCTGAGGAGACACCACTGTCACAGGGCCCACATTGTCTCTTCTGAGGAGACACCACTGTCACAGGGGCCACATTGTCTCCTCTGAGGAGACACCACTGTCACAGGGGCCACATTGTCTCCTCTGAGGAGACACCACTGTCACAGGGGCCACATTGTCTCCTCTGAGGAGACCCCACTGTCACAGGGGTCCACATTGTCTCCTCTGAGGAGACACCACTGTCACAGGGGCCACATTGTCTCCTCTGAGGAGACACCACTGTCACAGGGCCCACATTGTCTCTTCTGAGGAGACACCACTGTCACAGGGACCACATTGTCTCCTCTGAGGAGACACCACTGTCACAGGGGCCACATTGTCTCCTCTGAGGAGACACCACTGTCTCAGGGCCCACATTGTCTCCTCTGAGCAGACACCACTGTTACAGGGGCCACATTGTCTCCTTTGAGGAGACACCACTGTCACAGGGCCCACATTGTCTCCTCTGAGGAGACACCACTGTCACAATGCCCACATTGTTTCCTCTGAGGAGACACCACTGTCACAGGGGCCACATTGTCTCCTCTGAGGAGATACCACTGTCACAGGGGTCCACATTGTCTCCTCTGTGGAGACACCACTGTCACAGGGGCCACATTGTCTCCTCTGAGGAGACACCACTGTCTCAGGGCCCACATTGTCTCCTCTGAGGAGACACCACTGTCACAGGGGCCACATTGTCTCCTCTGAGGAGACACCACTGTCACAGGCGCCCACATTGTCTCCTCTGAGGAGACACCACTGTCACAGGGGCCCACATTGTCTCCTCTGAGGAGACACCACTGTCACAGGGGCCCACATTGTCTCCTCTGAGGAGACACCACTGTCACAGGGCCCACATTTGTCCTAACGGTGGTATTGCCTCCTCTGATTGTCTCCTCTGGGGAGGATGTAGGCGTTATCCTGGACACCATGTCACAGGGGCCCACATTGTCTCCTCTGAGGAGACACCACTGTCACAGGGCCCACATTTGTACACCACTAACGGTGGTATTGCCTCCTCTGAGGGGGGGGGGGGGAGGATGTAGGCGTTATCCTGGACAGTAAACATCATAGAAAAGTTAGCAGATTAGAGGCCCTCGAGTATCAGGACCCAATCACTGGTTACTGTGAGTGTGTCAGGATATCATCACCAGGACACCTGCTAGTACCGGGACACAGTCACTGGTTACTGTGAGTGTGTCAGGATATCATCACCAGGACACCTGCTAGTACCGGGACACAGTCACTGGTTACTGTGAGTGTGTCAGGATAGCGAACATTGGACTCTGAAAGACTTCTGTAACGTGTGCGGGAGAAGCCAGTGGCCTTGAAGTAGTGCCAAGGATTCAGGAGAGTGGGACTAAACACTTCGCGCTCCCTGGAGTAAACTGTCTACTTTCTGGGTGTGGGCTGTTCGTTTTGGGCGACCAAGTGGCGACACTAAATTGTTTATAATCTTTTCGGTCTGCTCACCTTAATATTCCATGTATGTATTTAAATTTGGTATCAATTTGTTCACAAGAGAATGCTCTAGAGGAATATATATGTAAAATTTCACCAAACTCGACATGAGACCCGCACCAAATAAAAAACAATGGCGATCGTTAGCGGGGAGCGTCAAACCGAGCTGAAATGTTTATGATTTTTTCATGTTTGTCAACCCCGGAATTGTTCAATGTCGTTAATTTTGATATCACTGTGACCGCAATAAAATTCCCTACACGGTCATATGCTTTTAAATGTAGAATCATGGTAGCGGCCCACCCGCAAAAGTGTGGGAAGTGGCTGAAGTGTTACCTCTTACCACATACCTGACTAAAGATAGGCGAAACACCTATTGAAAAGTGTAAATTCTTTTCACTGTCCTGACCTTAATTTTCGTAGTATGTCCTTAATTTTTGTACCAATGTCTTCGCAATAGAATGTTCTAGAAGAACATATGTATAAAATGTCACACAAAGATGCGTTAGACCGGCACCAAATCAAAAACTACGTCGATTACACTGGTCGTGTCAACAATACAATGGTCTTACCACGTAGATGCCGTTCTCCCAAATAGGCTATGAGGCTGTTAAAAAAAACGAAAATTTAATGGCAAACATTTTGATACTATCCCCAAGTCGATCGGATATGAATTGGATTTTTTAAAAATATTTTTTTCAAATGCCGCTTGAGGAGCACAAGAGAAAAAAAATATGTCGTGCTCAAGCGACATATGGGTGCGAAAGTGCTAAATTGTGTGCAATATAAAGGCGCTCATTTTGAAACCATTAACAGATTAATCGGATAAAATTTAAATTTTTAACGAATATTTTAATGAACGACTCCGGACGTCGTCGCTAAAGCGGGGAAGTGCTCTAGCGACAACTAATTAATCTCTGTACTAATCCTAAGAGCCGTGATTAAGCTCTATAATATCCTAAGTGCCGTGATTAAGCTCTATACTATCCTAAGAGCCGTGATTAAGCTCTATACTATCCTAAGAGCTGTGAATAAGCTCTATACTATCCTAGGAGCCGTGATTAAGCTCTATACTATCCTAAGAGCCGTGATTAAGCTCTATACAATCCTAAGAGCCATGATTAAGCTCTATACTATCCTAAGAGCCGTGATTAAGCTCTATACAATCCTAAGAGCCGTGATTAAGCTCTATACTATCCTAAGAGCCGTGATTAAGCTCTATACTATCCTAGGAGCCATGAATAAGCTCTGTACTATCCTAAGAGCCGTGATTAAGCTCTGTACTATCCTAAGAGCCGTGATTAAGCTCTGTACTATCCTAAGAGCTGTGAATAAGCTCTATACTATCCTAGGAGCCGTGATGAAGCTCTATACTATCCTAAGAGCCGTGATTAAGCTCTATACAATCCTAAGAGCCGTGATTAAGCTCTATACTATCCTAAGAGCCGTGATTAAGCTCTATACTATCCTAGGAGCCATGAATAAGCTCTGTGCTATCCTAAGAGCCGTGATTAAGCTCTGTACTCTCCTAAGAGCAATGATTAAGCTCTGTACTATCCTAAGAGCCGTGATTAAGCTCTGTACTATCCTAAGAGCCGTGAATAAGCTCTATACTATCCTAAGAGCCGTGATTAAGAAGTCAGTGTTTACCATGCGGGTTGAGTGTACCGGGGGAGGGGGACAACACCTGTGTGTTTGTACAGTTGTGTACACGTCTGTGTGTGGGTGTCAGCACGGGTGACAGGTGTACCGGTGTGTGTGTGTGTGTCAGCACGGGTGACAGGTGTACCGGGGTGTGTGTGTGTCAGCACGGGAGAAAGGTGTACCAGGGTGTGTGTGTCAGCACGGGTGACAGGTGTACCAGGGTGTGTGTGTGTCAGCACGGGTGACAGGTGTACCGGGGTGTGTGTGTCAGCACGGGTGACAGGTGTACCGGGGTGTGTGTGTGTCAGCACGGGTGACAGGTGTACCAGGGTGTGTGTGTGTCAGCACGGGTGACAGGTGTACCGAGGTGTGTGTGTGTCAGCACGGGAGACAGGTGTACCAGGGTGTGTGTGTGTGTCAGCACGGGTGACAGGTGTACCGAGGTGTGTGTGTGTCAGCACGGGTGACAGGTGTACCGGTGTGTGTGTGTGTCAGCACGGGTGACAGGTGTACCGGGGTGTGTGTGTCAGCACGGGTGACAGGTGTACCAGGGTGTGTGTGTGTCAGCACGGGTGACAGGTGTACCGAGGTGTGTGTGTGTCAGCACGGGTGACAGGTGTACCGGTGTGTGTGTGTCAGCACGGGTGACAGGTTGTGTGTGTCAGCACGGGTGACAGGTGTACCGGGGTGTGTGTGTGTCAGCACGGGTGACAGGTGTACCGGGGTGTGTGTGTGTCAGCACGGGTGACAGGTGTACCGGGGTGTGTGTGTGTCAGCACGGGTGACAGGTGTACCAGGGTGTGTGTGTGTCAGCACGGGTGACAGGTGTACCGAGGTGTGTGTGTGTCAGCACGGGAGACAGGTGTACCGGGGTGTGTGTGTGTGTCAGCACGGGTGACAGGTGTACCGAGGTGTGTGTGTGTCAGCACGGGTGACAGGTGTACCGGTGTGTCAGCACGGGTGACAGGTGTACCAGGGAGTGTGTGTGTCAGCACGGGTGACAGGTGTACCGGGGTGTGTGTGTGTCAGCACGGGTGACAGGTGTACCAGGGTGTGTGTGTGTCAGCAAGGGAGACAGGTGTACCGGGGTGTGTGTGTGTGTGTCAGCACGGGTGACAGGTGTACCGGGGTGTGTGTGTGTCAGCACGGGAGACAGGTGTACCGGGGTGTGTGTGTGTCAGCACGGGAGACAGGTGTACCGGGGTGTGTGTGTCAGCACGGGAGACAGGTGTACCGGGGTGTGTGTGTCAGCACGGGAGACAAGTGTACCGGGGTGTGTGTGTGTCAGCACGGGAGACAGGTGTACAGGGGTGTGTGTGTGTGTCAGCACGGGAGACAGGTGCACCGGGGTGTGTGTGTGTCAGCACGGGAGACAGGTGAACCGGGGTGTGTGTGTGTCAACACGGGTGACAGGTGTACCGGGGTGTGTGTGTGTCAGCACGGGAGACAGGTGTATCGGGGTGTGTGTGTCAGCACGGGAGACAGGTGTACCGGGGTGTGTGTGTGTCAGCACGGGAGACAAGTGTACCGGGGTGTGTGTGTGTCAGCACGGGAGACAGGTGTACAGGGGTGTGTGTGTGTGTCAGCACGGGAGACAGGTGTACCGGGGTGTGTGTGTGTCAGCACGGGTGACAGGTGTACCGGGGTGTGTGTGTGTGTCAGCACGGGAGACAGGTGTACCGGGGTGTGTGTGTGTCAGCACGGGTGACAGGTGTACCGGGGTGTGTGTGTGTCAGCACGGGTGACAGGTGTACCGGTGTGTGTGTGTGTCAGCACGGGTGACAGGTGTACCAGGGTGTGTGTCAGCACGGGTGACAAGTGTACAGTGGTGTGTGTCAGCACGGGTGACAAGTGTACAGTGGTGTGTGTCAGCACGGGTGACAAGTGTATAGTGGTGTGTGTATGCACGGGTGACAGGTGTACCAGGGTGTGTGTGTGTGTCAGCACGGGTGACAGGTGTACCGGTGTGTGTGTGTGTCAGCAGGGGTGACAGGTGTACCAGGGTGTGTGTGTGTGTCAGCACGGGTGACAGGTGTACCGGTGTGTGTGTGTGTGTCAGCACGGGTGACAAGTGTACAGTGGTGTGTGTCAGCACGGGTGACAGGTGTACAGGGGTGTATGTCACCACGGGTGACAGGTGTACCGGGGTGTGTGTGTGTCAGCACGGGTGACAGGTGTACCGGGGTGTGTGTGTGTCAGCACGGGTGACAGGTGTACCGGGGTGTGTGTGTGTCAGCACGGGTGACAGGTGTACCAGGGTGTGTGTGTGTCAGCACGGGTGACAGGTGTACCGAGGTGTGTGTGTGTCAGCACGGGAGACAGGTGTACCGGGGTGTGTGTGTGTGTCAGCACGGGTGACAGGTGTACCGAGGTGTGTGTGTGTCAGCACGGGTGACAGGTGTACCGGTGTGTAAGTGTGTGTCAGCACGGGTGACAGGTGTACCAGGGTGTGTGTGTGTCAGCACGGGTGACAGGTGTACCGGGGTGTGTGTGTGTCAGCACGGGTGACAGGTGTACCAGGGTGTGTGTGTGTGTCAGCACGGGTGACAGGTGTACCAGGGTGTGTGTGTGTCAGCAAGGGAGACAGGTGTACCGGGGGGTGTGTGTGTGTGTCAGCACGGGTGACAGGTGTACCGGGGTGTGTGTGTGTCAGCACGGGAGACAGGTGAACCGGGGTGTGTGTGTGTCAGCACGGGTGACAGGTGTACCGGGGTGTGTGTGTGTCAGCACGGGTGACAGGTGTACCAGGGTGTGTGTGTGTGTGTCAGCCCGGGTGACAGGTGTACCGGGGTGTGTGTGTGTCAGCACGGGAGACAGGTGTACCGGGGTGTGTGTGTGTCAGCACGGGTGACAGGTGTACCGGGGTGTGTGTGTGTCAGCACGGGTGACAGGTGTACCGGTGTGTGTGTGTGTCAGCACGGGTGACAGGTGTACCAGGGTGTGTGTGTGTGTCAGCACGGGTGACAAGTGTACAGTGGTGTGTGTCAGCACGGGTGACAAGTGTACAGTGGTGTGTGTCAGCACGGGTGACAAGTGTATAGTGGTGTGTGTCAGCACGGGTGACAGGTGTACCAGGGTGTGTGTGTGTGTCAGCACGGGTGACAGGTGTACCGGTGTGTGTGTGTGTCAGCACGGGTGACAGGTGTACCAGGGTGTGTGTGTGTGTCAGCACGGGTGACAGGTGTACCGGTGTGTGTGTGTGTGTCAGCACGGGTGACAAGTGTACAGTGGTGTGTGTCAGCACGGTTGACAGGTGTACAGGGGTGTATGTCACCACGGGTGACAGGTGTTCCGGGGTGTGTGTGTGTCAGCACGGGTGACAGGTGTACCGGGGTGTGTGTGTGTCAGCACGGGTGACAAGTGTACAGTGGTGTGTGTCAACACGGGTGACAGGTGTACAGTGGTGTGTGTCAACACGGGTGACAGGTGTACAGTGGTGTGTCAGCACGGGTGACAAGTGTACAGTGGTGTGTGTCAGCACGGGTGACAGGTGTACAGTGGTGTGTGTCAGCACGGGTGACAGGTGTACAGTGGTGTGTGTCAGCACGGGTGACAGGTGTACAGGGGTGTATGTCACCACGGGTGACAGGTGTACCGGGGTGTGTGTCAGCACGGGTGACAGGTGTACCGGGGTGTGTGTGTGTCAGCACGGGTGACAAGTGTACAGTGGTGTGTGTCAGCACGGGTGACAAGTACTCACCTAGTTGTGTTTGCGGGGGTTGAACTTTGGCTCTTTGGTCTTGCCTCTCAACCGTCAATCAACTGGTGTACAGATTCCAGAGCCTACTGAGCTCTATCATATCTACATTTGAAACTGTGTATGGAGTCAGCCTCCACCACATCTCTGCCTAATGCATTCCACTTGTCAACTACTCTGACACTGAAAAAGTTCTTTCTAACGTCCCTGTGGCTCTTTTGGGTACTCAGTTTCCAACTGTGTCCCCTTGTTCGCGTACAGCCAGTGTTGAATAGTTTATCCTTGTCTACCCTGTCAATTCCCCTGAAGACTTTGTAGGTAGTGATCATGTCTCCCCTCACCCTTCTATCTTCCAATGTCGTAAGGTGCTTTTCCCGCAGTCTTTCCTCGTAACTCATGCCTCTTAGTTCTGGGACCAGTCTAGTGGCATACCTCTGAACTTTTTCCAGCTTCGTCTTGTGCTTGACAAGGTACGGGCTCCATGCTGGGGCCGCATACTCCAGGATTGGTCTTACGTATGTAGTGTACAAGATTCTAAACGATTCCTTACAGCTTCCTGAAGGCTGTTCTGATGTTAGCCAGCCTTGCATATGCCGCAGACGTAATTCTTTTCATGTGGGCTTTAGGAGACAAGTTTAGTGTGATATCAATTCCTAGATTTTTCTCTCTTTTTGTTTCATTAAGTACTTCATCTCCTGAAATGTACTCCTTCATCTAAGTGTACCGGGGGGTGTGTGTGTCAGCACGGGAGACAGGTGTACCGGGGTGTGTGTGTGTCAGCACGGGTGACAGGTGTACCGGTGTGTGTGTGTGTCAGGACGGGTTGTAATGATCTGGGGCTCAGCTAATTGGTTCTCCCTTCTCCCCCTCTTTTCCCTCTCCTTCTCCCCTCCTTTCCTTCTCCCTCTCCCCTCCTTCCTTCTCCCCTCCCCTTGGCCGTCATTCGTCTCCTCCTCTTCCCCCCCCCCCTGTCGCCCATTTGTCAGGGTCAAGAGGTTGACCTGAGGGTAGGGTGATCGTGGATACCTTGGCTTCTCCCACTCAACTTCCCCACTCAGATATTTCCCTCTCCACCCCCTCTCATCCCCTCTCATCCCCTCTCTTCCCCTCTCACCGGCCTCTTCCCCATACCAGGCAGAGTCAAATGTCCCTACCCTTGATCTTAGAGGAGACAGGCTTGAACATAAATTATCAGTTTTGTAAACATTGCTCGCAGGTGTACTGGGGCCCCATAGAGGCGCCTTGTCCCCCTTCTCTTAGCTGGGGAGAGCTGACTCAATCTTCAGGAATTCATGTAGCTTTCCACGGCAGATCAGTGAAGGTGATTGGCCTGAGATAAGGGCCAAGTCCTTATTGGCCCTAGAGAGCCAGACCTCAGGCCTACGTGTTAAATGGTTGGCCATTGCCAAAATAATGGGTGGAGCCCTGGGGCTGTAGTAGATGGTGGGAGGAGTAATCCTTCCCAGCAATAAGTTGGAAAAACTAAATTTCTTTAGTGTGTCTTGGGAGTGTATTAGGAACAGGGCCGCAAGCCCGTATCCTAGGGGCTGAGGGCAGCCATCAATATCTTGGCCGTAGTGCGGGTATTTAAGGTATAGTAGCACTCGAGTTTCGTGTCCTCAATAAATATCCATTGTGCCTCTAGGGAAATAGAATAGGTTATGTGTTCAAATTGTCTTAATTTACATGTTTCATAAAATAAATTGTATAGCTTGTCCAGTGGTATTCACTTAACTCCCCTTTTATATATTTTGCTACTTTGTCATTTTTAGGTGTTGTATTAGAAGCCCCTAGGTTCTCCTAACAATTTATCGATACTAAAGTTGCCCTTGGATTTAAATTAGTAACGTAAATTACACAAACTAATTTTCCAAAATTTATTACTGAAATTCATATTACCCGGAGTCCCATGGTTACTGATTCCTTGCCTTCCTGGGGGATCGGTGATAAGACACATTCAGGTATGGTTGGTCGGGAAGGTGGTGGCAGTGCTTTAATGGTTTTTTATTTTATAATTAGTAATAAGCGAATAGCCCTTGTCCTTGGTGTATCTTCCTCGTTTAATATTCCTCTTATATACGTGGCAGTCCAGTGAGGGGTCATGCTGGACTGTAACAGTGTTAAGCTGGGGTATTGAGTGAAGAGAGACAGAGAATTACAACAGAGAGCGTATAGTACGATTATGAGAGATCACAAGATAACAGGATTAATACTGGGGAACATTGGGTTATTACAATAGAGGCCGCGGTTATTACGACAGGGTAGCGGTCATTACAATGATAGCAGCGGTGTTTCAATATTTTCTTGACGATTATTGAAGCCTCACGCGCCTGTCCGTTCGGTTATGCTATGTGGTGAGGGTGCAGCCGGGGCCCATGAGATAGAGTCGACGGTAATCCTATGTGGTGCGATTCGCATAGAGTAGGCGATTCTAGGGTCGCGAGGGGCTGGTAAGTTTAATTACAGTCACTTAAGTGTATGCGCTAGCAGGCAGTTAAGTGTGGAGGCCGCCTTGGGTAGTTGGACAGGGTATTTTTCTCGACCCTCTGCAACTACGGACAAGGGTGCTGCGTGGTGGTTTTCGCAGCAACAATTCTAGGTGTCGAATTGTCGGGGCGGGGAAATATTAGGACGCTAATTATTATCCCTGAGGGCGTGTTAGGCGACCCAGTCGCTAGATTTTTACGGTACAGCCATGAAGGTACCAAGAGTTCACTGAGGGATGGCCTAGTAGATTCTCTAGCAACGGAATAACGGTGGTGTCGGACAGTTAGATCCGTCGGTTGTTCCGCTATCTAGTCTAACCGTTGACCGCGAAGGACAGGATTATTTGGTACTGTCGGGATCTAGGTGGATGTGGTTACCTAGGCTTGGAGAGGAAGTCGCCGCTCTGCTACCGGAGGGCGCTGACGTTCGGCCCGGGCTGTCAGTGTTGACCTGTAACTGCTGCGTGGTGGTCGTCTTGTTGACGGTGTGGTGCGGCCATTGGCCGGGGCCTGGCGGGTGTCATGGCGTCGACTAGTGGTGGCCGTGTTCGCCGGGTCGACACCGCCCGGCTTGATTTCTCGGCCCCCGTTGACTGGCCCTTGGTGGAGGTTGCCCTTATGGACGTCATGCGTGTGGAGTACCAAGATCTCTACGGTGTTGAGAAACTTTCCCCTACCCGGGTGGCGGTGACGTTCTCCTCGGCGCAGGTGTATCAGCTGTTTGTGCGTCGATGGGGTACACGGACGCATGTACTTCCAGGTTCTGCTGTGACGGTGGAGGTCTCCGATCCGTGGGGCCCCCTGACGTATGTGAGAGTTCATGGTGCGCCGGTGCAGTTTCCTGAGGATGAGCTGTCCGCCGCGTTCCGTCGGTATGGTGAGGTGGTGGGGCAGCGTCATGCCTGTCTGCTTAGTGGGCGCCTGAAGGGGCTCCGTATGGGTGCCCGTACTTTGCGCATGCGGCTCTCTGGGGCTATTCCCTCTCGGGTGGCTGTGTGTGGGTTTTATGTGCGTGTGTTCTACCAGGGGCAGCCTCGCTCCTGTTTCCGGTGTGGTGAGGTAGGCCATTTCGCTGCAGCTTGCCGTGCCCCTCGCCCGGAGGACCCATCGGTTTTCCATGCGGATGATTTCCATCGGTTCTCCCGATGGCGCCCTCTGTTGTCTGTGCGTCTTTGCATGTTCGTGGTTTAAATGATCTTGGGGTCCAGTTGGGCCTGTTGGATGGTGTGTGTGTGTGTGGTTGTTTTGGCTCCTGTGGGTGTGTGTTCGTTTGGGTGTGCTTGTGTGTGGGTGTGGTTTTTATGTTTTCCCTGGCTCCTGCGTGGGCCTTTTGTTTGCCTTGTATGGGTTTTATGGTTTGTGCATTTTTGTTCTTTATGGTATGTGTGCTTATATGCTCCTATGTCTTTGGAGCCTCTTCTGTATTTTGTGATTTTCTGTGTGGGGGGTTGGGGTGCCCGGGTTATGTTTGGTCCCCCCCCCCCCCTTTTCATGTGCTACTGTTCCTGTGTTATGAGTGTTTTTTTTTGCCAGCCATGTACTTTGCCTTGGGCTATTTATGTATTATTTATCTGTTCTTTCTTGATTTGTGTTTTGTGTTCTGCCTTTGTATTATGTCTTTTTAATTATGCATGAGGAAACGGAGTAAGAAACAAGAAATGTACTCGGTTATTTCTGTTTGACTTTCCATGTTCTGTATTTCCATGGTTTTTGTTTAATGTAGTTTTGTAATTTTGCCTCTTAGGGGTTTCGGAGGCCTGTTGTTCTGTACTTTTATGCACCTGTGTTTGGGTTGTTGGGCTGGGCTTGTATGTGCGTTCTCCTTTTGTCTTTCTGTACTTAAGGTTGTGTGGAAGTGCCTATGTTTTATGTTATTTCTATTGTGTGCTATTTATGTCATGTTCTGTTTTTTGTGGTACATACTGTCCCCGTTTCTGGGTTCTCTTTTGTTTTGTGCCTTGTGTCATGTGTTTTCTTTATTGGTTTTTGTTGGGTATGTTTAGTGTATCCGTGGTTTACTTCCTTTGTTATATTGTCCTGTGTATGTTCATGACTTGTTCTTTCGGCGGGTGTCTGGTTTGTACATTGTGTATTCTTTTATAAAAATAAAAAAAAAAAAAAAAAAAAAGTTCCTTTTCAGGTTAAGTATCCCTTCGTTAGTTAAGTGTTTCCCCTTGTTTACGTAATTCTCGTATATAAGTGTTATTATTTTTTCTAAGAATTTGTTTTACATGTTTAAGTCTGGAATTTTTGTTTTCGTATTGTGCAGTATTAATTCTTTGAGAGAATTACTAAAAGGTGAGTGGTTTACTGTTTTCAAGTGAAGTGCGGTGCATAAAGTGCAGTTAGTGAAAGAACTGAAATCAGTGAAATCCACAGTTGTCCTCAAGCTAGAGGAGGAGCAGGCAGGATGTATCCATCCTCCTGTTTGACATAGGCCTAGGCCTAAGGTCTAGTCTTCAGTGCGCCAAATAGGTCAGCTACAGAGGCACTAAGTGTGCACCGCCCCTCCTACCAACTGTGGTAGGCCCTAGACGTGTGGATTGGCCAGAAATTAAGGCAGCAATTGTTAATGTGGCAATATCGAGGCCTGCTGAGGGAAGAGTTGTGAGGTAGTTTGGGCCGCCTCGCGGTACCTGAAGCCTGGGGCTCCACGCGCATGAAAAATAGCCTTTGTGCCCTCCCTACCCAAGGTCGTGGTCTGTGTGCGCGACTAGTGTGTTTACACAAGAGACTGCCAGGGCACACCATAGAGTGCCCCTACGCTACGTGTGAGTGTAAACCTTGTGCCTTGTAGGTGTCTATATGTACATGTGTGTGTACGTAGGGCAGAGTGCAGTGTTGAAGACATACCACCCAACAACACATGAAGTGAGCCGCAGCAAATAGATGGTTGTTGACACGAGAAGTAAGACTTTGAGACAACAACAACATGTCTGGTGTACCCGGGAACCATAACAGCCCCCATCCCCGCCGGCGGCCCATGGGTGATGGTCCACACCCGGGGCCCTCCGGTCGGGATCCCAGCCCTGGGCCCTCCAACAGTACTGATACAGGAGACTCTACAACAGACGATGAAGGCTTCCACCTAGTCCGAGGTAGAAGTAGCAGGAAACGGGATAAGTTACGGCGACAGGATGAGCAGCAACAGCAACCTCAGCAACAACAACAACAACAACAACAACGACGACGACAAGACGAAGACAGTGAGTGGCACACCCTAATCTTTCCTGCAGGGGTAATGACAGCATCAGAGAAGTTCAGATGGATTATTGAGGCCGCCCGCGCCCACAGAGAAGTTTATCGTATCGACAGCAGGTGTGTAGGTGGCAATGTTAGTGCACGAGTGCAGGGGCACAGAGCCCTGAAGTTCTTCACAGAGAACAGTCTCGAGTATCAAGGTAAGAATGTCAAATTGTTAGAAGCAAACAAGCAGACAAGACAAACTAAAATTATAATTAAGAACTATAGCATTCATGTTGACGTGGAATATCTCAAGGACTATAACGAGATTGTTTGGGTGGAGCGCAACACTGGACCAGGGGGACTGCTCAAAAATCAAGCAATTGCTATGTGGAAGGGAGAGCTGCCCCAAGTCATTAAAATACCAGGCATGAGGGCGTGCAAAGTGGAGAGGTATATTGGCAGCCCGTCCTTGTGTGGCAACTGTCAACGGTGGGATCACAGAACGTGGCAATGTGATCGCCCAATTAGGTGTGGGTGTTGCAGTGGCTCTCACGACACCAAGCAGTGTCTGGCCAAGCTTACACAGGGTGGGGGTGGCGGGGTAATACCTAGATGTGTCAACTGCAAGCAGGCCCACCATGCCTGGAACAGATATTGCAGCAGGAGGCCTGACTGGCAGGGCTTGAGAAGGACGCCGACGCAGACAGCAGGTGGACCAGTGAACAGGGGCGGGAATGGCTCCGTGAACAGTACCACAGCAAGCCAGGGTCCAGCCTCCAGTAGGCAGACAACAGCCTGGGGTAGTGGTAGAGTGACCCACCACCACCCCGCGCAGGCCCAACCAGACCCCATTTCTCTCACAAACCAACTTACCTCAACCCCACTCACTAACCCCAACCTTATCTCCCTCACTAACCCCAACCCTACCCCACCCAACAACACCATTCCTGCCTCATCACCCATACCCCCTAACGCCTCCCAGTCAACCAGCCCTTCCGCCTCTCAGGCGACCCTCCCTTCCCCCCACCCTACCACTCCCCCTCCCCACTCACCAGTCAACACCTCACTGGGTCCAGATAAAACAATGCCGCCCGATATGGAAGCAATGATTACCCACATTATAAAAAATCACCCACTCATGCAAGAACTAATAAGCAAGCAAAATAAACTTGAGAATACCCTATGTACAATCCAGAAGACCCAGGAGGACATACTTCACATTCTGCAGGGCCTGAAGTTGCCTCAGGCGAGTTCAGCAGGTTGCAACTTGGTGCATGGGGATGCAACACGAGCCACGGCACATAACAGCAAACTCAGTGCTACCCAAGTGAACTCAGTGCGACCCAGTGAACACACCACCACCAGTAAACACAACACCACCAGTGAACACAACATCACCACCAGTGAACACAACACCACCAACAGCACCACCAGTGAACACAACGACACTAGTGTACACAACACCATTGACCACTGGCACCCATACAAACAGTACCACCAGCACATGACGGTGGTGCAACACCACATACAACACCACCAGTGAACACACTCTCACCAGCAACAACACCGCACACAGTACATCTGATGACCAACACCTCCACAATGGATAACCACGCTGAAGAAAGTCTCACTATCCTACAATGGAACTGCAATGACGTTCGCAATAGAATTAATGACATCATACAATACGCTCGTGAACACCAAACTGACGTCATAGTGCTACAGGAGACAATGGTACGTGATGACTTCAACCCAAGGTTCAGCGGTTATCGCAAGTTCTCCCTGTCACATGGGGAAAGAAAACGGGGTCTCATCACTTTTGTAAATAACAACATTCCCGCACAGATTATTGATGACCTGCACATGGGGGATGAGTTTGAATCACTGGGAGTAACCCTTTACTTAAACAATAATGCCCTACATATAATCAACCTATATGTGCCACAGAGTAAACTTGACCTTGACGCACTGCCTGAGTTTGTTAATGAAGAACCTACCCTGCTGGTTGGTGACCTTAATGCCAGACACCCACACTTTGGTGCCAACTGTCATCAGCCCAATATCAATGGACGGAAACTGTCACTCTTTGTCAGGGGAAGTGAAAACCTTAGGGTCCTGGGTGATGAACAGCCAACTCACCTCAGAGGAGGAAGATTAGACTATGCTCTCCTGCTGAATGCACAGGACACGGATGCCAGTACACAAATTATGCACAGTTTATGTAGTGACCATTGGGCACTGATTACCACCGTCGACATGAGCAAGAGAAGGAAAGAGACAAATAAAAGAAAAAGGTTATCACTCGGACCAGATATGAGGCTGCACTTCATAAACAGGATGAGTGACTGGTTCACGGAATACCAAATCCCAGAAGACATTAACACATTTGTTGATGACCTTAACCACCAAATTGAGAGCTGTCTAAGAGTTCCGCGCTGTACGCCTGGGCGAAGTAACCCTCAGAGGAAGAAAATAAAATGGTATGAGAATGATTACATAAAGATGCTTAACGCAAATGTGCGAGACATGAGTAGAGAGTACCGGAGACATCCCACTGAAAGTAACCAAGAGCTGTTTAAAACTGTGTGTCAAGTAGCCAGGGAAGAGAAAATTAAAGAGCGGGAAAGACAATGGCTTGAGTTCACTAGCTCTATTGGACGGGAAACATCTGCAAGACAAGTGTGGGCAAAAATTCAGATAGCTAAGGGTGGCAGAGCCCGGCCTGCGGCTCACAAAGACCCCCAGGGTAAGGCTGAGGAACTAATTCACAAGTGGAGTGATGCAGCATCCTCCTCCTCCCTCCCTGCAGAAATCAGCAGGGAACAGCTCCTGCGACATGATGACAGAAGAATTAGGATAACAAGAGCACTGTCTAGTGATGACGAATATGGGGAACCAATCACAGCCCAAGAAGTAAGGGGCGCTATGAAAAAGGGTAAAAGTACAGCACCTGGTGAAGATGGCGTCACCTACGACATACTCAATGCACTGTGTGAAGTGTCTGGGAATCCACTACTCCACCTGTTTAACAAGTCATTCCTAAGCGGAGTGTTGCCCACACAATGGAAACACGCAATAATTATTCCCATACCGAAGCCTAATGAATATGGAACTCGGGACCCCCCAAGGCGGAGTCTTAAGCCCTACACTATTCAATATACTTATGAACGCCATTGCAAATATTGATTTTCCGGAAGGAACACAACAAGTGGGATATGCAGATGATGTCCTAATACAAGCTCCCACCTTGGGAAAAATTGAACAGTCCATTGAACTCCTCGGAAGGAAATGTATTGAGCTCGGTTTCACTCTCTCCACAAACAAGACGAAGGCATACTCCCATCACAAGCGGAGAGCAAATGAAGAACTGCAAATTAATGGTGTAACACTTGAATGGGTTGACCACTACCGGTACCTTGGCGTCACTGTCGGCTCTAACAAGGGAAAGAAAGAGGAGCTCAATCAACTCATAGGAACATGCAAAAGTCGACTCAGGGCACTGAAAGCTATGACCTGGAATGGACATGGAGCCTCTATTGCTGTGCTTAAAATGATGTACACAGCCTATGTGCGCTCCGTCATAGACTATGCCGCACCAGTACTGTGCACCTACTCCCAAAGCGATATGAAAAGGCTTGAAAGCATTCAAAATGAAGCCATGACAATCATTCTTGGAGTCCCAAGAACTGCCAAAACGTCTAATCTACGAGAGGAGTTGTCCCTTCCCAGTATTAAAAGCAGAATTCAGGAGCTGAATGCTAAGCTTGCAATTAGGATAGCCAGAGATCCCCATTACAATGATATTGCCAAGAAAAAACTGAGCTCTGTGCTACTTTCAGGGGGAAACAGGAGAAGCAAAAAATGGCATCACAGAGCAGTCTGCTACCTTGAAGAGCTTCACCTGCTTGAGCAAGCCCGTGAGCTCCTGCCTGTAGAGAGGTTACCTCCTTGGAAGGATGACTCATGCAAGATCATCATCAATGAAATGGCAATGAAAAAATCCAACATGATACCACAAGAAATGAGGCACAAGTATCTCGAGGACATTTATAAAGAAGCCGGAGATGAACTAGATCAAATCTTCACTGACGGGTCATCTAATCCTATCAATGGCAGGGCTGGTGCAGCATACACGGTAATCAAGGATAATACCTTCCTACGCAGAAATGAAGAAAAAGCACGTATTGAGAACTATGCCTCTTCAACGCAAGCAGAGCTAACTGCCATTGTTATGGCGTTAAGGTTTCTTGAACGGAACACTAATGGTGCAGTGATTTGCACCGATTCAAAAGCAGCACTGCAAAGCCTAAGTAAAAATCAGGCAGAAAATCTTGCAATAGTCGCTGAAATCAAGAGAGCTGTGAGAGTACTTACCAATCAGGGAAGAGTCATCAAGTTTCTGTGGATCCCCTCCCATGTTGGAATATGTGGGAATGAACGAGCAGATGTGCTGGCTCCTGAAGGCGCTGAAGGAGACCATATTGAATACTTCATACCCAAGACTCAACTACAAATTAGAGGTATTATCAGGCAACCGTGACAAGGTAACTGAGGAAAGAAGGATAGAAGCACAAACCAGTGAATCTGTACGATGGTACAACATGGTTGCAGCTGGCAATCCCAATCAGTATGGCCGAAGAGGAGGACGACGAGGGAGAGAATCTGTAATAGCGAGAATCCGTCTTGGATACAAATATCCATGGAGATTTGGAATGGAAACAACAGTTGATCAGCGAAGTTGCAGAATCTGTGGTGAGAGTGATGGACACCGCCTTGACCACTATCTTCGTGAATGTGAACACCTGAGAGACATTAGGAATAACTGTAGAATAATAAACCCCACATTGTTTGAGTTAGGAAAACACTATTTGTCAAATATTGATACTGTTCTTAAAAGATTTCCCCATTTTGCACCCGCAAGATAACGTAAGCTTTTAAGGGTTGATAAATGTTAATCTTCTTGTTTGAGGAGCTGTTCACTTGAGACAGTTAAGCAAGTCCCAGCTATGTCTGGGTACAAGTGACAGGATGAACAACCCAGCGAGTTTTCTTCCTATTGGGGAGTGTTGTACATTCTGCTATGGCGGTATGTTCACTCACAAGATGAGTGGCGCTGCCCAATAAACTCGCCCCTCGGGGCAAAATTTAAAAAAAAAAAAAATCAGTGAAATCGTGGAAAATTTTTGTGATGACATTTTTCAAAGTCGCTTGGAAAATCTCAGTTTCGGAATAAATTCTAGTTTTGTGCCGGGCCATACGATCATCGGGTCGTCAGTGTTAATTCAAGTGTGCGATTAAAGTGATCCGAGTGCGAACTTTGAGAGACCAAAAGTCGAATTTTGGTCATTTAAGCGAATTAGCGTTGGGACTCTGAATTTTCTAGCGGTTTTACTCAGCGCCCAGTGGGACAGCGCTCAGTAATTGTTTGCGCTCAACCAAGTGTCTAAGTGTCTCGCGAGTAGTATATTTAGTTCAAGTGATAAGCGAACTACACGTCGGTATTTAATTTATAATTTTGAGAAAAGAAATACTTGGTTAATTAACAATTAGTGCGGAGAAAACTTTCTGAGGATTCGGCTTCGTGACAGTGAGCGCGTTTTCAATTTTTGTATATTTATCAACGTGTCTAAGTGGTTAGCGAGTGTTATATTCGGTTAAAGTAACAAGTCAACTACGCGCCAGTATTTAAATTATAATTTTGGGAGATTAATTACTAATTTTTACTTAAGGTTCAGCGCGACTCTGTAGCTGTGAGCGTCGCAGATATCAGTGTATATTTCTCAGTATTCTACAACGCGACCGGCGGTGAACAAGTGTATGCTATGTAAACATCGAGTTCTTACAGTAACGTAAATAATTAATTTAACATTAATTTGGTTTAACTAATAATACTTATAAGTATATCCGAACGCCGTTGTTAGCGTCGGGCGTTACGGAATTAAAAATAATTGTTGAAGATATAAACATCGCGCCAGTCTTAAATTAACGATAACGTCATTCATTCCTAGTGCGCCTAAGATTTTCAAGAAAAATTTAAGAAATTCAGTTAACGTAAAGTGTTGTATTTATTGTGCGCTGGTAAACTAGACTGATTATTTTCGACAAATAAAAACAGAGTTGAAACTAAATTATTTACTGTAAATTCAGTGTAATTCCTTTCACGTATATATTAATTGTATAAATTCAGTATATCTGGTCCAAGAATTCGGTAATTATCAATTTTCTAAGATTTAAATTGGATTTGCATTTACAGACAAGAAAGTCGTACTGTAATTCTTTTTATATTTGCGTTACCAGTCCACTTCGAGTGTCTAATAAATATGGTGGAAATTAATTTCATTTTTTCAAGTTTATTCTAGTAGTCCGATCATTTAATAATTAACGTAACCTTTTTATGTAGAATATAAGTGCGCATATATAGTTTGTTCAACATCGTATACAGTGTTTGTTTCACAAGTGATGATTAGTAGTCGATGCCGGTTGCGTATTTCCATCTGTCCGCATATAAATTTTACGAATGAGAGAAGAGGATAATATGACTAAAGAAATTCATTCATTGGTGGAGCGTTGTCAGCGAGACTCTGCCGCCGTCATCTGTCATCGCCTAGTCAACGGACGACGGTCCTCACTGGGGCTCGAGAAATCGATTAGGAAGGGTGGCGATAAATGGTACTTCCGGTTTGGGCACACGGAACATTTTTCCAGGAATTGAGGTTAGGAAACGTTTTGTGTTTCCACTAGAGGTTATTTATGGAACCAAATGGTGTGTTAAAATTTTACCCTGATCCAACGACGGGTTCTGAAGTTAAGTTGTAGAAATGTTTGTCCTTCATGGAGGGACATGGCGCACAACAACATCCCCTCCCTACCCAAGCACCCCTCCCTGCTTACCATCCCCAACCTTACCTCCAGGCCAACCCATGTCCACCCCAATTCCTGGCAGACCCATACCAACCCCAGCCAAATACCACCCAACCCCTTGTCGACGCGTTATTGGAATTGTGGAAAACTACATTTCCCGCTCAACTCCCACCCTTACAACCCCATGGTTACAACCCCCCTCCACAACCCACCCTCGGCCTGCCTTCACCCTCCCTCTTATCCCCCCAACCCATCCAACCAACCCCACCGATTACCCACCCTACCCCCTCCACTAATCCTACACCTTGCTCCTCACCTCCCCTCCACCCCTCCTCCCCCCTCCCCCCATTCCTAGTGTCGCCTCTACAGAAATTGCTGGAGAATGTAGCCAGCAGGCTTCTGGGACGCGAAAAATTGGTGATGAAATTTGTTGGAAGTGTCATGGCCGAGGCCATTACAGGTATGTGTGCACGAGCACACGGGTCAAGGGTGACCCAGAACAGGTCAGCACGTTGGCTGGCAGACCTACGGTTGAGATGACGGTTGAAGGTGTGAGATTGACAGTTTTTGTGGACACCGGAAGTCAAGCAACTCTCATTAAATGTCAGCCTTCAGCACACTTAAAGAGACACGCCTTAAGCGTTGTGGGAAGCATTTAACAGCAGTAAATGGTCAACATATTAATATCTTGGGCCAGGCTACTCTGAACTTTGAAGTGGGTAAGGAAGAAGCTTACCCACATAATTGCACGGTTGTCGAAAATCTTGCATTCCCTGGTCAGATTTTATTGGGAATGGATTTTCTGGGACGAGTTAACTTTTCTTTGTCGGCTCAAGAGGGAGCAAGGAAGTGCAGATTGAAGTTGGGCCAGGTAGTGTATCCCATTAAAATGGTAGATCATCCTCCAGTAATTGCTTCCATTAGTAAGAAACAGAAGTACAACATTCACTACCCTAAGTTGTTGTTTAAGTCTCTTCCAGACACAGAGAAGAAATCATGTGGGTTACATGCCTTGAAGAAACAATGTTGCCCACCACATTCAGTTAAATTCATTAAAGTATCAGTGGGACGTCACATTGCACCAGGTACCACCCTTCAGGTGGCTGGGAGATGTGACAGGTTGTTGATCCCTCATCATTTGATCACAGTGCTTGATAAAGGTGCCCTTATTCCAGTTGTCAATCTCTCGCACAAAACCTATCGTTTCAGGGCAGGTGATAGGGTATCTCAGGCTACAGTTGTAGAAAATACAGGAATTTTTCAGTATCAAAGCCAGGAGGAGATGCCAGCCACCACAGCACAATGTAGTGCACTTAATGTTACAGAAAGTAGTACACAGGGTAAACACAAGACCGAGACAGGAAAAAGTAGTAATATTCAAGAAGTTGATAAGTTAATCTCGGCTCTGGATTGGCAACATGTGCAACAGTCAGATAGGAAACTTTTGAGAGGGATTTTACGTAAATTCCCTAGACTGTTTGCAACAGAAGACGATCAGATCGGGCTTCTGGATAGGATCGAGCATGTTATTCCTACAGGTGACCATCCTCCTATTTACACCCGTCAATGGAGACTTCCGGAACGGGCGAAGGAAGTAATTAGGGATGAGTGTCAGAAAATGTTGAGACAGGATGTGATAGAGCCTAGTACATCACCATGGTTGTCGCCAGTAGTGTTGGTACGTAAACCGGATGGTAGTTATAGGTTTTGTGTTGACTACCGAAAGATAAACGAAATTACTAAAGGTGATGTGTATCCTTTGCCACGGATACAAAAAATAATAGATCAGTTTGGGACAGCCAAATACTTTTCCACTCTGGATGCGAAATCTGCGTATTGGGCCATCCCAGTCGCTGAGAAAGATAGAGAAAAGACCGCCTTCTCTGATGGGGTTCATACTTATCAATTCAAGCGGATGCCTTTCGGGTTAAAGACAGCGCCTTCATCATTTCAGAGGGCAATTAATTATATCCTCAGTCCAGTCTTGGGGAGGCACTCGTTAGCGTATCTGGATGATGTGGTTATCTACTCCCGGACGTTTGATGAGCACTTACGAGATTTGACTGAGACGCTGGCATTGTTAGATAAGTCGGGGTTCAAACTTAACGTGAGTAAGTGCACTCTGGCATCTCAGAAATTCAAGTTTCTGGGATTCCAGGTGAGCACAGACGGTATCCGACCTGACCCCGACTCCTGTCGTGCCATTGCTGACATGCCTACACCTAAGACAGCAAAGGATGTTCGAAGGTTTCTGGGGGCAGCCGGATATTTCCGTCGCCACATTGAGGGTTTTGCAAGTACAACTGCACCGTTAACTGAGCTCACTAAGAAAAATGTTAAATTCATTTGGAAACCTGAGCATGATACCGCTTATGCAAAATTAAAAAGTCAACTCATTACTACCCCAGTCTTGGCAGTACCGGATTTTGATAAGGAGTGGGAAGTACACACTGACGCCAGTGGCATAGCTATTAGTGGGTGCTTAATGCAACGTGATAATGACAATCTTCCTCACCCAGTGGCATATTTCAGCAGGAAGGTTAAGGGTCCGGAGGTCCGCTATTCTGCAACGGATAGGGAAGCTTTGGCTGTGGTAGAAAGTGTCAGGTACTTTGAACCGTATCTTTTCCAACGTCACTTTGTCATTTATACAGATCACAGGGCGTTGACTCATATTTTTAAGAAAAGAACTAAGTGCCCTCGCATGTCCCGTTGGTCTCATGAACTAGCTGCTCACTCATTCCAAATACTTTACAAGCCTGGTCCATCACATGTTGTACCAGATACTTTGAGTAGAAACATTGCTACTATTAACGTAAATCTTAATATTGAAAATATTTCCAGTGAGAAAATGCGAGAATTCCAGATGAACGAACCAAGGTGGAAGGAAATTATTGAACTTTTGGAGGGAGGAAAATATCCGTCGAAGAAACGTAATTTAGCAATTCATGATTTTGAAATGAAGGATGGAGTCTTATTTTATATAAAGGGACAGCAGGATCGTACAGTTTTTCAGTTGGTTATCCCAGAGGTGTTGAAGAAGTCGGCGTTGAAACTCGCACATGCGTCTAAGATTGCAGGTCATCTGGGGATTTTTAAAACTCATATGAAAGCCAAGTCACTCTTTTTCTTCCCCGGTATGTTAACAGAGGTCATTAACTTGAGAAGTATGTAAAATTGTAGAAACCACTTCAGCATTCACTACGGCTTATCACCCTCAGGCTAACGGCATGACAGAACGGACGAAATGGTCAGTTAAAGATATGCTTGCAATTCTTGCGGAGCATGATGCAAATTCGTGGGACGAACAACTCCCCTATGTCCAGTTGGCTCTGAACACTGCCATCCATCGATCCATTAACACCCAACCCCTTTTGCTGTTCACAGGTCATTCATGTAATTTCCCGTCAGGTCTGCTTAACAGACATAATATTGTATATGGGGAAGATTACCCATCACGGGAGACAGGTGTACCAGTGTGTGGGTGTCAGCACGGATGACAAGTGTACCGGGGCGTGTGTGTGTCAGCACGGGTGACAGGTGTACCAGTGTGTGGGTGTCAGCACGGGACACAGGTGTACCAGTGTGTGGGTGTCAGCACGGATGACAAGTGTACCGGGGTGTGTGTGTGTCAGTACGGGTGACAGGTGTACCAGTGTGTGGGTGTCAGCACGGATGACAAGTGTACCGGGGTGTGTGTGTGTCAGCACGGGTGACAGGTGTACCGGGGTGTGTGTGTGTCAGCACGGGACACAGGTGTACCAGGGTGTGTGTGTGTCAGCACGGGTGACAGGTGTACCAGGGTGTGTGTGTGTCAGCACGGGACACAGGTGTACCAGGGTGTGTGTGTGTCATCACGGGAGACAGGTGTACCGGAGTGTGTGTGTGTCAGCATGGGTGACAAGTGTACTGGGGTGTGTGTGTGTCAGCGCGGGTGACAGATGTACTGGTGTGTGTGTGTGTATTTAAACGGGTGACATGTGTACCGGGGTGTGTGTGTGTGTGTGTCAGGACGAGAGACATGTGTACCGGTGTGTGGGTGTCAGTACGGGTGACAGATGTACTGGTGTGTGTGTGTGTGTTAAAACGGGTGACAAGTGTACCGGGGTGTGTGTGTGTCAGCACGGGTGACAGGTGAACCGGGGTGTGTGTGTGTGAGCACTGTTGGCAGATGTACTGATGTGTGTGTGTGTGTGTTAAAACGGGTGACAGGTGTACCGGGGTGTGTGTGTGTCAGCACGGGTGACAGGTGAACCGGGGTGTGTGTGTGTCAGGCCGGGTGACAGGTGTACCGCGGTGTGTGTGTCAGGCCGGGTGACAGGTGTACAGTGTGAAGACAGGCACTTCATCTCAAGAACCACGGGACGGTAACGACCCTGTACACACCTAATTGTGATTGCTGGGGTTGGGCTTCAGCTCTTTGATCCCGCCTCTTAACCAGTGAAGCTCTTCATATAGACCAGCCATGAGTATCAAGGAAAGAATGTTAAATTGTTGGAAGCAAACCCACAGACAAGACCAACTAAAATTATACTCAAAGACAACAGTATTCATGTTGCAGTGGAATATCTCGAGGACTGTGAAGAGACTGTCTGGGTCAGGCGCAACACTGGACCAGAGGGACTGCCCAAAAATCAAACAATAACTCTTTGGAAGGGAGACCTGCCCCCAGTCATTAAATTATCAGGCATGATGGCGTGCAAGGTGGAGAGGTATATTGGCAGCCCATCTTTATGTGGCAACTGTCAACGGTGGGATCACAGAACGTGGCAATGTGATCGCCCAACTAGGTGTGAGTGTTGCAGTGGCTCTCACGACACCAAGCAGTGTCTGGCTAAGCTTACACCGGGTGAGGGTGGCGGGGTAATGCCTAAATGTGTCAACTGTAAGCAGCCCCCCACCATACCTGGAACAGATATTGCACCTTGAGGCCTGATTGACGGGGCTCGAGAGGAACACCGAATCAAGCCGCAGGTAGACCAGTGAACAGAGACGGGAATGGCTCCGTGGACAGTACCGCAGCAAGCCAGGGTCCAGACCAGGACAATAGACCGGCAACCGTCTGGTGTAGTGATCAATCAGTGAATAGGAGAACCCAGGGTCAGGAGGGCAATCAGGCATGGGCCATGGTCACGAGCAGTGTAGCCAGCCACCACCACTTCCCCATCCCTGAGGGCTTCCAACCACTTCCCCTTCCCGGGAACCCACCCACACCTCAATTTCTACCTTAATCGATACGAATTAAATATAGGACAAGGTACCCCATGGGGTGAGCGGGTAAATGGGGACGTGGGGAAGAATTAGTGGGGGGGGGGAGGGGGAGAGGAAGGGTTTTTAGGTTGAGATAAAGTGCCAGGACTAGACCCAGCTGCATGGAGTTTACGTGTTTTTATGACCGTATTAAGCAATGGAAGCAAGGAGTCGGTATTTTGTGACAACATTCCGTCTTTTCAGCGCACCCACGGAGATAGCAGCCCTCAGCTGAGTGAGTCCTGGAGGCTCACACCAGCAGGGAGGTTTGATCCACTAGTCAACATCGTGTCCCCCCCCACCCTCAGAGTCGCTGCTAAACAGGAGTTAACACCTTCTCCTCCCCCCCCCACCCTCAGAGTCACTGCTAAACGGGAGTTAGCACCTTCTCCTCCCGCCCCCCCCCCCCTCAGAGTCACTGCTAAACGGAAGCTAGCACCTTCCCCCCCTCCACTAAAGAGGGGGAGAAGAGTTAAGGAGTCTGGGGTAGTTAGGAGCTAGATATTTTGAGGAGTGGTTTTGGAGGAGGCGAGTGTCATTGGAATATAGGAGCAGGGGGTGGGTCGTAGATCAGGTTAAACAGGTTGTGCATATTTCTAGATCTACTGAGGGGTGTTTCTGAGGAAAGTGTCGTAGTTGTTGTGAAACGTGTGACTTCTTGTGATCTGTTTTTCCCCATGGTGTCCCAGACCATGTTCAGTGACGGGGTGTTCGCCCATCCGTGCAGAGCTTCACTAGTGGTGAAGTCCTGCCAGTGAGTGTCGAACACCCATCTCGGGGCCCTGTTCTGGGTGCCTTGGAGTTTCTTTTATTTGTTGGTTTTGCGAGTGATAGTGGGCTGGGTGTGTATGTAAGGAGTGGGAGAATGAGTGTCTTGTAAAGGTAGAGTTGGGTGGCTTGGGAGGCGTGTCTGAGGGGGAAGAGTTTTTAGAGCTTTTGAGGATATGACTTTTTTAGATGTTATGTGTGTGTGTAAGCGGCGGTTGTGGTCTAATGTTAGGCCCAAGACTGATGCTGTTTGCTCTCATGATGTTGGCTGGGTCAGATGATTGTCAGTAAAGGTTTAGTGGGGTTGGCTCTTGTCGTTTGTTATAGAAGAAGTGGATGATTTTGGATTTGTTAGGGTTTGTTTTCATCCGCCAGTCATTTTCCCAGAAGGTTACTTTGTGTATTTCTTCCTGTGCTTTGCGGGTGAGGGTGTCAATCGAGTATCAAGAGATCAGTTGGATTACGTCGTCATCATAACAGAGGGTCATAGAGGTCCAGTATCTTGGGTTCGGAATGTCATTTATGTAGCGTATATATAGGGTCGTTGTACTGAGAGAACTGAGCCCTGGGGTACTCCAGCATTTTGGTTGAAGTATCCTGTCAGGATCACTGTGATCCTCACTGAACTCCCAGCTAACTGTTAAACTGAAACATTAAATGGTGGAAGCTACAATAAAGAGATATTATTTATTTCAATTAAATAAAAACTTAACTTAAGGCTGCTACCACCTTCCTGAACCTGAAACCTGAATGTGCCTGCATTACTGATCTCCTAGGATGGACAGAAATCAATAATTATGAACTCGAAGGGCGTAGGAATCTTGGCAATACTGCTTGGGAATTAATTTATAGAACATTCTTTACTTTATTTGTTTAGATTCAAGAGCAACTTTAATTGCCATTAAATGGAGGAGAACATAGGGGACTTCCAGTACAGCATGTAAACCAGAAATATAACGACTCAGATAAGAATAAAAAAAGGGAGTGAATATATCTAAACACCAAAATACATTACTCAGCACTATATTTAACAAAAGACACGTATTTATATCCATGCTGTAATTAAGTCCTACGAGGCAATGGTATATCACTGATGGAACATGAGTTCTCAAGAGCACCTTACCTTATCCTGCAATTACCGGCCACAGATGTTGAATGGATCTTTCCCTCAGGTCCCTTGCACTTGTCCCCAAGACACACTAACTTAAAATTTGTTCACAAGGTTACCATTGGAAAGATAGCTCCTCCCACAACTAATACAGCGCCTGGGCTTCTCCTATTATTTTTGGCTACTGCCAATCATTTAAAAACTAGGCCTGAGGTCTGGCTCTCAAGGGCCAGAAAGGGCTTGGCACCTATCTTCAGCCAATCACCTTCCAGGTCTGCTTGAAAGATACATGAAATGCCCATAGAGTCGTGTCAGCTGTACCCAGCAGCCCGAAGGAACAAGGCCTCTTTGTAGTTGGCGACAAACACCAGACCTGGCCCACAGCGAGCTGTGTTCACAGAATTGGATGAAATAAGTTCCAGCCTGTCTTATCCAAGATACGGGAAGGGACACTTGACTCGCCTAAGGCTCCATGGGGAAGAAGGGGAGATGAGGCAACGGGGGAGGGGGAGAATGAACAAGGAAGGGGAAGGCGAACAAGGGAAAGGGGCGCAAGTACGCAAGTACTCCCTGCCCTTAAGGGAAAGGAAACGGGGCCTCATCACCTTAGTAAATAACAACATTCCCGCACAGATTATTGATGACCTCCACATAAGGAATGAATATGAATCACTGGGGGGTAACCCCTACACTTAAACAATAATGCCCTACATATAATCAACCTATATGTGCCAAAGAATAAACTTGACCTTGACACACTACCTGAATTTGTTAATGAAGGAACCTACCTAGAACCGACCAGCAAGGAACCTACCTTGCTGGTCGGTGACCTTAATGCCAGGCATCCACACTTTGGTGCCAACTGTCATCAGCCCAATGTCAATGGACGGAAACTGTTACTCTATGTTAGAAGAAATTAAAATCTTAGGGTCCTGAGAGATTAACAGCCAACCCACTTCAGATGAGGAAGATTGGACTATGCTCTTCTGCTGAATGCACAGGACACGGATGCCAGTACACAGTCTATGTAGTGACCACTGGGCACTGACTACCACCGTCGACATGATTAAGAGAAGGAAAGAGATAAATAAAAGAAAAAGGTTATCACTAGGACCGGATATGAGGACGCACTTCATAAACAGGATGAGTGACTGGTTCACGGAATACCAAATCCCAGAAGATACAATTGTTGATAACCTTTATAACCTAATTGAGAGCTGTCTCAGAGTTCCGTGTCGTACGACTGGGCGAAGTACCCTTCAGAGGAAGAAAATACAATGGTATGAGAACAATTACATGAAGATGCTCAATGCAACTGTGAGAGCATGAGTAGAGAGTAACGGAGACATCCCACTGAAAGCAACCAAGAGCTGTTTAAAACTGTGTGTCAAGTAGCCATGGAAGAGAAGATTAAAGAGCGGGAAAGACAGTGGCTTGACTTTACTAGCTCCATTGAACGAGAAACATCTGCAAGACGAGTGTGGGCAAAAATTCAGATAGGTAAGGGGGCAGAACCCGGCTTGCGACTCACAAAGACCCCAAGGGTAAGGCTGAGGAAGTAATTCACAAGTGGAGTGATACAGCATCCTTCTCCTCCCTCACTGCAGAAATCAGCAGGGAACAGCTCCTGCGACATAATGACAGAAGATTTAGGATAACAAGAGCACAGGCTAGCGATGATGAGTATGGGCAACCAATCACTGCCCAGGAAGTAAGGGCGCTATGAAAAAGAGTAAAAGTATTGCACCTGGTGAAGACGGCGTCACCTACGACATACTCAATGCTCTGTGTGAAGTGACTGGGAATCCACTACTCAACCTATTTAACAAGTCATTTCTAAGTGGTGTGATGCCAACACAATGGAAACACAATAATTGTTCCCATACCGAAGCCCAATGACCCTGGTAATTACAGACCTATCAGTCTCATGTCATGCACTTGCAAGATGCTTGAAAGGATCATCCTAAACCGACTGTTGCACAAAATAGGCAGGCTAGGGGAGGGGGTCAATGGATTTGTTATAGGACAGAGCACAACAAATCGTATAGTTAATTACTTGGCTAATGCTACAGCTAAGTACTCTGTATTTGTTGATATCAAAGGAACCTTCGACAAAGCGCAGGGGATTGCGATCCTGGACAAGCTTGCATACATGGGTGTCAAGGGGAGACTCATGAAATGGGTTGAAGACTACCTCACAGGGAGGAAAGCCAAGGTTTGCTTCAATGGAGCAGTCTCAAGAACAATGAATATGGAACTCGGGACCCCCCTAGGCGGAGTTGTCCAACAAAAGTTGGGCAGCTTTTCAGTCCGTTAATGAATGAGTTCCATAGACTAGGTCCCTTTATTTGCATAGTGTTTACACAGATTAAGTTTGACTGTAGGGACATCAAAGAGATATTTATTTCAGGTGTGGTGATTATGGGTTTTATTACATCTGTCTAGGAAGAGTTTCAGAACAGGGTTTGCATTTAAGAACAGGGTTTTGTAAATGTAAATGGCACAAGAGAATGTGTGGAGTGATTTTATGTTTATCATGTTTAGGGATTTAAACAAGGGGGCGCTGAGTGTTGTCTGAGAGCACAGTTTGTTATTGTTCTGATAGAAGATTTTTGCTGAGTGATGATTGGCTTGAGGTAGTTTGCAGTGGGTGAACCCCATGCAGATACTATCTGTAAGATTGGGCTAGATTAGCGCATAGTATAGTGAGAGGAGAGCAGAGTTTGGAACATAATATCTGATTTTAAAGAAAACTCCAACCGTTTTTTGAGACTTTCTTGGTTATGTGTTGTATGTGGGTGCTGAAGTTAAATTTCTTGTCTATGTAGAGGCCAAGGAACTTTCCATCATTTTCATTGCTGATGTTAACATTGTCTATCTGAAGCTGAATTGCATTTGTTGATTTGCTTCCAAATATGATGTAGTAGGTCTTGTCTATGTTTAGTGTGAGTTGGTCGGTTGACATCCAAAATTGGATTTTTTAATTTCATAATTTAATGTGTGTGGGTTGGGGTCTGAGTAGATGAGTTGCTTTACATTCCAGTAAGTAATGCAATAGAGGCGCCTCTGCATTTGTACCACAGATATGACACTCTTTAACAATTGGGTTTATTATACCTCCCAGCAGCACTTGTAACCAAGTCTGAGTCTGTGTATGGCTACTAAAATGTCTCTGGATAATGTTTGTGAGTCGCTATGATTTTTAGCACCCTTTTATTTGTCCGTTTGGGATTTTGACGTCCAAATGCAGTGTTCCATTCGAATGAGCGGGTTGATAGTAGTAAACCCATCAGCTTGCTGACTTGGTGTTAGCTTGAAATATTATTTACATATATCACTGAAGTTGTTGAATAAAGTACTGTTGTTAATTTAGAGGCTAAGATGACCCATGCGTCAGAATGAGACAACATAAGAATGTCAAGGATATTAGGAATACATTTATTACAAGGATTATAACCGAGACTAAACGAGTTGTATATCAGTGGGACCAGGTTTGTGATCGGAGACCTCTGTACTCTACCACTCAAGCAGCAAGCCAACTCGCCACCCTTCTTGGCAGTATCATCTATGGTCATATGTTTGATATGTAAGTTAACCAAGTTTTTGGTGTTGGGCTTTACACCTATCAACCTTTGGATTGTTCTTAAACCGTGCCACAAGCTAGCTTACTGACCCACCACCAAATATAGTTAGTCTTGTAGTCTTGGACTAAACTAAACTTTCTGTATGCTGTACATCTGAACTAAGTTTTTTGTTGAAGGAAATTAATTTGACTATGATCTATAACACATCTTTTAAGTGTAGGATTTTGGATAGTAGGACTAATTAATGGTAATTTGTATGAGAAAAGCTTTCAATGGTTCTCTCATTGCATCTTTGGCATTTTTATCTTTTTGTTGCTAAGTAGCTTGAACAATGCACTGTTTGCCCAACACTGCTGCTAAAATTACTTCTTCTTTTTTTATATAAATTCAGCATAATACTTTTACTGTGAGACCAACGTAGGTAACTCATCTCTTTGAAAAGGAATTTCTCAAATCATAGTTAAGATCCAGACACATTTATTTAAATATTTATACAATTGCTACTGCTGATATTCGGCTGCGTCGCGTCCATCATGTCTCTGCTGACGTATACGCGACGCATCGTGATACTTCAGCCAGTAACTGGTGGTGCTCCAGCCATATGGCTCAGTGCTCGTGATGCTTCAGCCAGTAACTGGTGGTGCTCCAGCCATATGGCTCAGTGCTCGTGATGCTTCAGCCAGTAACTGGTGGTGCTCCAGCCATATGGCTCAGTGCTCGTGATGCTTCAGCCAGTAACTGGTGGTGCTCCGGCCATATGGCTCAGTGCTCGTGATGCTTCAGCTTCAGCCAGTAACTGGTGGTGCTCCAGCCATATGGCTCAGTGCTCGTGATGCTTCAGCCAGTAACTGGTGGTGCTCCAGCCATATGGCTCAGTGCTCGTGATGCTTCAGCCAGTAACTGGTGGTGCTCCAGCCATATGGCTAAGTGCTCGTGATGCTTCAGCCAGTAACTGGTGGTGCTCCAGCCATATGGCTCAGTGCTCGCTCGTGAGCCAGTAACTTCAGCCAGTAACTGGTGGTGCTCCAGCCATATGGCTCAGCGCTCGTGACACTTCAGCCAGTAACTGGTGGGTGCTCCAGCCATATGGCTCAGCGCTTGTTGATACCTTGGCTAATGGCCGATTTTCTGCTTTCATTAAATAAATTCCTGAGATTGTGAACAAAAGACGAATAAACTAATAGTCACAAACAAAATTAATAGGAGGAAAATAATTTTACACTGTCCATTAGGTTACTGTTTCACAACGCCATCCTCCAGAAATTATAGTATCTATAGCTACTGCGGATGGAATATACAAAATATAAACTGTTGTACTCAGAAAAAGTTCACATTATGTAAAATTGGAATCCTAAATGACATAACAAAAACTGAAACAGCCTAGACTGTCCTAGGCCTTGATAAGCAATACTAGGTTGAACACAATCTTAGGCCTAGTTTAGTACACATATGTACATTACTAGAAAAAGTTAGGTTTGGTTGTGGCCAAATTTCTCGTGCCCTCTACAAAATAAATGTTACAAAACGTGGATTTTGTGTGTGTGTAACAGTTAATATTTTGTACACTCTATCTATAGCGGCTATAGATTCTATCATATTTGGATGACAGGTTGTCAGGGCGCTATACAGTGAGGCAAATTATTCAAAACAAGAATTCAGTGAAGATCAAATAGCAGCAGATCAAGGTCCATTCACGGCTGCATGTTTTTGCTGGATAGCGATAGATCATCTATCACAGCTACTTTAACTTACAGGATACATAACTTACAGGAAGATAACTTACATGGAACATAACTTACAAGGAGTATTACCTACACTATACATAACTTACTGGAACGTAACTTACAGGAACGTAACTTAAAGGATGCCCAACTTACAGGAACGTAACTTACAGGAACATAACTTACCGGAACGTAACTTAAAGGATGCCCAACTTACAGGAACATAACTTACAGGAACGTAACCTACTGGAACATAACTTACATGAACGTAACTTAAAGGATACACAATCTTCAGGAACATAACTTACAGGAACATAACTTACAAGGAGTATTACCTACAGTATACATAACTTACAGGAACATAACTTACAGGAACGTAACTTACTGGAACGTAACTTAAAGGATACACAACCTTCAGGAACATAAGTTACAAGGATTATTACCAACAGGATACATACCTTACAGGTAACATAATTTACAGGAACATAACTTACAAGGATTATTACCAACATGATACATACCTTACAGGGAACATAAGTTACAGGAACATAATTTACAGGAACATAAACTGACGGATCATTCAATACAGCTACAGGGAGGGCAGGAAGGCTGTTATTGCTCATCAGCCCGATGGCAGCACAATTCAAAGAAATATCCGAATTAGTAACTGGGCGTCCACAATGCAAGCCGAGTTGGTAGCGATACTGGTAGCACTCGAAATTATTGACAACACTGAAGTAGACAGCTTAATTATTTCTGACTCCCTTTCCTCACTACGAGCAATAAACAGTTTGCAATCAAGTAATAACGTGCTTGTCTTGGAAGCTAGACGTAGATATATAAGAATAATTAACAAGAGGGTAAATATAAAAATGTTGTGGATTCCTTCTCACATTGGCATGCAGGAACATGACAAAGTTGACGCCCTTGCTAAGGCTGCAGTAAATAAAGACAGTATTGAACGGAATCTTGAGTTATCAAATAGGTCCCTTAAAAGTGTCATTAGACGAGAACTTCTGGATGGATTTGAAAAAAGTAGAACAGTGCAAACTGGAACTAGCAGGTCCATTGTTCATCACAATGAAATGTGTGAAGTAAAACATGTGTATGGGGCAAGTAACAAAGTCAGTAGACTAACAGATGTTGTCACAGCTCGTATAAGACTTGGCTAAAAGTATCTCTGGCAGTTCGGCTTGTATAGGGATCTAGATGAAGTAAAGTGTAAAGTGTGTGTACATAGACAGGGACACACACTCGAACACTATATCTTGGATTGTAGTAAAATTGAGCCATTTAGAGATAAATCTAAGCTCACTCTGTATGATATGGCAACCTATCTTATTACCATGGATAAAGTACCTGAAATCCTTGCACTGTACCCACATTTCGCTTCCAGTAGATGAACGACATATGAGATTCAGAAACAAGTAGTGTATTGTGAGGACTAATAATAAACAGAAGCTCCCCTATGACTCTGTAATATCCCCATTGGCCAAACTATTATGTATTAGCGATAAGACCTACCATTAATGTATGATGACTTACTGTAAATATGTAGCTCTTGTAATAGCACTTTCTCTGTAACTAGCTGACATTGTAACTATAAGGTGTGAAGGATAGAAGAAATTGTTTATGTAATAATCTAAGATGAGGTCTGATAAAGACCTTTTGTGCCCTCTGTAATGCTTTTGCGCTACCGCTCACAGGATGAGTATGGGGTGCACAATAAACTAGCCGCCTTCGGCGGCAACAATAAAAAATCAGGAACATAAATTACCTGGTACATAACTTACAGGGATCATAACTTACAGGATACATAACTTACAGGGAACATAACTTAAAGGATACATAAATTACAGTAACATACATAAATTACAGTAACATACTTACAGGGAGTATAACTTACAAGGAATTCAACTTACATGTAACATAACTTACAGGGAATATAACTTTCAGGGGACATAACTTTCAGGGAACATAACTTACAATGAACATAACTTATAGGGAGCATAACTTACAGGTGACATAACTTACATGGAATGTAACTTATAGAAAGAATAACTTTATTTATTTATTTATTTATTTATTTATTTATATATATACAAGAAGGTACATTGGGTTTGTGAGAATACATTGGATAGTACAGTATTTACACTCTTGTAAAGCCACTAGTACGCTTATATAACTTACATGGAACTATATAACTTACTATATATAACTTACATATAATATGATATAACTAACATGGAACATAACTTACATGGAATACAACTTATAGGGAACATAGCTTACAGGTAACATAACTTACATGGAATATAACTTACAGGTAACATAACTTACATGGAATATAACTTACAGGTAACATAACTTACATGGAATACAACTTATTGGGAACATAACTTATTGGGAACATAACATACCGAGAACAAAATTTACGTGGAATATAACGTACAGGTAACATAAGATCCAGGTATCATAACTTACAGGTAACATAACTTACAGGTAACATAATATACAGGGAACATAATTTACATGGAATATAACGTACAGGTAACATAACTTACAAGGACCTTAACTTGTATTGAATATAACATACTGTTAACATAAGTTACAGATAACAAAACTTACAGGTAATATAAGTTACAGGTAACATAAGTTACTGGGAACATAACTTACAGGAATATAACATACAGGTAACATACCTTATAGGAAACATAACTCAGGGAACATTACCTACAGGAACATAATTTACGGGTTACGTAATTTTGTGAACATTCATAAACTGGATTCGTCTCTTACAAGACACACAACATCCAAAAGACATTAATTGTTACCGCAAGTCAACAATACTGTTTTCATTGTTTAAACCGGTTTATTTAGTTCAGTAATTTTTTTTCATGCAACCTGCAGGCAAATGCTTAGTCCCAATAAATACACAATAACTTAATTATCAATTTTCCTAATTCATAATTTCACAGTCCATTCTCCAATAATGATAGTACTTATAGCAAGTATGTTTGATCAGACTTACACAAATGAAGTGTTTCAGTCAACAATGTTCACATTTTGTTCTACTGATGTAAGTTTTCTTGCTTTAATACTGTGCATTAAAATATTTAAGACAGTTTTGTTGGATTGACTGGAAATTTTAAACCACAAAGCACTCTGAACAATTATGCGAGATTCAGGATCATTAATTATTTTGAGAGATTATTTGTATTTTAAAACTTTTGTTAAAACATGTCTGTCAGCACATATATAATTAACAAAATATATTTGTAGTGTCGCAGCAAAGAGATTGTAAGTGTTGTTCCCTTTATCTCATTAATGTTGTTCCCATTATTATTTTAGAATTTAAAATTATTCGTAAATACAGCAGCTTAGTACAAGTTAATAATAAATTTAATAGCCTAATAGAAGTAAGTCATGTACAAAATATCTTAATACAAGTAAATCATCAATTCAAAAGCCTATTATCTGTTTTACAAAGGTGTAGGATCGGTCGAAGGAAATGTGTACTGATGAGCGCTGTTCTCTCCTTAATAGTAAGCTTCCTCACCGTGTCTTCGACCAATGTGGAGACTTACATCTATATGAGAGCACTTTTGCAGGTGGTTGGTCTTGGCTGCAACACGGGTTGCCTGCTTGTCAGTAAGTATCAAAAATACTTCTTGCATCAGTATAGTCGAGGTCACATTCTAATCCATTACATATAAATATAATCCAAGGTATAGTATGTACTAAACTTGACCAAGCAATGCATTGAGGAACATTGACGTTTGGACGTACATGGTAGGTTCATTCTTTATTTATTAAAACATGTTTTAAGTACCTAGTTTCGCCTTAGTTAGGCCTAGTTAGCTCCTATGCTTGGTGATTGTATATAGTTATGCATAAGTTGAATTATAGTATTTTACCCATTGTCAAAATTATAAATCATTAATATGTACAATATTATACGTTTTCAAGTACGTAAAACATCTGATGTTCTATCTAAAGTTAATATAATTGCAAAAGTTTCCACATCCATTGTCTCAAGTGTGGCACGAACTGTGTCACGCTTGATGATATACTAAAGTTATGACGGGATTCAAATATTTTGACTGCAATAATATAGATTTGTATGTAAAGCTATAGACTAAGGCAGATACCTCGTCTAAAGTAATATTACGCATTATGATATTTGAAGGAACTGAATCTAACGTTAAGGACTTACATAAATGGATGGACCGGAGGTAACAATATATGAACTTAACTGAATACATTGATTGAATAGAACTGATTGAATGTAATATCATCAGATACGGGAAGCAAGTATTTCTACTGCCTCGCCATGCTATTTTAGCTCACGTGCCTCCATTGTCTACGTTTCTAAAAACAAACACACACACCTGTTTCTGCCTCTGCCGGGGATCGAACCTGGACCCATAGGACTACGACCCCAGAGTGCTGTCCACTAAGCCGTGAGGCCCCATAGGTTCTGTGTGTGTGTTTGTACTCACAATTAGGTGAGTACGCGCACACACAATGAATTAGGCTGTGATGCCAGAGGCAGACTCCATACATATTTTTAAAAGTAGATATGATAAGAGCCCAATAGGTTCATGACTTCAGTTGATTAACAGGTGAGAGGCGAGACCAAAGAGCCGAAGCTCAACCCTTAATTAGGAGAGAATAGACACACACACGAAGCTGGAACAATGAGAGGGACCCCGACAAGTAGACTATTCACGTGGATGAAAAGAAACTGTCAGAAAAATTAGGGCATTGATCAGATGCAGTGTAACAGACAGGCGAAATGTTACCAGTGGAGTACCATAAGGTTCAGTTCAAGAGCCAGTAATGTTCTTTGTCTATATAAACCATCTATGGGAAGGAATTCAGGTTACAAGAATATGTTTGTAGATGATTCTAACTTACTACTTAGAGGTTCTAAGGCTCTAAGATGGCTATGAAGCTCTTGAAAATGACCTAGGCAAAATAAGTGAATGGAGTAACACATGGCTGGTGGAATTTAATGAGGACAAATGCCACGTAATGAAATGTAGAATAAGAGAAAATAAGCAACAAACAATCTATATGTTATGTGAAAAAGTTAAAGAACTGGACCAAGAGATCTAAGGGTGGTTCTGGATAGTAACTGTCAACAGAGGATTACATCAAAAGCATTGTGAGAGGAGCCTACACTACACTTTTTACAATGTTCAAAATTGTTTTCATATTCATGGATGAGGAAATAATAAATGATTCGCGACATTCTTGTGAGTGAAAGTGGAGTATATAACAGTTGTATGGTGTCCATATACAGTGGAGTATATAACAGTTGTATGGTGACCATATAAAAGTGGAGTATATAACAGTTGTATGGTGTCCATATAAAAGTGGAGTATATAACAGTTGTATGGTGACCATATAAAAGTGGAGTATATAACAGTTGTATGGTGACCATATAAAAGTGGAGTATATAACAGTTGTATGGTGTCCATATAAAAGTGGAGTATATAACAGTTGTATGGTGTCCATATAAAAGTGGAGTATATAACAGTTGTATGGTGACCATATAAAAGTGGAGTATATAACAGTTGTATGGTGTCCATATAAAAGTGGAGTATATAACAGTTGTATGGTGTCCATATAAAAGTGGAGTATATAACAGTTGTATGGTGTCCATATAAAAGTGGAGTATATAACAGTTGTATGGTGTCCATATAAAAGTGGAGTATATAACAGTTGTATGGTGTCCATATAAAAGTGGAGTATTTAACAGTTGTATGGTGACCATATAAAAGTGGAGTATATAACAGTTGTATGGTGACCATATAAAAGTGGAGTATATAACAGTTGTATGGTGACCATATAAAAGTGGAGTATATAACAGTTGTATGGTGTCCATATAAAAGTGGAGTATATAACAGTTGTATGGTGTCCATATAAAAGTGGAGTATATAACAGTTGTATGGTGACCATATAAAAGTGGAGTATATAACAGTTGTATGGTGACCATATAAAAGTGGAGTATATAACAGTTGTATGGTGACCATATAAAAGTGGAGTATATAACAGTTGTATGGTGTCCATATAAAAGTGGAGTATATAACAGTTGTATGGTGACCATATAAAAGTGGAGTATATAACAGTTGTATGGTGTCCATATAAAAGTGGAGTATATAACAGTTGTATGGTGTCCATATAAAAGTGGAGTATATAACAGTTGTATGGTGACCATATAAAAGTGGAGTATATAACAGTTGTATGGTGACCATATAAAAGTGGAGTATATAACAGTTGTATGGTGACCATATAAAAGTGGAGTATATAACAGTTGTATGGTGACCATATAAAAGTGGAGTATATAACAGTTGTATGGTGACCATATAAAAGTGGAGTATATAACAGTTGTATGGTGACCATATAAAAGCACAACAGCAGAAAAGATGCCAAAACACGCTACTAAATGGCTTTCAAACCTAAACAAACAAATATGAGCGGTGAGGAAAAACTTGAGGTGTTAAAAGTGCAAACGCTAATACAAAGAAAAGAGGAAATATGATCACTATATACAAAATCTCGATAGGAATGAACACATTGACGAGGAGAAATTTTAAAAACTTGTAAAGTCTTGATCAAGAAGCTACAAACTCCAGCTTAGAAAGCATCGTTGCCGGAAAATTTCCGAAATTATCTTTTACGAACACAGTTATAGAATGTAAACGGAAAAATGAAAGACGCGCGCTGTTGCTAAATCATCAGCAGTTTCAAAATCCTATGAGAAAGATAGTAGGTGAGACAGGACACCAGTATTGAAGCTCTTATCCTCTAACTACATGTGGGTAATTACACAAATAAACATACAAACATACATATACCAATCATGGCCTTACAGAAGACACGAAATTTCAAGATTGAAAGTGAAATCTGGCCAGTTGTGCACATGCAGCCTCCGGCAGGTACTTAACAGACAGGCGCGAGTTACAGACAGGAATCAAAGTTCTGAACACCAGCATCTGTTCCTCTTCCCTCAAGCCAACTAAATAACTCACCCTCATTCAGTGCTTTAAGTGCTATCACAACGCACATGAAACACGTGCGTTGTGTACTACATATGGACCACCACTTACCACATATGTCAGACCAATCCTGGAGTATGCGGCTCCAGCATGGAGTCCATATCGCTATGTCAGCGCTATGTCATGGGTTCGTATCCTGGCCGGAAAGGATTTACTGGGCGCAATTCCTTAACTGTAGCCTCTGTTTAACGTAACAGTAAAATGTGTACTTGGATGAAAAAACGATTCTTCGCGGCAGGGGATCGTATTCCAGGGACCTACCCGAAACGCTACGCGTACTAGTGGCTGTGTAATGATCTGGGGCTCAGTGATTGGCCTGAGATAAGGGCCAAGTCCTTATTGGCCCTAGAGAGCCAGACCTCAGGCCTACGTGTTAAATGGTTGGCCATTGCCAAAATAATGGGTGGAGCCCTGGGGCTGTATTAGATGGTGGGAGGAGTAATCCTTCCCAGCAATAAGTTGGTAAAACAAAATTTCATCAGTGTGTCTTGGGAGTGTATTAGGAACAGGGCCGCAAGCCCGTATCCTCGGGGCTGAGGGCAGCCATCAACATCTTGGCCGTAGGTGCGGGTATTTAAGGTATAGTAGCACTTGAGTTTCGTGTCCTCAATAAATATCCATTGTGCCTCTAGGGGAATAGAATAGGTTATGTGTTCAAATTGTCTTAATTTACATGTTTCATAAAAAAAATTGTATAGCTTGTCCAGTGGTATTCACTTAACTCCCCCTTGAGATATTTTGCTACTTAGTCATTTTTAGGTGTTGTATTGGAAGCCCCCAGGTTCTCCTAACAATTAATAGATACTAAAGTTGTCCTTGGATTCAAATAAGTAACGTAAATTAAACAAACTAATTTTCCAAAATTTATTACTGAAATTCATATTACCCGGAGTGCCATGGTTACTGATTCCTTGCCTTCCTGGGGGATCGGTGATAGACACATTCAGGTATGGTTGGTCGGGAAGGTGGTGGCAGTTAATGAGTGTTGTTATTGATTTTTTTTAACTAATAACCCTCTTCCTTGGTGTATCTTCCTCATTTAATATTCCTCTTATATACGTGGCAGTCCAGTGAGGGGTCATGCTGGACTGTAACAGTGTTACACTGGGGTATTGAGTGAAGAGAGTCAGAGAATTACAACAGAGAGCGTACAGTACGATTATGAGAGATCACAAGATAACAGGATTAATACTGGGGAACATTGGGTTATTTCAATAGATGCCGCGGTTATTACGACAGGGTAAGCGGTCATTACAGCTGAACAAGAATGAAACAACTCTTGTATATATCTCCATATCTAGTCAAGCATAAGACTAAACTGGAAAAGGTTCAAAGGTTTGCCACCAGGCTAGTACCCGAGCTGAGGGGCATGAGCTACGAGGAGAGACTACGGGAATTAAACCTCACGTCACTGTTAGACAGAAGAGATAGAGGGGACATGATTACCACATATAAGATTCTCAGAGGAATTGATAGGGTAGATAAAGACAGACTATTCACCACAAGGGGCACACGCACTAAGGGACACACGTGGAAATTGAGTGCCCAAATGAGCCATAGAGACGTTAGAAAGAATATTTTCAGTGTCAGAGTAATAGACAAATGGAATGCATTAGGAAGTGATGTGGTGGAGGCTGACTCTATACACAGTTTCAAGTGTAGATATGATAGAGCCCAGAAGGTTCGGGAACCTGTACATTAGTTGATTGACAGTTGAGAAGCGGAACCAAAGAGCCAGAGCTCAACCCCCGCAAGCACAATTATGTAAGTACAAATAGGTAAGTACGTAATGTAAAGCACTACAATAAATCTGCTCAAAATGCTCTGCTCCTAGACACTTGTGGTGAAAATGTCCCCCTGCAGATCCCTCAACTGCGCCAATTGTCAAGGCCCTCACAGTGCTGTAGACAAACAATGCCCACGTAGGAAACAAGCCCTGAAAGCACTTGGATCTAACCAGCATCAACATCCATCTCCCACTAACAACACAAATGCTGCACATCAACTTCCTTTCAATCAGCGCACCCATCATACCTCTGTGTCCTACTCCAGTGCAGCTCAAAATCATCCTAATATTCCTTACCTACATTCCATCACTACTTTTCCCCTCTCTTCACCACCCCATACACCAACTTCTATCACTCTTTACCCTCACTCTCCTCCACCCCATACACCAACATCCCATCACTGCTTACCCTCACTCTCCTCCACCCCATACACCAAGATCCCATCACTGCTTACCCTCACCCTCCACCACCAGATACTCCAACATCCCATCACTGCTTACCCTCTCCCTCCACCACCCCATACACCAACATCCCATCACTGCTTACCCTCTCCCTCCACCACCCCATACACCAACATCCCATCACTGTTTACCCTCACCCTCCACCACCCCATACACCAACATCCCATCACTGCTTACCCTCTCCCTCCACCACCCCACACACCAACATCCCATCACTGCTTACCCTCTCCCTCCACCACCCCATACACCAACATCCCATCACTGCTTACCCTCTCCCTAAACGACCCCATACACCAACATCTTCATTGATTGCTTTGAAATTATCACACAACGTTCTTTTCGCATCCGAGCGGGTTTATATATATACATACTATATAGATGTCACGTCTGTGACGGGTCAAAAACATACTTTTTTTTTAAAAAACTGCGTTTTTCATGTGTTTTTCATGTGAGGTAAATCATCGAAACCTCTTTACCGATTCCTTTGAAATTTTGACACAAAGTTGCATTCGAATAGGCGCGCGTTTTTATATACTACTATATTCATGCTTCACCTATGACAGGAAAAAACATGTTTTTTTTTTAAAAAAACAGCGCATCTGTTGCATATAAGAGCAACACACACTGTAATCTCCAAAAGTTCTTCCCAGATTGCTTTGAAATTTTGACACAACGTTCCATTCGAATACATGAGTGTTTTTATATACGTATTATATAGATACCACAGTTGTGACAGGTAAAAGCATTTTTTTGGGGGGTTAAGAGCGCCACCTGTTGCTCATAATAGCAACAGAGGCTATACTAAATATGTTACGATTCCATTTCAATGTTTCCGACTGCATTGATAAATAGAATTTTCATAGATTTCGATTTATTTTCATTTTGATTTAATTATTTTCTGTGACATTGCGGTGGACTTCAGCTGTGTTGTTTCTATACCATTCATTCTGTAAGTATAAGTATAAATGCCACACCTGTCACAGGTAAAACCATTATTTTTTTAAGAAACAGCGCCATCTGTTGCACGTAGGAGCAACACCCGCTATACTATATATGTTACTATTCCATTTCAATGTTTCCAATTGCATTGACAAATTGAAATTTAATAGAATTCCATTTATTTTAATTTTGATTTAATTATTTTGTGTGACATTGTGTTGGAATTGAGCTGTATCGGACGAGAGAGTGGGGAATGGTGGGGAGGATGAGGGGACGGGAGTGGGGAATGGTGGGGAGGATGAGGGGACGGGAGTGGGGGATGGTGGGGAGGATGAGGGGACGGGAGTGGGGGATGGTGGGGAGGATGAGGGGATGGGAGTGGGGGATGGTGGGGAGGATGAGGAGACGGGAGTGGGGGATGGTGGGGAGGATGAGGAGACGGGAGTGGGGGATGGTGGGGAGGACGAGGGGACGGGAGTGAGGGATGGTGGGGAGGACGAGGGGACGGGAGTGGGGGATGGTGGGGAGGATGAGGGGACGGGAGTAGGGGATGGTGGGGAGGATGAGGGGACGGGAGTGGGGGATGGTGGGGAGGATGAGGGGACGGGAGTGGGGGATGGTGGGGAGGATGAGGGGACGGGAGTGGGGGATGGTGGGGAGGATGAGGGGACAGGAGTGGGGGATGGTGGGGAGGATGAGGGGACGGGAGTGGGGGATGTTTGGGAGGATGAGGGGACGGGGGAGAGGGGATGGTGGGGAGGACAGAGGGACAGGGGAAGGTTGCTGTGCTCAGCAATGCACATGTGTTGCAGAGCCACAGTAACGCGTGACCGGGTACAGCTAGTTATAACAATAATAATAATAATAATAATAATAATAATAATAATAATAATAATAATAATAATAATAATAATAATAATATTAATAATAATTGTAATTAATAACAATAATAATAATTAATAATAATAATAATAATAATAATAATAATAATAATAATAATAATAATAATAATAATAATAATAATAATAATAATAATAACAACAATAATAACAACAATAATAATAATAATAATAATAATAATAATAATAATAATAATAATAATAATAATAATAATAATAATAATAACAACAATAATAACAACAATAATAATAATAATAATAATAATAATAATAATAATAATAATAATAATAATAATAATAATAATAATAATAATAATAGTAGTAGTTTATTTTAGGAAAAGTCCATACATACAAAATGAGTTACAAGCAGAATGTTTGATATCTAGATAGAGCTACTATATAATATGCCTAAAGTGGTAAGAACTCTATACATGTAAGATGTAAAGCCATAATAAGCACAGTGTTTCTGAGAACTCTTCCATGTTCCATTGCCATGGAAACATCCGTGTATTTGTTGAAAATGTTCCAATGTATCTTGAACACCAGAAGCTCTCTGTCATCCATGTTCCACCTTCACTCATAGGGGCTCCCCCAGTATTTGTACCATGGAACACTCCTCACTTTTCCCATATCATTCAGCAGGTACATCTTCCATAGTTCCCCTGCCTACGCGGAGGGTTCTCTGCACACCACAGAAAACGTTTTACATCAGGCAATGCTCACCCAGGACTATACTACTTGAGATCACCAGTTCTATCTACACCTGCTGCTCCTGTCCACCCACCCTTTACCACCTCATCATGCACTGACATCGACAGAAACACGCCTCTCATGCCATTCAACCTAGATACATTTCCACCACAATCACCCTTACACCTGAGCCAGCCCTTTTCCTTAAAAGATCCCAGAGGTCACAATCATCATCAACCTCTTTACCCCCATTCTGAGTGGTCCTTCACCTCATCCCTCTCATGAGCACCTGCATCCTTCTCATGAGCACCAGCATCCCTCCCATGAGCACCTGCATCCTTCTCATGAGCACCAGCATCCCTCTCATGAGCACCTGCATCCTTCTCATGTGCACCAGCATCACTCTCATGAGCACCTGCATCCCACTCATGAGCACCTGCATCCCTCTCATGAGCACCTGCATCCCTCCCATGAGCACCTGCATCCCTCTCATGAGCACCTGCATCCCTCTCATGAGAACCAGCATCCCTCTCATGAGCACCTGCATCCCTCTCATGAGCACCTGCATCCCTCTCATGAGCACCTGCATCCCTCCCATGAGCACCAGCATCCCTCCCATGAGCACCTGCATCCCTCCCATGAGCACCTGCATCACTCTCATGAGCACCTGCATCCCTCTCATGAGCACCTGCATCCCTCCCATGAGCACCTGCATCCCTCTCATGAGCACCTGCATCACTCTCATGAGCACCAGCATCACTCTCATGAGCACCTGCATCACTCTCATGAGCACCTGCATCCCTCTCATGAGCACCTGCATCCCTCTCATGAGCACCTGCATCACTCTCATGAGCACGTGCATCACTCTCATGAGCACCTGCATCCCTCTCATGAGCCCCTGCATCCCTCTCATGAGCACCTGCATCCCTCTCGTGAGCACCTGCATCCCTCTCATGAGCACCTGCATCACTCTCATGAGCACCAGCATCCCTCTCATGAGCACCTGCATCCTTCTCATGTGCACCAGCATCACTCTCATGAGCACCTGCATCCCACTCATGAGCACCTGCATCCCTCTCATGAGCACCTGCATCCCTCCCATGAGCACCTGCATCCCTCTCATGAGCACCTGCATCCCTCTCATGAGAACCAGCATCCCTCTCATGAGCACCTGCATCCCTCTCATGAGCACCTGCATCCCTCTCATGAGCACCTGCATCCCTCCCATGAGCACCAGCATCCCTCCCATGAGCACCTGCATCCCTCCCATGAGCACCTGCATCACTCTCATGAGCACCTGCATCCCTCTCATGAGCACCTGCATCCCTCCCATGAGCACCTGCATCCCTCTCATGAGCACCTGCATCACTCTCATGAGCACCAGCATCACTCTCATGAGCACCTGCATCACTCTCATGAGCACCTGCATCCCTCTCATGAGCACCTGCATCCCTCTCATGAGCACCTGCATCACTCTCATGAGCACGTGCATCACTCTCATGAGCACGTGCATCCCTCTCATGAGCCCCTGCATCCCTCTCATGAGCACCTGCATCCCTCTCGTGAGCACCTGCATCCCTCTCATGAGCACCTGCATCACTCTCATGAGCACCAGCATCACTCTCATGAGCACCTGCATCACTCTCATGAGCACCTGCATCCCTCTCATGAGCACCTGCATCCCTCTCATGAGCACCTGCATCACTCTCATGAGCACGTGCATCACTATCATGAGCACCTGCATCCCTCTCATGAGCACCTGCATCCTTCTCATGAGCATCTGCATCCCTCTCATGAGCACCTGCATCACTCTCATGAGCACGTGCATCACTATCATGAGCACCTGCATCCCTCTCATGAGCCCCTGCATCCCTCTCATGAGCACCTGCATCCCTCTCATGAGCACCTGCATCCCTCTCGTGAGCACCTGCATCCCTCTCATGAGCACCTGCATCACTCTCATGAGCACCAGCATCACTCTCATGAGCACATGCATCACTCTCATGAGCACCTGCATCCCTCTCATGAGCACCTGCATCCCTCCCATGAGCACCTGCATCACTCTTATGAGCACCAGCATCCCTCTCATGAGCACCTGCATCCCTCCCATGAGCACCTGTTGTAACGGGGGGTGGGGGAAATAGCTCTATCTTGTCCATTATTCCACCCCCCAGTTAGCTAACGAGGCCGGGGGAAACAGCTCTCTCTAGTCCGTTATCCCGTCCCCAGTTAGCTAACTATTCTAGAGCACCTCCAGAGTTCCTAAGGCAGCCTCTCTCGTTCAACACCTTGTAACCTAGGTATTTGACTACCTAGGTGCTAAGACTACAAGGCGCCGTCACTTGATCAGCTACCCGAAACTCCAGAGAAAAACTCTAGAATACAAAATCATTGCCACAAACGTATAAGAGAAAACTAAAGGAAAGAAATGAATAGTGAAGTAATTAGAGAGGGTTTGGGGTGAGAGGCAGAGAGGTGGGAGGGGCAAGGAGGGTCATTAGTTGAAAGTGAGAGTTTAGAGAAGGGTGGAAGGAGAGGTGTAGATAGGTAGAAGTAGAAGAGTAGATAGTAGAAGTAGAAGAGTGGATAGTAGAAGAAGAAATGCTGCCACCATCCATTCATGATCATTACATACAAGACAAGGAATGGAACTTGCCTGTATCAAAATATTCTCAAAAGATGTTATTACCAGTTCATTATTAGTATGTTCCCTCTGTACCATGTATCAACTCCAAACATGTACTCATTTATATCATGAACCCAGTAACCACAGAGGCTTTCTCAAATCCTCAACTCAAAGCTCTAGGGAACAAAGTTAAACACAATTTAAATAATAAATTCATAATTATATTTCACATGAAGTATCATAATTTGGCAATTCAATTAAAATGTTCCAGTTTAATATGCAAAGTGAGTCATCATCCAAGAATTCGAGAACCCTACAACTTGACTGCCCCTGATCGTCACACAACACTTGTACAACACGACAAGTCACCTTAATGTTCACTCACCGAGGACTGAGTCTAAGTTGAATAGAGAGGGGGGGGGGGGTTTGTAGTTGACGGAGACTCCCGCCCTGCCGGCCGACAGCCTCCCTGGTAGGGCTGTCTTCTCTCTGCTCTCCTGGCTCGTCTGCCGCTCTGTCTGTTAATCCTCCTTTCTGGATAGCTCTCCGAGTTTATATTGGGGAACCTAGTAGCTAACTCCGCCCACAAATAGATAGCCTCCGGCACTACCAAGCCACTCCTTAAACGTCGGCTTGTTTGAAGGCTACCAGACTACAATTAAGAGCTTAGCGGAAGCAAGGTGAAATTCTCATGATCTGACCTCAGGTCACTTGAGGTCATTAACGCTTTGAGGTGTGAGATCTCAGGCAGACAACTGGCGCCTCTCAGATCCTTGTCTGTGACTCGTGTACTCTATATATATTTTAAATAAACTAACCCAAACACTTTTACAGTGTTACATCTCCCCTTCTCCCCGAAATAAAGTTTTTGCAACACTGCTAAAGCAAGCTAGCTGTGTGCAACAACTTTATTAACGAAAAAAAAATACATCCTAGCTAAACAAATATACATCATCCTACTCTAAAAAAAATGAAATATATAGACAGACGTCCATTGTCTCTGGCTGGGCGACGTCACTGCTTGGTCTTGTAGATAGTCCTGTACCACATTTCTTCAACACAACTGCCTCCGTCGCTTCTCCGTCGTTAACGCACAACAACACTTGGTCAACCCGAAAGCCGTTACTACTTGAACTGCGCACAGGACCGTGGAATTCGGTTGTCCCAGCTGATCTGTAATTGGCCCTACGTCAGTCACCATGAGAGACGTATATTGGGGTTCTTCACAGCTATAGGGACTACAAGTTTCGAGACCTTCATATAGTTGCCAACAGTAGAAATCCCATCCTACTCTTCTTCCTCCCTGTTGCTCCAGCACGCCTCCTTCAGAGAGCTACTTCTGACAGCCACATCAAGTCCGCATGACACAGGAAGAATCACTCAACAGAGCAACATGCTTGTAGGAGGGGCGGCCAGTTAAGGCAAACGATCCTGTCTTGCAATTACGCTCCATGCAATGATGCTGATACCAGCAAGGGACACGAGGCATCGTGTCTCACTCAGCTTGTCTTATCTTCTTCTTCTTCTTCTTCTTTCTTCTCTCTTCTTTCTTCTCTCTTCCTTCTTCTCTCTTCTTTCTTCTCTCTTCCTCCTCCCATGGGTCTTAGACAAGCGACCTGGGGTCCATTGGGGGTCTGTCCGTCCTGGGGTCCATCCTGGGTAGACCGATGTTGGTGGGACAGACTGGAGTCGTTGTTGCTCCTCTTCCATCTTTACTGGGTCGTCTGGGGTCGTCTGCAGAACGACCTGGGGTCCACTGGGGTCCGTCCGTCTTGGGGTCCGCTGGGGTCCGTCCGTCCTGGGGTCCACTGGGTAGACCAATGTTGACCGACCGAGAGGGCTGCATCTTGGGGTCCCCTGGGGTGGTGGTGGAGCCATGACCTCCAGGTAGTGGGCTGGTCGTGGTAGTGGTGATAAACGCCCCTGAGTGTGGAATACAGCAGCCGTCTCCCTCTTCTGTATATGCGTCGCGCCTCTCCTCTGGCTCCCACCTGTGAATTGAACATAAAGGCGACAATACCCGTGTTCCATGCTGTTGTGTGACCCTGTAGTTTGTATAGGGTTCACACAGTCCAATTATAAGCTCTCCTCCTGGCAACAACTACACTTAAATTATAATAATCCAATTAACTCTGAATGATACTGACTTGGTGGAACATAAAACAGTAACAGAGTAAAGTTAGAGAAGAGAGAATAAGGTCATCACTACTTAATTTGTCACTAAACCAATCTCCACAATAAATATCAAAACTAATAGACCAAACACTAGCCTAACTTAACTATACCGTTCCTAATCTTAAGTACATAATTAACCATTACTCCCACCCTTAACCTACAGCCACCTACGTGACCCAGAGTGTCTCCCTAGCATCTCCGCCGGTTAACAACTCCAAACTGTTGCCACCCCTGTGACCAGACTATCTAACGTCGAGCGTCCCCAACGTGAAGTCTACTGACATACTAAGCCTCCCCCTAGCATGCTGTACAATACCAGTACACCTCGGGTTATTGCGTTCAAATGGAGTAAACAGTCGATCGCAATAATCTGAGCAGAACCACTACTTAAACTATTTAAAAACTACACCTGCCACTCCCCACTGACCTGGAGACCAGCGGTGGCTGGGTGTCCCCGTGGGACATGCGAGGTCACCTGTCACACTCAGCTGACCTGCACTACCAACACCGCTAAGTTCCCAAATCGCCAAATCTTATTACTAACATAAATCACTACACACGCAAGTTCTGGTGAACATTCCCTGAATACCACAAAACTCACAAAATCACTAAACACAACACCAGAGAATCACCATCTCCTAGCCTGAAAAAACTCGCTAAATCGCGAAAGTAAAACACCTGTCAAGATCTCCCTGATAGCGCCTGAGCGGCAAAAGACACGTGGGACTGAACAATGTTAAAAGAACACCAATACCTTAAACATTGTTCAACACCGCTGCCAACATTGTAACGGGGGGTGGGGGAAATAGCTCTATCTTGTCCATTATTCCACCCCCCAGTTAACTAACGAGGCCGGGGGAAACAGCTCTCTCTAGTCCGTTATCCCGTCCCCAGTTAGCTAACTATTCTAGAGCACCCTCCAGAGTTCCTAAGGCAACCTCTCTTGTTCAACACCTTGTAACCTAGGTATTTGACTACCTAGGTGCTAAGACTACAAGGAGCCGTAACTGGATCAGTTACCCGAAACTCTAGAGAGAACTCTAGAATACAGAATCATTGCCACAAACGTATAAGAGAAAACGAAAGGAAAGAAATGAATAGTGAAGTAATTAGAGAGGGTTTGGGGTGAGAGGCAGAGAGGTGGGAGGGGCAAGGAGGGTCATTAGTTGAAAGTGAGAGTTTAGAGAAGGGTGGAAGGAGAGGTGTAGATAGGTAGAAGTAGAAGAGTAGATAGTAGAAGTAGAAGAGTGGATAGTAGAAGAAGAAATGCTGCCACCATCCATTCATGATCATTACATACAAGACAAGGAATGGAACTTGCCTGTATCAAAATATTCTCAAAAGATGTTATTACCAGTTCATTATTAGTATGTTCCCTCTGTACCATGTATCAACTCCAAACATGTACTCATTTATATCATGAACCCAGTAACCACAGAGGCTTTCTCAAATCCTCAACTCAAAGCTCTAGGGAACAAAGTTAAACACAATTTAAATAATAAATTCATAATTATATTTCACATGAAGTATCATAATTTGGCAATTCAATTAAAATGTTCCAGTTTAATATGCAAAGTGAGTCATCATCCAAGAATTCGAGAACCCTACAACTTGACTGCCCCTGATCGTCACACAACACTTGTACAACACGACAAGTCACCTTAATGTTCACTCACCGAGGACTGAGTCTAAGTTGAATAGAGAGGGGGGGGGGGGGTTTGTAGTTGACGGAGACTCCCGCCCTGCCGGCCGACAGCCTCCCTGGTAGGGCTGTCTTCTCTCTGCTCTCCTGGCTCGTCTGCCGCTCTGTCTGTTAATCCTCCTTTCTGGATAGCTCTCCGAGTTTATATTGGGGAACCTAGTAGCTAACTCCGCCCACAAATAGATAGCCTCCGGCACTACCAAGCCACTCCTTAAACGTCGGCTTGTTTGAAGGCTACCAGACTACAATTAAGAGCTTAGCGGAAGCAAGGTGAAATTCTCATGATCTGACCTCAGGTCACTTGAGGTCATTAACGCTTTGAGGTGTGAGATCTCAGGCAGACAACTGGCGCCTCTCAGATCCTTGTCTGTGACTCGTGTACTCTATATATATTTTAAATAAACTAACCCAAACACTTTTACAGTGTTACACTGTATCACTCTCATGAGCACCTGCATCCCTCTCATGAGCACCTGCATCCCTCTCATGAGCACCTGCATCCCTCCCATGAGCACCTGCATCACTCTCATGAGCACCTGCATCCCTCTCATGAGCACCTGCATCCCTGTCATGAGCACCTGCATCCCTGTCATGAGCACCTGCATCCCTGTCATGAGCACCTGCATCCCTTTCATGTGCACCAGCATCCCTCTCATGAGCACCTGCATCCTTCTCATGAGCACCTGCATCCCTCTCATGAGCACCTGCATCACTCTCATGAGCACCAGCATCACTCTCATGAGCACCTGCATCACTCATATGAGCACCAGCATCACTCCCATGAGCACCTGCATCCCTCCCATGAGCACCAGCATCATCCTCATGAACACCAGCATCATCCTCATGAGCGCCTGCATCCCTCTCATGAGCACCTGCATCCCTCTCATGAGCACCTGCATCCCTCTCATGAGCACCTGCATCCCTCTCATGAGCACCTGCATCACTCTCATGAGCACCAGCATCACTCCCATGAGCACCTGCATCCCTCTCATGAGCACCAGCATCATCCTCATGAGCGCCTGCATCCCTCTCATGAAAACCTGCATCCCTCCCATGAGCACCTGCATCCCTCTCATGAGCACCAGCATCACTCTCATGAGCACCAGCATCACTCTCATGAGCACCTGCATCCCTCTCATGAGCACCAGCATCCCTCTCACGAGCACCTGCATCCCTCACATGAACCCCTGTATCACTCTCGTGAGCACCTGCATCTCTCTCATGAGCACCTGCATCCCTGTCATGAGCACCTGCATCCCTGTCATGAGCACCTGCATCCCTCTCATGAGCGCCTGCATCCCTGTCATGAGCACCTGCATCCCTGTCATGAGCACCTGCATCCCTTTCATGTGCACCAGCATCCCTCTCATGAGCACCTGCATCCTTCTCATGAGCACCTGCATCCCTCTCATGAGCACCGGCATCACTCTCATGAGCACCAGCATCACTCTCATGAGCACCTGCATCACTCATATGAGCACTAGCATCACTCCCATGAGCACCTGCATCCCTCCCATGAGCACCAGCATCATCCTCATGAACACCAGCATCATCCTCATAAGCGCCTGCATCCCTCTCATGAGCACCTGCATCCCTCTCATGAGCACCTGCATCCCTCTCATGAGCACCTGCATCCCTCTCATGAGCACCTGCATCACTCTCATGAGCACCAGCATCACTCCCATGAGCACCTGCATCCCTCTCATGAGCACCAGCATCATCCTCATGAGCACCTGCATCCCTCTCATGAGCACCTGCATCACTCTCATGAGCACCAGCATCACTCTCATGAGCACCTGCATCCCTCTCATGAGCACCAGCTGTCGGAAAATCCGACACCATTTAATAATCATACAGATAATAACTGTATTACCAACAAGTTACCCATAGAAAACGTAACTTGTAGTGGAATTACCGTCTAAAGAAAACGGGATATCATCACCACACACTATTATAATTCACCACCTATTATGGTGGGAATTGTTCTTAAATACATTAGTCTTTGGACTTTACCATCATAAAAACATCTTATATAAATTAACTTAATTATCAATATTAAAGTAGAGTAAATGTGACCCTTCTATCACTTTCTGAAATCTGGACAAAGTAAGCCAGGCGTCAGAGTGGAGGAAGGAGGGCAGCCATTGTTGTTTATACGAGACCAGAGGCTCACACGGGAGCAAATTCGGCTCCTGTTAAATTTACTTGGACGTAGTGTTATGGAACCCAAAGGTGTACCATTATCAACACGCTGTCTACAAATTCAAGTTAAGTGTCTATCCGAAACCCATTATCTATCATTAGTGGCCATTAATGTCATTGGGTAGGGTTAGCCGGTTAGAACGCGAAATCGCCTCAAACTAAAGGTAATTAAGCCAGGTCTTCATGTTCCATGTACTGTTTTCTCTGATATACTTGTCATATATAGGTATCTGGCTTCACAGCTAGCGCACTTTTGACAGGTCAAGACGAGGATGCAAGATTGTGCACCAGTTACTGGGTGATATGGAAGCTACCTCAAAGAGGATAATTTGGTGTCTACACCCTAGTTATACCTGGTGGACTAACCTGCTGTACTATAAGATAAGGAACCTCTTCAATGTTTAATAATGTGTAGTTAATACTGTAGTTTGATTGGCTGCATATATAAACTAATAAACCCCCCTAATGTGTAGAGGATCGATTTGTGAGATTAAGAGATTATTGCAGAAATACAGTCCACTTATCATTATACAAATTGCTATCGAAGTATATAAATTAACGTAAATATAAATTCATATAAATTAAATAAATATAAATCTCACAGGTCGGTTCCCACATTATTTGGTCATCTTCGAACCGGATGACGGATTATTTGATCCTATGAACCCACATTTGGTCATCTTAGTACCGGATGAACCAGTTATCCAGTGGATTCATTAAATATACTAGTGCAGTGTTATTTAAACAAAGGCCAGCCAGTCAAAGACGGAAGCGTAGCCTCGAGGGAGCTCAGGAGCCTCCCTCAGCCGAGTTCAGCCTTAGTCAGCGGTTTCATGCACACCCACAGATATTTGGTGGCGTGTTATTTCGTGAAATGACAGCGCTAATATAGAATCCAGCCAAATTAGTGACTGTGTCTTCGCGAGATTGTTCACGGATTTCGTGGTGTTACATTTCGCGAGAGATTATCTACGAATTTTGTGGAGTTTATTTCGCGAGGTCACTAATAACATTTAATACTTCTAGATAATATTAGAAGTTTCATAGAGGCTAATTAAGAGGCTATTATCAATAATTGTGTATATTATTTCTCCAAAATAGAGAATCATTTAATATAAATTGCACTAGTGTTCTCAATATAATATTTACTAATTGCCAACCCACAACAGGGTAGGATATGACTAGTTGAACTATTATTGTTCATCCTAGTCCCATTATTACAATAGTCAGTTGTACTATATTGATTAACCTAGCACCATTAATGAATGGTCCAGACCCTATTTTGGGTGTAATTTTTATCAACTCGAGTTGAGTTGTATATATAATAATTTACTTATGATCATTACACCTTTGAGTGATTAATTAGTGTCTCTACCATCCTGGGGTGATATAGAAGAGCTAACCTAAAGGTACTTCCAGTGACACTGGTTTATCACTCAAATCATTAGTGTGTATGATTGTATATATATAATGTGTATTAATTTTAAGTGCTAACCTCTAGTAGAGGTAGGATTATTGCCTAGTGAGTGCAGAATTTACCCTAGGCTACCATTAGTGTTTGTTCAGTATTATGAGCAGCCCAAGTACAAGTCCCACAAGGCTTCACCAACGAGCCAGTATGGATAATGCTGGCAATGAGAAAACTGTCATACATCTAGTACTACAATTGCTGGATTTACCTCAACCTGATCAGACTGCTGACTCATTACAATCCTTCAGCATGGAGTTTGAGTCACTGCTAAGAATATTCAGTCTTAAGGTTGATATAACTACTAGTGAATGGATGACCAAAGTAGTCCTTCAACGAAAATTGTCCAGCGATATACTAGATGAATTATATGCACATCAACATAACACCATCCTGACAGTACAGGACATCACTGAAGGTTTACATTCCATCATAAACAAACGACGAGCAAATGAGGAAGTTAAAGCCTCTTGCAAGCCTTCAGAAATAGAAAATAAGAGTCAATTAAAGGGTAAAACAACTACCCCAAATAAACATCAGTCAATTACTCTAACATCAAGTTGCAGAAAATCTGACAATGCAGCAGCATCCTCCAAGCCTACTGTTACTAGTTCACCCAAACCGGTAACTTCCAAACGTGCAGTAGGCTGGGGAACATGTATGTTCTGCAAAAGGAAACATTCAACATACTGTTGTGCTAATTATCCAACCAGAGACACTCGTATGGAGCGACTCCAGGAATTAGGGAGATGTGCAAGGTGTCTCAAGTCACACAACATAGACTATTGTGATACCCAATTCAACACCTGCAACAGGTGTAGAAGAGGTAGACACCATGCAGCACTGTGCAAATATACGAAATTAACGTATTCAAGACCCAAGGTGGAAGATAGCATTCCCACCACAGTACAGTACTGCAAGGTGCAACAAACAAAGAGTGTCCAATCGGCAAAGTCTAAAGGTAATACGACTTTGCCTACTGCCCAAATTACCATCCTGAATAAGAGGGCCAAGGTCCATACCCGTGGGTTGTTTGACCAAGGATCCCAGAGAACATATATTACTAAAAAGTTGGCAGATGAATTACAATTAAGGCCTGTAGCCCAGATGTCATTCAACATCTCAGGGTTTGTAACAGATGCAGGACCTCAAGTCTACCAGGTGGTACAACCATCAGTACGCTTAGGCAGGTACGTCTGTCGAGTACAAGCCATTGTGGTGGACAAAATACCAGTAGACCTACAAGTTCAAGGTCTGAGAGCAACAGCCAAATTCCTGAGAAATAGAGGAATAAAATTGGCAGATAATATTAAGTCTGATCACCTCACTGACTTCGGTCTCCTTGTTGGGACAGACTATTGCCATCGATTCATCGGTAGCCCTACTAAATATCAGGGTATAACCATGTTAAACTCTGCAGGAGGTAAATTACTCTCAGGCCCAGTATCAAGCCTGAGGAGACCTATGCCTGCAGATAAACAATACCAGTAGAAATCTAAATTTGTCAGCTGATTATATTTCTCCAGTAGCATTATACTAAGGAGATTACAGCTGACTATACCAACAGAAGTTGATGTTAGTATCATCATTTAAAGCTGGAGATGAGTTCATGAGGCCTCAGTGGCAAATCAGTGAACAGTAGCCTAAAACAGCTACAAGTCACTGCGACCAATGTCACTGAACCCACTGCAGTCTCAGAACCATACTTTACTTTAATGATGAGCTATTCAATCTTCTGAATCAATTAACTAAATTAAACCCCAATAAATTTGATGACTGATTTGATACATTTATTATTTAATCAAGATGTATTCCATGGGCCTCAGTGTTTATATATCAGTGACCAGTTACCTGAACAAACTTCAAGTTATATCTAATGTCACTGATCTCACTGCAGTCCCTGAATCATACTTGACTGTAGTACTTGATCACATTCAGTCTTCTGGGTTAAATAATATGTAATAAGGCTTGAATATTAGCCTTTCAAGAGTTGACAGGGAAATGAAATCGCATTAGACTTCTAACCCCTGCAACTCTAGTACGGGACATCCGTCCTGTACGAACAGACGCACAAATGTGTGATTAATCTAATAATTCGAAGGAGGAGTATCGGTGTTCGTCTGTTCTAAACAGGACTTCGACCCGTGAGCAGCCCCCTGGGGAATTATGTCGGAAAATCCGACACCATTTAATAATCATACAGATAATAACTGTATTACCAACAAGTTACCCATAGAAAACGTAACTTGTAGTGGAATTACCGTCTAAAGAAAACGGGATATCATCACCACACACTATTATAATTCACCACCTATTATGGTGGGAATTGTTCTTAAATACATTAGTCTTTGGACTTTACCATCATAAAAACATCTTATATAAATTAACTTAATTATCAATATTAAAGTAGAGTAAATGTGACCCTTCTATCACTTTCTGAAATCTGGACAAAGTAAGCCAGGCGTCAGAGTGGAGGAAGGAGGGCAGCCATTGTTGTTTATACGAGACCAGAGGCTCACACGGGAGCAAATTCGGCTCCTGTTAAATTTACTTGGACGTAGTGTTATGGAACCCAAAGGTGTACCATTATCAACACGCTGTCTACAAATTCAAGTTAAGTGTCTATCCGAAACCCATTATCTATCATTAGTGGCCATTAATGTCATTGGGTAGGGTTAGCCGGTTAGAACGCGAAATCGCCTCAAACTAAAGGTAATTAAGCCAGGTCTTCATGTTCCATGTACTGTTTTCTCTGATATACTTGTCATATATAGGTATCTGGCTTCACAGCTAGCGCACTTTTGACAGGTCAAGACGAGGATGCAAGATTGTGCACCAGTTACTGGGTGATATGGAAGCTACCTCAAAGAGGATAATTTGGTGTCTACACCCTAGTTATACCTGGTGGACTAACCTGCTGTACTATAAGATAAGGAACCTCTTCAATGTTTAATAATGTGTAGTTAATACTGTAGTTTGATTGGCTGCATATATAAACTAATAAACCCCCCTAATGTGTAGAGGATCGATTTGTGAGATTAAGAGATTATTGCAGAAATACAGTCCACTTATCATTATACAAATTGCTATCGAAGTATATAAATTAACGTAAATATAAATTCATATAAATTAAATAAATATAAATCTCACAGGTCGGTTCCCACACCAGCATCCCTCTCACGAGCACCTGCATCCCTCACATGAACCCCTGTATCACTCTCGTGAGCACCTGCATCTCTCTCATGAGCACCTGCATCCCTGTCATGAGCACCTGCATCCCTGTCATGAGCACCTGCATCCCTTTCATGTGCACCAGCATCATCCTCATGAGCGCCTGCATCCCTCTCATGAGCACCTGCATCCCTCACATGAGCACCTGCATCCCTTTCATGAGCACCTGCATCCCTCACATGAGCACCTGCATCACTCTCATGAGCACCTGCATCATTCTCATGAGCACCTGCATCCCTCATATGAGCACCTGCATCACTCTCATGAGCACCTGCATCCCTCACATGAGCACCTGCATCACTCTCATGAGCACCTGCATCCCTCACATGAGCACCTGCATCACTCTCATGAGCACCTGCATCACTCTCATGAGCATCTGCATCACTCTCATGAGCACCTGCATCCCTCTCATGAGCACCTGCATCCCTCTCATGAGCACCTGCATCCCTCTCATGAGCACCTGCATCCCTCTCATGAGCACCTGCATTCCTGTCATGAGCACCTGCATCACTCCCATGAGCACCTGCATCCCTCTCATGAGCACCTGCATCTCTCTCATGAGCACCTGCATCCCTCTCATGAGCACCTGCATCCCTCTCATGAGCACCTGCATGAGCACCTGCGGGGAGCCTGTACGTGTATTTTATAATGTTTGTTTAAGATTTACAAATTGCTATATCAAAACCTTGTGTTCCTCCTGCAACTCTTCCTATGCCTTGTGGCCGTCAATCTGTACCTTAATTATTGTGTCAATATTCACACTGAGTATTTCCTCAACAATCTCTTCAATAGATTCATCTTTATTCACAGAACTTGCCTCCTCATTATTTTCATCAGCTGTTTCATTATCTTTCTTATCAATTGCTTCAGCATTATTATGGAAGTTACTTCTAAGTATCGGGAGTTTATCGTTGTCTGTGTTGCAGTAAAAGTGAAGGAGGCACTTTCCCTCGGTGTCCTCGTTGGCGTATGTCTCACACAAGGTGACCGTTGGTGTATGTCTCACACAAGGTGACCGTTGGTGTATGTCTCACACAAGGTGACCGTTGGTGTATGTCTCACACAAGGTGACCGTTGGTGTATGTCTCACACAAGGTGACCGTTGGTGTATGTCTCACACAAGGTGACCGTTGGTGTATGTCTCACACAAGGTGACCGTTGGTGTATGTCTCACACAAGGTGACCGTTGGTGTATGTCTCACACAAGGTGACCGTTGGTGTATGTCTCACACAAGGTGACCGTTGGTGTATGTCACACACAAGGTGACCGTTGGTGTATGTCTCACACAAGGTGACCGTTGGTGTATGTCTCACACAAGGTGACCGTTGGTGTATGTCTAACACAAGGTGACCGTTGGTGTATGTCTCACACAAGGTGACCGTTGGTGTATGTCTCACACAAGGTGACCGTTGGTGTATGTCTCACACAAGGTGACCGTTGGTGTATGTCTCACACAAGGTGACCGTTGGTATATGTCTCACACAAGGTGACCGTTGGTGTATGTCTCACACAAGGTGACCGTTGATGTATGTCTCACACAAGGTGACCGTTGGTGTATGTCTCGCACAAGGTGACCGTTGGTGTATGTCTCACACAAGGCCACCGTTGGTGTATGTCTCACACAAGGTGACCGTTGGTGTATGTCTCACACAAGGCCACCGTTGGTGTATGTCTCACACAAGGCCACCGTTGGTGTATGTCTCACACAAGGTGACCGTTGGTGTATGTCTCACACAAGGTGACCGTTGGTGTATGTCTCACACAAGGTGACCGTTGGTGTATGTCTCACACAAGGTGACCGTTGGTGTATGTCTCACACAAGGCCACCGTTGGTGTATGTCTCATACAAGGTGACCGTTGGTGTATGTCTCACATAAGGCCACCCTTGGTGTATGTCTCACACAAGGTGACCGTTGGTGTATGTCTCACACAAGGGGACAGTTGGTGTATGGCTCACACTAGGTGACCGTTGGTGTATGTCTCACACAAGGTGACCATTGGTGTATGTCTCACACAAGGTGACCGTTGGTGTATATCTCACACAAGGTGACCGTTGGTGTATGTCTCACACAAGGTGACCGTTGGTGTATGCCTCATACAAGGTGACCGTTGGTGTATGTCTCAAATAAGGTGACCGTTGGTGTATGTCTCACACAAGGTGACCGTTTGTGTATGTCTCACACAAGGTGACCGTTGGTGTATGTCTCACATAAGGCCACCCTTGGTGTATGTCTCACACAAGGTGACCGTTGGTGTATGTCTCACACAAGGGGACAGTTGGTGTATGGCTCACACAAGGTGACCGTTGGTGTATGTCTCACACAAGGTGACCGTTGGTGCATGTCTCACACAAGGTGACCGTTGGTGTATGTCTCACACAAGGGGACAGTTGGTGTATGTCTCACACAAGGCCACCGTTGGTGTATGTCTCACACAAGTGGACCGTTGGTGTATGTCTCACACAAGGTGACCGTTGGTGTATGGCTCACACAAGGTGACCGTTGGTGTATGTCTCACACAAGGTGACCGTTGGTGTATGTCTCACACAAGGTGACCGTTGGTGTATGTCTCACACTAGGTGACCGTTGGTGTATGTCTCACACAAGGTGACCGTTCGTGTATGTCTCACACAAGGTGACCGTTGGTGTATGTCTCACACAAGGTGACCGTTGGTGTATGTCTCACACAAGGTGACCGTTGGTGTATGCCTCACACAAGGTGACCGTTGGTGTATGTCTCACACAAAGCCACCGTTGGTGTATGTCTCACACAAGGTGACCGTTGGTGTATGTCTCACACAAAGCCACCGTTGGTGTATGTCTCACACAAGGTGACCGTTGGTGTATGCCTCATACAAGGCCACCCTTGGTGTATGTCTCACACAAGGTGACCGTTGGTGTATGTCTCACACAAGGGGACAGTTGGTGTATGGCTCACACAAGGCGACCGTTGGTGTATGTCTCACACAAGGTGACCATTGGTGTATGTCTCACACAAGGTGACCGTTGGTGTATGTCTCACACAAGGTGACCGTTGGTGTATGTCTCACACAAGGTGACAGTTGGTGTATGTCTCACACAAGGTGACCGTTGGTGTATGTCTCACACAAGGTGACCGTTGGTGTATGTCTCACACAAGGGGACAGTTGGTGTATGGCTCACACAAGGTGACCGTTGGTATATGTCTCACACAAGGTGACCGTTGGTGTATGTCTCACACAAGGCCACTGTTGGTGTATGTCTCACACAAGGCCACCGTTGGTGTATGTCTCACACAAGGCCACCGTTGGTGTATGTCTCACACAAGGGGACCGTTGGTGTATGTCTCACACAAGGCCACCGTTGGTGTATGTCTCACACAAGGTGACCGTTGGTGTATGTCTCACACAAGGCCACCGTTGGTGTATGTCTCACACAAGGCCACCGTTGGTGTATGTCTCACACAAGGCCACCGTTGGTGTATGTCTCACACAAGGGGACCGTTGGTGTATGTCTCACACAAGGTGACCGTTGGTGTATGTCTCACACAAGGTGACCGTTGGTGTATATCTCACACAAGGCCACCGTTGGTGTATGTCTCACACAAGGCCACCGTTGGTGTATGTCTCACACAAGGTGACCGTTGGTGTTTGTCTCACACAAGGTGACCGTTGGTGTATGCCTCATACAAGGCCACCGTTGGTGTATGTCTCACACAAGGCCACCGTTGGTGTATGTCTCACACAAGGTGACCGTTGGTGTATGTCTCACACAAGGTGACCGTTGGTGTATATCTCACACAAGGCCACCGTTGGTGTATGTCTCACACAAGGCCACCGTTGGTGTATGTCTCACACAAGGTGACCGTTGGTGTTTGTCTCACACAAGGTGACCGTTGGTGTATGCCTCATACAAGGCCACCGTTGGTGTATGTCTCACACAAGGCCACCGTTGGTGTATGTCTCACACAAGGGGACCGTTGGTGTATGTCTCACACAAGGTGACCGTTGGTGTATGTCTCACACAAGGTGACCGTTGGTGTATGTCTCACACAAGGCCACCGTTGGTGTATGTCTCACACAAGGCCACCGTTGGTGTATGTCTCACACAAGGTGACCGTTGGTGTATGTCTCACACAAGGTGACCGTTGGTGTATGTCTCACACAAGGTGACCGTTGGTGTATGTCTCACACAAGGTGACCGTTGGTGTATGTCTCACACAAGGTGACCGTTGGTGTATGTCTCACACAAGGTGACCGTTGGTGTATGTCTCACATAAGGTGACCGTTGGTGTATGTCTCACACGAGGTGACCGTTGGTGTATGTCTCACACAAGGTGACCGTTGGTGTATGTCTCACACAAGGTGACCGTTGGTGTATGCCTCACACAAGGTGACCGTTGGTGTATGTCTCACATAGGGTGACCGTTGGTGTATGTCTCACACAAGGTGACCGTTGGTGTATGTCTCACACAAGGTGACCGTTGGTGTATGTCTCACACAAGGTGACCGTTGGTGTATGTCTCACACAAGGTGACCGTTGGTGTATGTCTCACACAAGGTGACCGTTGGTGTATGTCTCACACAAGGTGACCGTTGGTGTATGTCTCACACAAGGTGACAGTTGGTGTATGTCTCACATAAGGCCACCCTTGGTGTATGTCTCACACAAGGTGACCGTTGGTGTATGTCTCACACAAGGGGACAGTTGGTGTATGGCTCACACAAGGCGACCGTTGGTGTATGTCTCACACAAGGTGACCATTGGTGTATGTCTCACACAAGGTGACCGTTGGTGTATGTCTCACACAAGGTGACCGTTGGTGTATGTCTCACACAAGGTGACCGTTGGTGTATGTCTCACACAAGGTGACCGTTGGTGTATGTCTCACACAAGGTGACCGTTGGTGTATGTCACACACAAGGTGACCGTTGGTGTATGTCTCACACAAGGTGACCGTTGGTGTATGTCTCACACAAGGTGACCGTTGGTGTATGTCTAACACAAGGTGACCGTTGGTGTATGTCTCACACAAGGTGACCGTTGGTGTATGTCTCACACAAGGTGACCGTTGGTGTATGTCTCACACAAGGTGACCGTTGGTGTATGTCTCACACAAGGTGACCGTTGGTATGTCTCACACAAGGTGACCGTTGGTGTATGTCTCACACAAGGTGACCGTTGATGTATGTCTCACACAAGGTGACCGTTGGTGTATGTCTCGCACAAGGTGACCGTTGGTGTATGTCTCACACAAGGCCACCGTTGGTGTATGTCTCACACAAGGTGACCGTTGGTGTATGTCTCACACAAGGCCACCGTTGGTGTATGTCTCACACAAGGCCACCGTTGGTGTATGTCTCACACAAGGTGACCGTTGGTGTATGTCTCACACAAGGTGACCGTTGGTGTATGTCTCACACAAGGTGACCGTTGGTGTATGTCTCACACAAGGTGACCGTTGGTGTATGTCTCACACAAGGCCACCGTTGGTGTATGTCTCATACAAGGTGACCGTTGGTGTATATCTCACATAAGGCCACCCTTGGTGTATGTCTCACACAAGGTGACCGTTGGTGTATGTCTCACACAAGGGGACAGTTGGTGTATGGCTCACACAAGGTGACCGTTGGTGTATGTCTCACACAAGGTGACCATTGGTGTATGTCTCACACAAGGTGACCGTTGGTGTATATCTCACACAAGGTGACCGTTGGTGTATGTCTCACACAAGGTGACCGTTGGTGTATGCCTCATACAAGGTGACCGTTGGTGTATGTCTCAAATAAGGTGACCGTTGGTGTATGTCTCACACAAGGTGACCGTTTGTGTATGTCTCACACAAGGTGACCGTTGGTGTATGTCTCACATAAGGCCACCCTTGGTGTATGTCTCACACAAGGTGACCGTTGGTGTATGTCTCACACAAGGGGACAGTTGGTGTATGGCTCACACAAGGTGACCGTTGGTGTATGTCTCACACAAGGTGACCGTTAGTGCATGTCTCACACAAGGTGACCGTTGGTGTATGTCTCACACAAGGGGACAGTTGGTGTATGTCTCACACAAGGCCACCGTTGGTGTATGTCTCACACAAGTGGACCGTTGGTGTATGTCTCACACAAGGTGACCGTTGGTGTATGGCTCACACAAGGTGACCGTTGGTGTATGTCTCACACAAGGTGACCGTTGGTGTATGTCTCACACAAGGTGACCGTTGGTGTATGTCTCACACTAGGTGACCGTTGGTGTATGTCTCACACAAGGTGACCGTTCGTGTATGTCTCACACAAGGTGACCGTTGGTGTATGTCTCACACAAGGTGACCGTTGGTGTATGTCTCACACAAGGTGACCGTTGGTGTATGCCTCACACAAGGTGACCGTTGGTGTATGTCTCACACAAGGCCACCGTTGGTGTATGTCTCACACAAGGTGACCGTTGGTGTATGTCTCACATAAGGCCACCCTTGGTGTATGTCTCACACAAGGTGACCGTTGGTGTATGTCTCACACAAGGGGACAGTTGGTGTATGGCTCACACAAGGTGACCGTTGGTGTATGTCTCACACAAGGTGACCATTGGTGTATGTCTCACACAAGGTGACCGTTGGTGTATGTCTCACACAAGGTGACCGTTGGTGTATGTCTCACACAAGGTGACCGTTGGTGTATGCCTCATACAAGGTGACCGTTGGTGTATGTCTCACATAAGGTGACCGTTGGTGTATGTCTCACACAAGGTGACCGTTGGTGTATGTCTCACACAAGGTGACCGTTGGTGTATGTCTCACATAAGGCCACCCTTGGTGTATGTCTCACACAAGGTGACCGTTGGTGTATGTCTCACACAAGGGGACAGTTGGTGTATGGCTCACACAAGGTGACCGTTGGTGTATGTCTCACACAAGGTGACCGTTGGTGTATGTCTCACACAAGGTGACCGTTGGTGTATGTCTCACACAAGGTGACCGTTGGTGTATGTCTCACACAAGGTGACCGTTGGTGTATGTCTCACATAAGGTGACCGTTGGTGTAAGTCTCACACAAGGTGACCGTTGGTGTATGTCTCACACAAGGTGACCGTTGGTGTATGTCTCACACAAGGTGACCGTTGGTGTATGTCTCACACAAGGTGACCGTTGGTGTATGTCTCACACAAGGTGACCGTTGGTGTATGTCTCACACAAGGTGACCGTTGGTGTATGCCTCATACAAGGTGACCGTTGGTGTATGTCTCACATAAGGTGACCGTTGGTGTATGTCTCACACAAGGTGACCGTTGGTGTATGTCTCACACAAGGTGACCGTTGGTGTATGTCTCACACAAGGTGACCGTTGGTGTATGTCTCTCACAAGGTGACCGTTGGTGTATGTCTCACACAAGGTGACCGTTGGTGTATGTCTCACACAAGGTGACCGTTGGTGTATGTCTCACATAAGGTGACCGTTGGTGTATGTCTCACACAAGGTGACCGTTGGTGTATGTCTCACACAAGGTGACCGTTGGTGTATGTCTCACACAAGGTGACCGTTGGTGTATGCCTCACACAAGGTGACCGTTGGTGTATGTCTCACATAGGGTGACCGTTGGTGTATGTCTCACACAAGGTGACCGTTGGTGTATGTCTCACACAAGGTGACCGTTGGTGTATGTCTCACACAAGGTGACCGTTGGTGTATGTCTCACACAAGGTGACCGTTGGTGTATGTCTCACACAAGGTGACCGTTGGTGTATGTCTCACACAAGGTGACCGTTGGTGTATGTCTCACACAAGGTGACCGTTGGTGTATGTCTCACATAAGGCCACCCTTGGTGTATGTCTCACACAAGGTGACCGTTGGTGTATGTCTCACACAAGGGGACAGTTGGTGTATGGCTCACACAAGGCGACCGTTGGTGTATGTCTCACACAAGGTGACCATTGGTGTATGTCTCACACAAGGTGACCGTTGGTGTATGTCTCACACAAGGTGACCGTTGGTGTATGTCTCACACAAGGTGACAGTTGGTGTATGTCTCACACAAGGTGACCGTTGGTGTATGTCTCACACAAGGTGACCGTTGGTGTATGTCTCACACAAGGGGACAGTTGGTGTATGGCTCACACAAGGTGACCGTTGGTATATGTCTCACACAAGGTGACCGTTGGTGTATGTCTCACACAAGGCCACTGTTGGTGTATGTCTCACACAAGGCCACCGTTGGTGTATGTCTCACACAAGGCCACCGTTGGTGTATGTCTCACACAAGGGGACCGTTGGTGTATGTCTCACACAAGGCCACCGTTGGTGTATGTCTCACACAAGGTGACCGTTGGTGTATGTCTCACACAAGGCCACCGTTGGTGTATGTCTCACACAAGGCCACCGTTGGTGTATGTCTCACACAAGGCCACCGTTGGTGTATGTCTCACACAAGGGGACCGTTGGTGTATGTCTCACACAAGGTGACCGTTGGTGTATGTCTCACACAAGGTGACCGTTGGTGTATATCTCACACAAGGCCACCGTTGGTGTATGTCTCACACAAGGCCACCGTTGGTGTATGTCTCACACAAGGTGACCGTTGGTGTTTGTCTCACACAAGGTGACCGTTGGTGTATGCCTCATACAAGGCCACCGTTGGTGTATGTCTCACACAAGGCCACCGTTGGTGTATGTCTCACACAAGGTGACCGTTGGTGTATGTCTCACACAAGGTGACCGTTGGTGTATATCTCACACAAGGCCACCGTTGGTGTATGTCTCACACAAGGCCACCGTTGGTGTATGTCTCACACAAGGTGACCGTTGGTGTTTGTCTCACACAAGGTGACCGTTGGTGTATGCCTCATACAAGGCCACCGTTGGTGTATGTCTCACACAAGGCCACCGTTGGTGTATGTCTCACACAAGGGGACCGTTGGTGTATGTCTCACACAAGGTGACCGTTGGTGTATGTCTCACACAAGGTGACCGTTGGTGTATGTCTCACACAAGGCCACCGTTGGTGTATGTCTCACACAAGGCCACCGTTGGTGTATGTCTCACACAAGGTGACCGTTGGTGTATGTCTCACACAAGGTGACCGTTGGTGTATGTCTCACACAAGGTGACCGTTGGTGTATGTCTCACACAAGGTGACCGTTGGTGTATGTCTCACACAAGGTGACCGTTGGTGTATGTCTCACACAAGGTGACCGTTGGTGTATGTCTCACATAAGGTGACCGTTGGTGTATGTCTCACACGAGGTGACCGTTGGTGTATGTCTCACACAAGGTGACCGTTGGTGTATGTCTCACACAAGGTGACCGTTGGTGTATGCCTCACACAAGGTGACCGTTGGTGTATGTCTCACATAGGGTGACCGTTGGTGTATGTCTCACACAAGGTGACCGTTGGTGTATGTCTCACACAAGGTGACCGTTGGTGTATGTCTCACACAAGGTGACCGTTGGTGTATGTCTCACACAAGGTGACCGTTGGTGTATGTCTCACACAAGGTGACCGTTGGTGTATGTCTCACACAAGGTGACCGTTGGTGTATGTCTCACACAAGGTGACAGTTGGTGTATGTCTCACATAAGGCCACCCTTGGTGTATGTCTCACACAAGGTGACCGTTGGTGTATGTCTCACACAAGGGGACAGTTGGTGTATGGCTCACACAAGGCGACCGTTGGTGTATGTCTCACACAAGGTGACCATTGGTGTATGTCTCACACAAGGTGACCGTTGGTGTATGTCTCACACAAGGTGACCGTTGGTGTATGTCTCACACAAGGTGACCGTTGGTGTATGTCTCACACAAGGTGACCGTTGGTGTATGTCTCACACAAGGTGACCGTTGGTGTATATCTCACACAAGGGGACCGTTGGTGTATGGCTTACACAAGGTGACCGTTGGTGTATGTCTCACACAAGGGGACCGTTGGTGTATGTCTCACACAAGGCCACCGTTGGTGTATGTCTCACACAAGGCCACCGTTGGTGTATGTCTCACACAAGGGGACCGTTGGTGTATGTCTCACACAAGGCCACCGTTGGTGTATGTCTCACACAAGGTGACCGTTGGTGTATGTCTCACACAAGGCCACCGTTGGTGTATGTCTCACACAAGGCCACCGTTGGTGTATGTCTCACACAAGGCCACCGTTGGTGTATGTCTCACATAAGGGGACCGTTGGTGTATGTCTCACACAAGGTGACCGTTGGTGTATGTCTCACACAAGGTGACCGTTGGTGTATGTCTCACACAAGGCCACCGTTGGTGTATGTCTCACACAAGGCCACCGTTGGTGTATGTCTCACACAAGGGGACCGTTGGTGTATGTCTCACACAAGGTGACCGTTGGTGTATGCCTCATACAAGGCCACCGTTGGTGTATGTCTCACACAAGGCCACCGTTGGTGTATGTCTCACACAAGGGGACCGTTGGTGTATGTCTCACACAAGGTGACCGTTGGTGTATGTCTCACACAAGGTGACCGTTGGTGTATGTCTCACACAAGGCCACCGTTGGTGTATGTCTCACACTAGGCCACCGTTGGTGTATGTCTCACACAAGGGGACCGTTGGTATATGTCTCACACAAGGTGACCGTTGGTGTATGCCTCATACAAGGGGACCGTTGGTGTATGTCTCACACAAGGGGACCGTTGGTGTATGTCTCACACAAGGCCACCGTTGGTGTATGTCTCACACAAGGGGACCGTTGGTGTATGTCTCACACAAGGGGACCGAGATCATGAGGCACAAGCCGTCATATACAAACTTGCAACCCTCGCATGTGGTTGGATGTTTGGACCTGGGCCCCACAGCACAATTACACTGGTCACATTTATCATAACTTCCTGCCATCTCTGCTACATAGCTGGCGCTCTGGGAGGATACTCACCCAAAAGAATATATCTTACTTCTCTGTTTATATATATATTTTCTTTATTGTTTGTTGAATAATAATATTAGTACACGATAATATTCATGTTGCCCAGCACACTAATCCACTTAGCTATAAATACTGGGAAAGGCCTTGAGCCTGTAGTATAGCCTTCTATTCCTCCTTTAACTCTTTGAATGCCCTTGAATAGGGCCTAACAGCTGGGTGGACAGTGCTTCGG